>OW240916.1:210494833-210526708 GCA_933207985.1 Pelobates cultripes | reverse complement strand
CCCGTGACAACAGTCACGGTTGTCACCCCCTGATGGCGGCCCTGGTTATACAGAGATATACAAACACAGACATACAGTCATACAGAGACATAAAGATGCAGGCATACAGAGACATACAGAACAAGGCATACAGATACATACAGACATGCAGAGACATGGATACACATGCATGCAGGGACATATATACACAGACATGGTCTCACAAAGATATACAGAACAAGGCATACAGAGACATATGGATACGGTCATACAGAGACATACAGATACAGTCATACAGTCATACAGGGACATACAGAAACACACGGACACAGTCAGTGGTAATATGGTGGAAAACAGGGGCAGTAGATGGGGACACAGTGGCAGTATGGTGGGGGCACAGGCTGTAGAGAGGGACAGTGAGGCAATATAGTGGTGTCACAGGGACAGTATAATGGGGTAAATGGGAAGTAGAGGGTGGGACAGGGGCTGTAGGGGGACAGAGGTTGTATAGGGGGCTAGGGGAAGTAGAGGGGAGAGACAGGGGCAGTAGAGGGGCCACAAGGGCAGTAGGGGGGCCACAGGGGCAGTAGAGGGGTGTCGAATGGGGACAGAGGCAGCCCCCTGGGCTGTGGAAGGAGGACAGAGGCAGTATGGTGGGGGCAGGGTCTGTAGAGGGAAATAGAGGGGGCAGAGGGGCTGAAGAGGGGGACACAAAAGCAATAGAGGGGGGGACAGGGGCTAAAGAGGATGGCACAGGGGCAGTAGAGGGGGGACAGGGGCTGTAAAGGGAAATAGAGTGGCTGTAGAGGGTAGAGCAGGGGCGCTAAGGGGGCAGTATAGGGAAGTGCCACTAATAGAGTGTGTAAAGGGGCAGTAGGGGGGCAAAACAAAAAACTTTTTTTAGAGGGATAGTTGAATAGCGTATGGGCAGTTTGGTGGGGCAGAGGCTTTAGAGGGAAACAGAGGAGCTGTAGAGGGGGAGGCAGGGGCTGTAGAGTGAAATAGAGAGTCTGTAGAGAGGACAGGGGCAGTATGGGGGGCAGGGGCTATAGAGGGAAATAGAGGTGCTGTAGAGGGGCACATGGTGCAGTAGAGGGGGCAGAGGCAGTATGGTGGACACAGGGGCTATAGAGGTAAATAGAGGTTCTGTAGCGGGGCACATGGGGCAGTAGAGGGGAGCAGGGGCAGTATGGCGGGGGCAGGGGCTGTGGAGGGGGCAGAGGCAGTATGGTAGGGGCAAAATATAAAATAGAACATATGGAAACATAGGTTGTAATATGACATGTGTGCCTGACATTGGCAGGAGTCCAAATAAAAGAACCTTTTCATTTGTGAAGTTTTAGTTTTGTGGTACTATCACTGAATAGTAAATTTTCTATTTTTTTACTGGTCCACATAGTTCCTGCTTCATTGTATGTATCTGTGTAAATACAGTTAGCACTCAATATCTATTACTCACAGTTCACTTAATGCATAACCTTCATTCTAGAAGATGAATCTGAATGTATTCTTTTGAGAAGAGCAAAAACATCAATAGATACGTTCATAAACACAGCAACATATAATCTTGGACTCTAGTGTTGCGTCTGGGATAGTTTGAAGTGCACACAAAATAGAAATAAGGTGACCTTAGGTTTCTGCCTAAGGCCCTGGGGTTGGAGCACTAGAACCATGTATTTGCTTGGACCTCCTTATGTTAAGAATGAAGAGGAGTCCCATGCCAGTTATTCGCCTATTACCAATAATCCTTCTCTGAGAGAAGGAGAATATATTGCAGCAGTCCCAATGTTTATTTTGGATTAATAATAACCACAAACACAACTGCTAGATAATATGTGATAAAACAAATTGAAAATATGCCTAAGGAACAAAAAAAAAACTATATTATGGCATATTAATAATATATTTATTTTTGATTACACTATGAGAATCTATACCAGTACAGAGCAGCAGGGGTCAGTATGTACCTGAAGATAAAAACCCACTATAATGTAGTAAATAAACTGAGGCATTAAAATGTATCTAGTTGGCCTTTAAAGACCAACTATAGTGCCCAAAACTACTTTTGCATTTTTTTTTTTTAAAGGAGCATACAATTCCATCTATGCATTGTGCTAGCAAACACCTGTCAATCAATTCTTTAGCAAATACTCTATGCCGAGCAAAATTAATTAATAAAGGATAGCAGAAGAGACCACCCTCAGGTAATGTCAGAGTGATGTCAGCATTGCTGGCAATGAAGCCAGCTAGTCAGCATCATGGAGGAGGTTTGCTATACTTGGGGAAGTGTCTACATACGGGATCACAGCGAGAAAGAGGAGCGTCAGGTAAGCAGTACAGATTTCCTTTAAGGATAAGTTAACTACCCGATTGTGCAAAGACTCCGGATATTTCAGAAAATGGTTTAGAGGGTTACTTCAACCTTTTTTCTGTTATTCTGCTTTTAAGTTTATAATACCCTATTGGGCATATGTTACTTGGTATCCTCCACCTTGCACCTATCAAATGGCTTTTTGAAAAAGCCATTGGATAGGTGAAGCACGCTGAGTGTATCTTACTATATTATATTGTTTTTATTTTTTATAAACTAGCAAATCTAATAAAGTAGTTAATATTTTAAACTTTATTGGACTTCACCCTGATTGTTTGTGGAGCCTGGGACCACATATTCCTTTCAAAATACCACCTGAGGAAAAAAAAAAACACCTGAGAGCTGTGTAATGAGCAATGCCCTCATTTGCTCCATACTTTGAGTAGCTCTCCTATTTTTTAATCAAACATCTATTTGCATCAGTGAGCACTATATATTTTATTTTGTGTTTTGCGTGTATAAAGTACTTACCAACAAGCCATTGAGCCTATAAGGCAGGGCTGACCTTATGTATCCAGTTGAAAATTCTTTGCACTACTGCACTTTAAGATAAGCATATACCACATATCCTTAGGTGGAGATCACACCACCCAGATGCAACTATCCTAGGTATCCTAGCTCTACAAACTGTGAGTGCAATTCCTTTTTTTCTTATTTTTAATTGTCACTGGATATACTACACTATATTTTGCTCTATTTTCTGTCTACACATATTCTATTACTTCTGAAAACACCTCTACCTCAAGAAATAAATCAAGGAGGTTATTCTTACCTGTTTGCACTTCTGGCTCAAGGCATTTATCATTAGACCAGGTTAGAAGTCAAACTGCTCTAAAACTGTTTGACTTCTTACAATAGGAAGGGGGTGAGGGGTGGATAAATAGGGGGGATGGAGGTACAGTGCCAAAGCAGTTCTGGCCTCTATTGAAAAAGGAGATAAATTTGTCACATATATAGCACTTCAGTAAGCTGAAATGTTTTAGGCTCCCCCCACCTTCTGCGTACCTTCCCTGATGGTCCAGTGGTGTGTGAATTAGATCCCTAGTGGTCCAGTGGGGGAGCCTTGTGATATGCACCACATAGGGTGCCCTTAAAGTAGTTTTTACCTGAAATGAAGGAGCAGAGGGCAGTGCAGGCTTGAGGAGGGCTCACTGTGAGCTGGATCTCCATTTATAGGCAGCTTCCTTGGTCACCTACTGGGTTTTCTGGGTATATATTATTGAGTCCAATGCTTCTCTATTAGAAGCAGTGACTGCTACACCACGCATGTGTGCAGTGTGAGAGTTCGTGAGTGGCACTGAGATACACACCTCCCAACCAAGAAGAGGGATGCCGAAGGTCAGTGAACTGATTAGATCATTGGCTCCTCCAAAGGGCTAATTATGCAAGGCCAACCCACTGATGGCTGACCATGCAGGAAGCACTGTTTCATTGCTCTCTGTAGTTCCTAGTTCCCTGAACATACTGAAAGTACTTGCATGCCTAACAATGCGCTTGCACTATGCATGTTGGGTACAGTTCCCTGGTGTCCCCAAAAGTGGTACACCAGGGAGTCGGGATGGTGGGACAGGACCCAAAAACTGGGACTGTCCTGCCAACATCAGGATGGTTGGGAATCCTGGAGATGAGCTGAGTGACAGCTCATCTCGCCACTACGGTCCACTCACCAGCCAATTACCCGAGTAGGGGAAGGAGGAAGAACTGCATAGATGTGCTTGGGGGTACAAGGGGAGAACTAGGCTTTAAAATACAAGGAGATTGGGGAGGGCTTGGCTCTTTACCATGTAAGGAGACATGGAGGAGACATGGAGGGAGTGGAGGGCTGTTCTTTTTACACCCAGTGTTTCTGCCTATTCTGCATATACAGATTGCTTGCTTGATAACCACTTCTAAAAGCAGAAGTAGTTTTGGAGGTTGAGTAGCCCTTTAATTATATGAAAAAGTTGGATATTAATTATAGGTTGGCATCTCTCAAAATAATCCTTTTGACACCATGCATATTACCTTATAAGTTGCCTTGGATAAACTAATGATTATTAGGTGTATGGAATTCCATATAATTAAGTCATTGATTAATATCTCAGTGCAACCATTTTCAAGTCGTGTGTACACGATGTACAAAATATTGTGCAGGAGCAAGCAAAATCATAATGTACGTATGAAACAAAAGAAGTAGGCTTATTGCAGTCAGAAGCAACTGTGTTCAAGGAAACAGACCAGGGATCTATTCAACAAGCATTAGTAGTTATGGTGCTGGGAGTGACCATTTAAATATATCTGTTTAAACATACAAGTATTTTCTGAGCTAGCCAATGTTGACACATGGTGGTGATATAACTCCACAGCTTTGCAGTGCATAAACATGAAAGAGAAAAATACATGTGTTTTCTGCGGCTAAGAAGTGGAAAGCAAAAGCTATTTACATCAGGAAATTGATAAGTGTTCAGCTTTTGTGATGTATAAATGTGCAGATGGCATGTGTTTAAGCAAAAACCTGGACCACCTGTTCAGTACTATTGTAATAAATTAAAAACCCCAATGTAAATTGTAGGCCAAAATAGCTGTAGCCATTGGACTTGATGCTACAATTCTGTTTTAAAATAACTGTTTAGTGGATAAACTCTTTTGGCTTCAGCAGTTTATAGCCCAAAACTTGTGAATACAAATTCTGTGGTTCCTAGATATACCCCTTTCACCTCGATGGATGTTACCTAAGGCCAAAATACCTCTAGATTACTCTCTAAGAAATCATTAAATTATGATGATATACTTGAATATACATTAGTGTTTCAGTAAATAAAGTCTTGAATTATTATTAGCACCGCTATATAAACAGCATTTTTATGTGGGTTTTATATTTCTTTGGTTTGTGGGTTCATTCACTAAACCGTGTAATGTGGTGAATAAAAAACGGAATTAGAAAAGTTTAAAACCAAACTAGCTGAACTCAAACATTTTCCAGTTGGTTATAATTAAACATTTTTTCCTAAAACAAATAAAGAAATGAAATCACTGGTGCTTCGATGAAGGACAGAAAAGGACATTTTTGGTTTACAAAGAATATGTCCAATTACCCATGTGGTAAATTAAATTAGAACAAAAAATCTGTTAAATATACTATTTACACCAGTGGTAGTCAACCTGGTCCCTATCGCCCACTAGTGGGTGATTCAAGCTTTCATGGTGGGCGGTAGCAGGTTTTATCTGAGACCCTCGGATCTCCAGCACAGCGCCATGCTCCGTACCGGCGCACCTCCCTCCAGCCATCGAGAGAGACCTCACAAAACCACCCAACACACATTGCGTGAATGCTTCTATTTGCTAAATTTCTCTCGATGGCTAAAAGGAAGCGAGCACGGCTGCACTCCTGATCGGGATGGACGTGGGCTTGATGATGTAACACGCCAGAATGGAAGGGGAGCTGATGCACCCGATGTGAAAGCAGGAACAATAGAAGCGTGGCATTTAGGGTGGCTGATATTGAACTTTTACAAGCTAAATTCTGTTATTTTCCTTTGGCAATCTAAATTTTTTTATTTTCTGTTTACTCGATTTATTTAACATAAAATAAAACAAAGATGGCAAATAAAAAAAAGTAAAGGAAGGAGAAGGATGGAATAAAGAGAAATGAAAAACAGACCCCTGATAAAGATATTCCTTTTTTCTGGTATGTTTTTTGTTGTTGACCAATAATAAAGTGGGCTACCTAGTTCAGCCTTCCTGCTGGTGATTGCAATAAGGAAGGAGAAAAGAGAAGAAGAAAAAGGAAAGGAAAAGGAGAAAAAATGAAAAGGATAGGAAAAAAATAGAAAAAAGAAATAATCCAGTTTTCACATTTAACTTTTTTTCTTCATTTAAGCAGTTCCCGCACTAGTAGGCGTTGCATCGATGGAGATGCGGGAATTCCTGAAAATTTAATTATATATGTATAAACACGCATAAAGTAGAAATAGAAAGATAAATTTAAGTACATATTTTTTTTTTTAAATTCTTTCTAAAATAAAATTTGCACTTGCACTAATAAATTGAGTTATTGTGGCACTGGTGGGCGGTAAGGAAATTTTACCATCAAATAAGATACTTAAGTGGGCGGTAGGTATTAAAAGATTGACTACCTTGGTATACACTGATCATCCACAACATTAGAACCACCTGCATTATGTTGTGTAGGTGCCCATCATGCTGTCAAAACAGCTCTGATGCATCAAGGCATGGACTCCAATACATGGACATCAATACATTAGCAGCAGATACTGTAAGTTAAATGGTGAGGACTCCATGGATTGGATTTGTTGGTTCAGCACATCCAAAAGCTGCTCAATCAGATTGAGAGCTGGGAAAGTCAAGAACTGCCCAATATATCCCATCCCTTGACAGGTGTCATTGTAACTATATAATCAATGACTCAATGCAATTCACTTCACCTGTCAGTGGTTTTAATGTTGTGGCTAATCACTAAATATATTTTTGGTGAACGAAGATCAACACAAGATATGTACGCTGCCATTACTACAGCAAGGGTGTCCTTATTTGGGGACAATGTTTTCCAGATGATTTCTTTTTTTGTTTTTGCTACCCCAAACTTTACTAGTTATTGAAATTGTTGACAACTGGTATCCTAACCTTTTCTTTTTATTCTTCAATGTGTTTTGATAAACCAAGTCATTATTTTTTAATTCTTTATTTTTTGCTACCAAAGATACAAAGTAAGCATTGCCACAGTATATAGAGAAGCAAGCAATAGAAAATTTTCACTTTAAACAAACACTGTGGTGCTAACAGCCCACAGAACAACAATATATTGATCATATTGATCATAAGTTTGACAAATCATATCAAACGAATACAAAATATCCATATCCAGGGCCGGACTGGCCCACCGGGATAATGTGAAATTTCCTGGTCTGGTGGCACACTCAGAGGGGGCCGGCCGCGTTCCACGCTGGAGCCACCGGACCGGCGAGGCTGCCACCCAGCCCGGCGGCATACTGATACAGCATCCTGTGCTGGGAATTGTGGGAACCGCGAGGGAGCATGGTAGAGAGACATGCTCCCTCCTCCTTCAGTTCTCAGCATTAGTGACAGGTGTACCGCCGGCCCGGTGAAGCTGCCACCCGGCCCGGAGGCTCCAGTATGGAACGCAGCCGGCCCCCTCTGACTTCCCTCGGTAAATGGCGGGCATGGGGGGGAAGAAAGGGAACATAGAGACACAAGGGGAGGGGGGAAAATAAAACAGAGAGAGGGTGAATAGATAGGCGCAGGGGAAGAAAGAGAGACAGAGGGGGAGGGAGAGTGCCACAGGGAAAGGAGGGAGAAAAAGACAAAGGGGGGAGAGTGAGACACAAGGGGAGAAAGAGGGGGAATAGAGAGATGGTAGAGGGGGAGAGAGAGACACAGGGAAAGGGGGGAGAAAGAGACAGAGGGGAAGAGAGAGACACAGAGGTAGAAAGGAGAGAGACACACAAGGGGAGGGGGAGAAAGAGGCAGAGGCTGGGAAGGAGAGGGGAGACATGGCCACAAAGGAGCAGTGAGGGGGAGAAATAAACATACCGAGGGACTGGGGGGGAGAAAAAAAGGCACACAGAGGGGCTGTATATATCACTGGTGGATCCAGGGGGGGGGCAACAGGCAATTGCCCCCCCGCCCCAGAGGCTCTCCCACTGTCCAAGCGCAATGTGCCTTCACTGACTGGAGGGGAGATAAGAGATCTCCCTCCCCGTTCCGCAGGCACTGTGCAGGCAGCTGGCAGGGGAGGGAGGAAGAGAGGACCCGGGAGCTCAGTCTGCAGCTCCTCCGGGTCCTTCTTGCGTGAGTACAGAGCGTTGCCGCGGTTACAGCAGCAACACTCCGGCTCTCGCAAGAGTGAACTCTAGCCCTGGAGCTACGGGCTAGAGTTCACTCGCTCCACTGCGACCACCAGGGATTCCTGGTGGTCGCAGTGGTGAGAGTGAACTCTAGCCCCATACACACACTGCCCCCCCACACACACCATACACATTCACACACTGCCCTCCATACACACACTGCCCCCATTCACACCATACACTTTCACACACTGCCCCTCACACACACACACACACACACACACATTGCCCCCCCCCACACACACACTGCCCCCATACACACACCTTACACATTTACACATTGCCCCACATACACTGCCCACCCATACGCACATTGCCCCACACACACACACAGCCACCCATACACACATTGCCCCATACACCCTACACACTGAACCTTTCACACAAACTGCACCCCTCACACACTGCACCACTGCTCCTATACCCTACTACAGCCCCATATCCCAGCAGACCCCAGGTAAGTTGTCAAACTGTTCTTAAACAGTTTGACTACTTACTCTTGGAGTCGGTCCCGGCACTCCTGGCACCATAACCACTACACAGAGCAGTAGTGGTTATTGTGCATGGATTATTTATTTAAAAAATCTATAATGCCCCTCCCGAGATCAGGCTCTAGATCCGCCACTGGTATCTATCTATCTCATGTATATTAATGTGTGTATTAGTTATATATATATATATATATATATATATATTATGCCTATTATATTTACACACATATTAAAGGAACACTATAGTTACCTAAATTACTTTCGCTAAACAAAGCAGTTTTAGTGTATAGATCATTCCCCTGCAATTTCACTGCTCAATTCACTGTCATTTAGGAGTTAAATCACTTTGTTTCTGTTTATGCAGCCCTAGCCACACCTCCCTGGCTATGATTGACAGAGCCTGCATGAAAAAAAAACTGGTTTCACTTTCAAACAGATGTAATTTACCTTAAATAATTGTATCTCAATCTCTAAATTTAACTTTAATCACATACAGGAGGCTCTTGCAGGGTCTAGCAAGCTATTAACATATCAGGGGATAAGAAAATCTTAATTAAACCGAACTTGCAGTAAAAAAAGCCTAAATAGGGCTCTCTTTACAGGAAGTGTTTATGGAAGGCTGTGCAAGTCACATGCAGGGAGGTGTAACTAGGGTTCATAAACAAAGGGATTTAACTCCTAAATGGCAGAGGATTGAGCAGTGAGGCTGCAGGGGCATGTTCTATACACCAAAACTTCTTCATTAAGCTAAAGTTGTTCAGATGACTATAGTGTCCCTTTAATGTACATTTATATATTCATAATACACAGATAAATGTCATTAATATGTAACATATGTAATGAGCAGATATTGGCCCAGTCTTGTTGCTAGGTGCATACTCCAGCACAATAACATATTTAAAGTGAAGAGCGCACCCACAGGACTTCAAAATAAACAAGATAACGTCATTTTTTACAGTTGTGCCCTACGTACATTCACCATTTCAGTCCCATTACCAAGCTTTCCTTAATATGTCATGGTAGTTGGACTGAAACATTGGTTATATGCAAAGGCACGTCTGCTTAAAATGAATCTGCACTCTTGTGTTTTTTTGAAGCCTATATGTGCTTTTTTTCAACTCTGTATCTGCACACTATGCCGGCGTGACGCATTACGGGGCTGGTAAATAATTTTTTTCCAGGGCTGCTTTTAATTCCCAGTCTGGCCATGGAAGTACCGGTAGAACATATTCCTGCCATAGTCTTGCGCTCCTCTCACCTCACTCTGAATTCTCAATCTTATTATTCACTTACTTTTTATGTCTTTTACCAAAGTAGCAATATTTCAGGTTACTAGTAGACCAACTAGAAGAGCCAAGAAATTTCATACATTCTCTGTTCATGAATTCTTCTTGATCTTCGACTATACGGTGGTGGTCAAATTGGTGTAACATTTTACTGTGTAGCTCACGCCCCTGCAATCGTACTGCTCAATTCTCTGCCATTATGAGTTAAATTACTTTTGTTTCTGTTTATGCAGCCCTAGTCACACCTGCCGTGGCCTTAACTCACACAGCCAGCATAAAAAAAAATCTTTGATTTTTACACACAGTGTGTTTACTTTAACAGTTCTTATCTCCTATTGTGTTTATCAGATGCCAACTTCCCTTCAGAAGTTGTATCTCTTGCAGGCTCTATAAGTTTATTAACAGAGCAGGAGATAGGAAATTCTAGTCAAACAGAATGTGCAATAAAGGAACCTACAATTTCTAGGTTCCTTTTCAGGAGGCATGTGTAAGTCACTTGCAGGAAGGTGTGACTAGGGCTGTATAAATAAAATGATAGTAAAGTAACTCCTAAATATCTGAGAATTGAGCAGTGAGACTGCAGAGACATGATCTACACACCAATACTGCTTCATTAAGCTAAAGTTGTTGTGGTGCCTATAGTATACCTTTAAAGTGTGCATATCACCGAAATGAAGAAATGATCCTGATATTCAATCAACAACCTCTCAATGGAAAACCTAAAAGGCTATACTCACTGAACTTCAAGAGATATTTAGAGACTTACAAAATTAAATTCCTGTAAAAACCACTAGGAAAAGGGAGATGCTATAACCAGAAAGCTTACTAACATAATCCACATACACAGAGTCTCCAGTACACCTGCAAGGGGAATTCGAACAGGTCACATGCTCACTCGCACCCACAAACTGACTATGACAATACAGTTGATAGGTCATACACTTTTAAATGTACCTTAAATAAATTAAGAAAAAAATGTGTAAAATATCAAAAACACATTATATAAAACAGAAACCCTATTCCAAAAGACAAAGCATTTAAATCACGGGTGCCCAAAAAGTAGATCCTCATATGGTTTAAACTACTTCTTCCATGATGCACTGTCATTCTAAAAGCATTCTAAAAGGAAAAAAAAGCATCAATAGAGGTGTAGATCTACAACATCTGGGGATCGATATTTTGGGAACCAATGTTTTAGATAGAACTAAAAATAATTTATATTTTTTAAAGCAGTTAAAGGACCACTCTAGGCACCCAGACCACTTCAGCTTAATGAAGTGGTCTGGGTGCCAGGTCCTTCTAGGGTTAACCCATTCTTTTATAAACATAGCAGTTTCAGGGAAACTGCTATGGTTATGAATGGGTTAAGCCATTGATAATGCTTTCCTATGCGACCGGCTGAATGCGCGCGCAGCTCTTGCCGCGCGTGCGCATTCAGCAGATGGGAGGAGAGGAGGAGGATCGGAGGAGGAGAGCTCCCCGCCCAGCGCTGGAATAAGGTAAGTTTTTACCCCTTTCCCCCTTCCAGAGCCGGGCACCCTCAGGGCACTATAGTGCCAGGAAAACGAGTATGTTTTCCTGGCACTATAGTGGTCCTTTAAATAATGAAAAGACACTATTAAAATTTTAACTGTACCTATGATGTAGGAAAATTAAATCTAGTCAAATTTTAAATTATCAATGCAATATTTACATGAAACACATTTTATACTAAGAGAGATAATCACATATTTATATATCTTACTATTTTTATTTGGCGATTTTAGTCAGAGCACTTTAAAAGGATTAGTAATAATACAATCAGCTACTAGCAAATGTAAAACACAATCAGAATAAATAAGCCTTTGGAAACGTACACAGATTATGAAATCATATAAAGCTTAAGACAATTTAGGAAAACTTCTAACAAGGTCGATTTATTAATGCACATGGTAATTTACTAAACTGAATTGTAACTGATTGAAATATGAATCTTTAAGAGCTCATAGAATCGTGAGAATCGTGAATAGTGTAAAATCCTCTAAACAGCTATAACAGATTGAGGTTTATATATTAAACATCAAGTGTTAAAAAAAAAATCTTAAGTTAAGGCTAAGATCTTCTTAACAAATGACAAGATTCCAATAGGTTCTTCAAAAAAAGAATCAAATCTTGGGCAAATCTTCCACTCTTTCTAAAACATTTTCTAAAACATTCCATTCAATCACTAGGTAAATTAATTCCTGAACGCTCTCAAGTTAATTAATTAATGGCTGGAGCACAAGCAAAAGAATGGTTAGATTGCGCTCAGATGGTCATCAGAATATGGGCAATATTTCATCAAATGATCATCGGAGTATGGACAGATTGTCAGAGGAAGGCCAGATTATTATCAGTATAAGATACGTCACCAGTGTCCAGAAGCAACCTTTTTTTTGTCAACAGGAGGACCATCAGTGTGGCAGCTTTACCTGGATAGATAAATATACTTCTGCAAGAAAGGTAGACAATGAGCAGTTTGGTAAGCCTGCATTTAATGTGTGAATGAACTACTGTAACCTACATTGCTGGAAATAAGAACAAAAGCTGCAGTTTTGCAATATAGAATTCTATTTAATACAATACTGTATTTAGGGAATACTTTTCATGGTGCTCCTATTTTCTTCAATAGATATATTGCAAGTTGCTATAGTCAGTGGTGTATTTAGGATTTGTGCTGCACTAGACAGGACAGTGCTCGGGCACCCCCCCCCAATTTAAATTTTCCCCACCCCTTCCTGTCAAGGCCACACTTTGACTGACAGACCCTCACTCAGTGACAGATGCACACACTCACTGATAGATGCATATACTCATTGACAGACACACACTCTCATATTCACTGACAAACAATGACATATACACTCACTGATTTGACACACACTCACTGACAGACGCATGCACTCACTGACAGATGCACTCACTGACACACACACTCACATTCACTGACACACACACTCACATTCACTAACAAACTCATTCACTCACATTACCCCACACTCACAATTATTTTTTTTTTTAAATTTAAATCCACCCAGCCTCCCTAAGTTTGGGATAGCTGGGTGGAATTTTCACCTGGGGTCCAGTGGGGCTGCTAGACAGAGAGGCGGCCGGACGTACAGGCAGGCGGGCGGCCGGCGAGGGAGCACTTTCCCCTGAGCTCTCTGCTCAGCTCCCTCGCGTGCCACAGAGTGATGTAGGGAGCCGGAATATGGCGTCATATTCCACCTCCCGGCATAATTGTGGATCGCGTGAGGGAGCTGAGAGCTCAGGAGAAAGTGCTCCCTCGATGGCCACCCAGATGGCTGGCTGGCCGCCCTCCTGCCCCGGGGGAACCCAAAGGGGGCCAGCTGCCCAGCTCTTGGGCTTCCAGAAATCGAGGCAATCAGGTTATATGCTTGGGCATTTGGTGGCGGTGTTTTTTTGCCGCCCCTTGGAAATTGCCACCCAAGACAAATGCCTTGTTTGCCTCGCGGAAAATATGTCACTGGCTATAGGATTTGGGACCATTGCATCTGTCTTCCAAAACAAGAGCCATCAGTGCAGCAACTTTCTTAAAAAATTTCACTACCACCTTTTTGATAGAAAGACCCAATCTCCTCCAAATTTCCAGTTTCTACAACTTGCATCATCACTATTTTTCCATAAACATTATTAACCGAATGTCTTGTCTCATTATAAAGAGGAAAATTGCTGACTTAGAGTAACTCAAGTCTTGACCATTATTCTTCACATGCTTTTCTGCTTTATCAGTTCATTTCCTGGTTCCATACACCTACAATACCCACTGTATTTTATTTGTTTTGTTCAAAATTAAATTACATATAGAAAAATCACTTCTTTTCAATAAAATTATAAGTTAAAGAGGTGACAGTACTTAAAAAAATAAAAATATAAATATTGTGTCACCAATGACCCTCAGTTCCTCAGTGTATTCATTAATTGTTTCATTGAAGTTACAAAAATATTTTTTTCAACCACCAAAAAGTGTAAGGAATATTGCTACATATATGGGAAGTTTTGTCACCTGGAATGGCTGCATCATGAAGTGTGTTCACCTACTTTTATCTTAAGTTTTTGCTCCACAATGTTTGCAGAGGCTTGTGCCATGCAGCATAGCTTCCATAGAGACACCATATATTTTTAATATGATATAAGAATCATAAATGCATAATACTTTCTGGGACATTCCTAAATGATGCATCTCACCCATTTTGGGTGAGAATCCCACAGGGTAAGAATCAGATGGTACTCTATTACTTTGCTATCCCTGTTTGAAGCCTGGTTCCCAAGTATTCTCATGTTTCAGTATTTGTATCCTGCCCTTTCCTCTTGTCACATCTTACTTTGTTCTGTGGAGATGTCTGGCCTTGGCTTCTGGTATCCAGTACTCTTTTTACAATTCTTGTTTAGTTTTTCTGGTTTTCTATTCCATGTCTGTTTTTTTTTTATGCTGGGTTTTCTGGGTTCATTCCTTTATTCCCTTCCTGGAATTCCCAGTCCCTTGGATTCCTTTAAATGTTTGTTTTTTGTTGCCACACCCGTTACTTTTCCATTAACCCTTTTGTTTCAGTTGGTTCCTGCAGGCAGTTGCTCCAAGTCCTCTGCCCCTTTGTTGCAGGTAAGTTCTGTGTGTGTTTTATTATTGTTTATCTAGTCATGCATATCTAGGCAGTTTAGGACCCACCGTAATTGGAGTACTTTGACGCAGTGGTGGGCTGCATACATCTTGGTCATTTATGTATGTCTAAATCTCCAATGTTTATTGCACAAATTAGTACTTAGTTTTGTCTCCTCTTGTTTTGCCTTGTATCTCTTGTCTTGTTTTATTTTGTCTTGTATTCCCAGTTCATGTACAGACCTGTCCATGTCCTGCCCTGTCTGTTCTGTTCATGTTTTCCTTATGTATTGTGTACATGTTCTGGGTTCTGCTTTCTGTCCTTTTCTGGTTCTGGGTTCTCCTATTTTTGTCTTGTTTTCTTGTTTGGTATCTATTCTAGTCTTACCTCGTTTCTGTACTGGATACATATCTGCTGCAGAACCTCCCTATTTAGATCCTGGGAGGTCTGCTTATTGTCATCTGGCACCTGGGATCTGCAGAAGCTGCATCAGGGTCCTGGTATGTGGCTGCACAACCGCTGGTGCTCAACACCAGGGGGCGTGCGGTTACCCTGCACCAGGCCCTGATAATCCATTTCCACACAGTGACTCCTACTATCAAGATCAGGCATACTGGGTCCTGGTCACCGGACCGACACCCTTGGCACCACTTCTTTATCTGATCCGTGGATATATCACCCTTGACATGTCTCACTATCCACAAACGGGGCTGCCAATCTTGACCGTCAGATTGGACATGTCCACTATGCTGCTACATCCATATTTGGATCAGTATTTCTTAGCTACATGACCATGTTTGAAGATCTCTAAGATCAGATGCTTGTTTCTTCAATGTTTCTGCTTGCTTCTGTCCTACCACCCACTCTTTAGAAACTAGTTCCATTTCAGACTTTCTCAGGAAGTGATAATCCAGAAGAATGTGTTACTTCCCAGCATTCAGGTTCCAGTTCTACAACATCATTTTGCCTGCAACGATCCACATTGACTTCAATATTAAATTATTATCCGATTTTAAATATTTACCTCAATTTATCTCAGTCCTGATAATCAGCTTCTTAGTAATTCCTTACTACCTTCTGTTTCTTCTACACGACTCTACTTTTGCCTGCTCTGAGAAACTTATTGAGGGTAGAACAAGTATTTTCTCCTCTGAGGGTTTTAAACTTGAGAATAAACCATTATTTACTGACCCATTTCATTTTAGATTGCAAGCTCTTGCTGGGAGGTAAACTAGACTGTTACCTCTTCTTCCACTAATGCTTTATTTTATTATTTATATTGTTTTAATGCATATTATTATTTTGTGTACCAGATATTTATCAAGAATAAGATCTTATACGTGTCATATTTTAAATAGACCTTGTTTTATAGTGCCTGAAAATATATCACAACGAAAGTCCTGACAATCCCTTTTCTCCTTCCAAATCTCATTTTACCCTTATCTTCTTCATTGCTAAATTGAATGCTCTGTGACCCAGGTACAAAAGATCTGCCTATTCTGAAAATGGACTATCACACATTAAATTACCGTCACAGGTACTATATAATCTAGCTTTACATTTATTTATAATGTATGCAGTGATTATAGAAAAGTGATGAATTGTATAGTATGAAACTAGGGAAAAAGTGCTGAAATCTTTTAGAAATGCAAGTAGAAATGAATGAAACATGTGGGGCCCTTTTGCTTCTTTTCATACCTAAACCCTAACAGAAGATAACAAAAACCAACAAAACTGTTATTCCAGTAAAGTTTAACATCAACTCTTCCTATCTCTACAGAAAACATACCTTTATGATTTATCAAATAAGAAAAATGATTGCTATATGTCTGGCTCAAACAAATATTCCTCAAGGTAGTTTAAGTGCATTGTATATAAAGTGTATTATATAAGCAAGCTATATTTTTGATGTAAGTATTGTTTTTTTTTCCTTTGATTCCAGCAATTAAATCTTAGCTACATGAGTGAATTAATGTAGATTTATACCTTAAAAAAATAGATTTTCCTCCTCATTATCAATATAACAGGGAAACATATTTGTATAGCATAAATATTTATCATTATATTCAGCGGTGAATAGTGTGAAACACTGTGTGCTGAAATCAAATGTCCTTGACTAGAGTATGTTTTTATGTGAATTTCCTGATTGTATGCCAATGTAATTATTAAATATAAATATAGCACACTTTTATTTTATGCATTAAGACAAACAGTACATGTTTTGATCTTCACTGATGAACTAATGAAAACATATGGGAACATACTTTAAGTTCCATGGATTGCTACAATTGTAAAAAAAAATAACACTGCAGTGTAATTATATGCCATTATTCATAGTTATCTTTAAGTCAAAAATAAACATTAGAATTATTTTGTCTTGGTTATTTATGTTGAGATATATAAGTATGATGTTATACCCCATTGCCTTTGGTTACAGCTGAGTAACAAAGAGTTCACATTGAAGAACATATATCTGTCATCAGAGACCAAGGCATCACCTATACCGATCTCTTACTATTCGTCATTCACTGTGGCTGGGGTTCAACTGGAGGATTGGCATCACTTTGAGTTGTGCTGCATTGATCTGTCAGAATGAGAGAGGCAAACATAACTCTATCTGACAAAGACTATCACTAGGATGATCCAGCAATGGATAATGTTTGTCCTTGCCTATTGTACTGAAAAACACTTTCTTAAATTGTTAAATTTGCATTATGCTGATATATTGCTTAAAGTAAGTACATTTTAAGACATACTTTTATATCCCTAACAAGACACTTTTCATCTGAACATGTGACTGCATTTGTCAAAAGGATTTTTTGCTGAAAGTAATGTACACTTTTTTTTTCTGCTGTCAATCACTATTTTCTTTCTTTCTTTTTTTTAATCAGATATTTAAAGGAATAGACATACTGGTAGGTTTTACATAGCTACATTATTTCAGGAAGTGTATGGAAAGTATATGGAAATATTGTGTACTTGTGTAATTGACAGGCATGGAAGGAGTGGCTAGGGCTGCAAAAAAATAATAATACTAAACACCAAATCTGCTTCAATAAGCTAAAGGTTTTTTGATGCCTATAGCGTCCCTTTAAGTATTTACTTCAATTTGACCACCTCATAGTCAAAGATCAAGAAGAATTGATAAACAGATAATGTATGAAATGTACTGGCTTTTCTAGTTGGTATATCAGTAACCAGATATATTGTTTACTTTGTTAAAGGACTATAAGAGTTAAAAATGATGTACGTGACTACTGTAAATGGACAAGACTATATTAGAAATAGCAATTGTTAAATGTCAGCTTAAAAGTATAACCTGTTGCAGACCATCAAAGAGATAACCCTTTAACCTCTGGTTACAGAAACATATAATGAGATACTTAGATAGAAACACACACACACTAAGTATACACACTCTCCTGTGCAGAAAGAACTAAAGTACTTTAAAGGATCACCATAGGGTCAGGAACACAAACATGTATTCCTGACCCTATAGTGTTAAAACCACCATCTAGCCCCCCTGGGCTCCTCATGCCTCCATAAATATAGCAAAATCTTACTGTATTCAAGCCTGAAACTGTAACTCTGTATGCTGTTTGACTCAGAAAAACAAGCAGTCTGCTGACATCATCAGAAGTGGTAGCCTGATCCAATCACAATGCTTCCCCATAGGATTGGCTGACACTGTCAAGGAGGCAGATCAGGGGCAGAGCCAGCATAGTTCAAACACAGCCCTGGCCAATCAGCATCTCCTCGTAGAGATGAACTGAATCAATGAATCTCTATGAGGAAAGTTCAGTGTCTGCATGCAGAAGAGACACGGAATGTTTGGATGGATTTTAGGCAGCCATGACCCAGGAAGGATTTCTAACAGCTATCTGAGGTGTGGCCAGTGAAGTTATCACTAGGATGTAATGTAAACACTGCTTTTTCTCTGAAAAGACAGTGTTTACAGCAAAAAGCCTGAAGGTAATGATTCTACTCACCAGAACAAATTCAATAAGCTGTAGTTGATCTGGTGACTATAGTGTCCCTTTAAGTCAGAAGAAATACAGAAAAATAAAACAGCGCATAGCGTATACTGTAATGGCCAATAAATAAAGATCAAGTATAAAGTCACAGTCACAGATTACAGAGCTGTGCCAGGCTCTGTATATTGCGCCCAAGGGTGCCTGATAGGCAGAACTGGAGGTCCTGAGTGGTTATGCCGGTAACAGATGGATCAGAAGGCGCAGCAATAGTGGTAAAAAGTAACAATTTATTGAAACAAAGTATTTAAACAAAGTAAAAGAAGCTGTGTAAAATAAGTCACTTAATGGTGACACACAGTTCTTCTTGAGTGTCTAAGAAGGTACAGAATGGTACATGGAAAAGCCAGTTCTGTCTGTCCTTCTAAACAATGTGTTTATGGTTTATGGTTGGCTAACTGTCACATCCTTTGAGAAGAATTGTGTTTGGTGTACATGCAATAGGAGAAGTAAGTCTTAGACTGAAACTTGTGTTCTCAAAGGATAATACAGTAGTGTGGTTATTTGTAAAAGATGAGGTTGAAACAGAGAAGGCAGTTTAATTGCTGCTGCCCCAGTATATTTCATGAAACAAAATGTAGCCCTTTAAGTGTTTTGTAGTTAAATAGGCAAAATTAATCAGGAAAAATATAAACCCATGGCCACTAAAAGGATCCTTTAACATCTTAAATTCTAGAGAACATTTATTTACAGGGTTAAAACCCTGTGTAGCCAAAATGGCTTGCATATATACAATAGGTAAATTGTTTAAAACAAAACAATTATAAAGGGAAAAGCCCAATATATAAAGAGACCCTTCAAAACATATGACAATGATTTAAGTATAATAAGATGATTAGAAGGAAACATGAGTAGAAAATGAGATGTAACATGTTGATATAATGGTTTACCTTACAGAAATATGTAATGATATGATGAATACTGCAGTATTCTGTGTGTAAATGTGACTATGTGTCATTATGTCGGCTGGATTCCCATTGCTAAAGCAGAAGGTATGCAGCTATATCTAAAATTCAAATATGGAGTGTTGCTGTTAGTGTGTTGTTTTTCTACAGCATTTAACTAATCAGTTTATTGTAATCTATAGATATAGACAGGGATACTAGCTTAATAACTTATTTAATACCCGTTTTCTGTGTTTGGTCTGTTGCATACTATAGCCATTGATGCTACTCAAGTGTAGGGGAAATTTGAGTATTTTTAGATCAGATGAGGAGACAAACAAGAGGGTAATGGGTTAATGAGTCTGTGTTCAAGATTTGCAGGTAGACCCCCTTCTTTTTACTCCCTGTGTGACAGCTGACCCTCTGCCAAACTGTAGAGTAATATGCAGATGACATCAAAAGACCTTAACACAGCTAATTAAAGTACTTGTTATTTTGTTTAAAACTAAGGACATTTGTTAAAGATTCTGTTGATGTTGTATTCGTGATATCAAATGCAGAGTACATTTTTATTTTCTAATGTGACCATCAAGCTGGAGTTAGTAAAATATTGCTATGTTAAGGTGTAGTGGTCTATTAGCATTTCCATGAATTTGTGTTATTGCATTACCTCCTCTGCTAAATATCAATTCTGTGTCTTTACTACATCTTTTTGTTTTTTTTTGTTATGTGTTTATGTAAGGGTGGAATTACAGTCTATCACCAAATCCTGTCATTTCCATTTCAAAAACATTGCGCGCATCCACCCCTACTTAACGCCAGATGCGACTAAGGTGTTGGTCCATTCCACTGTCCTTTCTCGCCTTGACTACTGTAATCCGCTTCTCAGTGGTCTTACGTGCTCCCAACTTGCGCCGTTACAGTCCATAATGAATGCGGGGGCGAGGCTCATCTTCCTGCCCGCCCGCACCGCCCACGCCTCACCCTTCTGTCAGTCCCTACATTGGCTTCCCATAAGATATAGAGCTCAATTTAAAATTCTGATTCTTGCTTTCAAATCTCTACATAATGCTGCTCCCACCTATCTATCCTCCTCATACACAAGTATGTCCCTTCTAGGCCCTTACGATCTGCTGAAGACTTACGTCTATCTTCTGTCCGTACTCCGACCTCTGATGCTTGCCTTCAAGATTTCTCGAGGGCTGCACCGTTCTTGTGGAACTCGCTTCCCTCCTCCATTAGATGCTCACCCAGTCTCCACTCCTTCAAAAAATCGTTAAAACGTCTTCATAAATGCGTATCACTTAAACTGTTAATAGGTCCCGACTGATTCCTCTTCTGCAACTGTCACTAGTCTAATACTATCCTTACCTTTTGTGTCATTTTACCCTATTCCCTCTAGCATGTAAGCTCATTGAGCGGGGCCCTCAATCCCTCTGTTCCTGTGAGTCCAACTTGTCTGGTTACAACTACATGTCTGTTCGTCCACCCATTGTAAAGCACTGCGGAATTTGATGGCGCTATATAAATAACATAATAATAATATGTTTTTGTTTCTATGATGAGTTTGTGTGTTCTGTGATAATGAGCATTGTATGTCTATGGGTTTAAAAGGAAATAAGCAGAGTGGAATTTTTCTATCCTTAAGATAGTTTTTAGATACTTGGATTGTGCCCTGGTTTGTACTTAGACATCTAGTGATTCATATGAAGATTTTTTTATGACAAAGAGAAGACAATTTGCATGTTGCTAGCAAAAATCATTTAGAATTTTCTAAACAGGTCAAGAGCTGTACAGCCGACAAGAGAGAACCACCTGTTGCATGCCATCGCTCCTTGAAATGATATAATGATAAGAGACTATGCAAGAGAAGCACTTATTAAAACCTTGGTGGAAGGGGCCCCTCTAAATACTGTTAATTACCAACACAGCTTGTTCCTGTTGCTAAAGTCAAATCCTGGATCCAAGTTTCTCATCACAAAGTGACTTATCCTGAAAGTGCCATTATACTGGACTCTGAGCAGATGGCCAAGAACATAACCTACCCTTGTGCAATATTCTAATAAGGGGAGTATTAGTTTTGCACAAGACTATTTATTGTTTAAAAATTCTTGGTGCTGAATTGCTAATACTGGATATCATGATCATCTTATTAATTATCCCAATAGATTCTGCAAATTTTTTTAGTTTTTATTTATCTAATTGCCTCTATTATCCATGGCACAAAGAACCGATTACTTTACAGCTCTATCTTTTGGGAGATAGATAATGATTTTATTAATCAACCACAGACTTGTATAAACTGTCTAATAAGAGCAACCACTGTTGGGTCTGTGGTTATGTTCCAAATTCCATGAATGATTGATACTCTTTCTGGATATGCCGTAATCATTGGAATTGCTTTAAAAAAAAGGGGGTGGGGTGTAATGAGGGGTGTTATCCACAATAAAATGCCAGAGCCTGCAGAGCCAACTAAGGTTCATTTAGCACACCCCCTTGATCATATTGACCATGGAGCAATGGTGTTTTTTTTTTATATAATTCTTTATTTTTGTTGTGCACAAAAGTAACATATATCCTTGGTGCGCCACAACGGCGACATCAGGGTAAATTGGTAAACATTTGCAATACAGGTTGTGGCATTTGTTAGTCAGGCACATTTTTACATTAGTTAGATTGTTATTTCAACAGCGTAGGTTCTCGTTTACTTAACTATAATGTAAAATTATTACAGTACGATTAGTGCTGTGACCAGATGCTAATTCTTAGGGCTGGCTATTGCGGTTAGGCTATTTAATTGCTGAGTATGTAGTAACATGCTAAGCTGCTGCGCCTTAACTGTATGTGGACCTAGAGAGCTTTAAAACATGCTGGTCACCAGACATTTTAGGGCGCTGAGGGTTAGTGGGATCAGGTGGAGTAGGAGACACTTGAACATAAGCATAAATCATGAGATCAAATCACATATAGTAGCTAGAGGGCAGTGCTGTATGTGAGAGGGAACGTCAGTCTATTGCTCTGGTGTATCCAGTGTCCCCCAGTACTCCTCCCACTCTAGTAAGCTGTTTGGTGAGCAATGGTGTTTTTTAAATAGATATCAGAAAAACTTTGGTGAAATGTTCAAGTTTATAAGTGAGGCAACCATAATCTGTGAAAATAACATCCTTATATTTGTACTGGTAAATTAAAAGCATTTTGCTGGAAGACCTTATTAGAAGATATTTTGTAATAGGAAATTGTTAATAGTTGACGAACCCAGCATTTATGGTTCTAGTAATTAAGGCCTAATTTGGTATTTTTGAATGAATGTTAAAGGTGATTTTTATGAGTGTTTTGAGAGGAAATCATTTGGGAAGTTTATCCAAGAGTACGGAATTATTTGAGATTATTAAATCAAGGTCTGATTCTGGGAGCCTAGTTTTATTTGGAATTATCCCTATATCAATGTGTTAAATTATTTAAATATTTAGTCCGTTAGAATGAATAACAGAATAACAATTACATAATTCAATAACAGAATGAAAAAAATTCTTGAGGTCTCTGCTGAGCAAGAGTAATTTATAAAGATTGCTTTAATAATGGTATAGTTTTAATTTACTAAATTAAAAGTTAGCATTGAAAGGAGGTGCAAAGCCCTTCTCGGATTTTACATTTTTTTAAAGAAATTTAAGGTAATTCCACATTCCGTATGAAACATTAAGCTATAAGATAGTTGCTTGATTTTTAAGTATTATTTCCATTATAAAATATTATTATATTACCACCTGCCTAATCTTGTCTATTCAAACATTTTTGTAGAGTGAAAGCTTCTCTCATCTGTAATAAAGAACTCTAAGGGGAATAGATGTAAAAATACAGTTGCAAGAAAAAGTATGTGAACCCTTTGGAATGATATGGATTTCTGCCCAAATTCATAAAATGTGATCTGATCATCATCTAAGTCACAACAATAGACAATCACAGTCTGCTTAAACTAATAACACACAAAGAATGAAATGTTGCCATGTTTTTATTGAACACACCATGTAAACATTCACAGTGCAGGTGGAACTGAGGTACTGGGCTTCTGTTTGTGTGTTGTAGTGACCGTCCTGGAATGTTTGTGCCGCCTGATCCTTGGGAGCTGATAATCACCAATCTCTTCCGGCAACTCTAAATGAAGTTCAAATTGTGCTTGTTTGGCCACACCCCATGCCAGTCAAGGATGCCGAGCTGTTTATGAGGACATAAACTGTTCACGCAAGTATTTGGAGAACCCTGAAGGTTTTGTATAATACCCAAGCTCTTGGAATAACCTTCTCGGAATATGGAAGTAATGAACGGAGCCTTGTGGCACAAATCCAGCAACAAAAGGGAGTGCTGATAACATGTGGAACCTAATATTGAATTGCTGTCAGCCATCTTGCTACTGTCATCAATTTAATGGAGTCTAACCTATGGAGTACAGACTGTGTTTGCTTCTTCTGTTTAAAAGTAAAATTTTTGCTTTTTTCTGGACTACCTTTAAAGTTCTCTGTACATGTATTCTTAAATTGCTTGTGCGTCAAAAAAAAATAATTTTTTTTTTAGATTTTTAGATTGGTGGTAAAATTATTGCATTAAAAGAGTCAAAATACCCCAAGTTTAATACCTTAGGTTGTCTTTTTTTTTTTAAAAAATATATACATATGAAGGGTTACTCAGGGATTTGTGACAGATATCAGTGTTACAATGTAACACATTAATTTTGAAAAAAATTGGAAATAGCAAAGTGCTACTTGGACTTATAGCCCTATAACTTTCCAAAAAAAGCTAAGAACATGTTAACATTGGGCATTTCTAAACCCAGGACAAAATGTAGAAACTATTTAGCATGGGTGTTGTTTGGCAGTTGTAGATGCGTAACATATTTTGGGGGTCAAAGTTAGAAAAAGTGTGTTTTTTTTACATTTTTTCATCATATTTTATAAAAAAAATTTATACTAAATTATATGATATAATGAAAATAATGGCATCTTTAGGAAGACCATTTATTGGCAAAAAAAGGTATATAATATGTGTGGGTACAGTAAATGAGTAAGAGGAAAATTACAGCTAAACACAAACATCGCAGAAATGTAAAAAGAGCCCTTGTCCCAAACTGTAAGAAAATTGAAAAGCGGTCTGGTCACTAAGGGGTTAAAGATTCCTGCAACTATGCAATGAAATATGTATGTAAAAAAGTGGAAATGTCAAGTGGCTGAACTGGTCCCATGAGGAACTAGCCCTCTGGGGGATGTCTTCGCTGGGAGGATCCCATGCTGCCTGTAGCTTGCAGAAAATTTGTTAAACGAGAACATCAAGCTGCTTGTTGTGTTTGTATTTCCCACTGGCACTCAATGTATTCATTTTATTTATGTAGAAACTTCAAAAGTTGAGATTTATACATAATTTATTAAAAGTCTCAAAACATATAAAAGTTGCACAGTTATCACAAAAAAACCAACCAAGAAATATTTGAGTTTGATATATGGGCTTGTTAATATTGAACAGTTAAAGATGATTACAGGAATACAGGAATAAAATCATATTTACAATTGCAAATATAAATATGTAGCAAATTTTCAGTTTTTAACAGAGGAAGTTTTGCAATGTATGGAGAGGGATACCCACTGCCCTCTTGTTACTTATCACAAATATGTAGGCTGCTGCATATGTCTTCCTATTTTTTAAATTCAAAAATTGGAATGGTATTTAATGCAGTCATTTTGTATAAAAGAAGTGGCAGAACACAACAAATCAACACGAATACTGATGCATACTGATTAGGAAGCTAAAATTGTAAGTTTGGGACAGAATAAGTCAGACTTAACCTAGTTTTCCATTTTTAGAGCCTGTTGCAGAACATACAGTTCACAAATTAGCCACAAACATGTTTGTTGTACAATGCAAAATCTGCTTTTATTTTTGCAAAAAAACACAAGTTCTTTTTTTCCATTTTAATAAAATCTGTTTTCTGCTCAAAAATAACACATGAAAATAATACAAAATACTTCTTCGAAAACTAAATATGTAATAAAAGCCAACAGCATAATATGTAAATACTCCCCCCAGGGAGAATACAGCAAAATCATTTCTCTTAAAAGTTAGCCTATTAACTTACTATAACAATGTTCTTGTCTGTGTTCCAACTAGCCCCTTGCCACCCAACCTGTGTCTACATATGCATCCTTATAGAGAAGGCATACAGATAGGTAAAAATTGAATTGGCGACAATATATGATAGAAGATATGATTAACCATTATTAAAGTAGAGTGGATCCTAACTGTATAAACATATAGAATCTCCATGTATACATTATGCAATGTATATATATATCATAATATACCAATAACCAGAATTTTCTGGCAACCAATCCATTCTAATACAGGCATACCCCACTTTATATACACTCACTTTAAGTACACTTGTGAGTACAGACATTCCCGCGCTTCTTCTGTCCGCAAGTGAACAGGAAATGGAAGGTTCTAATTTCGCCAGGAGCAGCTCAGTTCAGTGTCTTTGGGGCAAGAACTTTTCACACCTTCTGACATGGCACCGGTTAATTATCTCAAATGTATAATGTCTACCCCCTAGCTGAACATATATTTTATTTTTCTGCCCATACATTGTCCATATTCTGCTGCCATCCAGTGAAAGGGTTTACCCTGACATTTTCTATAACTATGACTTAGTAGCTTAGCTGCATTAGCCACAATTCTGAGGATTCAACGTTAAACCATAAATGCTTAAAGTGATGAAGATGTGTTTCTAAACAAAGTGTGTGAATAAGCTGCTAACAAATACAAATTGGCACTGTATTGACAGAAAATGGCCCAGTGGGCAGGTTTATTTTACTTTTCCTCCCAGTTGTCAGATGAGTAAAACATGAAAGATAAATGGTACAATCTGGAATGAGATTTTTCCTTTTACTGTTTGTTTTAACTGACTAAAAGCCCACTGGAAATCATTAAATAAATCACTGGCAATAAAATCACTGGAAATCTGCAGTTGCAGTTTCAGTTATGCCTGTAAATTACTGTTGCAATGCAGTACATGCATTGGGAAGTGAAAAAAGGTATTGCTTCACTTTAAGTACATTTTCGTTTTACATACATGCTCTGGTCCCATTGTGTACTTAAAAGTGGGGTATGCCTGTAGTGCACCAAGGGTTGGCCCTACAGGTGATATTGAATCACTTTGTGTCGCAATAAGGAATAGCAGTTTCACTCATGGTAGTGTATCATTTAGTACCCAAGTATTTCAGTACCATGTCAGTAACCATTAATAGTATCCACACACTTACATAAAGAAAATCTAAACTATTATTATTATAAACTACTATTAAAATTGCTACTCTAACATTTTAGTTACATAATTATCTACAGATATAGGGATCTAATTGAGATATGTGTATACTATTGGCAGTGTGTACTTGTTAGATAGTGGTCAATACAATGATAACATTTGTATCTTTCTAATGTGATCTATTTAAGGACTCTGAGTCTGAAAAATCTGGTTTATCTACAGTTGCAAGAAAAAGTATGTGAACCCTTTGGAATGATATGGATTTCTGCACAAATTGGTCATAAAATGTGATCTGATCATCATCTAAGTCACAACAATAGACAATCACAGTCTGCTTAAACTAATAACACACAAAGAATGAAATGTTGCCATGTTTTTATTGAACACACCATGTAAACATTCACAGTGCAGGTGGAAAAAGTATGTGAACCCCTAGACTAATGACATCTCCAAGAGCTAATTGGAGTGAGATGTCAGCCAAGTGGAGTCCAATCAATGAGATAAGATTGGAGGTGTTGGTTACAGCTGCCCTGCCCTATAAAAAACACACACCAGTTCTGGGTTTGCTTTTCACAAGAAGCATTGCCTGATGTGAATTGTCTATTGTTGTGACTTAGATGATGATCAGATCACATTTTATGACCAATTTGTGCAGAAATCCATATCATTCCAAAGGGTTCACATACTTTTTCTTGCAACTGTAGTTCCCCCTCTTTTTATCATTAATATAATTTTTTTTACAATCACTTTATTCCCTTTAAATGTGTGTATATTGTTGGTGATCTAATCAAATCAAATCAAATAAAGACTGAACAATTTTAATTTTCATACCAAGACTAATTAAATTTACTAGCAGGGGTATACTTTTGAGACCTGGTCTCCCAATTTCCCCTTTTTTTCCAGTGGGGGACATAGTCTCATAAATGATTTCTGTTCTAATTCTAACTTTACCTATTTTAAGCCCTATTTACCCACCCAGCCCTATTCTGCACCAAGGTTGGACTTTTCATCTAACCTATGTAGCTTTTTTCCATCATTGATTCCTTAAACACACACATCTCCTATACACAAATACACTTGCTACATCCCCCTATACACATAGGTTAAGGTTCACTGTAATCATGGTTTATTGTTTCCTGCTTAGATTTTTTTTTAAATAAATGAGTGTATCTTATATTCTGTTGTGTAGTATATTCTAAAACTATGGTACCTTTAGTCCCATGGCACACCCATCTTGCCATGGCCACTGCGCTTTCCCTGGCTGAGATGATTTTTACTGATAATAGCCAATTTAAAAGGCTTCCCATAGGGACGCATTGAGGGGTTACTAAACATGTGTGGCAATTGACACGTTGTGCCAATCATTATCTCCACATAGAGATGCATTGAGTCATGCTGTGTGTGAAGACACCGAATGTTGGTCCTGCCAAAATAGCAGGACTGATCCAGTAAGTCCCTCTAGTGGCTGTCTGACTAAAAGCCACTAGAGGTGGTGTTTAAATTGCTGAGACTGCAATGACAGCCTCTTACCACCAGATCCACTGCATTAAGCTGTGGTGGTTCTGGAATTTAGAGTGTCCCTTTAACATATTATAAAATTAGTACAGTTTGCCCCTGTTTTTCTGTTGCTCTCTTATGCTAACTCTTTCATTTATTTTTTATCTAATGCTAGTTTTTACCATGTAAATTTGAAAGTCCAATGTTTATCTAAACCCTACTAAAGTTCTTTTAACACATATGTGGAATTCCACAGTCCTGAAGACAGAGAAATATCCAAGGTAAGAGAACTTTCTTGGGTGTCTGATTGAAGTACACACATGTATATGACAGGTTTTAAAAAAAAAAAACTAACTCTAAGTCCACACACACACTTGTGTCTATCAAGGTATGTGGCATTGATTGCTGTTATCTGTGCATTATCACAAATAAGCAGGCTTTTGCAGACAGTGGAAGAATATACTGCACAGGAGACCACTGGGCTTCAGTATCTGTACATGAACTGGTGGTGGTACAGCATTGGTATGTTTCCACTATATGCTCTAATGTATGAATTGGTATGAAGTCTCAGTGTGTGTCCATTATATGCTCTATGTATGAGTTACTATGAGGACACAGCCTCAGTAGATATATATATATATATATATATATATATCCACTATATGCTCTATGTAGGAGTTACTGTGAGGACACGGCCTCAGTATATGTACCTTTGTATGAGTTACTATGAGGACTCGGCCTCAGTATATATATATATATATATATATATATATATATCCACTATATGCTCTATGTAAGAGTTACTGTGAGGACATCACCTCAGTATAAGTATCCTCTATATGATCTATGTAGTAGTTACTATGAGGACACAGCCTCAGTATATGTATCCACTATATGCTCTATGTATAAGTTACTATGAGGACACAGCCTCAGTATATATATCCACTATACGCTCTATATATGAGTTACCGTGAGGACACAACCTCAGTATATGTACCCACTATATACTGTATGTATGAGTTACTGTGAGGACACAGCCTCAGTATATGTACCCACTATATGCTCTATGTATGAGTTACTATGAGGACACCGTCTCAGTATATGTACCCACTATAGGCTCTATGTATCAGTTACAATGAGGACACAGCCTCAGTATATGTACCCACTATACGCTCTATGTATGAGTTACCGTGGGGACACAACCTCAGTATATGTACCCACTATATGTTGTATGTATGAGTTACTGTGAGGACACAACCTTAGTATATGTACCCACTATAGGCTCTATGTATGAGTTACTATGAGGACACAGCCTCAGTATATATATCCACTATATTGTCTATGTATGAGTTGATCGGGAAATTCGGCCTCAGTGTGTGTTCTTTATATGCTCTGAGTTGCTGTGAAAACACAGCCTCAGTATATGTCCTCTACATGCTCTATATGTAATGTGGTGTGGAGACATTGCTTCAGTGTATCTGTTCACTATATGCTTGATGTATTAGTGGAAACACAATATATGTGAATGCTATAAGACACATCCGCTATATGAGTCCACTCTAATACAGGTTTTATGTGTGGGTTGTTAGTCACAACCTCAGTATATGTGAGTGGTATAATATGTGCATGAAGTTTTGTTAAAACACAGCCTCAATTTATCTCACTCATATAATCTTATTATGTGTGCAGGCATAGTGTCACTGTATATAGCAGAGGTAGGCTATGTATGACTACTGTTTGAACAGACTCGGTATATGTGACTGATAGATCTGGGCATAAGGTGCTGTTAGAAACAGCCACAATGTATGTGATTCATTTAATCTGTATGCAGGTTGGTAGTATTAGATAACCCCAGTTTATACACGGCATTGGTAGATTTAATTTATACAAATGATCTAAAGTCTGTTTTGCGCTGAATTGTAACACTGCCCAATTCTAGCAAATACAAATGCACTGTTGCACTGGGTACTGGTTTGTGGATTTTCTATTTTAGTTTTTTAAATGAAGTAGATAAGGAAACATACTGATTTTGGCTTTGTATTAGATTCCCTATCCCACAGGTGTTTCAGGATAAGCAATTAACACATTTTACCACTTGAACCTGTCTGAGTGCCTCTTTTTTTCCAAAATGGAGCATGGTAATGTTTAACAGTATCCTCTCCTCTCTGATCAAGATAGGGAATGTTTTTTTTCAATTTGGTGGCAGTGTTTTACCTTCAGATATATGCTGATTACTGATGCACAGCTTAGTAGATCATACTGGTTGCAGGAGCACAAATTTGGCTCTTTGGATCTCATAAGTAGGTAACGCTGAAGCCATTACATGATTTAAAAGCTGTTAAGATTGTTTTTTTCTTTCACCCGGTCATAACTTTTTATTCTTTAAATCTGAGTTTATTTCCTTAAATCATAAATTTTATATTCAGTATTCTCTTTTATCCATTGGGGACATGAAAGTTTGGCAATACCTTTAGTATATGTCAGGGGTGGCATGCTTTTGGTTCTTAAGGAGTTAATGATCAGAAACTTCTGACAAATTCCCCTGTTGTGAAGGGGAACATTATAATTTCCTTTCTGCAATAAAGGTATTCTTTTAGGCTCATATGCTCCAGGTAACTTTTATGCTGTGTATTGCAAGTATTTTAAGGTCTTTCTAGACCCCAGACCATTCTACCAAGTTTACTATTTTAGGTAAAATTCATCTGCTACCAGAAAAATAGAAGAAATCCCTGAACAGGTAGTTCCATTACGGACCTCTCTTCTGATATTCATGGGGATTCTTCTAGGTGTCCTTATATCTGGAATTTGCAACCAATGTGTGGCTTTAAATGACTGATTCATCCTGAATAATATAATGTAATGCAGCTTGTTGATGACAAACATTTGACTGATATGTTTTACATGGTCCCTGTACCTAGATTGGTATAAGGTATGGTCACTCCTAACATTGCATTGATTTAATACTTGTGGATTATATGTTTGGATTGGTGTTGACATCTTGCAGATATAACAAGCTGTTTATTATCACCGTAGGCTCTGCCATAAGTACTTCTTCACTATCTGAAGACAAGGTAAGAGAAAGTATGCAGTTGTTGTTCTCATAAGGATAACTGAATATCTTCTACTATCTTGCTTATTATGTGTCTGTTGCCACAATGTATAATGTGCCTCTGGTTACCACCTTCCCATCAGTATCTTGCCTATTACATATCTCTTACTTATGCTACACAACAGTCTCTAATAAAATTGATTATACTGTTTGGCATAATCTGTACTGACATGGTTGGCCTCCTTATAATTTAATAGTTGCCACAAATTCTACGGTTCATACCAATATTTATTTTTTTCCTCAACTAATCTGTGTATGATTCTTGTTGCCTTTGCCTAGTAATGTTATTGGCTTATTCCTCTCCTGTGACTGATCATTACTGTATCAATTCATCAACAGTGTGAGGTATTGTTGTGAGTATGATTTTTTACAACATAGGGTGATTGTTGCAGTGTTTTAATAACAGACTCTTATTTCTCT
>OW240916.1:210333678-210494733 GCA_933207985.1 Pelobates cultripes | reverse complement strand
GATAGTGTATGTGTGTAGAGTGTATGTGTATGGGGGGCAGAGTGTGTCTATGGGGGGCAATGTGTGTCTATGGGGGGCAATGTGTGTGTATGGGGGGCAGTGTGTGTGTATGGGGGGCAGTGTGTGTGTATGAGGGCAATGTGTGTGTATGGGGGGCAATGTGTGTGTGTACACCCCCCCCCCGCACCTGTCACTGGGGGTCAGGCAGCCATCTTCTGAAGCAGCATGGGCTGCTGCATTACGACGGGGCGGGGCTTATCGGCGGGAGGCGGGGCTTCATTTGGGGGCGGTGCCTGTGCCGGGTACCAATCAGTGCTCCCTCCGGCCACAGACAGCCCCCAGCACCTCTCTCCTGCATTCCCTCGGGCTGTAACAGGCTGTTACAGCCAGAGGGAAGCCCATGGCCAGCAAGTTGCTGGCATTTGGGGGGGCCCAAGGGGGGGCACAGTATGATGTAGGGGGGGCCATGGCCCCCTCTGGCCCCCCCCAGCGACGCCACTGCGTGACTCTAGTAAGCTGTTTGGTGAGCAATGGTGTTTTTTAAATAGATATCAGAAAAACTCTGGTGAAATGTTCAAGTTTATAAGTGAGGCAACCATAATCTGTGAAAATAACATCCTTATATTTGTACTGGTAAATTAAAAGCATTTTGCTGGAAGACCTTATTAGAAGATATTTTGTAATAGGAAATTGTTAATAGTTGACGAACCCAGCATTTATGGTTCTAGTAATTAAGGCCTAATTTAGTATTTTTGAATGAGCGTTTTGAGAGGAAATCATTTGGGAAGTTTATCCAAGAGTACAGAATTATTTGAGATTATTAAATCAAGGTCTGATTCTGGGAGCCTAGTTTTATTTGGAATTATCCCTATATCAATGTGTTAAATTATTTAAATATTTAGTCTGTTAGTTCACTTGCTTAAGGATGAATAACAATAACATAATAACACAATTACATAATTCAATAACAGAATGAAAAACATTCTTGAGGTCTCTGCTGAGCAAGAGTAATTTATAAAGATTGCTTTAATAATGGTATAGTTTTAATTTACTAAATTAAAAGTTAGCATTGAAAGGAGGTGCAAAGCCCTTCTCGGATTTTAGATTTTTTTAAAGAAATTTAAGGTAATTCCACATTCTGTATGAAACATTAAGCTATAAGATAATTGCTTGATTTTTAAGTATTATTTCCATTATAAAATATATTATATTACCACCTGCCTAATCTTGTCTATTCAAACATTTTTGTAGAGTGAAAGCTTCTCTCATCTGTAATAAAGAACTCTAAAGGGAAGAGATGTCAAAATACAGTTGCAAGAAAAAGTATGTGAACCCTTTGGAATGATATGGATTTCTGCCCAAATTCATAAAATGTGATCTGATCATCATCTAAGTCACAACAATAGACAATCACTGTCTGCTTAAACTAATAACACACAAAGAATGAAATGTTGCCATGTTTTTATTGAACACACCATGTAAACATTCACAGTGCAGGTGGAACTGAGGTACTGGGCTTCTGTTTGTGTGTTGTAGTGACCATCCTGGAATGTTTGTGCCGCCTGATCCTTGGGAGCTGATTATCACCAATCTCTTCCGGCAACTCTAAATGAAGTTCAAATTGTGCTTGTTTGGCCACACCCCATGCCAGTCAAGGATGCCGAGATGTTTATGAGGACATAAACTGTTCACGCAAGTATTTGGAGAACCCTGAAGGTTTTGTATAATACCCAAGCTCTTGGAATCACCTTCTTGGAATATGGAAGTAATGAACGGAGCCTTGTGGCACAAATCCAGCAACAAAAGGGAGTGCTGATAACATGTGGAACCTAATATTGAATTGCTGTCAGCCATCTTGCTACTGTCATCAATTTAATGGAGTCTAACCTATGGAGTACAGACTGTGTTTGCTTCTTCTGTTTAAAAGTAAAATTTTTGCTTTTTTCTGGACTACCCTTAAAGTTCTCCGTACATGTATTCTTAAATTGCTATGTGCGTCACAAAAAAATTAAAAAAAATTATTATTTTTTTTTAATTTGGCATAGATTGGTGGTAAAATTATTGTATTAAAAGAGTCAAAATACCCCAAGTTTAATACCTTAGGTTGTCTTTTTAAAAAAATATATATATACATATGAAGGGTTACTCAGGGATTTGTGACAGATATCAGTGTTACAATGTAACTTACATTAATTTTGAAAAAATTTGCAAAGTGCTACTTGGACTTATAGCCCTATAACTTTCCAAAAAAAGCTAAGAACATGTTAACATTGGGCATTTCTAAACCCAGGACAAAATGTAGAAACTATTTAGCATGGGTGTTGTTTGGCAGTTGTAGATGCGTAACATATTTTGGGGGTCAAAGTTAGAAAAAGTGTGTTTTTTTTACATTTTTTCATCATATTTTATAAAAAAAATTTATACTAAATTATATGATATAATGAAAATAATGGCATCTTTAGGAAGACCATTTATTGGCAAAAAAAGGTATATAATATGTGTGGGTACAGTAAATGAGTAAGAGGAAAATTACAGCTAAACACAAACATCGCAGAAATGTAAAAAGAGCCCTTGTCCCAAACTGTAAGAAAATTGAAAAGCGGTCTGGTCACTAAGGGGTTAAAGATTCCTGCAACTATGCAATGAAATATGTATGTAAAAAAGTGGAAATGTCAAGTGGCTGAACTGGTCCCATGAGGAACTAGCCCTCTGGGGGATGTCTTCGCTGGGAGGATCCCATGCTGCCTGTAGCTTGCAGAAAATTTGTTAAACGAGAACATCAAGCTGCTTGTTGTGTTTGTATTTCCCACTGGCACTCAATGTATTCATTTTATTTATGTAGAAACTTCAAAAGTTGAGATTTATACATAATTTATTAAAAGTCTCAAAACATATAAAAGTTGCACAGTTATCACAAAAAAACCAACCAAGAAATATTTGAGTTTGATATATGGGCTTGTTAATATTGAACAGTTAAAGATGATTACAGGAATACAGGAATAAAATCATATTTACAATTGCAAATATAAATATGTAGCAAATTTTCAGTTTTTAACAGAGGAAGTTTTGCAATGTATGGAGAGGGATACCCACTGCCCTCTTGTTACTTATCACAAATATGTAGGCTGCTGCATATGTCTTCCTATTTTTTAAATTCAAAAATTGGAATGGTATTTAATGCAGTCATTTTGTATAAAAGAAGTGGCAGAACACAACAAATCAACACGAATACTGATGCATACTGATTAGGAAGCTAAAATTGTAAGTTTGGGACAGAATAAGTCAGACTTAACCTAGTTTTCCATTTTTAGAGCCTGTTGCAGAACATACAGTTCACAAATTAGCCACAAACATGTTTGTTGTACAATGCAAAATCTGCTTTTATTTTTGCAAAAAAACACAAGTTCTTTTTTTCCATTTTAATAAAATCTGTTTTCTGCTCAAAAATAACACATGAAAATAATACAAAATACTTCTTCGAAAACTAAATATGTAATAAAAGCCAACAGCATAATATGTAAATACTCCCCCCAGGGAGAATACAGCAAAATCATTTCTCTTAAAAGTTAGCCTATTAACTTACTATAACAATGTTCTTGTCTGTGTTCCAACTAGCCCCTTGCCACCCAACCTGTGTCTACATATGCATCCTTATAGAGAAGGCATACAGATAGGTAAAAATTGAATTGGCGACAATATATGATAGAAGATATGATTAACCATTATTAAAGTAGAGTGGATCCTAACTGTATAAACATATAGAATCTCCATGTATACATTATGCAATGTATATATATATCATAATATACCAATAACCAGAATTTTCTGGCAACCAATCCATTCTAATACAGGCATACCCCACTTTATATACACTCACTTTAAGTACACTTGTGAGTACAGACATTCCCGCGCTTCTTCTGTCCGCAAGTGAACAGGAAATGGAAGGTTCTAATTTCGCCAGGAGCAGCTCAGTTCAGTGTCTTTGGGGCAAGAACTTTTCACACCTTCTGACATGGCACCGGTTAATTATCTCAAATGTATAATGTCTACCCCCTAGCTGAACATATATTTTATTTTTCTGCCCATACATTGTCCATATTCTGCTGCCATCCAGTGAAAGGGTTTACCCTGACATTTTCTATAACTATGACTTAGTAGCTTAGCTGCATTAGCCACAATTCTGAGGATTCAACGTTAAACCATAAATGCTTAAAGTGATGAAGATGTGTTTCTAAACAAAGTGTGTGAATAAGCTGCTAACAAATACAAATTGGCACTGTATTGACAGAAAATGGCCCAGTGGGCAGGTTTATTTTACTTTTCCTCCCAGTTGTCAGATGAGTAAAACATGAAAGATAAATGGTACAATCTGGAATGAGATTTTTCCTTTTACTGTTTGTTTTAACTGACTAAAAGCCCACTGGAAATCATTAAATAAATCACTGGCAATAAAATCACTGGAAATCTGCAGTTGCAGTTTCAGTTATGCCTGTAAATTACTGTTGCAATGCAGTACATGCATTGGGAAGTGAAAAAAGGTATTGCTTCACTTTAAGTACATTTTCGTTTTACATACATGCTCTGGTCCCATTGTGTACTTAAAAGTGGGGTATGCCTGTAGTGCACCAAGGGTTGGCCCTACAGGTGATATTGAATCACTTTGTGTCGCAATAAGGAATAGCAGTTTCACTCATGGTAGTGTATCATTTAGTACCCAAGTATTTCAGTACCATGTCAGTAACCATTAATAGTATCCACACACTTACATAAAGAAAATCTAAACTATTATTATTATAAACTACTATTAAAATTGCTACTCTAACATTTTAGTTACATAATTATCTACAGATATAGGGATCTAATTGAGATATGTGTATACTATTGGCAGTGTGTACTTGTTAGATAGTGGTCAATACAATGATAACATTTGTATCTTTCTAATGTGATCTATTTAAGGACTCTGAGTCTGAAAAATCTGGTTTATCTACAGTTGCAAGAAAAAGTATGTGAACCCTTTGGAATGATATGGATTTCTGCACAAATTGGTCATAAAATGTGATCTGATCATCATCTAAGTCACAACAATAGACAATCACAGTCTGCTTAAACTAATAACACAAAGAATGAAATGTTGCCATGTTTTTATTGAACACACCATGTAAACATTCACAGTGCAGGTGGAAAAAGTATGTGAACCCCTAGACTAATGACATCTCCAAGAGCTAATTGGAGTGAGATGTCAGCCAAGTGGAGTCCAATCAATGAGATAAGATTGGAGGTGTTGGTTACAGCTGCCCTGCCCTATAAAAAACACACACCAGTTCTGGGTTTGCTTTTCACAAGAAGCATTGCCTGATGTGAATTGTCTATTGTTGTGACTTAGATGATGATCAGATCACATTTTATGACCAATTTGTGCAGAAATCCATATCATTCCAAAGGGTTCACATACTTTTTCTTGCAACTGTAGTTCCCCCTCTTTTTATCATTAATATAATTTTTTTTACAATCACTTTATTCCCTTTAAATGTGTGTATATTGTTGGTGATCTAATCAAATCAAATCAAATAAAGACTGAACAATTTTAATTTTCATACCAAGACTAATTAAATTTACTAGCAGGGGTATACTTTTGAGACCTGGTCTCCCAATTTCCCCTTTTTTTCCAGTGGGGGACATAGTCTCATAAATGATTTCTGTTCTAATTCTAACTTTACCTATTTTAAGCCCTATTTACCCACCCAGCCCTATTCTGCACCAAGGTTGGACTTTTCATCTAACCTATGTAGCTTTTTTCCATCATTGATTCCTTAAACACACACATCTCCTATACACAAATACACTTGCTACATCCCCCTATACACATAGGTTAAGGTTCACTGTAATCATGGTTTATTGTTTCCTGCTTAGATTTTTTTTTAAATAAATGAGTGTATCTTATATTCTGTTGTGTAGTATATTCTAAAACTATGGTACCTTTAGTCCCATGGCACACCCATCTTGCCATGGCCACTGCGCTTTCCCTGGCTGAGATGATTTTTACTGATAATAGCCAATTTAAAAGGCTTCCCATAGGGACGCATTGAGGGGTTACTAAACATGTGTGGCAATTGACACGTTGTGCCAATCATTATCTCCACATAGAGATGCATTGAGTCATGCTGTGTGTGAAGACACCGAATGTTGGTCCTGCCAAAATAGCAGGACTGATCCAGTAAGTCCCTCTAGTGGCTGTCTGACTAAAAGCCACTAGAGGTGGTGTTTAAATTGCTGAGACTGCAATGACAGCCTCTTACCACCAGATCCACTGCATTAAGCTGTGGTGGTTCTGGAATTTAGAGTGTCCCTTTAACATATTATAAAATTAGTACAGTTTGCCCCTGTTTTTCTGTTGCTCTCTTATGCTAACTCTTTCATTTATTTTTTATCTAATGCTAGTTTTTACCATGTAAATTTGAAAGTCCAATGTTTATCTAAACCCTACTAAAGTTCTTTTAACACATATGTGGAATTCCACAGTCCTGAAGACAGAGAAATATCCAAGGTAAGAGAACTTTCTTGGGTGTCTGATTGAAGTACACACATGTATATGACAGGTTTTAAAAAAAAACTAACTCTAAGTCCACACACACACTTGTGTCTATCAAGGTATGTGGCATTGATTGCTGTTATCTGTGCATTATCACAAATAAGCAGACTTTTGCAGACAGTGGAAGAATATACTGCACAGGAGACCACTGGGCCTCAGTATCTGTACATGAACTGGTGGTGGTACAGCATTGGTATGTTTCCACTATATGCTCTAATGTATGAATTGGTATGAAGTCTCAGTGTGTGTCCATTATATGCTCTATGTATGAGTTACTATGAGGACACAGCCTCAGTATATATATATATATATATATATCCACTATATGCTCTATGTAGGAGTTACTGTGAGGACACGGCCTCAGTATATGTACCTTTGTATGAGTTACTATGAGGACTCGGCCTCAGTATATATATATATATATATATATATATATATCCACTATATGCTCTATGTAAGAGTTACTGTGAGGACATCACCTCAGTATAAGTATCCTCTATATGATCTATGTATAAGTTACTATGAGGACACAGCCTCAGTATATATATCCACTATACGCTCTATATATGAGTTACCGTGAGGACACAACCTCAGTATATGTACCCACTATATACTGTATGTATGAGTTACTGTGAGGACACAGCCTCAGTATATGTACCCACTATATGCTCTATGTATGAGTTACTATGAGGACACCGTCTCAGTATATGTACCCACTATAGGCTCTATGTATCAGTTACAATGAGGACACAGCCTCAGTATATGTACCCACTATACGCTCTATGTATGAGTTACCGTGGGGACACAACCTCAGTATATGTACCCACTATATGCTGTATGTATGAGTTACTGTGAGGACACAACCTTAGTATATGTACCCACTATAGGCTCTATGTATGAGTTACAATGAGGACACTGCCTCAGTATATGTACCCACTATATGCTCTCTGTATGAGTTACTATGAGGACACAGCCTCAGTATATCTACCCACTATACCTCTATGTATGAGTTACAATGAGGACACTGCCTCAGTATATGTACCCACTATAGGCTCTATGTATGAGTTACTATGAGGACACAGCCTCAGTATATATATCCACTATATTGTCTATGTATGAGTTGATCGGGAAATTCGGCCTCAGTGTGTGTTCTTTATATGCTCTGAGTTGCTGTGAAAACACAGCCTCAGTATATGTCCTCTACATGCTCTATATGTAATGTGGTGTGGAGACATTGCTTCAGTGTATCTGTTCACTATATGCTTGATGTATTAGTGGAAACACAATATATGTGAATGCTATAAGACACATCCGCTATATGAGTCCACTCTAATACAGGTTTTATGTGTGGGTTGTTAGTCACAACCTCAGTATATGTGAGTGGTATAATATGTGCATGAAGTTTTGTTAAAACACAGCCTCAATTTATCTCACTCATATAATCTTATTATGTGTGCAGGCATAGTGTCACTGTATATAGCAGAGGTAGGCTATGTATGACTACTGTTTGAACAGACTCGGTATATGTGACTGATAGATCTGGGCATAAGGTGCTGTTAGAAACAGCCACAATGTATGTGATTCATTTAATCTGTATGCAGGTTGGTAGTATTAGATAACCCCAGTTTATACACGGCATTGGTAGATTTAATTTATACAAATGATCTAAAGTCTGTTTTGCGCTGAATTGTAACGCTGCCCAATTCTAGCAAATACAAATGCACTGTTGCACTGGGTACTGGTTTGTGGATTTTCTATTTTAGTTTTTTAAATGAAGTAGATAAGGAAACATACTGATTTTGGCTTTGTATTAGATTCCCTATCCCACAGGTGTTTCAGGATAAGCAATTAACACATTTTACCACTTTAACCTGTCTGAGTGCCTCTTTTTTTCCAAAATGGAGCATGGTAATGTTTAACAGTATCCTCTCCTCTCTGATCAAGATAGGGAATGTTTTTTTTCAATTTGGTGGCAGTGCTTTACCTTCAGATATATGCTGATTACTGATGCACAGCTTAGTAGATCATACTGGTTGCAGGAGCACAAATTTGGCTCTTTGGATCTCATAAGTAGGTAACGCTGAAGCCATTACATGATTTAAAAGCTGTTAAGATTGTTTTTTTCTTTCACCCGGTCATAACTTTTTATTCTTTAAATCTGAGTTTATTTCCTTAAATCATAAATTTTATATTCAGTATTCTCTTTTATCCATTGGGGACATGAAAGTTTGGCAATACCTTTAGTATATGTCAGGGGTGGCATGCTTTTGGTTCTTAAGGAGTTAATGATCAGAAACTTCTGACAAATTCCCCTGTTGTGAAGGGGAACATTATAATTTCCTTTCTGCAATAAAGGTATTCTTTTAGGCTCATATGCTCCAGGTAACTTTTATGCTGTGTATTGCAAGTATTTTAAGATCTTTCTAGACCCCAGACCATTCTACCAAGTTTACTATTTTAGGTAAAATCCATCTGCTACCAGAACAATAGAAGAAATCCCTGAACAGGTAGTTCCATTACGGACCTCTCTTCTGATATTCATGGGGATTCTTCTAGGTGTCCTTATATCTGGAATTTGCAACCAATGTGTGGCTTTAAATGACTGATTCATCCTGAATAATATAATGTAATGCAGCTTGTTGATGACAAACATTTGACTGATATGTTTTACATGGTCCCTGTACCTAGATTGGTATAAGGTATGGTCACTCCTAACATTGCATTGATTTAATACTTGTGGATTATATGTTTGGATTGGTGTTGACATCTTGCAGATATAACAAGCTGTTTATTATCACCGTAGGCTCTGCCATAAGTACTTCTTCACTATCTGAAGACAAGGTAAGAGAAAGTATGCAGTTGTTGTTCTCATAAGGATAACTGAATATCTTCTACTATCTTGCTTATTATGTGTCTGTTGCCACAATGTATAATGTGCCTCTGGTTACCACCTTCCCATCAGTATCTTGCCTATTACATATCTCTTACTTATGCTACACAACAGTCTCTAATAAAATTGATTATACTGTTTGGCATAATCTGTACTGACATGGTTGGCCTCCTTATAATTTAATAGTTGCCACAAATTCTACGGTTCATACCAATATTTATTTTTTTCCTCAACTAATCTGTGTATGATTCTTCTTGCCTTTGCCTAGTAATGTTATTGGCTTATTCCTCTCCTGTGACTGATCATTACTGTATCAATTCATCAACAGTGTGAGGTATTGTTGTGAGTATGATTTTTTACAACATAGGGTGATTATTGCAGTGTTTTAATAACAGACTCTTATTTCTCTACTAGGCTCTGCCTCTTTCTGACAGGCAGATATTGATTTGTTCCTGTGTCTTCAGGTAAGTAGTTCACAAGGCAAGAGGAAGCGGTGTGAATAGTATCTAACAAATACATTCAGTAAGTAGTAGGATTCTCAGTGTAATTCTCCCCGTGTTTAACAGCATGGGGTGACTGTTCTCATCCAACATTATCTGCTTGTTCCAGTATGATCTCTGGAAGTTATGCCTTTGTCAAGGTACTGATTTGATGTCATCAATTTGGTTTTAAATTTTATATCAGAATTACATTATCCTTCTCTAGCTTATGCTATCATGGCCTTAATTCCTATCTGACTCCATATCTATTCAGGATATTTCAGATATTGAATGCCAGGAGGTTGCTGACCTTGGCCTCTAGGGAATATTAACTTGTCTGAGCAGATTTTATGACAATTTCCTATTGATTCTTGTTTGGCCTTTTTTAAAGTCTTCAAAGGTTTTTGCAGCCCAATAATGGTTTTATAGCTATTAGCTGTTTTAGAACTCTGTCCCTCCCTCTATATATACTGCTTGGGTATTCCCCATGAGTAAATGCTGCCATTATTGATCAGGAATAAGGAAATTGTTTCATACTTACCGTAATTTTCTTTTCCTGATCATTATTCATGGCAGCATTACATTCCCACCCATATACTATAACAGTTTCAAAGTTTTTTTTCCTGTCCTTTCTGCTGTAAGGGGAGGAGCTAACGATGAGGAAATGCTGCCATGAATAATGATCGGGAAAATAAAATTACGGTAAGTATGAAAAATTTTCCTTTATTCAGACAAAATCAAGTATTAAACTGAAAATAGTAAATGTCAAAAACAAGGTACAAAAGGATTTTAACAGCATAAAAGATGATATACATATATCATAATAATTTTTTATATATATATATATACATATAATAAATTATTATATTTTTGTTTTTTCTTTTCTTTGTCAGAATAAAGCCTAGGGTTGCAGTCTTTATAACTGGCAATTATGTCTCTAACAGCTCCTCATAATAATGGTTACATATTTCTTCTTTGTACTGACAAGGACATATTATTTAGTCAAATACAATACACTGTGAATTCTCTTGTTGCTTGGTAAAAAGATTGGAAACATCCAGTCTGCTCAAAAATGTAAACATTTGTGACTGTAAAGTACAGGCTGTGGCTGGGTTTAATGGCTCTGCAAGGGCAAAAATACAATAAAGAGCACTCCATTCACACAAACATAATAGGTGCAATGAGTATGTTATGTTACAGTTATGTAAGGTGGATTTCTTTCAATTAATTTTCTTTATTGATATTAAAAAGATAAAAAATTTGGGCGGTCCCCACTGGACTATTTAAACCAACTGCCACGGCACCTACCTACTAATCAGAACCGGGGCCTGACGACGACGCTCTGGCTTAGAAAGGACGCATACGTGCAGCCCGCAATGACCCCTACCTCTATAGAACAATTCCCACAGCGGCTAGACGACCACTTCCAGCGATTCTGGGAAGCTCTGGAGAACCACCGAAAATTATTGCCGCACCTACCACAGGTGGAAGATCGGAGAGGTGAGAGCCGGAGAGCGCGGGAGACCCCCGCGGGTCTAACTGCATTACTAACTCCCGTATCTCCTACCACTGGGCGCAACCCAGAGACATTGCCCACACAGACGGAGGGCCCACCACCGCAAAGAGCAACAGAACATCAGGACTCAGCCCCACAAGGACACCGGGTCCGTGGACCTAAGATGTCGGACTACATTTCGGCCTGGGGCTGGAGGGTGGACTTACCTCGCTCCCGCAGTGCCGCCAACTCTGAGCTCTGCCCTCCTCCATATGACACGAGCCAAGAGTGGAAGAATACCTGACATGCGAACCATGACTGGGCAAATCTTATTGGACTTAACCGCTACCTCAGAGCCATACCCAGCCAGGGGGTCGGATGAAAACGCATTGCCCAGGGGACAGCCCGAGTACCAGATGCCGAGCACCACAACTGATGACCCGAACACAAGATGTATACAAGATGTTATAGCTGTACACTAGAATGTAGTGTATTAGCATACCATACTGTACCCCTATAGTCCTTTTTCAATCTCTCACAATAAGACCATGACCCATTACCCTGTCACAGGCCCTCCCATGACTAACTTTTAGCAAGGAAGGGTATTATTAATAATAGCATAACCCAGTGGATAACCTCTATATCAGATGTCTATATAGCAATACTAAATCTCCTGTTCTCTCTCTGTAGCTAGCAGTTTTTTTTGCTTGTTTGTAGCATAGCTTGCTAACCTCACACTAGCTGACCTGGCTTGTCTCTTAGCCACCCAACTCACCATTATATGTTTGCAACTAGCCTGTACTATAAATAGTGGCTTGGTAGATCCGACTAGACATCCTTTCCTCCTGTTGTACATTTCTTAATACAAAAATTGTGCATGCCATGTCGAATACTATGCTAAGCTTGAGGATTGACGTTGGGGCACCTTGGGCCTGTCTGTAACTCTCTATTGCACTGCAAAACAAAATAGTTTTGTGTCATAAACAGGGATTGATTGGTAGGTTTCAGAGCTCTAGGACAAAATTAGGTCCTGTAACTTTTAAATGCCAATTTGATGTATGGAGTAAATGTTACATAAACCTTTCAAATAACAGTGTGTGTGCTTTTTGGTTTTATATGGTGTGAATGCATGTCTATGGATGAATGTTTGTGTTTGTATTTTCTAAACTATTGTGAAGGTATTTGGGTATTGTTTGTGAAAATGCAAGTCGTTTTTGACTTCCCCCTCTTATCCTTCCTCAAACTCCACGTGAGAGCTAACAAACTCATTGACTATTTATACACAGACACTAATTGCAATTTAAAATGCAATGGGTGTGGGAAATTAACCTTTAATTGCCATTTTAACCTGTGTATGTCACCTTGTGTGTCTGTAGGGTATGCAAACTTTTGATCAGGGCCATTTGTGTGCTTCCTGTTATCATTATGATTTAATAAAGAGCCAAACAACTATGTGATAATAAATGGCTTCATATGATCACTATCCTTCAATGAAAGATCAGTCATATTTTCAAAATCAATGTCAAAATTTCACAATCTCTGCCAGGGTACGCAAACTTTTGAGCACAACTGTATTTCTAGAACAGTCTGTGTGAAGGGTCAATGTGTAACCTTCAATGGAGCATAAAGTCTCGCATTGTGGATAGAAATGCAGCCATGTCCAATCTATTACAAAAAACAGATACTCATGTCTTTCAAGGGTGTGAACAGGTTAACAGGTTGTGGAACCCAAAGTACAACATCCAGTTGAGTGAAATTCCCTTTCTTGGGCAACAACAAGGTGAAAGTAATCTTTAGGAGTATGAGAGTTCTGTGAAGCTAATTTCCTCTTGGATACCACATATCACAAGATTATTATAATGCTTATGATCGTCTAGGGTATCCATCTGTATATTTGAGGCCAAAGCAGCCTTCTGGAGCTCTTGACATGCTCAACCAATCACCGCTGCCGATTGCTACTCAAGATAATGCTTCCTAATCAGTCTGCCCAGCACAAATGTGATGGACTACTGGGGACTGCTGTATAGTAATAAGCCATTAAAAGCATTGAAACACTAAATCGAAAGAGCGCACCAGAGGACTCCTGGCCCTATAACCACTTCAATGAAGTGAAGTAGTTACAGTGCCGACAGACCCCTCTAAGTGTCTCCAGACTTACATCATGAGCACCACTATCTCTTCCACTTTTTTGATGGCCTAGCACAATGGGTAATTTGTGATATATTAATTTTGATATTTGACCAGAGACTGCCAGGACAATTTTATGGACCCCTGCTGTGACAGTGTCAGGATTACAGAATGATTCAGCATGTAGAATTGTGTAACACAGAGGACTGATAGGTAACGTATACCGGACCTTAGAATGGCCGGACTAACGTACTAAAGAATAGTCAGGAATAGCCGAGGTCAAGGGAAACAGAAAGAGACACGACGATAAGGAAAAGCAAGGAGTCAGGGATGCCAGAAAACAGGGAAGTAAAAAACAATGCCAAAGTCAAATAACCAGAATAACCAGAATCAATAACGCGCTCTCGGACAACCACAAGAGAAACCACGGCAGGGCACTGAGCAGGATGAGAACTGGGCCTAAATACCCCTCCTCTAGATCTGATAGGCTGTAACCGGCCTATGACCCCAAAGGCAGTTACCAGGTTTCCATTTGCATAATTGCTGCTCAGCATTAACCCTTCTGTGGATTTGGTTGCTGCTCAGCACAACTTTACATGTGTGGACAGTAAATGCCATTAGCTAAATTTTTATAAGCGGATGAATACGTGACATAACCCCCCACCTGAAGAACACCCACTGGGTTGGCAGGACCAGGCTTGAGAGGAAATTTGGCATGAAAATAGCGAATCTTGCGGCCAGCATGTATATTAGATGCTGAAACCCAAGAACAATCGGCTGTTCCATAACCTTTCCAATCCACCAAGTACTGTAAAGTGCCCCGAGAAAACCTGGAATCAATTATGGAGGAGACCTCATACTCTTCCTGTCCAGAAACAACTAAGGGAGGAGGAGGGACACTTGAGACAGTAAATTTATTGCAAACAAGAGGTTTGAGCAAGGACACATGAAAGGTATTAGGAATTTTCAAGGAGGCCGGAAGGGCCAGAGAGTACCCAACAGGATTGATCCTATGAAGGACACGAAAAGGTCCAAGGAACCTAGGAGCAAATTTCATGCTAGGGACTTTGAGCTTGATGTTACGAGAAGATAACCAAACCCTCTCACCCACGTGGTAAACAGGGTTGGCACCTCGACGTGTATCAGCATAATGCTTGAAATGGTCAGCAGCAGTACCCAGAGCAGATTGAACTTTAACCCAGGTATCACGGATGGAAGCCAGACGGTCATCCAAAGCAGGAATAGCCGCATCAGAAAAAACAGCCGGTAGGACAGTAGGATGCCGGCCATTATTAACAAAAATGGACTATGCCCAGATTAATCATGCTCAGCATTGTTCCTAGTAAACTCGGTCCATGGTAATAATTTGGACCAATTGTCTTGAGTGCTATTAACAAAACAACGTAAGTATAACTCCAAAGACTGGTTAGCCCTCTCAGCTGTACCATTAGTCTGGGGGTGGTAAAAGGATGAAAAAGACAATTCAATCCCCAATTGTTTATTAAAAGCCCCCCAAAACCAGGATACAAACTGAGAACCTCTATCAGATACAATATTGTGAGGAATGCCATGCAGACGGACAATCTCACGTATAAAGATCAGTACCAGGTCTTGAGATGATGGTAATTTCTTGAGAGGAATAAAATGAGCCATTTTAGAAAAAAATGAGAATGGTGGTATAACCATTAGAACTAGGAAGTTCAGCAATAAAGTCCATGGACAAGTGGGACCATGGGACCTCAGGAATAGGAAGAGGTTGTAACAAGCCACAAGGGAGTTTATGAGGCACTTTGGAAACCGCACAAACAGAACAAGCCTGCACATATTCCTTAACATCCTTCTTGAGGGAATCCCACCAGAATGACCTCATGATAGCAGAAGTGGATTTATTAATACCTGGGTGACCAGCAGACACATTGTTGTGAAACCCCTTCATAATATTAACCCTTTCCCACAATGGAACGAACAGTTTGTAATGAGGTTTACTGCAGGGCGCCTGAGACTGAGCCTCCAGGATGGAGCCAAGCAGTGGAGAGGACAATGAAAGGACAGTGGACACAATGCTACATTCTGGGGTAATGATATGGGACGTTTCTTGCTCTAGTATAGCCTCAGTATCAAATTGCCTGGACAAGGCATTGGGCTTGACATTTTTAGAACCAGGTCTGTAGGTGATAAGAAAATTAAAGCGAGAAAGAAATAGAGACCATCTAGCTTGTCTAGAAGATAATTGCTTAGCATCTCCCATGCAAGCCAGGTTTTTGTGATCAGTAATGATCAAAAGGGGGTCCTTGGAACCCTCTAAAAGATGACGCCACTCCATGAGAGCTAGAATAATGGCCAACAATTCTCTATTGCCAATATCGTAATTGCGCTCAGCAGGAGACAACTTTCTAGAAAAGTAACCACAAGTATAGTAACGGAGTTTCCTGGCTCTCACTCTGGGAGAGAACTGCCCCTGCCCTGTCTCTGAAGCATCAACCTCCAGTATGAAAGGCTTACTGGTGTCAGGATGTATCAATATGTTGGTGGAGGCATACCGTTGTTTGAGAGTTTCAAAGGCTTCGATTGCCTCCTTAGACCATATCATACTACTAGCCCCCTTGCGTGTCATCTTGGTGATGGGGGCTATTACTGAAGAAAATCCCTTTATAAATCTTCTGTAATAATTGGCGAAACCAATGAACCTTTGAATGGCTTTCAACCCAGTGGGTAAAGGCCATTGTAGAACCGATTCCAGCTTTTTAGGATCCATCTGAAACCCAGAGGCAGAGATATTATATCCCAAAAACTGTACTTCAGATTGGTCAAAGTTGCATTTTTCTAATTTACAATAAAGTTGATTCTTTAACAAGGTCTGCAGAACTTGTCTAATGTGATCGTGGTGAGTCTGAATGTCAGGAGAATAAATAAGGATATCATCCAGATAGACCAAGACAAACGAGTAAATGTAATCCCTGAGTACATTGTTAATAAAATCTTGGAAAACCGCTGGAGCATTGCACATCCCGAATGGCATCACTAGATATTCATAGTGTCCACTTCTGGTATTAAATGCAGTCTTCCACTCGTGGTTTTCCTTGATTCTCACTAAATTGTAAGCGCTTCTAAGGTCAAGCTTAGTAAACACTTTAGCGCCCTGGAGTCTGTCAAATAAATCAGCAATAAGAGGAATGGGGTAGGCGTTCTTAATGGTGATTTTGTTCAATGCCCTGTAATCGATACATGGGCGCAACTCACCATCCTTTTTAGATACAAAAAAGAATCCTGCACCAGCAGGTGAGGATGATTTTCGTATATGGCCTTTATTCAATGAATCTTTAATATATTCCTCCATTACACTACTCTCCTAAGGAGATAGAGCATAGACTGCTCCCTTAGGTGGCATAGCGCCTGGTAGTAAGTTAATGGAACAGTCACGTGGTCTGTGAGGAGGTAGAGTATTAGATTGATTCTTGCTGAATACTTCTTTAATGTCTTGGTATTGTATAGGGATCTCTGGATTGTAAGGTGTACTAGTGGGTAATTCAATAGTGCCCACTCTTTTGGTGACATGCAATATGCACCTTTCATTACAATCCTTACCCCATTCTAATATTTCCCCATTAGCCCAGTCAATATGAGGGTTATGCTTGCTAAGCCATGGGAATCCTAATATAATAGGAAAAGAAGGAGATGCAATCACCTAAAATGTAATCTCTTCCTTATGTAAGGCACCAATGGAAATATTAATGGGTAAGGTTTCATGCGTTATCAATGGTTTTGAGAGTGGTCTCCCATCAATAACTTCAACAGCTAGGGGTGATAGTCTCTCTTTGATAGGTATAGTATTACCTTTGACAAACTGAACGTCGATTAAGTTTCCAGCAGCACCTGAATCCATCAGGGCTTTGCATGAAAAGTTATTTTTGTCAAAGGCGATAGAAATGTCAAGGAGAAACCTATTTTTATTCTTTTCAGAGGACGTTTCCATTACACCTAAGACCTGTCCCCTTAAGGTGCTTAGGTGCAGTAGTTTTCCGGACGTATGGGACAATTCTTTCTCATAAGTCCCTTCCTACCGCAGTATAGACATAGGCCTTCTTTTCTCCTATATTGTCTTTCTGCTTCTGACAGTCTAGTGACCCCCAACTGCATGGGTTTGGGTTCGGACTGTACAGGAATTTCAGGGACAATAGGTCTGGAGAAACGCGGTGCTAAATGCATACTCATGCGTCTGGTCTTGTTTCTAGTAGCTTCTCTGGTTCTTAATCTATTATCAACCTGCATGACAAAAGTGATAAATTCATTAAGCTTTTTGGGTAAGTCTTTGGCGGCAATCTCATCTAGCATAGTTTCAGATAATCCCTTTTTAAATGCAGAGATTAACCCACTATTACTCCAGTCTACCTCGGAAGCTAGGGTACGAAATTCTGTGGCATTTTCTGAGATAGACCGGTTCCCTTGTCTAACGTGCATCAGGGCAGTAGAGGCGTCATCCTCTCTGCCTAAAGGTTCAAACGTAAGGTTGAATTCCGTAAGGAACTCCTGGTAATTGTGTGCCACACTCCTATTACTCTCCCATAATAGATTGGCCCAAGCTAAAGCTTTACATTTTAATTGATTCATTAGATAACCAATTTTAGCTCTGTCTGTGGGGAAAGATCCCGGTGAGGCCTCAAAATGATACTCCATTTGGTTAATAAATCCCCGGCATTATTGAATATTACCATCAAAAAGGGGAGATAGGGAGATAGTAGGGGCCTTGTGTACTATAGCTGGAGGTGAGGTCGCAGGATGCAGATGCGCTGTTCGGGTAAGAAGCGTACTGAAGGCCTGGGCAAATTGATCCATGTGGTGATCATTATCCTCCAGTTTCCTTTCACAAGCAGTTATGTGCTTAAGCAATTTTACAGGATCTAGGGCCATGTCGTAATGTCAGGATTACAGAATGATCCAGCATGTAGAATTGTGTAACACAGAGGACTGATAGTTAACATATACCGGACCTTAGAATGGCCGGACTAACGTACCAAAGAATAGTCAGGAATAGCCGAGGTCAAGGGAAACAGAAAGAGACACAACGATAAGGAAAAGCCAGGAGTCAGGGATGCGAGAAAACAGGGAAGTCAAAAACAATGCCAAAGTCAAATAACCAGAATAACCAGAATCAATAATGCACTCTCGGACGACCACAAGGGAAACCACGACAGGGCACTGAGCAGGATGAGAACTGGGCCTAAATACCCCTCCTCTAGATCTGATAGGCTGTAACCGGCCTTTGACCCCAAAGGCAGTTACCAGGTTCCCATTTGCATAATTGCTGCTCAGCATTAACCCTTCTGTGGAGTTGGTTGCTGCTCGGCACAACTTTTCATGTGTGGACAGTAAATGCCATTAACCACATTTTTATAAACGGATGAATACGTGACAGACAGGTAATATCTATTCTGAAGTTAGGAGTTGATTTTTGGACACTCTAGAATTCAAGTGACTGCTCAGTAGACAATGCACAATAATCATCCAGATGTGATATTATATTAGGTCTGGCTTCATGTTACTATAATTTTTGTTTTTTGCCAATAGGCCCATTTAATGGAAAACTACTGGTGAATTTGTTTCTGGTAAAATTTGTGTAAACTTTTGAGTTTTATTTTTTTGCAACATTTATTAGCATATAGAACAAAACATGCAACCAGTAAATAGGGGAATAAACTGAAAGAATATAATTTATTTACTAAACAATACATTGTTGTGAAATGAAAACTAATTATCAAATTAACCCTAAAATAGCCAAGCAGTGATTACAGCTTTGCTGGAGAATTTGTACAAATTATTTAATTTAGTTTTTTAGTTTTTCTGTTTATTTTTGTCAGTAATATGAAAGTCTATTATCTTGTTGTTGTAAGGCAATGAAGAATATGTGGTTGGCATTCTGAATCATGAAAATATTTTACTTTACTATATTTCCATTAAAGTGTATTATTCAGGAACAATTGTACATTCCTTCATTTTGTCCATCATACAGTATTGTAGTTCAGTTATTGTATTGCTTTTACCTAGTGCCTGACTAACACATAAAGCTAATGTTATTTTTTTCACTGTGTGATCAACAATTAATAGTCCATTATGCTGTTCAACAATATGCTCACAAATATGTTGTATGTGTCCGCTATTGAGCCACATAGTTTTTATTCAGTTGCACTAAATTTAACTTGCATTTCACAGTAAATAGCATGTTCAAGTGCAGGGGTAGGCAACTTCTTGGGGAGATACAGTGCTACCTCCAAAGGCAGCAGAATTATGTTACTTGGATACCCGAATAACCCAAGAGGAACAAGGAAAAAATACAGCAAAAAACAGATTGCGCCAAAGGGTGATAACAAACAGACCTCCAAAAAAGCACTACCTTCAAAATATTCTTATCTCCAAAAAATACTTTTTCTGCTGGGATTCTTTATTATAGTTATATCTCAATATTTTTTATATATAATATCGTGTATACATATATCTAGTATTTCTTATTTGGTGCAGTCTGATTTTTTCCCCCAACTTCTTAGTTGTATTATGCCGAAACAAGATCTTGAAGTCCCTTGGCATGCTGGCCAGTCCTATTTTTTAAAATTGAGGTGTGTATGTTGCCATATTCTGCTTGTTATTTATGGGTCCTGCAATTGCTTTGTAATGTTGTATTTCTGTGTATTTGTGTGTATGTGGGCTGTTATATTGTATATGTTCCTGAGTAGTTTGTGTTCCTGTGTATTATACCTATGAATGTGGGCTTTGTATGGGGGCTGCTTGTGGAATGGCGTGTGTGGATGATGTCACATTGTGTATTTATTGGTATATGTATGTGTGTATAGAAGGTAGTGTCAGGAAGCAGCGCCTATCATAGTCTTCTCAAGCTCAGTGAAATATAGGGGAGAGAGGAGAAGACACGGATATGGTGTAGTACAGGCTTCCTCAAACTCCGGCCCTCCAGATGTTGCTGAACTACAACTCCCATAATTCTATGAATGAAATAGTCTGAGAATCATGGGAGTTGTAGTTCAGCAACATCTGGAGGGCTGGAGTTTGGGGAAGCCTGGTGTAGTATGTTGAATTGCTTGATAGTGATAAATAAAGAAAAATATTTACAATTTTCTGGAGCTTGTATTCACCTCCAGATATATGCGCCTGGACGGTATGTCTGTATGCTTATGGTATTTCATGTGAGATGCTGCGTGCATGTGGAACGCCAGTGGTGTTGTGCTTGTGGGGATTGTGTGTGTGCTTGTGTGTGTGCTGTTTGTAATACTTTATGAGGGGGAGGCTTATTCTGCAGCTTTAAGTAACAGTGTAAGTGGCTTCCCTGGGCTGCCCAGGTGCAGATCAATGGCTGGAGCTGCAATAGCTGCTGCAGGGGGCTCTACTCCATTGCCGATTCCTGATGACAAATGCCGAGAGTAAATGTTCTCAGATCACTTCCTCTATGTACTGCAATGTGTAAGTTGAGGATTATTCCTCGCCACCTTCAATAATGCTTGGTTTGCACTAGCAAATATCTGAGGTCTCCTTATAGACCATAGCCTGTTTGGCTCAGGAAGCCTTGAATGCCATGCAAAGGCATTGCGAGTGTCATGCATGACACATGTGTTATAGGTTGTTGATCATTGTTTTAGTGACTGTATGCTAAAAATTTGCCATTTAATTTTTCCTCGCTCTGGAAAATTTTGACATGGGGACACTAGCAAATCCTCCAATATGGGCATTAAAGAACTTTAATTTAGCAGTTTAATTTAATTCCATTCTTTAGTATGTTAGGCTTCAAGGGCTTCTAAAATGTGTACCCTAAAAATCAAACTCACAAGGATGCATTTCAACGTGTTCTATTGAAACCAACATTAGGATCTTTCAGTTTTTAGTGGAGTTGTACGTGTAAGTGATCAGAAGAGCAAAGTGAATTAACCGCTTAAGGACACATGACATGCAATGATTGACATGTCATGATGTCAGGTCATGATTCCCTTTTATTCCAGAAGTTTGGTCCTTAAGGGGTTAAAAGTCAATTTCAAATTTGAGTTCAAATAAAGTGAAGTAGAAAAAAAATCTCCAAAATCTTCAGTTCTGTTTTATTTTTTTGGACATACAATTTGAAAATAAAAACCTATGAATTCCCGTGATTTCATTATTTAGTGAATAGATCTGATAGAGTAACACATATGAAGCTGTTGTGAATTTAATTGTTAATAAGCAATAAGAGAATCACAAATTGCATGCAGAAAACCTAATTTGGAAAACATCCCTAACTCAAATATTTACTTTCTTGGCATGCTTGGCAAAAAATCTGCAATTTTCTTTTCAATTCTCCACTATTCACAGTTTAATGTACCAATACCTAAATATACTATCTGAGAGTTCAGTCTGTTTAAATGCACCATATGGTTAAAAGGTGATTACACTATAAAATCTCATTGTCCATGAAATAGTTACTTGGCTATTGAGATACTGCTGAGGTCAAATGAAAACAACAGACACCAATAATTTCACATTCCAATGGCCAAAACAAAGCTTTGCTGTTCTTAATAATTAAAAGGTTACTTTTAGCTCAGTTTAAGGTCCCCCTTAATCTCTAAGTTTTATTAACTAAACAGCGAATTGTAGTGTGTTGAAAACCAAACTCCAAAATCAGGCTAAAATAGGAAAGTGTTTTTACAATTTACCATTCTATGCCCACGTTTTGCAGTTAGGTTCTCAATTCACTACAATTTTGAGGAAAAAACTCCTCAGACCCACAGGGTTAAAAATAAAATCTTTTTTTTTTTGTCTAAATTTTTACATTTCTTTTGGAAATTGAAGGAGACAGGCTTATATATCTCTCTAAACCGAACTCCACTATTTAAAGTTTTGTTAAGAAAAGGGTGTATTCACTAAATATATTTTGTTCAGTTGAGAGAAAACTGGTAAAATATATGACAAAATGAACAAGTACTTTTCATAATACTTTCTCCAATTTATACTTTTTTTATGAATGTTGCAAGTTGTTTCTCAGACAACTGACAACTTGCTGGATAATGAAACAATGGGGAAAAAAGTTATATGATGTGGTAACACTCCACATAAAAATGAAATCCATGACAAGCAATGGTACCATAAAAAATGAAATCCATGTCAGAAAGTAGTACCACATAAAACAGAAATCCATAGCAAGTGTACCATATAAAAGTTAAATTCATGACAGAAAATAGTACCATAGGAAAATTAAATCCATGATAGCACATGTTTACATTTAGATATAATATGCTCTTAAAACAATAACTTTTCTGGGGTAATTTAACTAATTAAGATATAAATATAGGTGGTGCTTACTGAATCATAAACAATTAGACCAAACTGTGGATATTGGTAAATCATTTACCAACTGGACACTATTTAGTGAGGGTATGAATGTATCACCGAATTATACTGAAACTAAACAAGTTAAACATTGTACTTTTAGAATTTCAAATTTATCTTTCTAATTTGATACATGTTCTGCACTTGTAGGTAATATGGCATCCTAGCCAGCTCGGAAACTTGAAAACTATTTTCTTAAAAACAACAAAGAAATAAACGTGTTTTTAAAACTGAATTCTATAGTTTGTGGTATATTTACTTTGCAGTATACTATTGTCTCTAACATGCTAGTGTTAGGACCCAGAGAAGAGATTTCAAAGCTAGGATATAAATAGTGTAGTGGAACAGGACAAAGTTTGAGGAGTGGGCATGACATCACTCATGCTTTTTCTCCACCCTAAATTCTGTGGGATGGAGGTACACACGTTGTCAGACTGTGAACTCGGATTCTTTAGAAGTGACAAGAGGAACAGATGTGTTTAGTTCCAAAAGTTTTCACTATCTTTTTTTTTTTTTTTTCATCTGCTGCAAATTGCGTTTGGATCCCTGACTAACAGATGCTGTATAACAATTATACAAAAAAAGGGCTTTCCTTCTCGATACATAACCATTGCCACAGACATGCAGAGCTTGGAGGGTCTGAGTTGTATGTGATCCAAGGAGTCCTGAGAATGGAGTTCCTGTAACAACTGCAAACAAATTGTGGAGGAAAAAATTGGAGCATCTGTTTTTGAAGAACTTTCAGTGATCGAGATTCCATCAGCTCCCTCAACAGTTACAAGGGATTTACAACGAAAGTTCATTTTCGCTGAATCGATGGAGAGATCATTGCATTTCTTATCCTGGGCTGTTATTCTACTTTTGAATCCCTGTGGAAATCAGGTAAATATTTTATTGGGCTGGGAGTGTTTAATTTTTTTTTTATTTTTTTTTTTTAAATAGAGAAATTACCCACCAAATTGATGATAATGCATTAGTCAGAATTCCATTGTTTAGTACTTACACAAGGTTGGTTTTTAATAGACTTCAGATTGTATATTTGCAACAAAGCCAACATATCAGGTTTTACTCAATATTTATTGAATTTACATACAAGTCACTTGGCACTGAGAGAGTTATCACGGGAATAAACTGCATCAATTTAGCAGTGGGTACAAATACATGTGTATAGGTGTATAACCTAAATTGTGCCCGTTTGAAATTGTTGCCATTTTTAAAGGTAAATATTAGTCAAGACTTGTATACTTACCACGTGACACCTACAATCTAAGCAGCACCCATCTTGCACTCATGTGTCCCTCCATCACAAACATCACCCATCCTGCGCCCAAATGTATATTGCAATATATAAAGAAAAAGATGACATATAATATCTTTCTTTTTTCATGTTATGTAGAATAATACAAAATACACTAATGCCCATGCACTTGTCCTGCACTCCCAGTCTTTGTTTGAGATACACTGTTTTTCTAACATTAGATTGGTCTATCAAATAAGCCTATTGACTGACATTTCACTTGGAACATGGCCTGCTGTCTCCAGTCATGCTGACATCTGTTCATGAATGTATAAGTTAAATACCCAGGTGCCAGGATGCAATTCCTAGTTGCCATGGAGTGGTGGCTTTGTCAAGTCCTGCATTTGGGTGTGACACATAATGTGTGTAAGCCTATGTACACTTAACTGCAGTTACATTATTACCAAAAATTAAATTAAAATCAAGCACAAGTATTAATTAATGTGCAGAATCTTCTTGTATGAAGTTCTCCCAGTGCATAAATCATAAAATAAATTAGCACAAGTCTCCAAAGATGTATATATAAGAAATTTCTAAACACTAAGGAAACATGTTTTAATAATTAAAACGTTTCAATGAAATTATCCTTTACTGTAACACACTGCAATATATTTATACTAATTTGTAAGAGTTCAACAGCATGAACTAATTTTAGGTCATTATCACCATTAACACTTCCATCTTCAAAGGTCATAATGTGCACTAAACGCTCATTTCAAACACAAAACACAAGATGTACTCTAGTTTTTTTTCTTTTTTATGTAAACAATACAGGATATATTCAATAAACTGTGAAGAATTGACAAGGTGATTGTATATTTTAAGCCAAAATATTTGAAATTGATAAGGTTTACTTCTTGACTGTTATGGCCTTTGTGGTTTTCCACAGTTCCCAGTTTAGTAAATAAACACATTCATTTATTTTTTAGTTATGTTTAGTGGTATTACATGTAAATAGTTAATTATTTGTGCTTTTTCTATGATATTGATGGACATATCTGAGGTTTATTAACTAAATTGTGAATTGTAACTAGAAATCTGATTTGCATGCCATATGACAAAGTAGCTGTTTTGGAAAAAAATATCCAACTATGCTATGGTTATTAACTCCTTGACAACCTTTTCAGAGTATATGCTATTGTTACATTTGATGAGTATATGCTATTGCTGCAGCTATTTTAGTCAAAATTTTGCAACTCTGTTTACAATTCCCTAAAATTAAATATTTATTGAACATACTCTAGCTGTGTTTATCGTCAAACTGAGATGTTTTTAATACGCAAAGTTAATATTTTTATTATTTGATAAATTATAATGTACTTAGTACAGTTCACAGCTTTTATGACTTTTTCATCGTTCTATTCACAAAGACCCTATGATGATGAAAAAAATTAGGTATGTGTGCAGGTGGGGGTATTGGATTCATAACAGTTCCTCACTGCTGTTCTAATAGTGATAGTCACTTGTTTTGAAAAATAATTCATTTGTGATACTGTAACTGATTTCACACCACAGAACACAACAGAGAAATTAGAGAAACCTATTTTTCTTCAGATAATAAAATTCTAAAACTAGTTTTGTATTTCTTCCATCAAGTAGCCCCATGAGTGCAGACGCTCAGGGTTATTTTCTACTTGAGAATTCAAAGTGAATTTAAAGCGAATTTTTAATGTTAATGTTAAAATAGCCAAACTGGAAAAAGGTATCTAAGACAGCTATGGTTTCAGTTCAGCTTTTTTGGCCTTGAATTTGAAATTCGCTTTGAATTCTTACTTTAGTAAATAACCCTGTATATTTTCCCTGATATTCTGCCAGTCCTAATTTATAAATGTTATTTCTTGTTGAGCATGTGTCAGAATCATCCTACATTGTGCCTCAATGTAATTTCATGTGGTATTTTAGCATCATGAATTATATTGGAATCTCTCCCTTTGTATCCCTTGTTGGTGCTCCAAACACAAGTTATGTCTTGGATGCATGGTCTGATGTATCCATAATGTAACACAGTACCTGTATTTGCTGATGCTAGACAATGAGGCTTTTGCACTTTAAACTTTCACCACAGACTGTTTTCCTGTTGAGGTTTCCATTTTGATATCTGAGAATGTGCTATTGTGTAATTGATCTATTGGTAACTAACTTTATTTGCCCTTGATAATTCTGTCCTCTGTGCTCCTTGACCTTGGCTTTTTTTCTTGTTTTCTTATTCGTTGTGTGTTATCCTACCAACCTTCACTCATTCTAACTTACCTTCTATCCATTCACAAGCTGTTTCTCTTATATAGGCATCACATTCAGCCCAGTTAATTTAAGGAAGAGTAATACACAATGGCCCTGTCAAGATTGTGTCTTCCCGTGGGATTGTTTAAAGTTCTGCCTATGAGGGTCATACGCAATGCTGAGAAGATGTTGACTGTAAAGAATGTTCATTGTCACATGCAGTTGTACTTTCTTATTATGGAATTTTTCAATATAGTTGCATTTCACTACATAGATGCTCACATAGTAAATATCCCAGAAGCCAGTCTCAGCAATCGGAATATTAAGCTTGTGGGCCACCAGCTTAGGCATAAACCTACACAGTGCTGGACTAACAAAAGCCCTTCAAACCCTTCCTCCTGCTGTCTCAGTACTGCTGCTCAAAATCCCAGTATTCAAGTGTTTAAGAGGCTAATTCTTGCCTTGCCAACCCTCCCATGGCACCAACTAGAAAACCTGCCTAAACAACAGAGGTCTCAGTTATATTCACAGTAGGGTCAGTCTTTTTTTCTGACAATCTTTTTTATTGAAAGAGTTTTCAGAATTAACATAATGTGAAAGAGCACAAAAGTAATATAAAGTAATATAAGAGTAATATACCAGCATCAATACTCGTAGGTACAGGTAACCAACAATCTAATTTTATCAATGTGAAATGCAGGTCAACTAAGTCTTTCATCTCTCTATGGTCAGTACTATCATTATTAAAACAGCTAGAAATCGGTGATATTTTTAGCTGGGGGCTCTTTTGGAGAGCAGAGCTAAATAAAAAAATATATAGTATTTCACTTGAAATTAAGCAATTCTGAACCCTGCCATACATGTAAAATTATCTGGTAATTTCTGAAATCAGTCTCTTGAAATGTGCCTTTTCTATTCCATTAATTAAAAAAGAATTTAATTAATGGAATAGAAAAGGCACATTTCAGGAGACTGATTTCAGAAATTACCAGATAATTTTATAAAAATTTTATAAAAATGAGATACTTTTCTTTTGGTGGTAAACTTACATGATATCTCTGAATCAATATCACTAACCTCTAATATTTGTTTTCAGTCTTCGATACAGGCTCTCGGCAATAATTCCAAGTCTTCAAATCATCCAGGTAAATATCTTTGAATATTTTATCTATTACAATGGGTTGTCTAGACAAGAAAAAAATTTCATCCAGTGATCAGATGAAAATACATTTATGTTAATAATAGTTATAAAAGTATATTTCCGATGAATGATAATGGATATGCACAGCATAGGGTTTATAAGAAGCTGTTCTTGAACAGATATTCTAATCTGTAGCAAACTGGAGATAATTGCAGATAAATACTATAATAGACTTATGATAACATTATTTTTTAATTCTATTTAAAGCAATGGGAAGATTATTGTGGAAAAAAAACCTGTTTTATGGACTTAGTTTGACTGTTTTGTCCCCCCACCCTTAGAACTCCACTTTAAACCCTTAATAACTGTCATATATTCAAACTCTGTCTGACCCTTTTAACTTTTTACTGCATGAATACTGTTGCTTTGTGTGCCATTAAACAGATCTCTACCCAGCATTAAGCCTCGGCTCATGTGTGGAGGGTTGTGCTATGCTTGCGTCTACACTCTGCCTGGAAGGATTATTCGCTAACTACTGGGAGAAAGGGAACCCAAGAGGGTCAGAGAGGGTTAGACCATCACAATCATAAAGAATTATCATTAGATACACAGTTTCAATGATATTCAAGGAGTGATTATGTGTTTAAAATTCTGAGATATGGGTATTGAGAACTAAACTAGAGAGGATGAGTAGAAATCCAGAATGGGATTTGTGAGCATATGTTTTCTATTACTATGAGATAAATGATACAGTTACATTTTGTGTATATATTAGTCAACTATATCTGTTGGAACTAGGTTAAATATGCTTTTGGTGGTAGATGATAACTTGAGTTCACCTTGTTCTTTTCCATTGAATATGTTCATTATAAAACATGGTCTTTAGGGGAAATCCCACCTTTCTGGACATGGCACGGACATTTGTGATGGGTTTCATAGTCTGGAATTACATATATAAAGGAAACGAGTTGAAGTTGTTGGTTAATGAAGCAGTTCTTACATAACACAGCTGTTTGTGAATGTATTTATGTGGGCAGGGTTATCTTTGATAATTATACTCATAAGTCCAGGAGAAAACAGGCAAGTATTCACTCTTCTTTCTCAGCCCCATGGATTGCAAGGCGGAGAGTAATATAAAAGGAACCCAATTTTCCAGGGTCCATTATTAAAAACAAATTAATCCCTTGAAACAACCAAATATACTGACTTAAAGTGAACCTGTCATGACAGATATAGGTTTGCAGTTTTCTAACCATCTGGCTTGACTCCCGTTATACAATTAAGCATTTAAGTGTTATACTATTAAAAGCTTGTATTTTCATTTATTACCAATACCCCTGTCTCCTGCTGAGATAATCAACCATGTTTTAAGTTGGTGTTACATTTCTTTCAAGACACATCTCTATTTCATACTCCTGTTTGGGAAGCACTGACTTGTTTCCCTTAACAGGTTAAAACTCCCCAACAATCTATTCTCTCTTTCCACTTTCATATTGCCTGACCAAAGCTGCTGCAATAAATCATTCTGTATGTTTCTCTCCTCTCTCCATGCTGCTCTCACACAGAGTCTGCCCCTCCTCCCTACTTCCACTTGCAGGCATAGATTTCCCTTAGGCTGCATACAAGCAGGATAGATGCCCAGAGGAAGGTTTCCCTGATAACTTACATGTAAAACATAGCCTTCGTATCTATGTGGTGTCTATGTGTATCTATGTGGTGATCGGCACAGATTCGGCCCAGACTGAACTAACTAAAAGGAGCTGGCTTTTAGCCTCTGACTTTAGAAAAATTTAGATCTTTGATTGCAACTCTGCTGGCACACTGTAGAGATGAAATTTTATATTCTATCGTTTAAGATTAAGATGTATAGGTCATGAACCTTTATAACTGTGCTGATAACATGACTAGAAAATGTGTGCCTTGAAGCCATTAGATTATTAGTTATATAAAATTGCATTAATATATAGTTTTTTTTTTTTTTTTATCAGAAAAGGTCTTGAAAACACATACGCATGCTGTTTTATGTTTGTGGGCAGTTTTCATTAATAAGCATTTTACCTGCTTTTTAAAGTAATGGGAGGAGGTTTCACAGATATTACTTGATATTTTGGTTTGCAAAAGAACCTAAACAAAATTTAAATGATTTAGAGTTACTTTTCCTAAACAGCACAGTGTCTATGTAGTAACTATAAGCACTTTAAGAGGCGTTGTCTATGACTTTTACAAGAAAAAAAAAGTGTTTTTTTGCATGTAATGAGTACTTAATTTTGCATAAAAATGAAAAATGAAATTGGGTCTACATAGATTGTAGAATTTAGAGTGACTCTTCACCCTTAAACTTACCTTTCTCCTATTGTTTTCTCTTCTCTTCCACTTTCAGAATCTTTTCTTCATATTTCTCTTTAAAACACAAGACCAAGTATGGGCCACTTGTCCAATGTATTTCTCCTACACTTGTCAATTGTGACTGAAGGGTGGAGCTGAAGGCAAGCTTAACTTTCTTTATCAAGCTAACAAAGGGTGAAGCTTGCTTTAAGTTCCAGCCTTTGTCAATATTGCCAAGGGTGGGAAAATACATGTGGTGTGTGTGTGTGTGTGTGTACATATATATATGTGTGTGTGTATATATATATATATATATATATATATATGTATGTATGTATGTATATATATGACAATGTAGTCGCTAGTTTGTGTTATGTTATGAAAAAGAAATAGATTGGAAATGAAGAAAAGAAAGTATTCTGAAAGAGGAAGAGAAAACAATAGGAGAAAGTCAAGTTTTAAGCGAAAGAGCCACTTTAAATCTCCATATTTCATTTTAACTTGTTTGCCCAATTTGTATGTCTTTGTTCAACTTGGCTCTATGAAAACTGTAATTTGATGTACAGCTGTATACATTATTTATATTTGTCTTGTACAAGATCTGTGTTTATATATGTAGAATTGTGTTGTACATATACACTAGGGGCATACTGGAAACAAGGTTGATTTCCGTGTTTGACTGGAACACACTTTCTAAATAAAATGCAAAAACAATGCTGGATTATTAGGTGTAATGATTTTAAATATATTATCCAGTTTTGAGACAAGGGGCCAAATTAAAACTATTGGCAATTTCAATGTTATCTAGAAAGATCCATTAGTGCCCCGCCATTTGATTTGTGACTCTGGACATCAATATGATAGTACAAAAAAACTCAAATTATTTCAACAAATTGTTGAGGATTATAGATAATTTCCAGATAGTTAAATATTTTAGGTCAAAACAGCAAATTCCTAAAGCTTTGTTATTATGGTCCAAAATGTATAATTCCCTTTTCACTTCAAAGCAATTTCAACTTTATTGAATAACCTCAGAGAAAAGAGAGAAGAGGAAAATGGTTCAGCAGAAAAGCAAAACTTAATTTAGTTCCCTTCTGTTTTGTTCAACTACTGTGTGCTGAAAATATACTTATATTTCCTGGTAATGTCAATTTTATATGGAAAACATGCCCCCAGCAGCCTGCAGCCCACAGCCCACAGCCCAACCTCCAATAATGATATGTCACTATATCAATTCATTCCAAGGATAAGGACCATAATTGGCTGAGGGTGCCAGATAGCCCTTGTATAGAATGAAGGTGAGCATAGCTTTTTGTCATTGGAGGTGAGGATGAAGGGCTGCGGGGAACCTAGAAGTTCTACTAAATGGTTACAAAACCATTTAGTATTGATGCCCACTCACTCCAGATGTTATAAATACCTAAATTCATAGTAGTGGTTATGGTTTCTACAGTACTCCTTAAAGAACTCTGGGCTGCTTAGGCAACTGAGTGGTGATGCTCAGCATGCAGACACCAAATGCTCTTCAATGACTCTATAATGCATTGGTATAATCATGAATGCATCTCTATGAGGAGATGCTGGTGGTGTGATGATTGCTTTGAATGTGCACTATGCCACCTTATGTTTCTCTGTAGAATAGCATTGTATTGGCTGAGATCATCAGAATGATCTTAGTGAGGGACACTGAGGCAGCCACAACTACACTGGGGCACGGTGAGGGATGAAAGGTGAGTTGAACACCTTTATTTTAGAATTATAGTAGGTCCTAAATCAATGAGTGCAGGAAGAAACTCTGTTAGAAATAGATATATAAATGTGATCTAATAAAAATAATAATAATAAAAAAATGTATACAACTATAATGATAAATTATAACTTTGTTGGCACTGAGCATCAATATTAGGGTGTGTCGGAGTCCGAGCCTGAAACACATCCACCGATCTAAAGACACTGAGGCCAATGAAAGATAGTGGAGGAGACCAGGATCCCCTGAGTGAGGCAAATCAAGTGACCTCAAACTTGTCTGCAGACAGTCAAACAATGCCCGCCTAGAGGTCTCCAAGAGCTTGCCCGAGTTAGAGAATCCCTGTGTCCCTGACTTGTCTCAAAATGAAACAGTAGTGTGCAAATTCACTTTCCTTATTTCATATAAGGCCAAAGAGCCTATATTGGTTTCTTGAGATGGAGAAGAAGAAACTAGAGAAGGTAAATGAGCTTGTTCTAACCTTCATGCATCTCTCATGTATTGTAAAACATTTAGCTATGGGGTTCAGTCCTTTTAATATTTTTACTTTTTATAAAAATATAAACAAAATAAATTAATTCTCTCTCCCACCCCCTCTCTCTCCATATGTATATATGTATTATGTTCCGTGTGATGTCAGATAATTGTAGCATTACCTTTTGGTCAACTTATAATATAGGTGGGTTAGCTCCAAGTGGAGGCAATTCCCATGCTGGGTATCTCAGGCTTCGGGTGTCTATTTACCAGATACAGGTGATTTGGGGTATCACTCCTCAGGCATCCCCTAAGAACCTACATGACATGACAACTTTGCCCTGCTAAGTTGCTCCCCATTACTGCCCATCCATATAAAAAAAATTAAAAACAAAGCTATTTACATGAATTTAATAAAATAAATTACCTAACCCCTCCTCAAAAAGAATACAGACCCACAGTCCTCTCCTCCAAGACTCCTTCACTTTACTTGGAAACTCTGGAGCTCCTGTCCACCTGTTAGTGGTTCCAATGGATTAGTGGAGGCAATGGAGTAGCTGAAAAAACATGAGCACCAATGGGTCCAGCCACTGTATAGACACCAGTGGAAGTTCATGTATCAGGGTCTTCATATCAGCAGGCTCTCACACAGGAAAAGGGCCCTTTGGAGAAAGGACAATAAGTCTACTTGGAAAATGCCATCGATAATGGAATTTCTGGGTTTGCATGGATCTGGTGAGTGGTCGTAAGGCCCTCCTGTAGGCCAATGTGGCCGAGGACAGGTCCGGGAACAACTGGAAGAATACCTTATGGTATACAATCTGAGGTGATCCACGGGTCTGTCTCAATAAGTCCTCTTTAAGGTCAAAATTCACCAAGCAGCATAGGGTTTTCCGAGGTGGGCCTTCGAAGCGCAATGCCAGGTGTGCTTGAACAATTTCCATTGGCTCCTCCAATGGCCATCCCAAGATGATGTTAAAAGATTTAGGGAAGGATTCTCTAAGCTGGGCAGACATTTCCTCCTCCTTTGGCAGGTCCCTCAGCCTGATGTTATGCCTCCTGACTCTATAATCGCGGTCCTCTATATGTAGGGCCATGTTGCGCAGATGCAAGATCTGATGTGTTAGGGGGTCAATCGTGGCTATCTGCGCCACAAGCATGTGGTCACAGTCTGTTTCAAGTTGTGCCAATTTAATGTTAAGGCCCTGCTCTTCTGTTCAGAGGACATGTAGCTCCAAGGTGATCGAGGTAAGTACCCCTTTGATGGTGTCAGGGGCCTTTTGAGAGCTGGAGGCACAATGCAGCTTCACCATCATGCTGATTTGGCACAAATTTAAGTTGGATTTGCAGTGGAGCCATCGGGGAGATCAGAGATTAAGCTGCCATACTCTCTGGCTGCCAAGCCATGCCCCTTGGAAGGCTGTCTAATTGACAGTACAGGAAGGTATATCTAAAGCTCCAGTTATTTAATGTCTAAACATTAGAGAATTGAGCAGTGGCACTACAGTCGTGTCACTTATGCTCTAAAACCACTTTGTTAAACTGAAGGGGATTTGTTGCTTAAACTGACCCTTTAATCTACCTCTTGTGATCTGTTGTTTTGCAGCCAGCCATTGATAGTGATGTCTAGAATGTTTTTCCCAGTATCATTCATTCGCACAATGCAGTATATCATTTTTGAGTGTTTATTTATTTATTTTATAGCAGGAAACATGAAATTGAATGACTTTAAAGGACCACTCTAGGCACCCAGACCACTTCAGCTTAATGAAGTGGTCTGGGTGCCAGGTCCTTCTAGGGTTAACCCATTTTTTCATAAACATAGCAGTTTCAGAGAAACTGCTATGTTTGTGAATGGGTTAAACCTTCCCCTATTTCCTCTAGTGGCTGTCTCATTGCCACTAGAAACGTGCTTCTCACTGTGATTTTCACGGTGAGAACGTCCATAGGAAAAGCATTGAGGCTTTCCTAATTGACTGATCGCTCTTTCTTGCAGCGTGCGCATTCAGCGAGAAAGAAGAGGAGGAGAGAAGGAGGAGAGCTCCCGGCGCTGGAAAAAGGTAAGTTTTTACCCCTTTCCCCTTTCCAGAGCCGGGCAGGAGGGGGACCCTGAGGGTGGGGGCACCCTCAGGGCACTATAGTGCCAGGAAAACGAGTATGTTTTCCTGGCACTATAGTGGTCCTTTAATATCATATAGTCAAGTTTAAGGAAATTTATTCCAGAAATCTCTTCTCTGAAATTTTGCTATACTCTTTAAAAAAAAAAAAAAAAAAACCCACCATGCTTCTACTTTAGAAGGATTGTTTTTTTAGATAGTAGATTACAAAAAGTTGAGTAAGGTAAAAATTTATATGAAAGCATTAAATGTATTGTGTAAATATGCAAAAAAATATATATTCAGTGACAAATGTTATCTCCCTTCTCATAACATTGTAGCACTAGTTTTCACCCGCTTTTATTAATAATCTTGTTATGATTTATTTATGAACTCTCAACAATTTCTATAGAGCTTAAAGAGCACTGCACTAGCAAAATTTAGGAAAAAGTTGCACAGTTAGTTAAATAGCTGGAGAAATTTGAAACTTGGCTATTTTGGTCTTAAGTTTCATCTATACTTAATTTAGAACGTACTGACTAGTTAACATTGTAGCTAACATTGCAAGTGAATAGTGAAAATGCATATTGCTACCTGCTATATTCACTGAGTCCGATATATTTCCTTTATTTCTTATGCAGTATGAGAAAAAGTGTAGATTTAATTATACGCCTGGCATGCAAAGCATTTTATTTTTAGCTTCAGTAACAGGAAACCTTATAATTAAATGAAATATGATTTGTAAAAAATAGTGTTCCAGTGTATTTAGGAGCAGCTGGTTTTCATGTAAACCACAAAATAAGACGATGAAGGGTGTAGCTGTTAGAACAGATATAGAGCAAGCTTATCAATAAATAGTTAACATGAAGAATTCCGTAATAATACAATTGAGCATGGTGTGGCACTCTGTACTGCCAGAAGAGGATTAAGGACCTGGAAGTCTCAAGTCAGGGTTCTGCTTTTGGGCAATTCTATTTTGCCAAAGCTTGTCCCTAAAGATTTGTCATAGTTTGCATGGCCGATCTCCATATATACAGCAACATATTCTGATGCCTGTTTTAATTTGTGTTTAAAGGAACACACTAACATCTAAAAAGGTTAAAAATAAGTATATTTGTTTCTACACTTAGTGTTTTTCTTTTGTGTTTTAAATGCATGACCCCTTTATTAAAATATGTGATATTATATAAAAATATATATTAATAAAACAAAGCTTTAAACCTACCTGTATTACAGTGTATTAAATGAAAGTCTCATCTTGGCAGCCACCCGCCTCCTCTGAGATTTTTAATAGTGATGATTGAATCCAGTGACACTTACAAAGAAACTTACAGTTTGACATCCACTAGAGCGGATATCCCAGACATCCCAACCCAGTCCTCAATTATCACCAGCAGTCCAGGATTTGGGGATTACCCAGTTGTGTCTAAGGTGGTGGGGAGGGTGGTCCTTGCTTTTAATAATCACTTCTTTATCCACAACAATGTATGCTTCTTGCTTAGAGTGTAGTGGTATAGGGTATAGTGCAAATAGGTCCACTCTCCAATATCTTATTCCTAGTTTATTACTTCAGTAATTTGCAAAAAAATGATGTATCTATATGCCCATCATCTCACTCAGATAGGGCCCTGACCACACATACTTTGGTTATTTGGCATCATGGGTGAGATAATCTGTTGGCACCCCCAGAACTGTAACATATTTTGGGTATTACACTATCCCCTGTTGTATGTCTCTGCAACCTCTTTCTCTAGTGTGTTTCTCTTCTAAACCCTTTACACCTAGTGTGGCTCTTACCCCCTTACCATTATATGCCTCTTAACCCACCTCTTACCCCTTGTGCCTCTAACCCCCTTCTTACGCCTGTATTTCTTAATTTCCTTACCCCTTGTGTGTGTCTCCTAACTCCTCTCACCCATTGTGTCCCTTAACCCCTCTGATCCTTATTGTGTGTCTCTTAACCCCCTTTCAGCCTTCTTTCATTCCTTTAATTTTGCGTGTGCCTCTTACATCGGTGCCAACAGTCCTGAATTTGCTATTACAGTCCTGTATTTTTGGTACTTTCCCAGCATTTTGGGGGACTTGTCCTGCATTTTTAAATCTTCCTGGTCCTGGCACCCCCCTAACTTTAGTTTTTACTCATCCATATATTTAACAAATCTGTATTTGTGAGATGTAAAAATAAAATAAATGGAGAAAATTACACCTCTTTTTTGCAACCAAGATGACACAGGTTATCAATGAGTAGATTTGCAGGTTTAGCATCAGCTTTTCAAAACCGTATAAAGGAAGGAAACAGTTACTAATTCCTTCCCATAAAGAATATTGGGAGCTCCACTTACATAAAGTAGATACTTTGGCAAGTTCGGACTGGCTAGTAAAAAGTAGCAACAGTCATCGGCATAGAATCCAAAGAAAATATGGGGTGGCACATTGGTGGGAGGGCAGCCTTTCATAATAATTCCAGCATCACTTAGAGAGCATACCTTAAAGGGACACTCCCGGCCTAAATACAACGTTAATACATTTGATATATTTTGGCCTTATTAGTATGCTATATTTGTTTGCATGCTGAAAATATTATACTTTTTGCCTCCCAAAATAAATTTGTAGCAGAAAGCTTCACTATAAGCATGCTGAGCCATGCCCCCTCATCCCAGAAATATTTTTTTTAATCAAATGTACCTTTGAATTATGTATTATGATCATGATGATCATTTGTTAAATTGTTAATATAGAGTTGCAAAAAAACCAAGCATCTTGTGATAAAAGGTTTGTGCAAGATATAGGTGAATTTCATTATCGTGTAAATTCCAGTAAGGTAAAAAACATATATATTGCATAATTTTATCATATAATGTGTAGAAATCTTTAAAAACAGTTGTAGCCTAGAGTTTCCCTTTAATCTGGCTATAATCACATCTTTAAAAAAAAAAAAAAAAGATATTCTGAAAGTGTTGGTTGTATTGATTGAAATGTGTTTCCTATTGATGACATTTGTTGTGCATGTTTTTTGTCAGTTTTATACCAGAGATCTTTAGAATTTCAGAGCTTTGGGAATTAAGAGTCAATATAGTGTAAACACTTTACAACATTGAAAAAGATGTAAAGTTCTAGAGTGCATAGTCACTCAATGCTATAAACTGCTCTCAACCAATAATTGCAATTCTGAGCAGAGAATGTTGCAGAGGATCGACATTAGAGTTCTGAGCTGGCTGATTCACACCAATGATGCTACCAGAGGTGGAATTTCATATCCAGCAGGAGAGAGGTTAAGCCCAGAATCTGCAGATTTTCATAGCACAATATTGCATAACAGACACCAGGCACCATAACCACTTTAGATCACTAAAGTGGCTATGGGAGCTTGAAGAAACTCTTCTAAGTTGAAATATTCAAGTCACAATTTCAGCTAAATTTTGTTAATAGAAAGTATGCTGAATTTCCATCTATTATAAATATTTCAGTCACGTTGCAGTTTTATTTAATAAAAAAAACTCACATGTGCAAGAGATGTGTTTTTGTCATATCACTCAGATCTTTGGCATCCTGGATTGTTATGGGAGCGTTCCGAGTTTTCCTAATAGAAAAGTACATAACTCAAAGTTACCGTGGAAGCTGAACAAATGGGAATTAACTTTTTCGTTATCCTTTAACACTCATACTAAAACAATTTTTTGAAAATGTTTTTATTCCTTTTTCTGCCTCTGGATGCATGTCATGAGTAGAGCTTTTACGTAGTTGGATGTACAATGCACATTTTTGACAAAGCTACCTATTCTTCTCTCTTCTTCCAGGTTTTCAGGTGTTGAAATCAGCCTCACATTATTGGCCCTTGGAGATGGTGAATGGGATTCATGAGCTGCCAAATAGCGGTGATGGCAGAACAGGTCCTGACAGTGAAAGCGATATAAGTATGTGTGGCAGCTGTCAATGAGGAAGGAATTATATATATTATAGTTAGTTAGCTGCAAGGGTCATGACTTAAAATTGTACTTCACTTTTTGGCCTAATACAGCAGACAGTTAGACTGAAACTCCCATAAACCTTTGCTCTGTCCTTAAAGTACTGCATATGGGATTAAGTAATCATGGCTAGAGAATGTTTCATTACACTGCCTGTTTTGTTAAGAGCTGATTTCAGAAGTTGTAAAACTCTTGACATTTTAAGCAAATGCAATTTTGGTGAAGTGAGATAAGGCTAGAACCAACATCTATAGCATTCAGATAAAATTTAACCTTAAACGATACCTTTTCAACTGAACTTGAGGGAATGCTGATAGGGAAGATAGCAGTTTTATGTCAGTTGTAGCTGGTTACTTGAAGTCATTCCACAGCTGCCTTATTCTAAGATTAAAAATATTATATAGCATAAAAATATGCTGGTTTACGAAACTTGAAAATAGATCTGCCGAGCCATCCTGAAAAATAAAGTAGCAGTGGTCCCTGGATTCCCTTTTACCATGTAGGACCTGGAAAAGTGCCCTTTCCCCATTGACACCCTATAGTTGGTGAGGTGTTTCATAATATTATAATCATTGTGGCAAGGTTGCTCTTTCTCTTTCTCCCATTCTGGGAAATAAAAAGAAACAACAACATGCAGGCAATCCCCATATTAGTTATGGACAATGGTATTAATGTCCACTTCTTAGTAAAGTGTCGGTCTATCTGTCTGCTTCATAAATATTTGGGCATATTTTAGGACAATGTCCATTTAGGAGAAGGGAGGCAAGTTGTGCATTATGTTTTAAATATTCACTGACAGAAAGGAAGACTGGTCATGCCCTGGTTTGTTTACAGGTTATGTATGACAGATTTCATTAACCCAAGTACCCCTATAGTTGACTTTTCTTTCAAAAAAGTATCCTTAATATCAATAGCATCTATGAACAAAAATCAACTCCAGAAAATAAACTAGCAATGATACAGTCTCTATACCAATCTTTGTCAGCTTGACAGATTTACAAACCACAAGTTCAGTCATTTTAAATGAACCAAGGGATAGACATGTTTTAGATCATATTAAACTTGACTGCAAGCTCTCATAACATAATTACTTCACTGATACAAAAACATTTACTTTAGCTTCTAAAAAAACCTCATAAACATAAAGACACATCATGGAAAAAACAGAATGTCCAGTTATACAGTTAAACCTAGAAAGTCACAGAAGTACGGAGGGCTTGATTTACCCTCCCTGCTGCCCAAAGGCCAGTTTCATTAATGTACCCCAGCCTGTCATATCTTTGAAGCTTGGTGTGTGTGATTGGATAGATGAATGCGACTATTTTGCAGTATGCGATAGGATAGATAAATGTAACTAGTTTGGGGTATGTGATTGGATGGATGAATGTGACTAGTTTTGGATATGTGATTTGATAGATGTGAGTAGTTTGCGGTATGTGATAGTATAGATGAATGTGACTAGTTTGGGGTATTTGATCGGATAGATGAATGTGACTAGCTTGGGGTATGTGATAGGATAGATGTGCGTAGTTTGCGGTATGCGATAGGATAGATGAATGTGACTAGTTTGGGGTATGCGATAGGATAGATGAATATGACTAGTTTGGGGTATTTGATTGGATAGATGAATGTGACTAGTTTGGTGTATGTGTTTGGATGGATGAATGTGAGTAGTTTACAGTATGTGATAGGATAGATGAATGCGACTAGTTTGGGGTATGTGATTGGATAGATGAATGTAAGTAGTTTGGGGTATGTGATTGGATGGATGAATGTAACTAGTTTGTGGAATGTATTTGGATAGATGAATGTGACTAGTTTGGGTTATGTGATTGGATGGATGAATGTGACTAGTTTAGGGTATGTGATTGGATAGATGTGAGTAGTATGCGGTATGACGTCATTGATGCGGTCCCGTGTCATCAATACAGCCCAGAACATTTTGGGGACATGGACTTAAAGCAAAAGACGCTCCCTTATAAAAGGGGCGCCTTGTTCCTTGCCCTATTGTGGTTCCTGGTGTTACCCTTAGTGCTCTTTGATTCTTCTTGCATATTTACTGTTGTTTTTGTGTACTGACCCGGCTTGGCTTTTGACATTCCTGTTTTCTGTTTCCCTGACTCGGCCTGTATTTTGACCTCCTGATTTCTGGTATCCTGACCTGGCTATTCTTGTATCGTTCTCCTGATCTCTGGTGTTCTGATTTTTGGCTATCCTCCGACTACTCTTTTTCACCTACGTTAAATCCGACCATTCTAAGGTTTGGTAATACATGCTTGGGTTTTCTGTGGGTTTACATACTGCGTGTTGGGTTATGTGATTGGATGGATGAATGTGAGTAGTTTGGGGTATGACTGTATGGTGAATATGACATGGTGGGTGGTTGGATTGCAGAATATAAGGTGGTTGACATGTTAAGTGGCTAAGTATATGAATGTGACAGAGTGAGTGGATATGACTGGGAGGTAAGATGGGACTATCTGATTGGGTGAATAGGAATATGAGTGTGGCTGGTTGGGTGGCAGTTTGCAGTTTTGTGAGGAAATTTAGTGAGAGCATGACAGGTATATTTGTGTAGAGTGCCAGTGTGTGAATTGTGTATGCCCCTCCATTCATTTATGTCCCCCCTCATTGCCCCCTGAGCACACCTTGCTTCTTACCAATCGGTGTCAAGGCTACAGCAGTATCTGCAGGCAGCCGACGTTTCAAGAGGGGGTTATGAAGCTGACATCTTCATTCTGTGTGTTCCCTTCTGCATTTCATTTGGCTGCCTGCAGGGGCGAGAGGATCTGCCAAGTGAGAAGGGGAAAGAGCTACTCTCCTTCTCAACCAAGCACTCCTGCTGTACCACCAATGATACAGCCTTTCAGCACTGCCGCCTTACATCCCTTTGTGCTGCCCTGAGGCCAAGGCCTCGGCAGCCTTATGGGAACTCCATCCCTATAACTACTGAAGGCAAAATCTAACTATATAGACAACACATGTAGGTGTACTTTACAAGTTTAGCTTTCATTAACTGGCATACCTCCTTGATCTAAAACTATGTCCCAAAACTTTGAGATTAAGCATCTGTCTGTCAGCTGCCTGCCATTTCTAATGTTTTTCTACCAGGAAGAATTTTTTTCACAAAGCAATTATTAGCCTAATGGATACATCTCTTCCTGATTACAAAGGTTTGATTAAAACCTGTTATTGCTTTATTGAAAATATACACATTGCTTAACCCAAATTCAAATTCAAATTCAAATGTGTGTTTTTAAATTATTTAGATATTCCTTTCATCTATATTACCCTTGATTCCCGTAGCCAGTGCTTTTATATTAAACTTTTCATTTTGAACATCTTTTGGCTCCTGCTGAATCCCAGGGTTGTCTTTGGACAGATATCAGATGCACGTACTATAAAGCTTTGCCAGTAAAACACGAGAATTAGCACTTTTTTATGATGAACTGTTTCATAGCATTACATGGGTAATTTTGTCTTGGTGTTTGATTCAACATAAAGCAGATGCCCTGACAATATCATGAAAAGCACTGATCACGGCTGATTTCAAGATGCTATTGATATTAGTGAAATTGTTTTCTGGGACACAATGTCTCCATGGTACATACTGTCTGAATTGTTACATAAATTATTACTGGAAGCTTAGCTATCCCAGATAACAGATAGAACTAGAATATATAAATAGAATGGATTAATAAAATGACTTTACTTTTCACAACTGGTCTCAAGAAGCTGGATAAATTCATAGTTTAATGCATTATTTATGAGTAAATCATGCAGCAAGAGCAGATATGTGTTTATTTCTTGTGTTGTTTGTCTCATTCAGTGCTGCTTATTAACCTTCATCACTTGTTTGCTTTTCATGTGTTTTCATGGTATCATTATCACACATTCATTGATTTGTACCCATTGTGTTATTGTTGTGATGCTTTATATCTCTCAACTATTTAGTTGCTTTTGGTATTACAGAACTGTTTACAGAACTAACGTTGATACAATACATTTCCTAGGTAATTATTGTATTGACTTTATGAATAAGAGTCGATACTTGGAAAATGTACTTTTTGAACACCTGCTACAACTAGGAAATAAAAACAAGGATAATATTTAAAGTCAACCCTATAGTGTTAATAATTTACTTGAGAGCAAGAATTGTTTCCATTTCATATACCACCTTACATATAATATAAGTTATTCAGTAAAGCAGCAGTTTTGGGGGAATATAAAGTAAATTTCACATTTTAGGTCATAGTAGCTGAACTGGAAACATTTGTAACAATTAGAAGTAACTCTGACTGTACATTCCATTACTGACAATGCACACTTTAGAGAATAACGCAGACAATTTACATATCATAACAGAATTTATAATTTTAAGTTGCATTTCTGTTTCTCAAGTGAAGGGTAGAGCCTTGTCTGGTGTTTACGGAGACATTGTTAGCAAATATAATATGAATTTACTGCACAGTAAAAGGGGAATAAGGTTGAGTGTTGTTGTGGGATACAGTGAGAAGAAAAATTTAGTTGGACTAAAGATAAGTGATTAACATTAAAACATAACTTTTATTCATGAAAAATATATAAAACCTTGACCTGAGTCATAAAACGTGTAACATAATGAATAAAAGTGAACATACGTTTATTGATATATACATTGCAATCACTAATATGCTCGTATGGTAATAATACTTGTGATTATTGGTATACACACTGCTATATTTGGTATACGCAAATCTAATCCCAGCTATATGTAACCACAGAGGGACTGAAAGTAGAGTGAGGGTACATTAGTAACAACTTCGAAAGTATCGAATGGGAATAACAACTTTCAAAGTATCGAATGGGAACAGATCATTGATAATGAAGAAGCAAATATGTCTTTTGTAGAAAATTTGAATCCACTCCACCAGTAAATATATATAACCTGACAAGTTCCTGCTGTGCCTTCGAGAGCACCTCCTAAACAGGACTAAATATCTTGCTTTCCCTCAGACAACCTAAATAACACTGTCTTGTAGTATCATTTTAAAGAGATATACAAATAGTTCTCCCAAACAAATTAAATCAAGGTAATAATAGTGTTATAAATCAGAAACCAAATATTCTGAGTGCTGGGAGCCGTCCAAGCCCCTGATGTATGCGTTTTGCCCAAAGGCTCATCAGAGGGGAATCGTCTCTAAACTTTTCCTGAGTTTAAAAAGAGGGAGGTTAAGTGTCCGACTGGATGTTGAAAATTAGAAAAAATGGATGGACCTATCCTTGCTGAAAAAAAACTCATGATGTGTGCAAAGAGGCAATTCAGCACACACGTTATAATGTTGCTATGGTAGGTACACACAGTTTAAGGTAGACAACTATACCCCTCTTACACCTTGGGTTTCTCTCTGTTCCTCTCCACGATGTATATAGAGGAAACAGAAATAGAAAAAGAACTCTAGGTGTAGTATATCAAGTTGTAGAGTGTATCCAATCCACATACAGTAAAAAATGGGTGCTCACCTTATTAAGAGTTTTTTTGGTAACTGGCTCTAAGTGTGCTGGCTTTGTGTCGATTTGTAGGGTGACACTACCCTAACCGGAACAAGGTACAGGATGCAGATAGAGGTGCATGATGAATTTATTAAAGATATATTAAAATTAAAATTTTTAAAAATGACATATAAAAACAATAAAGGATATAAATAATAAAAAAGTATTCCTCCTATTGCCAATGGCGATAAGAGGAATACTTGTTTATTATTTACATTCTTTATTGTTTTTACATGTCATTTTGTTATATATCTTTAATAAATTCATCATCCACCTCTATCTGCATCCTGTACCGGGCTCCAGTTAGGGTAGTGATATACCACACCTAGAGTTCTTTTTCTATTTTTGTTTCCTCTATACACATCGTGGAGAGGAACAGAGAGGGGTAGAGTTGTCTACCTTAAAGACACAGAAACGCTGAAGTTTAGAGCCTTAATCTATAAAAGGGCTCTTGAAAATGTCAGTTTCTTTTTACTCACTGATCACATAAAAATAGCCTATTTATATTATAGAGTATTGTATTATAATTTGTCCCTTTTTTAAAATTTCATATATACCCCCTAAAAATACGATTGTAAAAGGGGTAAGTGTTTTATGTATTTATCCTTTTGTAAATACACTTCATATACACTGGTAAAGTGCTGCACTCCAGCTGGGAGCCAGGAAGGTGGAAACACCAATCAGACTCCAAGTTTTGTATGTCTTTGGTATATATACTTACTGGTGGAATGGATTAGATTTTCCTACAGTAGACATTTGCTACTTTATGATCAATGATCTATTCCCATTCAATACTTTTGAAGTTGTTACTAATGTACCCTCACTCTACTTTCCGATTCTCTGTGGTTACATATAGATGGGATTAGATCACCCACAATTGGTACATGGCTGAATATAATGCATACATAAACTGTTTAGGCTCGGAAAGCTATACACTACATTCATAGAGGTCTTATTTATTACTTATATTTTAACACAGGGTGATTATTGGTCTTGACTAGTGATGTTGGTCCTATTTGCTATTCAAGATTTCCATGCCAGTTTTTTTACAAAATTAACATTTAGGCAGCAATCTCTAGTTTCTGAATACAATATATCGGAGAATTTCAGTTCCTTGAATGTGGATACCAAAATGTATATGGATCCAACATACCACTATACTGTAATTTTTGGTGATAGATCATTAGACTATTAATCGACATTTAGGTGATGATTCCCATTTATTTAGAACAACAATTAACTGGACATATCAGTTATCACAGTGTGCATATTAATGATAATTGTAATCACTATAATTTGAGTATCTTGAATGTCCTAGTGGAACTCTGGAAAACATTGATCTTGCTCACTATGTGTAGTTAGAAATCTCTTAAGATCATTTTTGCCCGACCAACATTTAGGCAATATTCCTCATTGTCTGAAAACTACAATTGGTATCCTTTAGGTGATGGTAGCATATAAACCCAAAACTATATGATTCATCATGTTATAATGCTCAAAGTGTTGGGTGAAATCATCACAGTGTCTAGCAATATTTAGCATATGTAGCAGTGTGTTGGTGATTTCAGTGTGAATATCAATAAGCTTTGTTCACTTTTATTCATATTGTTACATTTGTAATGACTCAGGTCAAGGTTTTATATATTTTTCATGATTAAAAGTCATGTTTTAATATCACTTATCTATAGTCCAACTAAATTTGTCTTCCCACTGTATCCCACAACAACACTCCACTTTTTTGGGGTTTGTGGTTTCTGAGGTAGGGGTTAACCCTCATTTAGGAGTGTTGAATTTGATTCAGCTCAATTTCCTCCGGGATCTGTCATTTATTTATTCTTCTCCTATTATGTCATTATGATAATGTTGTTGTTTTTTCCCCCCAGTGAATCTCATTTAAAAAGTATTTTGTAAATGTTTAACCTAAAGGATTTCCTTTCTGAAGGCCAGTCACATTTTTTAATAGTGGTTGGGTGAATGTGACTGACTATAAGTTAGGAGTATGCAAAAGGTTGCATGAGGGTTTAAGATAACTAAATGAGATACACTGTGTGGGTTCATTTTAAAACCACACACTCTGTTAACCAACTAGTTGGGTGAGTGACTATAACGAAAATATGCAGGAGTTGTTGAGAGTGAATCCAACTTCAAAGTGAGACCCCAAAGGCTAGGGAAACTTAAAGACTTCACTGTAGATATTCTGCAAACACACCTTTAAATAATAAATAAAACAATTAGTGCACTCAAAAATATGCTTAATTGGGTTTGTTTGGTCTCTCTTAGGCATAAACAGGCTATTATAAGAAAAAACAAATATTCATTGTAGGAAACTGCAATTAAAGTAAACCTATGTCTCCTTCACAACAGTCTCTCAAGCAGGGTCTGACTGGGAACAAAATATTGTCTGGGGCATTTTTTTATCACAGTGGCCACAGAGAAGCACCCCCCCCCCCCTCAAAGTGAACTGTTGGTTCAATTAAGAACCACGCTAAAGTGCTTTCACATGAGATAAAGGCACAAATGAGCCTAATGAATTGTTGTCTTTCCTTGAAAAGTTAAAGAAACTAGAAGTAGGTGACTTATCGTTTACTACGTTACCAAATTAAAGTTTTGAAGTTGGCTCATTATATAGTACTTTGTCCCAGAAAATTAGGCTCAAATCCTTGATATCTGATCATCTGTGCTGAAAATTGTACTCATTAGAGGACATGATATGGTACATTACCAGCAACAATATAATATTATGCTAAATACAAATAATATTAAGTATTGGCTATATTCCATCAGCCTCTCTAACTGCAGTTACATGTTTTCTATCATTGGGGAAACTTGGCTCACATTGGAGCTATCAGAATGGAGTTATCTGCTATGTAGTTAAAAACAAGTTTGAGAATGTTTCAAGAAAATGCCAATGGCCTTCACGTGGGTTGGGTTAAAGGGTCAGCAATTTTTAAAAATAAATCACTATTATATAAAATAGCACACTGAGAGGAATTTTGTATGTTTATAACAGTTTGTATTTTTGCTAGTTATGCCTTTTAACACTGCAAGAAGCCCGGTTCTTTATAGAAAACAGGTCATAAAAGGAAAACAATAGGAGTCAGAACTGAAAAAATCTGTGTTGTGTTATGTTCTGACTGGCTTCTCACTGCTTTATATTCAGAATACAGCTAAAACTGATCAAGTTGGCTTCAAGGGCAATCTAAAATAGTGTTTGCAATTCAAATTTTATGATTCTTCCCCCATAATATCCTTAAAATTTTGATAAATATTCCTTCTATTCATGGCTTGAATAATAATCATTTTTATATCTTATTTGAAAGCAATTAACTAATCAATTTCCCCCCACAATACTATAATTCATTTATTTCACACAATTATGTAGGTCAATACAAATTCACTTGTAGTTTTTACAGGTCTAGTTAACATGGAGCCTTATATGCTTACTAACAGTGCATAAAAATAGAAATGTACAGAGGGTAACCATACTGACATATCATTGCACAAATATTCAGCTTAATTAATCAGGCTCATACCATGCATTGCATTTGTTAGATCCAGAATCATTTAAAATAGCTGGAAAAAAAACATTAAATATAATCTAATTGATAAGAAAGGAGTAAACCGAGTCCACTGAGACAGACTATGGACACGAGAACTCCTAAGAATTTTGTGAGTAGAGGCAGCTGTAAGACACAACAGAAGGTGAAGGGGTCAAATAAATTAAATGAAAACAGCATAAACAGTTTCAAATATGTGGAGTTCTGTGATCATCTTTAAAATTTAAGTTCTGTTTACTGTAGGTGAATCTTTAGCTTTTCTCCAAATATTTTTTATCAGTCCCATTTCAAGTACATCATTAAAAATTAGTGCTTTTGGTGATCGATGGAGAGTTAAACCACTAGCAAATTTTGGGAATATTTTCTCAAATACCAGTACTCTAAAAATAGAAAATATATGTTGAGCTTCAAAAAGTTTCCATTTTCACAGTTCATCTTTGTCTTGTCCTTGTTGAGAGATATAAAGTATGTGTTGTGTCTTTTTTCTGATGTGTTATTTTACTTTTCTTTTATACATTCCAGCTGTCAGCAACTACAGCCTCACTGTGTTTCCTTACCATATCTCTTCTTCTGCTCATTCCAATGACTCTGCATACTCTAACTCTTCTGCAATTGTAGGTGAGGAACAAAAAGCATTGTTTTTCATGTATTGTTCTTGACTAGTGGAGTATTCAACTATAAAGTGTTTCTATGCCATTCACAGTGAAAAAAAAAGATACAATGAATGAGATGAAAACTGGTACTTTTTCTTAGAATTTTTAATTTGGGGAAAACTTATCACTGATTTTTGAACTAGATATGTGATTACAAAATAATACAAATAAAGTAGTAATGTTTTCACATGTATTAAGATTAGTGATGTCACGGTTCATGGTTCGCGAACGGTTCGCTACAAACGGTTGGCCGCGGACTCATCATTGAGTAAACTTTGACCCTGTACCTCACAGTCAGCAGACACATTCCAGCCAATCAGCAGCAGACCCTCCCACCTCCTAGACAGCATCCATTTTACATTCATTGTGAAGCTGCATTCTTAGTGAGCTGTCCAGGAGGTGGGAGGGTCTGGGAGGGAGGGTCTGCTGCTGATTGGCTGGACTGTGTCTGCTGACTGTGAGGTACAGGGTCAAAGTTTACTCAATGATGAGTCCATGGCGAACCGTTCGCGAACCGTTCGGCGAACCGTTTGGGACATCACTAATTAAGATATGTTACATTGCGTATTTGAGTATTCTGCTTAACTGAATTGATCTACTCTGCTTATTAGTTCTCTGGTTGATAACAGTATGGTTCTCACTCAATAGTATAGCATAAGCACCATAACCACTACAGTGTACAATGTTAGTAGCCAAACTGTTTGCTAACTGCTTCATTTCTTACTTGGGATACTCTGGGCGCTCTTTAGTGGTTATGGTTTTTGGGGTGGTCCTTTAACACTGATTTCTATAAATTTGTCTTTTTCATGTTTTTTCTTAGTTTTTACTTTAGTTAATGAAATATGAAATGTTTTGGGATATTTTTCTACATATTATAAATTAAGAAGACTATCTAATTAAATATCAGATTATCATGTTGAAGGCCATTTTAATTTTCTGTAGAGATATTTCTCTTTTAATTCAATTACTGAACAAAACAAATGTTATCATTAAAGGCACACTCCATGCACCCAGACCACTTCTGCCCATTGGAGTGGTCTGGGTGCCAACTCCCACCATCTTTAACCCTGCAAGTGTAATTATTGCAGTTTTTATAAACTGCAATAATTACCTTGCACGGTTAAATCCTCCTCTAGACAGACAGCCACTAGAGGGACTTCCATGTTCTTAGAACACGAAAAGTGTTTTAAACGATGCTGGACGTCCTTACGCTATGCATGAGGACCTCCAGCGTCACCGGAATCCCCAGAGGAAAGCATTGAATAATGCTTTCCTATAGGAAGGTCTAATGAGCACGCACACCCATTGCTGCTCATGCGCATTAGGTGGGGGAGGAGCATGGGGAAGAGCCAAACCCAGTGCCGAGGGACATCGGCGCTGGATGCAGGTAAGTCACTGAAGGGGTTTTAACCCCTTCAGCAACATGGGATGGGGGTGGGAGGGAGAGGATATGTTTTCCTGGCACTGGAGAGTCCCTTTAAGTATAGGCTGCAGTGGTTCAAAAGAAGCCTCATGGCTTGTAAATGGACAGGAAGTTGGCTGAGGAATCAGCATCTATGGGTAGACCTGGGCCCAGGTCCACTGCAAGGATTTCTGACTACACAGGCAAAGATGCGTTTGCCTCCCCCCAACACCCCTTCCTACCTCCCCTTTGTAGTATGGCCATGTGGACCTCTACCCGGTCTGAAAGGAAGCTACTCCCAGTGAACAGCAAACTGTAAGACCATGTAGAGAATGAAGAAGCTTCTCTTCCGTGGTCTGCGTGTCCACACTACATGGAGCATTGCACCCCCAGTCTGGGCACCCTAAAGTGGCCACCTCTGCCACCTGAACTGATCTGTGCCTGGGCAGAGGTAAACATCACTCTCCTTTGCCTAGAGAAAGGGGCACTTATCCAAAGGTCAGGAATACTAGTCCTGAAGAAAGAAATATGATGAATAAAACAGTTTTAAACAAACCTCCCAATTATGGCATCCATAGAATCTAAAAAAAATTATGCAATTGCCCTAAAAGGGGTGAAATCACTCTCATTCTTTAACATAATTAAATCTAAACAATAGGAAGAAAGGGAACTTTCTTCAATTACCAGTTTGGGGTGAAGGTTGTCTTATTTACTATGAGTGAAAGGAATTTAACATATTTATTTGGAAGATAGAAATATATATATGTATATGTAATGGAGGGGAGAGTGGTGACACAATTTATTAGGGACATAAATAGGAAAGGAAGGTATGCCTAATTATAGAAAAGAATATAGAAGGTTGAATTAGAGAGCTATGAAAGGTGACATGATTTGTAAAGCAGGGATGGGTAGTGGTCTAATTAATTAAAGAATGCAGGAATATGCCATGCTTTGTTGGGTGTGAGGGAGGTGGTAAAGTTAGAGACATTGAGAAGATGGGAGGGAAGGTAGTAAATTATATTCTGAAAGAAGAGGATGAGGGTAATGCACTGATGTGGTGATTTCACAAGGTGGTGTGGAGGAACACTTGATTAAAGAGTGCAAGTGTGAAATGCTAATGATATAGGTTTAACATGGCAGAAATTAACTAACCTTTACACTACGCTTAAACTAAATCTTAATACCTACACTAATAAAATATCGTACTATAAAAGGTACATAAAAGCAAAGCATCTAGTAGTTCAAACATATGCCATCTTGGAGTTCCACGGACAGTTATAAACCATATGACCATCAGTTTCATGGTCTAGTACAGGGGTAAGCAACATTCGGCACCCCAGATGTTTTGGAATACATCTCCTATAATGCTCTTACAGCCATAATGTTTGCAAAACATAATGGGAGGTGTAGTCCAGAACATCTGGAGTGCTGAAGGTTACCTGCCCCTGGTCTAGTATGTCTCCAAAACCCCTCTTTGGATCACAATGTATGTTTCAGTGCAGCACACAAAATATAACTTTGGTGACAACATGACATTTAATTGTTTTAGTATTTGTATATCTAGCTTTAGCTAAAGCTGAATATTTGTTGTCTGCAGTATGTCAGAGCTGTTATCACTTGAATAAGCAGGTGTATTCCTGCATGCTCTCTATTTGGCGATGATGCCTCATGCAGTCCTTCAGTACATTCCTAATAAGTGCATTTATCTGGTGTAAAAGCTTCAGGAGATAATTTCATGTTCCTAACATTGCACTACCTAGTGGTGGTATCAGCAGGTTATATTGACATCACACACAGGATCACTGGAGAGTAAACCAAAGTCTACTTTGATATCATGTTTGTTCATAGTCCATTTCAGTAGTGCCTTAAACTAATCCCAGTACAAAGCACAAAACCGCTGGAATGGTTTTATACTCTATGAATATAATTATGTCCAATTTATGATAATGCTAGTTTTACTATTTTCTAATATATATTATTCTAAGGGTTTTTAATTTTGTGTCACAGCATGATAGATCCAGACAAGAACACACATAATAATATATTGTCTGTGCGACAATTACTGTTCTTGTTAATGTCCATTTAATGAATTCATGTGCTTGTTATGTACTCAAGTTGGCAGTAGAGTAAGTTTGTGCCTTGGGTTCTAGAATTTGAAAGATACTTGTTAAAATTCATAGGCAGGTATGACCTTACATAACCTGCCATAAACATGCATTTACATGAAATCCATTATTAATAACAGGTCAAAAGTCCTGTGATCAAAGGATGATGAAACCCAGGCTGTAATTTCTCTGCCAAAATGTCTCCTGTAACTGTTTAATATCAACTATGTGTAAATTATGAATTGATGGGTTAATCTGTTTCTTACTGTCCTCCTGTATTTCTTCAATCTTGTTACTGGCAAAAGATTAAAATATTTTGACAAATATTGCAAAAAACATGAATTAAAACTAGGATCGCGTGTCATTTTATGAAGATGACTATATATTGTTTACATTTCTAAGTATTCTAGAAATGGTAACTTTCAGAACACAAATCATAGGTCAAATGAACAAAAAGTAACCAATAGTGGAAAAAAGAGGAGTACTAGTAAAAAAAAAAAATCTACATTTTAAAATCTTATAGATTATATATTTATTAAAGTTATAAATATAGATTTTATTTTACTGCTCTTTTTTTGTTCCCTCTTTTGGTCACTTCTCACTTGCTCTGTGAATAAATTCAAGATTTAGTTGCAGTCCCTAGCATCTATTATCTATTTTCCTTTCAATCGTCTCTTTTTTTTGGCACCAAGGGTGGAATTCAGATTCACAAATCAAATGAACAGGCTTGTCTATTGAGAGATTTGTTTGGTTTGCAATTCGGTTGGTGGGGCGGCAATATCACACCAAAAATTCAGTTTACTGATTGGTTTACTAAAGGTTTAGATCGGTGATAGACAACAGGAGCATTCCAAATGTTGTGGACTCCATCTTCCTTGATGTTTTGCCAGCATTATGGCTGTAAGAACATTAAGGTAGTTGTAGTTTCACAAAATGAAAAAAACCTTTATCTGAATACCTTTGAAATCAGGCCCAATGAGGGCCTTTACACCTTGTCAGCTCCCTACCTGGTTTAAAAGGGTCCAATGAACATCACATGACTATTTGTTTTTTATAGACTTGACATAAAAGTTAAGAGAAAGAAAAGTCTCCAGATTTTAAAAGCATAGGGGTTTGAACTGATGGCCAAGAGAGCCTTAGAATATTTTATAAAAAAATAAAACAAGTGAGTACCCATTTTTGCTATTACTGTATATGTTGTATCAATGTTGCCATTACAATCTTTCTTTTCTGATGTGATTAGAGGCAATAGTAAATCCAATTTTGTAGATTTAAAGGTACACTAAAGTCATCAAAACAACTTTATCTTGATTAAGTAGCTTTTGGGTATAGATCAAGCCTTTGAAGTCTCACTGCTCAATATCTTATCATTTTGGAGTAAAATCACTTTTGTTTCTGTCAAAGCAGCCCTAGCCACACCTCCACTGGCTGTGACTGACACAGCCTGCATAAAAAAGGTTTCATTTTCAATCAGATGTTAACTTAATTTAGATGGTTTATCCCATGCTCTTTAAATTTAACTTTAATCACATACAGGAGGAGGCTTCTGCAAGGTATATCAATTATCATTTAATAATCATAATGTATCTGTTACTTTAAATACAGCATTTATTCTCTGTTTCTCATTATTACTTTACTGTAGTCCTATAGTTTTTGGTTAGATTTTGCCCTATGTACATTTGGTTTGGCATCTAATATAAGTAACCATTTGTGGCTTTGTCAGTATGGAAATAGACCTCAGGTAATGGGAGTGTGTTTCCATCATTGCAGTTCTTTTAGGACATATTAAGGATGTATCTAAGCCCATTTCCCTTCCATGCCCTAGGTTGAATTTTTGGATAGTATACTTTGAGACTTGGTGTCCGCATTAATCAAGGTGCCCCAAACTTTGATTTGGCACTGATCCGCATATTATGATTATATTTCAGGATGAGATTTTCTGTTTTTGACCATTTGCAGATCACGATTGGCCCTGTGTCTGGAGGAGAATACCTAGTAGCATTATTTCACTAAAGTAACGTGAAGGAGGGGTCAAGTTGTTACATGGTAAAGCTCCTTGGACCTTTCTACTGGTGCATGAGTAGAAACTTGATTAGGGGTGTGCCACTAATACATGCACTCTCACCCTACTGGTTTCAGTGGACGGTTTGCTTGAAGAGATGGGCATGACCTTGGAGATCTTTAGACTATTTATACCTCGGTCAATGGGCTAGTAGGTTCTGATCCCCAGAGGAAGGTGCTTTATCAGCGTCGAAATGCGCAAATCATTTACTTTCAAATTGTTTGTTTTTCACCTTTTCTTTGGGCGTGTTATGAGTTGTTAGTGTATGTATGTGTTGCAGGCAGAGGGGAATAGGGGAGGAGACAGACTGTGGGTGCTGCTGAATTATACAGACTATACTACACTCTTTATATGACTATGAGAATTACTGTGTGATTTATCCCCCCATCTTTTCTTACTTAATTTGGTTGTGGGTTATGTGGAGGATTCAAGCTGGTTCGTTATCATCCAATGTTTAACTACTATAGGAGTTTTATTGAAAAGGATCTATAATCCCACTTTGATACATTCTGGACTGGATATTGCTCGTGGGGTTGTCTAATAATCTGTAACAATTTTCTGTTGCATTGTGTAAAATAGTTGAGACTAGGAGGCATGTTGTAGGCTCTTGGTGCACTTGGAAACTGCTTGGTGGATACTTACAAATTGCTCCTTTTCACAGAATGTTATAAATAGAGAGCCGTAGTGGTGATCCACCGTTAGGTTAAAAGTGGCATTATACTAAACGGTTAGCTAGACCAGCACTATAGGATCTCTCTACTCTAGACTCTACTCATATATAGCAATTTATACCTTTCTTTTTTAGGAGGTCCTGCTATAGCTAACACCATTTGATTCAACCTTAAAAACATTATCCGCATCCTCCCCTTTTTTACGCAAGATGCCAAGAAGCCGACTCCATAATATTGTAAAGTGCCACAGAAAAGGTGGCTCTATATAAACACCAATAATAAAAATAATAGCTTTTTAACTGTGTATTGCTGACTATTTAAGTCCCAGTTACTATTACTTCAATAGTTGTTTTTTTTTTTCTTTTTTTTTGTTTATTTTAGAGACTTGCCTTGTCTACTATTCTCATGTGGGCATATTAGACATCAGTTATTTAGTGTTTGTTACTTGTGGGTTACCCCCAGCCACAAGTCCTTATCACACAACATATGGTCCCCTGAGTGGTGACTGTTTTTCTATAAGTGTTTAGGAAGGCTGTGTAAGTCACATGCAGGGAGGTGTGACTAGGGATGCAAGAACAAAGAAATGTAACTCCCAAATGGCAAAGGATTGAGCAGTGATACTGCAGGTACACAGTCTATAAACCACAACTGCTTCATTAATCTAAAGTTGTTTTGCTGACTATACTGTCCTTTTAAGGCAATTTTAAATTCCAAGCATTTTAAAGAGATGTAGTATCAAGGCATTATTTGATGATCATGTTGTAAGAGTAAAATTCTATGTATATCCTTCACGAGGGAGTTGTTTAAAAAACTACATGGCATCTAACCTGTTTTTTTTTTAGTAAGAATATTATTTTATAGAAATTGAACAATTTCCATTTGTGAAATCTGGAAAGTTTTTTTAAAGGAATCAGTGTTCTCCATGATGATGTTAGAAATGCTTTCTGGAAACCACAAGCAGGGTTCAAAATGGGTAATCATAGGGATTAACAATCACTGGGAAAAGCAACAAACAACGATTATATACAGAGTAACAGAAAATACAGCATATCAACTAACTGCAGAGCATCAGTTCATTTTAATCATATTTTACTGCAGCCCCACTGCTGGTGAAGGATATCAAACACGATTGTTACAAATAATGACTGATGTTTCATCTCCAACACAATGTCCGTCATAATGCAAGGTTCATCTTCCTCTGGAATTGCAAACGGCATTTATATATGAAAAGATTGAAAATGACACCATTTTTTTTTTATAGGGAATACATTTCTTCTTTGAAGGAGTCATGCAGTTGAGAAACACACATCAATTACCTTCCACTGTGATGATCTTTCCATATGCTAGGAAAACAGTCAGGGCTATTTACTAAAGTGAGAATTAAAGGATCACTATAAGGTCAGGAACTCAAACATGTATTCCGGACCCTATAGTGTTAAAACCACCATCTAACCGCCCCTGGGCCCCTCATGCCTCCATAAATATAGCAGAACCTTACTGTATTCAAGCCTGAAGCTATAGATCTGCATGCTGTTTGCCTCAGAAAAAACAAGCTGTCTGCTGACTTCATCAGAAATGGTAGCCTGATCCAATCATAATGCTTCCCCATAGGATTGTTTGAGACTGACAAAGAGGCAGATCGGGGCAGAGCCAGCACAATTCAAACACAGCCCTGGCCAATCAGCATCTCCTTATAGAGATGAATTGAATCAATGAATCTCTATGAGGAAAGTTCAGTGTCTGCACGCAGATACTGAATGTTTGGATATGTTTTAGGCAGCCATGACCCAGGAAGGATCTCTAACAGCCATCTGAGGAGTGGCCAGTGAAGTTATCACTAGGCTGTAATGTAAACACTGCTTTTTCTCTGAAAAGACAGTGTTTACAGCAAAAAGCCTGAAGGTAATGATTCTACTTACCAGAACAAATTCAATAAGCTGTACTTTTTCTGGTGACTATAGTGTCCCTTTAAAGGTGAATTCAAACTCATTACGTGTGGCTTATGTGCCACATGGAGGCTGTATAAGTATCTAAATGCTCTGACTTTGCCCATTTCACTTGATGCACTCAACTTAACCCAATTAGACGTCATGCTCTGTTTAACAACTTTAAACCTATAGATACATGTATGTGGGAATAAACAGCAGCTTAAAGAGGTCTGGCACACCTCTTCATGCTGTTCCCCAATGGCAAGCCTTAGAAAATAAGCTTGTCTTTTTAGGGTGTCTAGAATCTGATTAGTTCACTAGCCTCTCATCAATATCTACAGACATCTGTAAGAAGGACTAGACTGCAGAATGAATCATGGAAGACAGACATTATTTTATTTTCTCACACACAACATTACCAAAACAATACATTTGATTTTTTTTTATTGCAGCAAACATTGGGGAAGGAGGGTGCTGCCAGATTGTAGAAGGGCTCATCTACAGTGGCTAACCTAAGCACAATAACAATACATCCTGTTTTTTTGGTTAAAGTGCTAGTTGGCTTCTGGTGCCATCTCCTTACTGTGTTAAACCTTTTTTTTTAGTAGTTTTGGCGCAAACCAAAGGTCCCCCAGGCACTTGTGGCCCAGCCCTCCCAGTTATCTTGCCCGAACTCTTGTTTACAAATTCCATAATATGTCATTTGAAGGCATGAGTGCACAAAATGAACACAATCTCATAGCACAATTTACAGGAATACACTCCAATATCGCAGCTACCCAATGAGATGGCACAACCAGGCATTCCGTGCAAAGTTATTTTTTGCCTATTTGTCCTCTGGTAAACTTTAATTGTATCAATGTATATGTTTTGTAAGTTTGGTAGCATTGATTTCCTTTCTTCTTCCATGGAAATTCAACTTGGGATCCTAAATTTGAGGAAATGGGTAACTCATTCCAGTAAAAAAAAAAAAAAATAACAACAGAACAAAAACAACTTATAACAATTATATTCCTAAACTGTTTAGGTTCCAACATAGTCATTTTATAATTCTTAAGAACGTAATCAGCCAGTGTTAATCTTATATTGCTCATCTATTGTAAGCTTGTTTGAACAGAGCCTTTATCACCTATCCTCTCCCTCTAATGGGAAACCACTGCGGAATATGTTGGTCTGCAGAAAATACTTTTTAAGGAACATGCGAATATGGGAAACCAAATTTGTAGACCAAGGAACAAAAATTTTATATTGACATATTCCTGAGTATTTCTGAAAACATCTTGTGTATGTTGGCTTAGAATTTGTTGATGTCATTTTCAATTAAGCATAATACACTGTTTAGTAAATAACGTCCTTTGGATTGTTGGAAGCTAGTGCAGTATGGGGATTTAAATGGATTTGCTGCACTTTGTTTTCCAATGAGCTAGTTCACTGGCATTTAAAACATGCCTAACAGAAGCAATTACCCTAGTTCATTCTGCCAAAGATGTTTTATGAGGTCTGTCAAATATTTAGCATACTGAGGTCTTGCCAACAGAACAGGGTATCACTAAAGGAACTTTTACACCTTGTAAATACATTCCACGGTTTTTACTGTTAAAGATGAAACCATAGTCACAAGTTCAGCTTAAAGAGACATACTATCGACTTTTTAGACCCTCATGACAAGTGGTGTTCTTGCTTCAACAACAAATCAATTTTGTCAACTGTTACTGGAATTATATTCTGAATAATGATTTTTTTTTTACAGTTTTTATCATTTTTATTTACGGTTTACGGTTTATAGACGTGTACCTGCAGTATCACTGTACAACATAATGATGTGCGATTAATATTGAATTACAAAGCAGTCATATGTCAAGACAAAAACACTAGATTATTAATAAAAACACATATAATCGTATGTACTATGTAAATGTAGCAATAGATCCATTATGATGAGTAACAGTAAAGTGCAACCAATCAATTTTGTCATTTTTTTTTTGTTAGCAGTTCATTTCAGAAGTCAATTTAGGTATTAAACAGTAAGGTATTGCAAGACAAAACAATTGTTTCATACAAAATAACAGCTACTAATCTCAAATGCAGAGTTACAAAAATAACAGCAGACTTTGTCACAATGGACAGTATCACTTCACATTTTGCTGCAACACAAATATTAAGTAGTTAACTAGAAAACTCATCAATGACCCTGACTTGTACAGTCATACTCGAGAGTGATTACAGTCTACAATTAATAGTTGTTTATTTGTCATGTTTATTTGTAAGAATAAAATAACCTTTTCAGTTTAAATGTTACTGCACTGTGAAGTTTACATTTTAAATTGCATGCACCTTATTGCTTTAAGTATGCATTCCATTTTTTTAATTTATTCATTTTGCTATAATTTATAGTAATATAGATAAAATAAATCATTAATATTAAGAATACTAGTGCCTAAAAATTAAAAGGGTCTTGATGGACCAATTTGGGGATTCAGAATCAATCAAATTGAAGGCATTAATTATTGATCTTGTCAGTGAGATATAGATAAAGGTAATTCTTAAAAGTTGGTCCGTGAGTGTTTTGTAGATCAGGATAAGGGTAATGGTTTGAGGGTAAACAAACTGATAATTATGAGTGAAGATTATGGTGAAATAGGTTATATTTTAAGGTGTAGAAATGTGTTTTGTATTTTAAATAGTAATACAGGCAGTAAATAAATAGGTGAAATTTTAATAGATGATCAAGAGATGGGTGTGTTGATTGGGGTGATTATTATTCTTATTCTTAGTTATAAAGCACCAACAAGTTCCCTAGCGCTGTACAATGGGTGCACTAACAGACACGTATTTGTAACCAGACAAGTATGACACACAGGAATAGAGGGATTGAGGGCCCTTCTCAATGAGCTTACATGCTAGAGGGAATGGGGTATAGTGACACAAATGTAAGGGTAGGGTTGAAAAGTAGGTTGCTAGGATAGTATTCACTGAGGGCTTAGTGGTTTGTTTTGATGACAGTTTCAGGAGAGGAATCAGGGTGCGGGGAGGGAAAGCTGTTCACAGTTTAATTGATACATTTCCTAAAGTACATTTTCAAAATTTTTTGACGTTAGTTCAGTCCAGGCAGCAGGCAGCAGAAAGCAGGCAGCAGGTAGCATAGTTTCTTACGTAAATAAACAGGCAAGAGGTCAGATACCAGGCAACCTGAATAAGGCAAGGGACAACTGAACTGGAGAACTATAGGAGGCAAACAACTGAGCACTGAGGTGAGCTGCAGAGAGTCTTAAATAAACCCCTTATATCACGCTACCATCGATACTGTGATTCCCTCAAGCCATTCCTTCCCATTCCCTGTAAGACGTGGCATGCAAACTGCATAATGAGTCCAGAGGACTATGCTGGCGTCAACCAAGCCCCAAACCCGAAGCACAAAGCACCACCCAAATCACCAGGGAGCCAAATAAGGCCAATGACGCTGCCAAATGTCCACACATCGGCCTCGGAGCAGGGAAAATCACAGCGAGAGAAAGCTGTCCACGTGGGAGCGGCACACAGAAAGGTGAGTCCCTGACACTTTATTTTTTAATACGAATTCAAATGTTTTTGTTTAATATTTTCTAGTGAATTTTTTGTCACATTTAATACTGCTTTTTATCACGCATTTGCAAAAATTTGTTTTTTTTCTAAAATAAACACAGCATTACAATGCACTGTGAATTTCATAAACCTACTACTGCAATAACAATCTCAAATTGTGTTCAAATACATCCCCTGCGTAATGTAATGTTCCTCCTATTGTTTACCTTTGACAGTTGTGAATTTATAAGGATAAATTAGGAAACAACTTTAAAATTGTTGAATTTTAATGCTGGGCCCATGTCTTATTTTGGAGGAGTTGAGCAAGCAATTATTTAACAGGGTTATAGCCTTGGTGTTAAATATTTTATTAAATGGTAAAGGGTTGGGACACATTCCATACTTACCAATAAGCTTTTTATCTCACTTGCAGCTGGCATTGGGTTTGACATTGGGAGTGATGTGACAAGTGAATATATTTAGTATCAAGCCTCGTCATCACTCTTAATTACTGTGTGCAATAGACAAACTAAATTCTATGTAATACAAATTAAATTCTATGTAATACAATGAAGGGGTTATTTTTACCCCCAAATATGAGTTGGTTGTGGGCATTACATCTCAGATATTTTTTGTTTGTTTGCTGCACATATACATCTTCTTCAGGGACAAGAAAGAGATTGAAGTTTCTCAACCATTTGTGAATTTTACATTCTTTTTAGTAGGGGTGTTGTGGATATGTCATACTTAGCTTATATAGCAGCCATCACTTTAACATGAAAATCATCACGGTCTAAAACTGTGCCAACGTGCTGAGTTGAGATCAATGCCATCTTCATTTTGCTTTTTGGGTAATACTTGGGAACTTTTTTTGCACTAGAACCTTGTGTGGACTTAAACAACTTGTAGCTTGATCCAAGTAAGTGGGTCAATAGGAAATGGTTATTATAAGGCAGGATGTTTATTTGCATGATCAGGAAACAGATGGGTCACATATGAGATCCAACAAAAAAATAACGTATTTATTGTAAGTATCTAAAATACTAAGATAATGATACATACGTATTACTTGTACATACAACTTTCACGCTTGTGATTTCACAGCATCTCAGTATTAAATAGTAAAACCCTATTACATCATGAATAACTCTAACTAGTTATTGGGTATCACAAACTCTTATCACAAGCCTATTAGAGCAAAGAGTTTAAATTCCAGACTGCTCAATTATTGTGTATTTTAAACAAAAATCAAACTCTTTGTTTATAGACATAACTGTTTTTGCAGCTGCTTAAGAATGTCCTAAAACATTCTGTTTTGATCTCTCCAGATATTGTGGAAGGGACAGTCAGCCAGGGTATATTCCTGAATGAACACAGGGGAGACACTTTTCTTCATTTTGGAAGTTCCAAAAACTCTTGTATCAGTAATCCAAGTATATGTGGGCCTGAAGGTAAGTGTTAGGAACATTCTTGATGAGTTGGACTATTGGTTTATATGATTTATTAGGATGCACAGAAAAGGTGGGTTTAAGATATCTCTGCAGTTTGCTTGTGATCTTCAATCTCCGTGTCATGTGCATATTACATTAGAGAGTACCACACACATACATGGCACTGAAAACATATGTTGCCACTTATTTTGACACATTTGATTTGTAATGAATTCTTTAAGTTTCTCTTTGTGACATTCCACTCTTGTTAATTAGCTTCCACGATGATTGGGATATGTTTATTCATGAATGTCAGACTGGCTATGTAAACCCTTTGAATAATGCATGAATGTTATTGTCTTACTCGCTATAGTCTTAGTTCTTCTAAATACATTGTTATAGGTCTCTCTTGTGTGTCCTCTTCTGACTCCTCGATTTGCAATAGCATTTTAAAATGGCAGTGAATGCCAATCTTGTGAGGGTTTTGTGATAAAGTAAATAAAGAACAGTATTGTAAAATACTTGTTGGGTATAAATAATGTATAAACCTTGAATTCATCTGCACTTCAAAAGCAAATAAGTCAGTACTTGTAAATGAAGCATCAGAATATTGTGTTTAAAACAAAATATTTTGTTTTCCTAAAGATGGTATCTGTTAACCAGTTTATTATACAAGGTGCTGCAATAATATTCACCTCATTGGATGTTTTGCACTTTGTAGTGTTACAGCCTGACATTAGAATGGATTGTGTTGGTATTTTTACACAACACAGTTTAAAAGTGCAATATATTTTTATTGTGCCACAAAAGTTAATCAAATAAATAAGCGTATATTTGTTGCTTGCGCAATAAGTCCTGTTTTGCAATAAACCTACTTAATAATAGGAAGACGAACCAATTGTGTTAACATGCTTGCGAACATTTATTTCTTCATAATTAGCATTATGAAGAACAAAGAGCTATCAAACAAGTCAGGGATAAAATTCTGAGGAAGTATAAATTGAGGCTGGCTTACACTAAAATATCTAAAATATGAAACTTAACCCAACACGATAAACAAAGAAATAGTGTTCATTGAAAATAAATGTAAATAACTTTATTAGCTTCTCTGGGCTGATGAGAGCAAAATATAATGAAGGGCTTGAATGCTTTATCCATTCAATGCCTGTACCTCAATATAATTAACAAACAGAACCTTTGGAGAAAGACTTAATAATTCTGTCCACCTATTGTCTCCATCCAACTTGACAGGGCTTGATCATTTTTTCCTGTACTTAGATGTGCAAAGTTAGAAAAAAAAAACAACTCAAAATGCCCTGTGGATACAGTCTCAGTCTATAGTGGTTCTACCAAGTAGTAACACAGTGCAGTGGCGGAACCAGAGCCTGATCTCAGTAGGGGCAATTGTAGATTATTTAAAGAACTAATGCAGGCACAATAACCACTACAGCTCAGTGTAGTAGTTATGGTGCCAGTAGTGTCAGGATCCCATCCCAGAGTAAGTAGTCAAACCATTTAAGAACAGGGGGGGCACTGTATGTGTATGTGGGGCCGTGTGTGTATGGGGGGCACTGTATGTGTGTGTGGGACAGTGTGTGTATGGGGGGGCACTGTGTGTATGGGGGCAGTGTACGTGTGTATGTGTGGCAATGTGTGTATGTGTGGCAGTGTGTGTATGGGGGGCAGTGTGTATGGGGGGCACTGTATGTGTGTGTGTGGCACTGTATGTATGTGTGGGGCAGTGTGTGTGGGGGGGTCATGTGTGTGTGGGGCAATGCATATATGGGGGTGAGTGTGGGGCACTGTATGTGTCTGAGGGGGAAAGTGTGTATGGGTGTGCAGTGAATGTGTGTGCAGTGTGTGTGAGGCAGTGTGTGTATGGGGCAGTATTTGTGTGGGCAGTGTGTGTGTGGGGGGCAGTGTTTGTGGGGCAGTGTGTGTGTGTGTGTGTGTGGGGCAGTGTGTGTATCGGGGACAGTGTTTGTGGGGCAGAGTGTGTATGGGGGGAAGGAGGTTAGAGAGGCTTTTTAATAATGTTTTTATTTTTTTATTTAATAAAATAAATACATTTATGTCCCCCCTCCCTTCTTACCTTTACTGAGGGAGGAGGGGGACATTTCTCCATCCCTGGTGGTCCTCGGGGAATCCCTGGTGGTCCCAGTGGTTAGAGTGAACTCTAGCCCGTAGCTCCAGGAGATCCGGAGTGTTGCCATGGTAACCACGGCAATGCTCCATGTTCGCGACTGTAGGACCCGAAGGAGATGCGGGCTGAGCTCCCAGGTCCTCTCTCCCTCCCCTGCCGGCTGCCAGCAATGTGCCTGCGGATCGGGGCGGGAGAATCTCAGGAGGGCAATTGTCCTGTTGCCCCGCCCCCCCCCGATCCACCACTGACTCAATGATAAACATTTTTGAAACTAACAATGTCTGTTTATCATCTTTGTTTTGTTTAATTAACATATGTACCAATACCTTCAAATTATTTTGTATACTGTGCACAACAAATGGTAACAACTCTAATAAAATCCATGTTAACTCCAGGTTGTAAAGCTACAAAATGTAGAAACATTAGAAACATTAATGGGGGGATGAGAGGAGAAGGAGAAATATTTAAGCAATGCACTAAATATAAGTTGAGCAAGGTTTCAATGCTAGCATTAAGATTAACTATCCCATTCTGCTTACTAACTTGTACACTACTATAGGAACATAATCTAGCTAGTTCTTTGAATAGTTCATGTGTTTGTCTGAGTTGTGATTAGGTAATATATGTTTTTTTTTTTTCAACATTAGGTGTATCATTTTCATTTTTCTGGAAGATCCAGAGCCAACAAGATAAGAAGGAGCAGGACATATATACTACCCATAACCAGCAAGATCAGTTTCAAAACAGAGAACAAACACCACGGCAAACTCTAGCATCTGGGAATAAAGTGACATCTAGTGGCTTTGAAGTCTACACAGACAAAAATGAAGGTTATGTGGGACTCTATACACGAGAAAACCCAAAGCTGTGGAAGGCAAGCATTAGCCCACCAGGTATCTAAATTGCTGCTGTATTGTATTGTTAACATTTATAGAATTAGATAGAATAGAATTAGATAGAAAAACACAAAAGAAAGTAATAGTTATCATAACGTTCTGGAGTGATTTCCATCTTTAAATCAGTGTAGCTTTACTAAATATTGAAAAATATTTGCACACATGCCTATACTAAGTTATAATTTGTCTGGTGAATTATGATGAGGATTATAATGTTAGGAGTTATGTTGATGCAGCATTCTAATGGTGGAGCTTAGGCTAACAATAACTTTTTATATTTAACCAAAAAATACCCACCAATATCCGTACCATCCATCTCTTTATTTAAGTACCAATGTATATTATTAACTTATCGCGAAAATGTTGGGTGATTGTGAGCAGTAAGATTAAGCCCAAATACTTCCAAAATCTTAGAGAACTTGGAAAGTCTTATCACGTATTATTACTATCTTTGATGAAGACATAAAGTGGGGACAGGTTAGGATTCAGGATGTACAAATGGAATCAGGCAGTTTGGTGAGATAGGATGAAAGCAGATTGTTTATAATGGACAGAAGTGGATATGGCGCTGTCGGTATATTAGGGACCAAAACCAAAAAAGATAAGATAATGCTGGATGGGTGTAGACAGGTAAATATTTGCATGGAATGATAGCTATGTGCAATAATTCAATTTGCCAGGTGTAGATCTTACACTCCTAACCTCGCCTATCCCATACTATCCTAAACTTAAAGACACAAGTAGTTTATAATCTGTGTAACATGTGGAAGGAGTTAAAATATGAGTTATTTTCTTTGTGATTAAATTATGTTGCTTCATGTTGAGGATGGATTCTTTTTTTCGTCAAGCATTCTTTGCTTCTACTGGCTGATATGAGCTAGACAAGGCAAGAAATACTGCACAAACCTGTCAGCTCTCCCTTTTGGTAGCATGTAAACTGTATGAGGTTGGAAGGTCAGTTGTGAATCCCACAAGAAGAGAGGTAGTAATAAAATATATATTGCTTATTTAGCTTACAAGACATTAGGGAAATACAATTTTTATTAAATCTTAAAAATACAATTGATTTTTTGTTTTTCATGTTTTTTTTCTGTATTTCATTATAACTTAAACATATCACTGATTTTTTTCATGCTTTTTATGTAGATTTTTTTGTGATAATTTAATTATTATTATTTATTTCTTGTAAATTATGGATGAAAGCTTTTGAATGCTTATTTTTTTTTAAATCTGATCACATTTGCAACCATTGCTATTTATCAGAACATGAAGGTTCATTCTTGCAGAACACAAGTACTCAACATCCTTTGTAGACATGTACACAAAGTATAGAGATGTAATATTGGTGGTAGTGGAATTTGTCCAATGGTGACTGCAAACAAAAATGTATCTCAGGTGGGCAAGCAATAATGTGCAAAGGCATTGTCACTCTAAGCCAGCTTTTAAATAAAAGCAACAGCAAATTCAGCAGTGTATGGAAGGAGGATGGGAGGAGGGGGCTGGGGGGAGGAGGAAAGGTGGTATTGCTGCTTCTTTCCATATGCAATGGCAGCCCATGAGTATGTCTCCTAAATGAAGAGATGGAACATTGTACTGTTTGAATGTCCAAACTTGACTGAGAAGTTAAAATGCCCACAATTCTCTCTGGCAGAAGAGTGTGAGAACTGTTTTCCATGTACATTTAGGGAGCCAAGACCGACCAGTCCTTTTGCAAATTATATGATGTTACTGCTCAGTAAGATAAAAAGGTTGAAGGGAGTTGAAGTTCTTTGGATTTGAAATTGACTAAGAAAGACAGCAAAAGTCAAAGATTGCTCCACTTAACTGAACATACTTCAAAGCACATTTAATTTCTGTGTTTGGAGATAAAACAGCATTTTTCTTTTTTGAAATGACAGTTCCCTAGAGATTTTGGAATTAAGAAACTTGTTAGCAGTTTAGGCTATTTTTTCAGATATTTGGTAATCATGGTTTTATCAGTCAAAAAAAAAACAAAAACAAACAAAACAAAAAAAACTTAACCCTCTGAGCGCCACAGCCAGAGTTCATTTTTTTGTATTCTCTTCAACTTATCATTTTCGTCCTTGTTTTTTTTTTGAGAGAGATTTGTATTTACTGAAGATGTTGATATGACAACTTGTTTATCTCTGACATTTCAACATTAAAGAAAGAAAAATAAATCTGGTTAATATCATATAATTAAATTAAAACAAAGGCTTTGGGGATTGCAGTATGAATAACAGCTGAATAACACTGCCATAGACACTCTCTCTAATTTATAATGAAAGAAGGAATGGGATGGCAGTGACAACAGAGAGATGATAGATCAATACCTACTGCATCCAAAGAGGGTGTGTGCATATAACCAGTTGAGTGAAGGGGTGGGTGAATTAATCCGTTGTGTAATTCCTGTTTATTCCTAAGAAAAGATTTACAGGGTTATTCGCTAAAGTGAAAATGAAAAGTGAATTGAAAGTTAATGTCAAATTTAAGGCCATATATGTCTTAGAAATATTTCCAGTTCGGCTTTTTTTACCTCGAATTTGAAGTTCACTATGAATCCCTTCATTAGTGAAAAATTATGCTAAATCTAAGTATCAAAGTTTTGAATTAATGCCCATGTGCATTAGATGTGAACAGTGGTGTGTAATGAAGATATTTATATAAAAACAAATGGGCTGCACTCACCTGAACACGCATACATTATAGGGTGCCGCTGGGGCCAATTTATACAACATTCATGTTGTGGCATGCTTATGCATTGTATGATTATATACTGAAACTACCCCCATTATATTTTGCCTAGGTGAGGAGTTTTTTAAATAAAAATATTACATTCTGTGAGACTTCAAATTGCTGTTTAAGGAAAGAGTGAGTGCACTGGATTTAGTATGATATATATCATTTCTGAGGAAGACGACACATAGAATTTAAAGTAGACTTGAGAAAGGGAGGTTGTTCCTAAATCTTGTCATTAAAAAATTCTGTTAGTTCAATAAAAAAAGTTATTACAAGATATACATTTTATCTGTTTTTTACATCTACATCACTGGGCTAATATGGCTACAATCTCTCTCTCTATCTATATATATATATATATAGATAGATGTAGATGTAAAAAACAGATAAAATGTATATCTTGTAATAACTTTTTTTATTGAACTAACAGAATTTTTTAATGACAAGATTTAGGAACAACCTCCCTTTCTCAAGTCTACTTTAAATTCTATGTGTCGTCTTCCTCAGAAATGCTTCAGACTTGAGAAAGGGAGGTTCTCCCGAAAGCTTGTCATTAAAAAATTCTGTTAGTCCAATAAAAAAGGTATTACAAGATACAAATTGTATCTGATTTTCACATATATATATATATATATTATTTCCTGATGAAAGTTTTGACTAATAACTGAAATGTGGACTTTTTTGGCTACAAACAATAAAGATGAAAATTTGCGAGGAGAATTACAGATCCCTCTCAAAAGAGAGTTTAGAGGCTTCCTACTTGACAACTAACAACTTGAAAACACATCACTTCCAGCTAACACCTCTAACTCCAATCTAAGTTTAGTCTATTCTGATTTTGAACATTTTTTTCTTTAAACCCAAGGACCATATTGGACACACATCCTCTTCACCTGGACATCAAAAGAAGGTTTAAAAATATATATGAATGGAACTTTCAATACAAATGATTCCAGGGGCCAGGTATCTCTCAGTTATGGAGATATGAAAGAAAGTTTAGTTCTTGGAACAAGTGGAGATTCTTCCAAGCAGTATGTGAATGGAGCCTTTGATGAATTCATCATATGGGAAAGAGCACTTACTCCTCAGGAAATCTACTTGTACTTTACAGCTGCCACTGGTACGTTGTTATGGGTAAGGACCTCACAGCATTATAGCAGTGTGTCTTTTTAAATACACAATGGACAAATATTTATAAACTGCATAATTCTTTATTTACTAAATGAGAAATGCAAAAGCGAATTGTACATTTTAGGCCAAAAAGTATACTTTTGAAAAATAACTGTTTGCAGTTTTTTTCTAGTTCATCTGCTTTAAAGGCATAAACAACAAAACAACTTTAACTTTGGGTTTATTCACTAATCTCTTACTCGGTCAACAGCACAATATGTCACATTAGAATTTGCCTGGGTGGGCGATTTATATTTTTGTATCAAAACTTTTAAATAGTTTTTCTGTTTTAAAAGAATAACAATTCACAGTGACACCTTTTTGATGAAACATTTCAATATAAATACACTGTATGATGTCAATCAATAATCAGTACAGACATAATAAAAATGTAGCAGAACAAACTTCTGGTAAATCAGTTGTGTTTTCTCTTTCTTAAATTGTGTGGGGTATGAAACTAAAAAGTAAAAAAATGTATTTTGTCATTTTTATTACGAAATAGATATAGATAGAACAGGAGTAAGGAACCACATAATTTAATAAATATATATTTTTCCATTTTGTACCTAGTTAATAATGCATTATTTCTGGTTGCAAATTGTCCTTCTCAGGCATGTAGAAGAAATGATATAAAAGGCTATATATCTCAAACGTAATAACTGGGCCCTTTCTCTTTAGTTGAACTGCTCATGGGTTACTATTAGTGCAAAAAAGAAATGAGGTACATAAGAAAAAAAAAAAAAAAGCAATTAGTTATGGATTGCAACCATTTCAATTCTATGCACCGAAGAAGCAAGTAATGAATTAAAAGTCTGCAATGAGATATTACTTTTGGAGTTTTTCAGGGGAATAAAAGTGAAGTTCCTAAACAGGTTAACCCTTTAAAGAACAAGATTCTTTTGGAATACAACAGGTTCAAACCATCTTTAATACTGATTGGACCCTTGGCAAGCATTTTCTTGGGCCCCCTGGACATTGCACTACCTCTCACTCCCAACCCCCAGCATGCAATCAGGGCCACCACCCCAACCTAGTGATGGAACTAATGTTGAGAGGGCCTGGTGCAATAATTTTTTTGGCTCTCCCCTCTAGAGAAAGAGTGGAGAAAAGAGAACCCCATCTGTCAAACAACTCCCATGATGCTATGCCAGCTGGGCATCTACCATTTGGCCATTCTTATAATGTTGTATTTGTGAGCATTGTTAGTGTTGGAATGCAGGGGTGTATGTGTGTGCAGTGTTAGCATATGTGTGTGCAGTGTTGGCATTGGAATGCTGGTATTTATTTATTATTTATTTTTTACTGGTATTTATAAAGTGCCAACAGATTCCGCAACAAAGTACAACTAGTGGAGAACGTATAATATACACAGACAAATACAAGAGGTAGAGAGAGCCCTGCCCGTAAGCTGATAACTAGCCATTGAAGCTCTTTTACACAAAGTGCTTAGCTAGATAGCCCGTGAGCTTACAGTCTAAAGGATACCATGGGGATTTGAGATAAAAGGTAGTAGGGGACATTTGGCGTGATGGCTAAAAGAGTTAACAGAGAGAAGCAGCTATTGGTAAAATGTAAAGGGAATGAAGAGGTAATTGAGTGAGAATATCAAACAGCTGGAATGAAGAGGTAATTGAGTGAGAATCTCAAACAACTGGAATAAAGAGGTATTTGAGTAAGTATCTCAAACAGCTGGAGAAACATCCTATATATTTAGGTGGAACCTTGGTGGGCTGGAGGTGGGGAGGGTGGGTGGGAAGTGGTGAGAAAAAAAAAATGCAGAGCATCACAATCGCTGTTCCTATGAGTATGAGTGTGAGATGAGGCCTGAAGAACAGAGATGGAGATAGAACAGTTATATGATGGTATTTCCAGCCAGGAAGAGCATGGGGGAAGGGAGGGGAGGTGAGGGGTAGAGTAGCCATGAGTTGAAAAGTTTAGCAACCAAATTCTGTCACCCAAAATATTAATAATTGTGTACATGAAATATTGGTCAGAAACATTAAATGACAATGATAAAAACTGCATGCACAGAAAATTACAGTGGCAAACTACAGGTATAATTGGAAACAATGCTATAGTAACACATGAAAATATGCATTGCAACATGCATAGATACACACTTATTGCCCCCCTATTACCTCGGTAACCTTCTCTATGGCAACAGTGTGGTTCCCCCTAATCTGGCCTGTAATCCAACTCTTAATCCAACCCTTAATTCCACTGCTAATTTTACCCATAATCCAACTTCTTATCCTTCCCATAATCTTAATATGAATGCTACCCATAATCCATGCCCTAATACTTCCTATAAAACATCTCCTAATCCCACTCCTTAATCCCACCCTAATCCCATCTCATAGCGATGCCCTCTGTTGACATCAGTACTGACATCAGTGAAGGGATTTCAAAGCTAACACATTACAGAGCACTATGTGAGCCCTCTGTACTGTGATTGCAGCATGAGAGGCATATTTACCTCTCATGCTGCTGTTCTTGAAACTGTGATCCATGTTGACCAGGCGCCGATCACCAAGCAGAAGGACATGCAGGAAGTCCTCACCAGAGTCTTTACAGACCATCTGAAATGTTGCAAGCTATGACAATGTAAATAAGATGTCATAACTGCACAAGGGACAGAGCAAATTCAAGTAGGAATTTGAACCAGAATAAATAGTTTTTGGTGCAAATAATAAAATGTCTTCTATGCGCCTGCTTTGTATACACTCCCTTTTAATGAATGTGAAAGGCTGATGTTAATGTGCTAATACTTCATTGGGATATTTGGTTTGTCAGTTTTAATACGCTGTGTTTCTGCTTTTACCTGTTACCTTAGCTGAAACTTGTCATTCTGTTAATAGTCTATAATGTAGGTATTTCATCACATAGATTTGTTTTGGACATAAACACCATCCGTACCATATGGGATTCTCAAACATGAACTGCCTGTTGAAATTATCATAGATATCTTAAACTTATCATATTACACATATACATAAGGACCCTTAAACAGTGACATATGTAGTATATAGAAGCAGGCGTGAAATAGAATAACTCTATATGGGAATGATAAATGCATTCAATTTCATATTCTTATGTTAAAGAAACCTGAGTCAGTCATGATTTATTTAGTCATACACTTCTAATTTAAAGATATGTTCCACAAACAAAATCTCAAAATCTCTCCTGAACTTTTTTTCTGTTTAGCCGGTCAGTTCTTCAACATATCATTCAGATTAGCTGCTTGGAAAATGTAGCATAAACAAGGGAGATTCATACATTTGTTAAAGATATTTGAAAAACATTTACACACAACCCAAAAGACAACTACTGGTAATTTGCTATTTATCATTTCTGTTATAATAATAATAATAATAATAATAATAATGGATGCCAGGCACATAAGCATGACCTGGCACAGTGACTTAAACTTCAACACATTCCATGAACCCAGCTATGTTTAACCAAGGTCTCTATAGGGTTCCTCAACAAAAAATAAGTTTGGACTTAAATGTAATACATACCTTTAGGTTTAAACAATTTGCCACTATTTTGCTAAGAGAGGCATTAAAAATACCTACATATAAGTCAGATTGTTGCCACTCTTTTATTAGTGCACAATAAGCATTGTACTGGTTGTGGAATTTGCCTTCCTTTGGATTTCCGTAGATTGCCAAATGGAGAGAACATGTTGCATATTTCTTTTAAGTGTCCCTTTTAACTGGAGGCAGGAGATCTGGGCACAATTACATAGTTACATAGCTGAAAAGAGACTTGCGTCCATCAAGTTCAGCCTTCCTCACATATGTTTTTCCTGTTGATCCAAAAGAAGGCAAAAAAACCCAGTCTGAAGCACTTCCAATTTTCCAACAAACTAGGAAGAAAATTCCTTCTTGACCCCAAAATGTTTTCCATCATAGTCCCTCTTCTTCATGCTGTATTACAAATCAAGAACATCACAGTCTCAGATTATACTCTGGCACATGTTATTGCACTGATAATGAAGTCTAATCAGTGCAGGGAAAAGGGAGTTAATATGTTTCCTCCATTAAATTAATATGGACTAAATTATGAATTTCTTCCCAACCTCTCCTGCAAGGTAAACTTTCAGCTACGGCCAAGCATCCTTTATACCGTATATCGATTTGCCTTAACTTGTCAAATAAGGCCTTGATTTAATACTTTCACATTTTATAATAATTTTTTCAAAAAGATTAATATATCAGAAAATAGGCCATATATAAAAATTATATTACAATTTCGAATTATATTAAAATATTAATACAAATTAAAATAAATGAAAATTCAAATGCTTACCAAAAAAATAGCAAATCAAGGACTACGTTTGTAATACCTCTTTAAGTTACGTGTCAAGTATAAACATCCATGATTGTTAAATTTAAATAGGAGATTATCCGCTAAATATATTGTTGTGAACTGAAAGTTGTAAAATGTCCAAATAGCTAATTAAGAAAAAAAATCTACAACGTAACTATTCTCACTACTTAATTGTTTTAGCCTGAATTTTACAATTTGTTTTTCAGTTCATCACCATTTGCCATTTAGTGAATAAACTCATTTTTAATCAGTGAATACAGTGGGATTTTTCACTTTTCTGTGTATGTCCTTGATAGAAAAAGAGTGTTTATCTACATTTACTTACTTCTCAACACTCATGATTTTGTCAGGTCAGTCCTGAATGTGGGGTTCTGTGGGCTTTGCTCTCTGGTGCTTTGCATCTTGAGTCACCAGAGACCAAGCGTCTAAAAGGTACAACATGAGCCTGTCATTAGACAAGCTTGAGCAGCGAAAACTGTACTGAGGCATTCAGCCCTTGGGAGAGCTCTTCAACGGCTCTCTGCAAATGTACTACCCGCAGTATGGCTGGCTGTGTATTTGTCATCGTAATTGAAAATAATATGTAAAACAGCGGAAAGCCAACTCAGCCAGAAAAAAAGGATGTTGTTTTGCTTATGTTAGTAGTGATTTTTTTTGCTCAATAATTACAAGATAAAAATATTTGCTAAAATTATTTATGTTCTAAAATAGGTTCTAGTGTATATCTGGGACCTCACACTTTGCAGGGATCATTGTAGGGTGGGCTTGCAGGAACAAATGAGGGCGCGTTATAGATGCACAACTTGAGGCACTTTTGATAGGTCCTATAGTTTTGTAAAACTGACTGCTAGTTAGTCACTTTCAAAATTGCATAGTATCATGTCCATAATAGGACTATTACTTTAATGAAAGCAACGTCAGCAGTGCAGTACTCTTACAGATGTGTCTGCATGCAGCTGTATAGCTCTGTAGCCAGTACAGAGCATTTAGGAATTTCCGCACTGCTCTCCTGTTGGCTTGCATTATTTATGCATGGGAACTCTTGTTTTCTTTGCTAAAATTAACCTTGTTACTGCCAGAGTAAGTATAATCAGCTATAGGGATTTACAAGTTTGAAATCAAGAGCTAGTAATGTTTTGTTTAAGGATTATTTTAACCATCATAGCCACTTCTACTGTTAGATGTGGTTATGGTGTAGGTGCATTGTTTATGAATTATTTGTTCTTTTCTGCTGGGGGTTAGCTGCACCCCTTGCACATGTGATTTAGGAATCCCGGGTTGTCTAATATTAATTCTGTGCAAATATCACATCTGTTGTTATTGCGCACGGCGGGCTGGCAACAAACGTAATTAGCTTCTCAATTGGAAGCACTGTATGTTCTCTGCCTCTTTTCCCCCCTGCTTCCCTTAATTCCCCCTCACCATACCCACTTACCTAAAGCCTTAATGTTTTGCTTTTTTTTTTACCCATGATTTCCCCTACTTCCATAAGTCTACCCCCACTCCCTCCTCTTATAGACTCATACAGAGTATGTTCTCTGAACAGGTCAAATGGTCTAATCAAATGCCTCTCTATAAAAAGTGTTTGATTGGACTATGGAAAGGAAGTGCGTGATGAGGCTTTTAATTTTTATTATATCTAACAAGGTGGGGAGACATATTAAGTAGTGTCCAATAGGGCTCTATAAAGATTAAAAAAAATTAGAGATTTGACCAAAAGAGTAACCCTTGAAGCAGCAACTTGTTTATAGAAAATGTATTTTTGGAGAATAACCTATGCAGCTGTCATTACCAGCATAAACTGATTGCAGAAAACTGTATATTGAAAGAAACAATCAACTTTTAAATATAATTTTAAATATTTTTAATTGTTTTAGTCACATATTTAGTTATTTATGATGTAAAACATAAAATGGCAAATTTAAAGTAGTCTCTAATCATAAGTATAAGGAAATTTGCAGCAGCATTGTAGCAATTAAGAACAAGTCAATCGATTAGCACAGCATGTAGGCACCTGCTGTTGCCTAAAAGGTAAAAGTACTGCTATTTATCACACTGATCTGAATATATTTCAATGTGAATATTTGGTAGTGAATATATGGTAGTGAATACATGGTGTAAAAGTAAACAAAAATTATCAGCCATAATCAAAGTTATACTATAGGTTTTTAGAGCTCTATTTCAAGCCTTAAATTCTGTTTTAATACCTTCAATTACACGTTGACATCATTCTTCTCTTTTAAATTTCTACTTACTTATATTTCCAGGTGAAGAATCTCCTGTTACCTCAGCAGTTACACACATTCCCAGCACTTCCCTTCCTATGGTGAGACAAATAACTGACTTTTTTGTAATTTTCACAATAACATGAATTTTCTTCAACATAATAATGAAATAGCATGAATTCTATGAATTTCTATGAATTAAAAATAACGCTTGTGGACAACATAACAACTTCCTTCCAATTAAGTTGTTATGGTGCATGGAGGTCCTGGGTGCAGTCTTAACATAAGGTGACCAGCCTGAGCTGGTCAACCAGGTCCCTGTATCTCCTCAATGAGGAGTACTGGGTGACTGAGATAAGTTGAGTGTGTAAGCTAACACTCTCAACCTATCACAGGCTTCCGATTGAGACAAGTACATGAGAGTTAAATATATGTCACCTCTTTGGGGAGAAACTATTCATATATTCATAAATGGCTAAGCCCCTTAAGATAACATGGTACGCAGGACATCAAGGCACCATAACAACTTAATTGAGATGAAGTTCTTGTGGTTGAGAGAGCATTTCTTTAAAAGTAAGTACAAATATAATAAATAGGTGCATATTGCATAATTCTTAAGAATAGTTCCATGGTCATAATTGCCATGCTTATAAAAATAAACTTGTTTTGTTAAAGTCAGTTCTTTATCAAGATGAGAATTCAAAGGCGGAGATTGGCAGAGGATAGATAATAGCACAGGTAGACAGCATCTGCCATTCTGGACAATGTGGGCTACACATCCTAAGATTCACAGGCATGCTTATTTTAGGCAATTTAAAATGTGCTTAATCACAAATTAGAACACGCTTATTGTAAAATATTTTATATTTTGGAAATGTCTCTTACATGCATTTCACACTGAGGTGTGGTTGATCTTGAGTGACATGAACAGATGACAATAAGTGTTGTAAGCTCTTCTCTATTTCCGAGTGTCCATGGAACATGGGAAGAACTAATAAGGAATTGCCAACAATCATATTGTATCAGCATTGACTTGGTGGTATATATGTAGAATGTATTATCTGTGTAAGAGAGTGTCAAGGAGAATGATACACAGACACTGAGACACGGAACATCTCTGAATGTCCAGCATGTACCATCACCTGTTGACCTATTTACCATCAATTATATTGTAAGTACTGACTTTGTATTTGCAAAGCAAGAAGAATAAATCTCTTTTATAAGAAAAGCCAGGAAAGTCTGATTGTGTTATATGTTTAAGTGACACAGAAAAACTATAATATGCATGATGCAAGGCGAGCCACCCAACAATAAGAAAGAAGAATTTACATACATATGAATAAGTATCAAGCAGAATAATTATTATAAAAGTTCATTTTTTTACACTCCTAAACTGAATTAAAAGTATGTATTAGTGTGGTATATCTGCAGGTTAAATACTGAATATTCTTTTATTCTCTAGGTGTCAACTGATGCATATTATCCTATTATAACTAACTTGACCAAAGAAGACTCACCAGTTGTTCTGAGTTACTTAGAGATTATGCCGCATATCTTGCCCAACAGATCTTTATCGAAAGATAGCGCTGGCAACTTAACACAGGTATTTAGTATTCAAAATTAATATATCATTATCATAGCCTGTCTCCTCTTTCATTTATAGATTTTTAATTTAAGTTCAAACTGGATTTCATTCGCATTTGGGCCAATATGGTGATCGGTCAAATTCCTAAACTCCAAGCCAAACTGTACCCGAATCCTGAACTAGACAAGCTGAGCAATGCTGAACATATTTGGTTTAGTTTGTGATTCTAAATTCAGCAAAAAAAGAGATGATTGATGGGTAGGGGACAGTCCCAAAATTTTGATTTCATTCACAGATCAGGTGAGGAGTCACCAAAAGAGGTAAAAAAGGAGAAGTAAACATATATTTCATAAATATATAACATATAAATATAGATTTATTGTTTTTATTGTTCCTTACTGTTTTGCCCTCTTTTACTTAACTTACTTTTTTCACTTTATCTGTGAACCAATTAGCGGGAACGATGCTCCTATCAGTGTTCTGCAAAATATATATATATAGGAGACAAAGCAAAGAAAGCTAAAATCATTGCAAATGGGACATAGCCTTTAACTGGAAAGAGTTTATTATTTTAGCAAAGATACAGTGTATAGTTCATTTTATATGATTAGAAAATACTTCTTAAACAGACAGATTGACTTAATTGAAATGTAATGTTGAATAGACAAGCCACTTGTATATGTGTATTTGTTAGGCTGGCCTGCTCAAATCTGCTAGGAATATTCAGCTTTCTGGATCAAAGGGGCTGCTGCTGATCTTCATAAAGCAGCACGTGGTTTTCTGAATCAAGAGTGTCTGCTGAGGGTCATTATAAATTAGTAAGTGTGTGACAGCTAACTTGTGTTGCAAAGATGCAAAAGATGCTCATGCTATGATTAAGGGCACTAGGACCCTGCAGGGAGAACTGTTTCAGCCATGCTCCATCCCCACTTTTTCCCTCCGGTGGGGCACTATCCATGCCAGCATCCGAGACTACAAGGGCTTGGTCAGGCTCTTAATCCAGACTATGGCCCTGTTCAGAAATGCCCATTGGGTGGCCCTAAGTGCATGGGTCAACAGATGGCCAAATCATGGCGCAACCCCGGTTTTGTTCTAGTGGAGCACCAATTGGGAAATGCTGGTGTAGAGAGTGTTTTGATAACAATACTTAAAACCAATAGGTTCTGTGACAGTTAATAATCTCTTGCATGATAATGCTCATTCTGCCACTATACACAGATAAGCCCAAAACCATTTGTATGCCTTACAGGTTGTCTGCTTCAGTGGAACCATCTGTTTTCACAGAAATAAAAAGCAAAGTTTAATCTAAGACTAAACATCATATCTGCTGTGCTTACAGGTAGACCATGCTGAATTGGTTAGAGGAAAAAGATCTGTGCTGCTTGCATTAGAAAGTTGGTAGATTAATCCAATAAATGGGTTCTTTCATCCTTTGTACAATGGCTGCAACAGAATTTACAGCAGGCATTCCAGAATTTATAACAGGCAGCTGCAGTACCTTTGCAAACATAGTTCCCATTCCTTTAACAATCAAGAAATGGCTATTCTTGGGAATAAGAGATTTAGCAGAATAAGCAGACTTAGAATGTTCAGGATAAAAATATTTTATACTTAGAATGGAGAATTTGGAAAGTGTCATCTGCCCACAAACGTTACAGCTTAAAAAAGAAGTAAGGCTGGTTATGATTACAACTAAAAGGAAAGGAAACAAGATTATTTTAACAGTAAAGAAACACTAGCCTTTTTGCAATGCATTCAGTTTTAATAACCACTTCACTAGTAGAAAGTGTTGGTTAAAAAGACACATTAAAAAAAAGATTAAGACCATTATTTCCTGGATTATGTACTCATAGGTCTACTTTTTGCTGGAATAAATGGATGTCAGACAAAAAGACATGCCTTTGGTCAGTGAGACCGCAGCATGTAACAAACGAGAGGGGATTGTCTATCTTTGACCTATTGAAAAATAATGCAGTCACACTCATAGTAATTAAATGATGTCCAATGAGCTGCTTCTCAAGTTTAAAGTTATGCATCCCATATCTGCCTCGGTTTCATATGTGTGCGGAACACTTAGTTTAGATAATACCAAAACAGAAGGATATAATTACCTCAAGAGTAATTGATATGTTTGAAGTTGCAGAAAAGTTTAAAACATTAAATATAAGAAAAAAAGAACTACAATCTTAAAATAGTGTTAGGTCCATCAATGGTAATTAATTAATACAATTATGGTGGGAGGGAGACTAGTAAGCAGTGAGGTATACAATCATAGAGAGCAAGAAATACTCAGAAACAGAATCAGAGTCCGGCATAACTTACAGAGAAAAGAATGCCCAGATTCCAGATGGCAACAGTTAAGCAGTAAACTAGGTATCAGAGTATCTTGAACTAGGGAATTAATGAGTTAATTTGCTGAGTCAAGTATAAAGCACCAGAAACATACATTCAGGGGAGAGCCGGTTCTGGGGAGAAACAGAGAGGTTAGCATTGATCAGAATCAGAGTTCAGAAATCGGGAAACTGTTATAATGGAAAGTAGACTCTGGTGTGGAGGCAGAGTAGCTTCAAGGTTAAATAAACACAACAGCTCACCACTCCCTCAGTCACCTCCTATCTTAAATTTAAGGTACATGATAAAATCAGTTTACTATCTGTAAACCAAATATTTTTTCAGATTGTGAAGTGTATTCCTCTTTATCTTTTGCTCTGTATTTTTCTGTCATTACACTGATTTCGTTCCAGTAAAGAATGATTGTCATACCATAGCACACCAAATTCAATGAGACTCAATAATTAGGCTGTGGGCAGTTGATCAACCAGGTTTACATAGGAGAGGTATTTAAAAACAAATCTAATTGAGCCAAATGACAATGGCCAAGTACCTCTTGCAAAACATAATAATGTGACATTTGTCAAGATCTACCCAATGAATTCTCATGTGCCTGAGTACTAGTCTGCTGGTAGCATTTTTCTTGCAACCTTCCTATATTTCTGTTTCCCCTATCTATATTTCCTGACTCTGTACCTATTTCCCAATTAATGAAACCTTGTGCTTTTCTCTGGACTCGGGTGTTAAGCTGCTTATTGTTACTGATAGACTAGGTCTTACTACTTCTTCTGCACACATTGACTCTGTCATATCTAGTTCCTGAAGCCAGCGCCAGCTAAAGCTAGTTCCCTTTTTGTGTTTGGCTTACCTTCTCAACTATTGTTGTTTTTGTATCATTTATACCCAGGCAGACAGTCTCACTCTAGAGAGCAATGCTTCTGGGCTCTAGCTTAACCAGTGATCAAATGATTGAGGGTTCTAAGCACTGACAAGTAGAAAGAAGTACAATGTTAAAATATAGGTCTACAGGTGCTACTTAAAAAATAATCTTTGCCCATTGTTAAATAAAGTAGAGTTTGGAGGTCATTTAAATGATCCTATAAATATGAAATAAGGTACAAAAAGCATTGCCTCAAGAACATTTAAATGTACATTGTAACAGTAATCTTAATGCCAAATTTATTATAAGAATCAATTTAGTCTGACATACCTAAAGCCTCTCTTAGGAAATCAGCTCTAGGTAGAGGAAGTAAAACATCTAAAACCTTTTGACACTAATCTCCTGGCAGGTGGATAACTTTGCTATTCTAACACAAATGTCTGAAGGGATCCGTTGCCACTGTTATATTAAAATATTGGAGAATTGTGAAAACCCATTCCTCAATAAGTGATATCAGCAGTTGGCTTTTATCCAGGTGATAAGTTATTCCTTTCTGCATCAGTACTAAAATGCTTTCTACAAGCAGAAAAGGCTTAGGTATATATTGCAGGTATTCTTGTAGCAAAAACATGTCATAAAAAGTTATTCACATAACAAGCTCTTAATTATGTAGCAAAATTACTGGAATTAAAATGTTAAATGGCGCACAAGAGTCTAACACTGTAGTCCAGATGTTTCATAGCACATGCAATATCTCATGTCATTATTCTAATGGGATAAGAAAACAGAAAATATCTGAACTGATATAAGTGTAAATAGCAATGTCATAATTCAATAAATAACAACAACATATTACTGGATGCTAATGAGTCATTAATGATGTAGGAGGGATCATCATCCAACTATTATGATACTCTCCGACAACACTTCTTCCCTTAATACATGTATGAAAAAGTGCGTTACATAAGTCAATATACTCAAGGGTTACCTAAGCTTTGGTAATCAAAATTGTTTCAAAGAAGAGAAGGGCCATCTGACAGTGTCAAAAGGACTTAAAATACTTGTCTCTTGCCAATATAAGAAAGTGATAAATCAGATTGTTTTGATGTAATGCTACCCCATAGTCATGTTCACAGAGCTACATATTCCCACCTAAGCCACTACTTGAAAACTATTTGAAGAAAATCACACAAACCAAACACAATGTATAATTATTATTCAGCTATAGTCAATGTAAAGGAGATCACATACCTTTATGTTTCTACTTGTTTTTATCATTAGACTGTCACCATTATAATCTACTTACTCACTTAGAGTTCAGTATGTTGAACTAGAAATCTTACAACTAACAGAATGGTGATTAAATTGAACATGTTGATGTTAGAAAGTATTAAAATTAATACCATTTTAGGATATTTCTCCAAGCTAGGAAGGAATGTATATCAAGAATATGTCAGAAAACCTTTTGTTCTATGTGCAAGCACCCCAATTCAATGGAAATATTTTTCAAATGTTTAAGTGATTGAATAACATCAGCAAACAATCAAATAACACTCATCAACAATGGAGAAATTTCCCAGTGAAATACTGATCCTAATTTATGTTGCAGTAATTGGAAAATGGCTTTCTCTAATGTAACAAAATAGCTTTTTTAAAAAAAAATATAATTATTTATTTTTGTGTGCAAAGAGTAAAATACAGGCTTGTTATGCCACGACGACATTGACAAGCACATCATACATTTTAGGTACAGTGTTATGGCATATATAAGAATTGCACTTTTTAAACATTTTTAAACAGGTTTAACTCTAGGTCTAGTACTCAGTGTTTTAAGTATTTGAAAGCATGCTAGATAAGTTGATGAACGTGGGAAACTCTAAAAACAGGTTAGATAGACATGTTCGCCGATAAGTAAAGGGTATATGTTAACATCATCGAGAGTACAGCAATAGTTTGTTGTAAAGATAAAAAATCTGCTTAAAACATGAACCCTAGCCTGTGTGAGTGACTAGTTAGAGAGATGGGAGGGATAGGAGACATGGAGGGTATCAACCGGGTCTCTGTGGTACTATCAGCAGGAAGAGCAATGGTTGGGGTGCATATATAAAATGAAATAAAACAAAATAAGCAAGGCAAGTTTGTGTGCTTTGGAGGGGTGTCAGCTTTTAAAAAAACCCAGTCACAGTAATGGTGTGGAGGTGCAGGATCCATAGGACCCTGGGATCAGCCGATGCCAGATCTGCCAAGCCGCTGGAACTGGATACACCAGATCGTTGAGGTTGGGGTCAGGACAAAGTCTAGCAAGGCCAGTTCGATGATTTCACGTTGGGTTTCTGCTGGCTGCAGCCACTCGGCTGGTTGGGCCTGAGGGGAGAGAACAGTCCCAGTACAGTGGCGAACACTGCGATGACTCAGGGCCTAGCAAAGGCCGACTGGACCTCTCAATGGGCAAGGTTGGTGCTTTCCGTTCAACAGCTCCGTATCCTGTCTCGCTGCCAGCCGCACGCTCAGGTACTTTAGGAGACCCAGCCTTGGTTCGAGCGGTTTTCCGTCCGTGTGCCTGCTCTTGTCAGATGAAGGCTTTTGCGTCGTCGCCATTTTGGGTCCCCTGCCGAGGCTGCGGGTGTCTGCTGTGGGCGAACGGCCTGTTGTGAAGGTGAGTGTGCTATCAGCTGCTCAGAGGTGATGTGATGCCTCCTCTTCTCCAGGTCTTGCCAGAATTTGTCAAAGATTCTGTTGAGTCTGGCCGTTAGGTCGCATTGCTCGTTGACAGGGTCGTGGTGCCACGTGGTGTCCGCCATATTTGGTGGCTCACTTGGTTTCCCTGTGGTCTCCGAGGTCGCCCTCTCTGTGCCCAGTATAGCAGGCCGAGTCTGCCAAGGGTGCACCGGGGGGAGGGGGTATTACAGGGCGCTTGCATCATGATTAGGGCTGTTGAACCGCTCCGGCCTGGGAGATTGGCTGCTTCTCCCGTCCATCGCTTTCTAGGCTGCATGTGTCAGATTGTGCTGCCGGTGAGCTTCTGTCCCGTTTCCAACCTCCACAGTGTGCTGCAGTCAGGTTGGGATGCAGGTGAGTCGGTGGGTGAGTGAGATTTTGGGCTTGATATAGCTAAAACGGCTTGTATTGCCTGAGTAGGAGAGGAGCTCAAGCAAAATGTGACTCTCTGTCATGGCAGTCTGGCCACCCCACACACTATAGCTTTTTTGAGTAAATGGAGGTTCCATCAAAAATCTGTTTCAGTGTATTGCTTAGAACCATTCAGCTAATGCCTATAATTAAACACTCTAATGGGATGAATAACCATCCCATAAATGAAATGTCCAAACTATTCTGTAACTACTAGCAAATGTATGTTACTTCCTCTTTTTAAGGCAGTCAATGTAGTTGTAAGAATGTTTACAAGTTAAAGAAGCAAACTACAAATATAGTAAGGGGGTTGGAAAACAGTTACGAAGAGAGGCTTGGAGAACTGCATGTATTTTCTTTTGAAAAAGTCACCCTAGAGGGGGTATGATAGCACTATACAAATATATAAAGGGTAAGTACAAACCACAATATGCTAACCTGTTCATTAGCAGAAATATACACAATAGATCACCCATTGAGACTGGAAGAAAGGCGTTTTCACTTACAGTAGAGGAAAGGATTCTTTACAGTGGGAACAATAAAGATGTGGAATTCTGTGCCTAAAGAGGTTGTCTTATATTCTATAGATGTTTTTTTTTTTTTTTTTTAAAGGATTGGATGCATTTTTGCATCAACAGAATATTCAAGGATATCATTAAAATCTATGTGAAAAGGTTGCTAAACCAAGAAGAAATGTGATTGCTAGTATGGAGTCAATACCCTTTTTGTGGCGTCACTGGAAAATACTACAGTTGGGATTTTTTTCATGTTTTTTGTATCAACAGCATAAAAGATGGGTTTCAAGATTGAACTTGATGTACTTTATTCTTTTTTTTATTCTTTTTGTAACCCTTGCTTTGTGTACCCAGCAGAATTTGGAGCTGGAGTACAAAGTTACTTGAACTAAATAATGAAAATTATTGATTTCTTCTGGAAAACTGAACATTTTTTTTTTTATTATATATTAGTGTAGAAATAAAATGAAACTGCTTTAAAGCTATTATTACTAAATAGATAAATGGATCTTAAAGAAATCTTTAATCAGTGAATACTTCATAGCCAATATGAAATATGCAGAGGTTCTAACCAAGCATGGCAGACTATTGATCTGGAAGTTAAATAGTCAAAACCAAACCACCATGTTGGTATATGTATTTGTAGATTTCTCTGCATCTGTATTGTGGTGTGTGTGTTCAATACACCAATTAAAAATAAACAGCTGAATCCCCATAGCATGAAATGACCACGGCTGGTTCTTAGAAAAAGCCCTTGTTTTAGCTCCAAATGACTAGAGAACATAAAAATGAATAAAAGAAAAGAAGAGCTCAAGGCCAGTCACATAGGAAATAGCAGTCAATGCTGTCAACAATAATTTATAAAGTAGTTCGAGAACAACAAACATAGTATTAGCATATCAAAGACAGGAACTATATATATATATATATATATCAGAATTTCTCTGTGCCTATCCATCACATAGTGACTGCATTTGGCATCATAATGCAAGTGCATAAACAAGGGTCAGGAGATGTGCATGAAATTTGATATAGAGCAGGAGATCCAGATAAATGGCTAAGCCTACAAATACATGTGTATCGCCACTTCTCATCTGTAATTGTCGATTTTACCAAATAGTTCTTCCTTTCTTCCAGAATGGTACACTTTCCTATTGCTTTGTATTTCTCTATGCCATATAAAACATCAAATTATTCTGTTCCATTGAACAAGGGGATATCACAGGTACAGTCACTATAACAGATACTAGAGATATCATAGGAGGGTCACAGCCAAGACAGACCATATTACACTATCCTACTGACTGAATGAGAACTTATCTTACGTCTTACATTTACAGCGTGAACTTGAGCTTTGGAGGCTTAGTGTACATCTGAAAGCTGTAACATGCCTGTTCCTTGTACTATAACTCAATGATAGTGTTCCTTGAGATTGCACATTAATTATACCGTAAACAAATAAGGATGGTCCTGATAATTAATAATGTTATTTTCATTCAACCAATGTGTGATACGTAATAATTATTCCTTTTTCCATGTTTTGGTGCTAAATTTCTTTTTTCTATGGCACTTCTGTATTTTCAAGTTTAGGAGAATAGAGTGCAGTAGCCCAGGAAAATATATAGAACTTCCCAGAGCTCCTATCTTTTATAGTGAGCTATTTTTACCTTTCACACATAGAAATAAGTACCAAAATAATTTTAAGAAACTGTCTTAGCTGCTTTAACCCCTTAAGGACCCATGACATGTGTGACATGTCATGATTCCCTTTTATTCCATAAGTTAGGTCCTTAAGGGTTAAAACGAGATGGTTAAGTTACCTAACAGTATATTTCTTAGGGGCAGTGTCATTTATGATTCCAAATAAGGTAACTGTCAAATTTTTTATGACTAAAGATTTTGATATTATTATTGTAGAATTTCAGAGCTGAGAGGTCACACCTCCTTTCTAATGTATGTCCATTATTATTCTAGCAAATGCGTATATTTGTAATCTACAAATGTATGACACCAGATTGACCCAATATCTTGTTGGTTAACTAAGAGGGAACATCTGTAACCCTCCCTTCATTAAGGTACAATGAAGTGCAAAGTCCTCTTACCTGTCTGCAGCACCAGTACTAATCTGTCTTGACTAGAGAAATCAGTGTCATTATAGTGAAGGAAAACCACTGCCTGTCTTGCAAGAATGATCTGCTCATGTCAAATTGCAGAGACAATATTTCACAGATAATGAGGGGGCATGTGTAATTTCCAAATAAATCTGCTACTTGCATTATATGTGGTCTGTAGAATGAGTTTCAGGCAGTCATAGTAATTTATTGAACATTTTTTTATGTATATATAGCTTGGTTGCTTCATCTAAGTGCTGCTTCTAAGTGTGTGGTTGGAGGTATTCTGGAGAGTTTTACAGAAGCTTCAACTGTCTGAGATTTTTGCTAAGAGTTTTCTTTTCTACTGTTACAGGTAAGATTCATCTGTAGGAAAAGGTTACTGATTGTACAAGGTTTGATTTCCTGTTGGTAATTTAGTAAGGCATTTGATTTGATTAAGCTAGTTACTTGCTATTGATTGCTGGTTAATTAGCTATTGTTTGCAAATAAGCAGAGGCCTACCCAGGTGTTAAACATTCCTATTGGGTGGTGATTTTAGGAGTTATATGAGGGTTGTTGTCATTAGCTTGGCTAAAATAGCTTGGTTGCTTCATCTACAGTTGCAAGAAAAAGTATGTGAACCCTTTGGAATGATATGGATTTCTGCACAAATTGGTCATAAAATGTGATCTGATCATCATCTAAGTCACAACAATAGACAATCACAGTCTGCTTAAACTAATAACACACAAAGAATGAAATGTTGCCATGTTTTTATTGAACACACCATGTAAACATTCACAGTGTGAATGGACTCCAGTTGGCTGACATCTCACTCCAATTAGCTCTTGGAGAGGTCATTAGCCACCTGCACCGTGAATGTTTACATGGTGTGTTCAATAAAAACATGGCAACATTTCATTCTTTGCGTGTTATTAGTTTAAGCAAACTGTGATTGTGTATTGTTGTGACTTAGATGATGATCAGATCACATTTTATGACCAATTTGTGCAGAAATCCATATCATTCCAAAGGGTTCACATACTTTTTCTTGCAACTGTAAGTGCTGCTTCTAAGTGTGTGGTTGGAGATATTCTGGAGAGTGCTGCTTCTAAGTGTGTGGTTGGAGATATTCTGGAGAGTGCTGCTTCTAGGTGTGTGGTTGGAGATATTCTGGAGATAAACTGGAGGTAATTTTAGGTATTCAGGAGGACTAAAAATTTAAGATTTGTTTGATTTAAATTATTCACCTCATTGAAATGGCAGACTTAGTTCAGTGTAATAGTTGTTATGCATTTGTTTCACATTCAACTTTTTGGAGATTTGGATGCTGTCTAATCTGTAGACAGTTCTCTATTTTCTGGCAGGAGATTGTATTTTTGAAGTCTCAGATTTGTAAATTATCTGGTAAACAAACTCAGGCAAAGCCTCTGACGCAGAGATGTACTAGGAATGGCAGATGGATTACGATAGGATCTGGTAGTTGTGGATAAAAGGCATATTGCATAGTTTGTTAATCTACATAATTCATTTTCTGCACTTTCAGAGTGTAATGGTGTTATGGAGACAGGCTCAGGTACTGAGGGTAGTGGTGTTATGGAGACAGGCACTGAGGGTAGTGGTGTTGTGGAGACAGGCTCAGGCACTGAGGGTAGTGGTGTTGTGGAGACAGGCTTGGAGACTATGGTGAGGCCTAATAGAAAGCAGTTGTTGTTGGGGGATTCCATCATAAGAGGTGTGAAGATGGACAATGGTGGTCTTGTGAGATGTCTTCCCGGAGCTACTGCTCACAGACAGGAGACATATTTGTAATATTGTTAAGCAAAGCAGGAAGGGGAATTGGATGTACTTGTCCATCTAGGGACAAATGACTTGGCTTGCAATGAAGTTTCAGAGGTTAAGGAAGTTTTTAGTGTTTTTGCCAATGATATACGGCAGGTTGCTTCCACACTGTCATTCTCTGAAGTTCTGCCTGTGCATAACACTCAGAACGACAGGCGGATGCGTATTAGGGACTTTAACTTATGGCTTGGTGAATGGTGTCGGGAGCAAGGATTTGGCTTTATTTCTCATGGTATCTCTGTTTGGAATGGAAATAAACTGTACAAAAAAAGATGGTTTGCATCTTTCTCAAAAGGGAACAAATGTTCTCAGTGAGCAGTTCAGAGGTTTTGCTAGGATTATTTAAACTAGGAGGGGGGGGGGTGCAAAAGGGTGTAAAAGCATCAATTCAATTGCCCCCCAAAACAAGGACAGAAGGTGCCTTTAGCAAGTGTGTTAAAAAATGACAAGCTTAGAGTCATGTCTACAAATGCTCGCAGTTTAGGGAATAAGATCCATGAACTTGTGGCAATAATGGCAACTGAGAATGTAGATTTAGTTGCTGTTACTGAGACATGGTATAATGAGAAAAATGACTGGGACATAGCAATACCAGGGTACTCTTTATATAGAAAAGACAGGGAAGGCAAGAAAGGGGGAGGGGTGGCCCTGTATGTGAAGGATAGCATAACATCTAGCCTAATAAAAGTTAGTGAGGCAAACATAGAGTCCGTTTGGGTTACGTTAGAATTTGGTAATCACACAGTAACTCATGTATGTGTGATTTATAGGCCCCCAGGACAAATAGAAGAGTTAGATAATCTACTAGTTGAGGAAATAGCTAAAATGACAATGAAGGGGGACGTTATCATCATGGGTGACTTTAATCTTCCTGATGTAAATTGGAAAACAAAATTAGCTGCTTGTGCCAGGAGCACACATATTCTAAACTCCCTACTGGGATTGTCTCTAAAATAAATCGTTGAGGAGCCAACTCGTAAAGAGGCCCTACTAGATTTAGTGTTAACAAATGGAGATTTGGTATCAGATATTACGGTAGGTGAAAGTTTAGGATCCAGTGATCTTCAGTCAGTGTGGTTTAATATAAGAACAGTGACTGAGTCACACCACACAAAAACAAAAGTTTTAGACTTTAAAAATAACAAAACAGACTTTTCTAAAATTAGAATATGTGTAAAGGAGTCATTATCAGATTGAAGCAATTTAAATGGAGTCCAAGAGAAATGGGATTATTTAAAAGTTACACTGCTGAAGGCAACAGAAAATGGCATTAGGCTTGTCAGTAAAAGCAAAAAATTCAAGAAACCACTGTGGTACTCCGCAGATGTGGCCAAAATAGTAAAAAACAAAAAGTTAGCATTTAGTAATTGTAAAAAAAAAACAGAGTGAGGAAGACAGAATGCTCTATAAGATTAGGCAGAAAGAGGCTAAGGAAGTTATAAGAACTTCCAAATCACACACAGAAGAGAAAATAGCACAGTCAGTAAAAAAAGGGGACAAAACATTTTTAGATACATAAATGAGAAAAGGAAAGTAAAACAAGGATTACTTCGATTAAAAACAAAGAAGGAAGGTATGTAGATGAGGATAAAGGTCTAGCTGACTGCCTCAATTAATATTTTTGTTCAGTATTTACAGAAGAAAATGAAGGAAAGGGACCTCAGCTAGGAAAAAGGACAAATAAGTAATTTATTACATGTGAGTTTACAGATGAAAAGGTTCTATTTCAACTGTCAAAAGTAAAGACAAATAAGTCAACGTGACCTGATGGAATACTCCCAAAGTTATTAAAAGAGCTTAGTGGTGTACTAGCAAAACCATTGACAGATTTATTTAACCAATCATTGTTAACAGGAGTAGTCCCAGAAGATTGGAAGTTAGCGAATGTTGTGCCCATTCACAAGAAAGGTAGTAGGGAGGAGTCGGGCAACTATAGGTCAGTAAGCCTTACTTCAGTAGTGGGGAAAGTAATGGAAACCATGTTAAAGGATAAGATTGTTGAACATCTAAAAATACCTGGATTTCAAGATCAGAGACAACATGGGTTTACTTCAGGGAGATCATGCCAAACTAATCGTATTGATTTTTTTGATTGGGTAACTAAAATAATAGATCAGGGTGGTGCAGTAGACATTGCTTACCTAGATTTCAGGAAGGCTTTTGACACTGTTGCACATAGAAGACTTATAAATAAATTGCAATCTTTAAGTTTGGATTCCAATATTGTTGAATGGGTAAGGCAGTGGCTGACTGACAGGCAACAGAGGGTTGTAGTCAATGGAGTATATTCAAAGCTTTGGCTTGTCACCAGTGGGGTACCTCAGGGATCTGTACTTGGACACATTCTATTTAATATTTTTATTAGTGATATTGCAGAAGGTCTTGATGGTAAGGTATGTCTTTTTGTTGATGATACTAAGATATGTAACAGGGTTGATGTTCCAGGAGGGATAAGCCAAATGGCAAATGATTTAGGAAAAACTAGAAAAATAGTCAGAGTTGTGGCAACTGACATTTAACGTGGATAAGTGCAAGATAATGCATCTTGGACGTAAAAACCCAAGGGCAGAGTACAGAATATTTGATAGTCATAACCTCAACATCTTATTCATAAAGCGTGTACCTGTTCTCTTTCTGGAATTAGACTTTGCAGCCATGTAGAAAACTATAGACATGTGCATTTATTTACTGGAAATAAAGTATGTGTTCTCAAGAGTCCCAAAGAAATCTGCTTATAGTGCACAACATTACATTACATATTATACTTTTAGTACACTATTTTACATATTATATATTATACTACACTATATTACATATTATACATTAGGCTACACTATATTTGCATATGATCTGTTTTCTGCCATTTCATGCTCCCTCTAAACATTTAATCTGAGGTATTATACATTTGTTGACACTTTTTTTTGAAACTTCACACTATTTATTGCCCTGTATGGGTATTGTGCCAGGTTTTTGTTGTGTTGTTTGCACTTCTTGTGCATTGAGAAGGACAAACGTGTTTACTTGGCTGTTTTTTATTCATAGCACTTTACACCTATTGTTGCACTTATCAATACATTTTTGTTGATTAGTAAAAAACAACAGGGTCTTCAACCAATGAATAAATTTTATTACCCTGCATATATTGACTTAAAGGACCACTATAGTGCCAGGAAAACAAACTCGTTTTCCTGGCACTATAGTGTTAATAGGTCCCCCCTACCCTCATGGTCCCCCTCCTGCCAGGTTCCAGGGGGAGAAAGGGGTTAAATGCTTACCTTTCTCCAGCGCCAGGCTCCCTTGGTGCTGGGGACTCTCCTCCCTCTTCCGATAAATGCGCATGCGTGGCAAGAGATGCGCATACGCGGCAAGAGCTGCACGCGCATTCAGTCAGTCCATAGGAAAGCATTTCTCAATGCTTTCCTATGGACGGCAGCGTCTTCTCACTGGGAAAATTACAGTGAGAAGCGTGGAAGCGCCTCTAGCGGCTGTCAGTGAGACAGCCACTAGAGGCTGGATTAACCCTAGTGTAAACATAGCAGTTTCTCTGAAACTGCTATGTTTACACCTGCAGGGTTAAAACTATAGGGATCTGGCACCCAGACCACTTCATTGAGCTAAAGTGGTCTGGGTGCCTATAGTAATCCTTTAAGCCACTCTTAAAGCCTGCCCTATCCCTTGCCCTATGTCTAACCCTTTTATTTAATTCAGAGTATTACCTGAACCTATTGTATATTTATCAACTGCACACTTGCTCTATTAACCCAAAACCTTACCATATTAACCCTTTACTACCACTGCATTAAAACCCTGCACCAACAGCAATAACTCCACACTGTGTTGTATATTTAAATATATTTAAATAGGGTGCATTAAAGTGGCACTGTATAAAATTATGTAACTGAAAGAGTTATTTATCTCTCAGTTTTACATACGAATTAGGGCTAACATTGACAACATAATAGCAGGGTTGTATCAGCACCACACTCCACACACCATTAGCAACGTTCCTTTCACAGCTTATTGTCTTCTGCAGAGTATGAAACGTGTGATTCTGGGGCAGGATGTATTCACAATGGAAACCCATAGAACTTCTTTCATAATTTAGTTGCTAGTTTCAGAATAGCATCTGCTTTGTCATTATATGTCTCCAAGAATATTTCTTTATAGTTCAGGGTTTTATTCTTTTTATTATATATTACATTTAGAAAATACATGTTTTGTACAGTAGATGATAAACATCTATCATTATCAGATGTTTTATTCAATTGCACCATTCTTCTATTTGTGATAATTGTATCCTAGTTTGTCGAATGTGTTTCTTTATTTCCAACGCACCACCATATTTTGTAACACTAATGGTATCTTTAAGAAAAAAAAAACCTTTAGTTTCCATAAAGTTATTTAAGATGTAGAGATGACTATGATCTAATAATGCATAAAACTATTTCCCACAAGTCTGCAGCTTCTCTGCATTTGCTGTTGTGAAAGATTTATCTGTGAACACAAACATTTTTGCAGAACTGCACTAAAATGTCACTACATCTAATGGTAGATTCATTGGTCTATGTTAGGTCCTAATTCAAGCACTGTATCATTCTCATGTATATTCTACTATAATTAATCTGTTAAGTAATATACCTATAAACTAAGCAGGCATAAAACAAGAACTTTAATGCTGAGGGTGCATGTATTCTTGCAAGAAGTACATATTGCTCAAAGCATTGTCTGCTGGGAACATTTGTCTTTATTATGTGCTATGTATTTATATTCCACTTGGTTTACCCTATTTTTTTAGGCTTTCTTAAAAACTGTGGAAGAAGTTCTGTTATTACCCACTTGGTCAGATGTATCTTCAGTAAGTAAAATTTTATTATCTATAACTGTAACTACCTGCTTAATAATTTCTATTTTTCTTTGCTGTCTCGTCTGTTAACTATATGTGTACTAACTTTTAATTTTGTGTTGCAAATCATTAGATAATGACATTTAGTCATTAATAACTGACATAGGCCTTGCACCAGTTGAGGTTTTCACCCAGAACAGAAGAAAATATTTCTGTCTTTGTGTCATTCTGCTGTCGATGCATATCATGTTTCAAATATATATATATATTTTTTTAGTTAACAGAACTTGGTAGTGATGGAGTTGAACATATTTTTTATTTCTGTGTTCATTAAAGGGACACTATTGTCACCTGAACTACAGATTAATGTATTATTTATGGTGTCTATAGCACGTCCCTGCAGTTGTAGCACTGCAAACACTGACTTTTCAGAGAAAAGTAAGTGCTTACATTGCTGGCTAGTAACTCTAGTGGTAGTCACTCAGAAGGCCACTAGAGGTGCTTCCTAGTCCAGTGCTGCACAGTGTGCAGTACCAGTACATGCAGTACCTACGCTCTGCATGGAGATGCAGAAATTTCTCCATAGAGAGGCACTGATTAATTTAATCTCTACTAGTAGAGGCCGATTGGCGCAGCGTGGTGTTTTGCAGCACATGCACAATTGCCTTCCAGTGCTTTCCTCTTGGTTCAACACTATAATGTTAGAAATACATGTTTGTATTCCTAACACTATAGTGTTCATTTAATCATGTTCTAATAAATGATTATTTCAAATGTATATACGGGCTTATTTAATTTTGAAAAATACAAAGGCATTTAAAATAGTACAGTAGTAGTTAAAAATAATAACAGTGTGATATATCCATATCTTTGATCTTGGATACCAAGGGAAATGTTATTGTGATCTTTATATAGGTATCAGATAAGCTTTAATTAGTCATCATTATTAGACTTGTGCACTAGTTTTGAATTTGATCGGCAATTCGTTTAAAATCATGAAAACCAAACAACACCATCATGAAACAAAGAAAAAGAGTCATGGATGAACTGTTTAGCTTGTTTGATTTGGAATTCCATCTGTGGCACCCAAAACAAAAGATGATTGATTGCTAGGGGATTAACTAAATGTTAATTTTATTCACAGATCAAGTGAGCAGTGACCATTATAGAGAAAAAAAGGAGGAACAATAGCAAAATGATCTATACTTATATTTTTATTTATAATATATTTTAAAAATATATAATATTAATATAGATTTTTTTTTACTTCTATTTTTTTTTCTCTATACGTTAAATGTGAACCAAATGGTTTTCAAAATATGAAAAAATCTATCATATCTAAAAAATATCAAGATATGAAAATATTTTTCACAACATTAAATAATTTTAAAAGTTTATCCAAAATATGAAATCATTGACACATTTTTTTTTTCATGAACACTTTTTAAATGAGATGTAGTCTCATATTTTTTGTAAGGACATGGAAAGAAATTTGATGCAAAACAGTACTTGGTCCCTTATTTTTCTATAATATCAGATGATGTTATTTGAGCTAGCAAGAATGTGTTTCAGAGTGATTTGCATTTTCAAAATGTGACTTCATTGAATTTAGTTAGATCCACATGGTGAATGCAATTCACTGTGATTTACACATCGCTTATTCAACTCTGGGACCATGATGCCGAAATAAAAGGCAGATGAAAAACAATTTAATGCAAATGAATGCTAGTTTCTTAACTTTTTCATGATTCCTGGTGCACAATATTCAACTTATCAAAGGTTGAGTAGAATAACTTATATGATAAACATACCACAATAAGAACACATATTCCAAAGAAGATTTGGATAGGTTTCTCATTTGTGTAGTTTTCTATGTCATTTTGAGAAATAATCAGTATTTTGAGTAAGAACCAACTCTGCCTAGAACTATCATAAAGCAGAACTCTGTACGCAAATAATGTTCCCAGCTCTATTTGTGATTTAATAACATATTTGTAGATAGCCAAAATGAATTAACAAATTATCTGCAGAACAAATCATTGTTGTACTAATGTATAATTAAAATGAAAATTAAATTTTATACTTTATCATGCTTGTGATGTGATAATTTTATTTTATTAGAGCTCTTCAAAAATGAGCCAGTTTTAATAGATTTTCTTTCAATTTTAGATTTTAGTAGAATATTGAGTAGAGCTTGTATTATTTATTGGAACATGTATATGTACCCATGAATTCATAACAGAACAATAAATGGCTATGTAAATTATACTTTAAAGATGTGCTTTGAGATAAATGTTTGCCTCTGAATCACAATATTAGTTACTTTTGTATAAAGCCTGAAAATAAAGTTTTACTCTGTACATACAAAGTCTTGTTGTTTAATCATTATACCACATTTTGAAAACTAATTTGCTACATTTAGGCAAAAATATTTGATTTTGAAAAAATATGTCAGTGAATTATCACATGATCAAAAGTTAAGTGGGTTTGGATTTACTAATTTGGACCAGATATTCTCCAAGTGTTAGAATTATAACTGAAGTTCAAACCGGTCATATGTTTCACATATTTCTATATTTTTTTCCCAAGGTTAATCCAGATGTTGGAGGTCTCATTGAAACTGTTGATAAAGTGATGGGGCATATGGCAATCAACCTCTTGGAAAACCCAGCTGTCATAGTAACACTGGAGGGCAAATCATCTGTAGCTGGTAACTAATAGCTTGAGGCTTAGCATGTAGTGTATTGTGTACTGTATCATTACATTGCTTATGACACCTTGGGCCTATGCAAATGAATATTCGGACTGTGGCCACCCAAGAGATTTCTGAATAGTTTTCTGTCGATTCAGGTACTGGTCTTGAGTTGGAAAGTCACAAAAAAGATCTGTGGTATTCTTAAAAGAAATCACTCATATTTATATACCTACCAAAATATGTCTGCAACCTCTTTATTCAGTTCTGAAAGTAGAGCAGAGTATTCTTGGTATTAAAATACCAACGCTAGCAGCTGGAGTGCAGTGACTTAATGGACTTTTGCACAATTAAATATAGGTTAGTGAGATTGTCAGTATTCTAGAACCAATCCAGCCCAAAATTAATATATGCTTTGAGTTCTAAAAAAAATAATAATTTGTGAGAGTGCACACATCTATTGAAATTCTTGGGTTTATCTCAAAATAATGCACTCACCAAATGCAAGATAAACCACACTCTATATGCATTTAATGATGCATACCAGCATGCTATAAAATTATCCTTTATTAGTGCAAAAATATAAAAGACAAATAAGAAATGACAATAGTAACAAGGGCTTAAAGGGTCACTGTTGGCACAATAACCATTTCATCTCAATGAAATAGTGCCTGGAGTCTCCTGTCACTGTGCCTCCATTTAATGTTAAAGCATTTTAAAGCTCTGATTGAGGGATCCTGGTTTCCTATATTACAGCCCCCACTGGAGGTATGGCAGAGCTAGAGATTGCACATTCCCTTGTAGCCAAACCAAATTTATATCTACAATGGAGCTATAGTAAGCTGAATGTGGCCAGCTGGCACTCTTAGCCAATTTTGTTTAGAATTAAAATATTAAAAAAACTGTTTAATACTTAATTGAAGGACAACACATGGGGCCACTTTAATTAGATGGTGTATATAGTGTCCCTTTAAATACTATATAACAATAATAATACTAATTATAATTGAGTAACACATCTACCAAAGAGCTGAAACCAGTGCTTGAAATCCTACCCATAAAACTTTAGCATCAGTTGATATTTTTTAAGTATATAGCTAAAACATATGTGACAATCACAGTTAAAGTGCACACATTGATAATGTAGAAATAATAAAAAAAACTTCCCTTGAATAGAGATAATGTGATTTTAATATATGTTTATTGTTGTTGTTGGGTTTTATTCATTCATGATGTCAAATGTTTTGATTATCAACATTTGAATACTAACTACTTAAATGGACACTATAGTGTTATGAATAGAACCCCCTGCCTCGTTCCCCTCCCCAGCGGAAAACCCTTTTTACACTTACCTGATTCCAGTTCCAAATTCCTCAGCATTGGGTCGGACTATTCCTTCTTCGACATCAGCCAATGGGGGAAACCTAAAGCACGACAAGTGTCGCAAATGCATTAGGCCTTCTCTGTGGGAAAGCACTGAATCAATGCCTTGCTGTGCGGATTTAGAAGATGCTGGATGTCGTCATGCAAAGTGCGTGGACATCCAGCATCATTTCATAGAATCATAATCTGTGAAACTGCAGGACGTTTCTCTGGTAGAGAGCCACTAGATGCAGGTGCAAACACAAATGTAAAATGACAGCGACACTGCACCCAGACCACTCCAATGAGATGTAGTGTCCCTGTAACCAGAAAGTTTGTATTAAAGGATGGAAAAAAATCTATATAAAGATCCAGTATAATCTAATCCAAACTGAAATAGCAGGTAAATAAATCAATCAAAGGTAAAACAGAAAAAAAGACTAACCGTATACTTTATGCGGTCACAGGTACAAAACAGTAGAAAGGGCAGTGTTATTATTATTATTATTATTTTATTATTTATATAGCGCCATCAGATTCCGTAGCGCTGTTCAATGGGGGGACTAACAGACATGTAATTGTAACCAGACAATTGGACGTACAGGAACAGACAAGTGGAGGGCCCTGCTCAATGAGCTTACATTCTAGAGGGAGTGATACAAAGGGTAAAAGTAGCGGTACGAAGTAGATTGTTAGAAAAGTATTAATTGAGGGCTTAGTAGGTAGTTTTTGACAGTTGCAGGAGTGGAGTCATGGGGGGTGGGGGATAAAAACCTGCTAACAGTTTAATTGATATGCTTTCTCGAAGAAGTGATATTTCAATGATTTTTTGAATGAGTGGAGACTGGGTGAAAGTCTTACGGAGAAGGGAAGGGAGTTCCACATAAGAGGTGCAGCCCTGGAGAAATCTTGGAGGTGAGCATTAGAGGTGGGAGTACAGACAGAGGATATACGTAGGTCTTTGGCAGAGGGCCTCGACAGGACGTATTAAGGAGGATAGGTAGGTTGGAGCAGCATTATGTAGGGACTTGTAAGCAAGCACCAGAATTTTAAATTGAGCCCTTTATCTAACTGGAAGCCAATGCAGGGACTGATAGAGCGAGGAGGCATGGGAGGTGCGAGCGGACAGGAAAATGAGCCTCGCCGCGGCACTCATTATAGATTGCAGTGGTGCAATCTGGGAACACGTAAGACAACTGAGAATGGTATTGCAGTAGTCAAGGTGAGAGAGAACAAGAGCATGGACCAGCACCTTAGCCGCATCTGGGCTTAAATATGGGATGATGCAAGCTATGTTATTGAGATGGTAGCGACAGGATTTGACGATTGATTGGATATGAGGGGTGAAGGAGAGGTTGGAGTAAAAAAAAAACACCCAGGCAGCGAGCCTGCAAGGCAGAGGTAATGGTAGCGCCGTTGACTTGGAGGGACACAGACACAGGAATAGTAACACTTGAGGGAGGAAAGACCAGAAGACAAGATGTTTTGGACAGGTTGAGTTTAAGGAAGTGAGCAGCCATCCAGTTTGAAATATATAGTGTTTATATAAGAACAAGCACAACTGTAAATGTTGTGATAATTTAGGATTTATAAAAGAGGAACATTGAAACAAAATTAAGCTCCTTCTATCTTTTATCTCCACGCCAGCTACCTCTCCCCAGGGACAGAATTATCCTCCTTGCTTCTCCAAGGCCATTTTGTTAAAACCACCCACATCCCTATATCTATTTATTGATAAAATATTTTACCAGGATGTCCTGGGCCCACAAACATTGCATTGTTACAATAGGATACAATATAATACAATATGATATAATATAATATAATATATAAAAAAAATACAATATACATATATATACACATTTAACAAAGAACAGGTAAAAAAAAAAAGTCAACCATGATTACAGGTGCATTCTGTATTGAGATATGTAGTCATATATCTCTTAAAGGATTTTATATTGGATGAAGATTTTACTGTGTCAGTGAGATTATTCCATTATAATACATTTAGACACTTACATTCACAGCTACAGTAAACCCTCTACTCTTGTCCTCCCACCCTAGTGTTTCTCCAGTTGCCTCTGTTTAGCATACCTGGCAGTCCTCTGTAACTGTAAGCAACACTATGTATTGCAAATTAAATTACATTTTGCATAAACAAATGATAGCAAATAATAATTTCATATACAACACAGGAGTTTTGAAAAGTGATAACAGTCAATAAATCTTTGCATGAATTAATTAAAAAATATTTGAATGTCACAATCACAGCAAAATCAGCATGGTAATAAAATTGTGTGAGTGTTAAATTTTTGTAGTAATAGCATAATCCAAATTCTGTCTACATTTGGTGCTATCTTCTTTTTTTAAATTTTGTAATTTTTTTTATATTCAGTCTTGTTTTTAGAACCCTAACACAAATGTTTTGTAACTTTCCTTGTGAGTTTCTCTTCCTGAAGATATGCTAATATGGTAATATCAAACTTTTCACTGGATGCAGGTCGTAGGCCCTCCTTATTTGTCTCATGACACAGTGTATAACTTGACTATAGGTTGATCTCAGGCAGACTTCTGTTGTCAATCAGATAAAATGAGGACAGCCAATTACTATTCTGATACTGCAGCCAAGAAGAGAAACTTTAAAAAAAAAAAAAACATTATAACTGCAACAGTTACATAACTTTTAAACAGGAAACATAAGATAAAGAAAAAATGACAAAACAGAATTATGAGAATAATTTTAATTTATATAAAAAAAATACATCTTCCGTATTATACTATTTTGAAAAGGAGAAAGTCATGGAACTTAAATTCAAGCCTCCACAGTACTAATCATTTTTGTGACACCTAACAGATTTCAAGACTCTAATGCCTTTGTACTAAAAATAATGCTATGGAGACATTTTGACAGTGATTATCATAATTTTGCAAATATAATAAAGCTTTAAATGCTTCACTAACAATCAGAAGCCTACCAATGCTTTATACTGAATGAGTGCATTTCCACCCTTTTAATATATAATATAGAAAAACAGATGCTACCTAAAAAAAAAAGAGATTTAAATAGCAGAGCACGTCTGAAAAATAAATGTTTTGTTCTGTGACACCCTTCGTTAACTTTGTCTTTTAATAACTTATAGGGCTCGTGTCCTGCTTTCACCATATACATTTTAAATCTTGATTTTATTTTAAGATGTTACTTCTGCTGCTGTTTTAATGCCAAGGCCCTTCAATTGGAGTACAGACTGTTAACTCACATATCATACACAATGTATCATAAACTATATTGCTTATTAAATCCTGCTATAGTAGCACTTTCAGCAGTGTAGAGAAACCAAAAATTATACATTACCTGCCTAAAATGGGAGTGTACATGAGTAACCAAAGACACCAGAATAAATTGTCATACTTAAGTCCTTCAGTCTTTGCTATATATGATTAAATAGTCTTTGCACCCTGCAACAAGCTATGAGAAGATAGTGACACATAAGTGCGGATCTGCATAGAACCTTGACACCTGGTCACAACTACATTCCAAGTTGCCTTAGTTATCACACTTATTTCATGCCTTGTATTTACACTGTACCTTGAGAAAACACTAAACTGTTCCTAATAATAATAAGCCTACCCAAATGGTTTGATGACTGTTCTGCTTTGTTCTTGTAGATTATTCAATGGTTAAAGTGCCTCAAGCTTTGAGTTTGCCACATTATCGCTTCCCTTCAGAAGGACAATCTTACATCTCTGTACCAGGAGAAGCCTTTCACAGTAAATGTAAGTCAGCACTCTTTCATTCTTAAAATGTATCAGAAAGTGACAAGTCATGGGCCTCCAGTTGTGATAAAATCTAATAATAGAATGCCAGACACTATTTGGTTTATCGCCCATCAGCATGGCTAATAAATTACAGATGTGTAAAGAGCATAGACCTTGTAATATGCTATATGATCAAACATGGAAGTAACTAAACAAAATAACAATAGCAGGTAATTTAAAAAGTGGATTTGTAGTAATAAAATAGCCATTCCTTAGTTGCTATCCATTGACTGAATAGGAGGATAATTAGAACGAACTATGACTGCTATAATGTTCTTCAAGAAGACATAAAACCAAACCTTTATCTACATTTATCGCTAAGATTGTAAGATGTGGATGTATCATTCTTATGTACCTAGTGAACTGATTACTATATCAATCCCTATACCATAAACATCTGGGGCCTGGAGGCCCTTCCCTACATTGGCTCCTAGTTTATTGACTTGTGCTTGAAATGCCCTATTCACTTTGTTGTTTGTTTCCTGCTTTTCCTCCTCTTCTGTTTGTCTACACGTACAACTGTAAATCTAGAGGAAGTGCTAGAGAGATGGAGGAGCATTTTGTTGCACTATCAATGTTTCTACCTCCTCTGGTTGAGAACGACTTTATCACAAATGTCATGACTCTTGTCTTGCTCTCACCATCTGGAAGGAAATTAGAGGGATACTAGAGGCATCAAAACTAATTTTGCATAATGGCGCAGTTTTAGTGAACGGCATGCACTTGCAGTGTCCCTGATCAATATTTTGCAATTTAAGAGGTAAATCCCCTTGTTTCTGTTGAAGCTGCCATAGCCATACCTACCTTTCTTGTGACTAACAGCCTGATGAATTATTTTTTTCATTTCAATCAGATGTTAACTTGCTTTACAAGTGTTTACTCCTTTAGAGTATAGGAGACTATTACCAGAGCAGAAGATAAGAAATTCTAGATTAAACAGACTGTGCAATACATGAACCTAGAATATCTAGGTTACTTTTCAGGAAGCGTTTAGGAAAGCTGTACAAGTCACACGCAGGAAGGTGTAACCTGCAGGGCTGTATAAACAAATTGTATTTACTTCTAAATGGCAGAGAATTGAATAGTGAAACTACAGGGGCATGATCTATACACCAACACTGCTACATTAAACTAAAGTTGTTTTGGTGCATATAGTGTCAATTTAATTTGAAAGGTAAAACACAAGTTTTGTTTTTAAACCATGTTTACAAAAATGTGCATATTAAAACTGGAGAGTTAGCTGATGTTTGCAAATTCTGAGGATTTAATTTCCAGTAGGGATCTACTAAATCCTATAAAAAGACCACTAAAATGTGGTGGCTTGTATCCCAGTGGCTGAGAGTATATACAAGTGAACCTGGCAATGGATTTACTTGAGCACATTATACCAAATCTTTTGGAAACATATTTCCATTCACTTAGTTAGACATTGGCTTGCTGTAACTCTGGTTCTGAATATATGAAACAAGTTGATCATATATCACTTTTGTTTACTGGATGCTTGGCATGACATACACAGAAACATCTTGTGAGTGTTAAAAATGTTATCTCATAGAGGAACAGCAGACCTGCTAGAATTCCAAGAACTCTTTGTCAAATAAAGAGATATTTATTATCACAGCCTTATGTTACTAATTACAGAGCTAGTGTGATGTTGAAAGAATATAGTATAATTAATTTGCAAACTATTGCTGAATGAAATGTACCATAATTGTAATGGCTTCTTTTAACTCTTATTTATCTAAGATCGAACCACCATTGTTGGCTTGCTGTATCACACAATGCATCACCACTACAGGAAGATTAAACCTAGTGATACCAAGTAAGTGTTTAGTCAATGCATCTTATTTGAAAGTGTGCATGAGCTGGAAACATGCACTTTAGAAATCTACATAAACATATACCTGACATGTAGGACTCAGGAGCAAAAATTGGGTTGTACCTAATATTTACATTGGGATCATGTGCAATTATCGGGGGGAATGTCATGGAATCATGATCGGAATAGTTGTGACTGATAACTCATATACTGTTCCTTCACCATTCATTTTAAAGCTGTTTGCTTGGTTGTTCTCATGAGGCCGGCATATTCAGGAAGGCTTTCTATGTTACAGAAAGGTAACTGAGAATTCTGATAAGAAAAAAGTTGCTTTTCACATATGTGGTTTGGCAGCTAATGACTGATTGATATATATATATATACATATATTGACAAGAGCCTACCCTTAAAGAGGTTGAGTAAGAAAATATCTGGACCATTTGTGTCTAATGTCTTTTGGGAAATAAACCTCCTAACATTCCCATGGTGATAAACAAAAATAAATTGAAATCTTGGACTTGTATTTACTGTTTGAATATTCTTGGTATGAGTATAGATTTTTTTTTTCTAAATTGCAATAGAATACTTAAATTCATCTTAATTCATCAAAAACACGCTGTGCAATGCAGATAGCTACATATTTTGCATAATTACCCCTAGCTGACCAGATTGGGCATATCCTATGAAATAATAACAATCTAGCTCATCATCTGTCATGAGGGTGTTAAATGGCAACTAAAGTATTGTCTTTTATATGTTTTAAATGCGTTATTGCACTTTTAATTCTAATATAATAATTTTCAACAATAAACATATATATATTTTTTTATACATGTGAAATTCAGAGGTCCCCACATACCCCTATCATAAGTATACAGTGAGCTGAGCATGCATATTCATAACATCACTTGACAGGTATCACTGTTTCCAATAGTCTCCAATCATTCTCAATAATACTAATCTGTAGTGGGCACAGAACAGTGTCAATTTGTATTTCAGTAATTAATCCATAAATTTAGCAGATATGTCTATATGAAAACATTTTCCATTAAACAATTTATGTCACTTGAAATATTCTACATTCCCGAAATTCTTATATGTGCGCCTACTGTCAAAGCTAATTGGTTAGTATTATTTTTTTTCTTCAAACTGTTATTTTGACTTGGTTGTCTTTTAACAGAGAAGAAATATTTATTAAAAGAGGAATGAGAAATTAAAATGGAGATCATTATTAGAAATAATGTGATCTAAGTTCAGTTCTGTGAAACAACTCGATATAATAACTTGGAAATATAAATTAAATACATTTGCTAATTAATTATTTCTTTCCTTTAATTAATCTACAGTGCTCCAACCAAAGGTTATTTGGTTTATAAAATAAGACAAGAATTAGAGATTTAATCATATCTATTATATCTTGAACTAATATTATTAAAGCATAATGCTTGTCAAGCTACAGAATGGCATTTCAGGTAATGAGCGAGACATTTAAATTATTTGGAACCTGAAAAAATGAAATTAAACTGTGCAAAGCTTGTGTCACTTTTCTTCTTATCAAGTCTCTGTTGGCTTGGCTTTATTAAATCTGATAGTGTCTGTAAAACACTTTCTCTTTGTGTGCTGTTTGGGCTAATAAAATCATTAGTAGATAAGGGGAGAGTGAGCTAATATGGTATTAACCTGTGCTTTGTACAGAGCCACCCTTTAGGGAGTTTTCAAAAAACAAAAACCCATAAATCATTCTGTTTGAAGCCAGGTTTGTTTAGCGCAGAATGGAAATAATTATTTATTGGAAACAATTTACTAATTTCCATTGTAAATGTTTTAATCATTAAGGGAAGTATTTCTTTACATTTCATGTAGTTTCGAGAAAATAGAAAAAAAGGATGTAAATCCATTAGAATTCAAATAACACGCTAAATAATTTAAAATACTCAAATGTAAGTTTTTTCAGTTTTCTATTGCAAGGAAAAATATAATATAAATACAATTTTACATTTAAAATATAATATTATCACTTGCCTTACGTCTGTCATTTATGTAGTATAGTTAATGCAATAAAGCTTAATGAAGACACATATAGATAACTTTCAAACCATTATACTGCTGTGAAAATGCAGTAAATAATTTATGAAAATGCTAAATTTGATTAAAAAATAAATAAACATTTCATTATTTATGCTTGTTTGAGCCTCTGTGATGGCATTTTGATATAATTAACATTTATTATCATCCATGTAATTCACATTCACAAAGCAACACTGTAACATCAATTTATTAGCCTCCAATTTGCCAGCATTTATTTGCCAACTAAAATAAATGCAAATAAATGCTGGCAAATTGGTGGCTAATAAATTGATGTTACAGTGTTGCTTTGTGAATGTGAATCATTCTTTCAGTTTTAGCTCTTCTCGAGGTGAATCTTGGAGAGTCATAGTACAGCTGATGGAGGAGCTAACATATAAGGGAGATGTCATGTGGAAGAATGGTCATGGGTAACTGAAGGATTTTTGAACAAATATTAACAGGTAGCAATAACAGACATTCATTATAGATCAAGTGTTGACAGTATCAGTTTCTGTGTACTGAGCATCTGCTTAATGAAAACCAAATTCCAAATATAATCAGCACAGAATACAAGGAGAAACATTGGGATACCCCATAGTCTTTGTTATCCCTCAGGAATAGTGAAGCCTGCAGATAAGGGGTTGTTTGCCATTGTCTTGCAAGCAGTATTCCCCTTTAAATACACTAGAATAGATGATAAGGAGAAGCCCAGGGCATCACCTACCCTACTGTCAGTTTGAAAAAATTGACTAAATAATTTTAACTAAAATCTGTTTAAAACCGTAAAGGGATAATGAATACCCAGTCAGTAGCTTTTAATGGAAAAATATAATTATATTAGCCATTAACCTTGGGAATGCTATGTACTAAATATAATTTTTTATGTCACTATTGGAATGCTGTATTTGGTAAAATAAATGATCAATCTACAGTGCTCCAAACAAAGGTTATTTGGTTTATAAAATAAGACGATAATTAGAAATTTAATCATATGTATTGCTTCTTTAACTAATATTTCAGGTAATGAGTGAGACATTTAAATTATTTGGAACCTGAAAAAATGACATTATACTGTGCAAAGCTTGTGTCACTTCTCTTATGCTCAGCTAGCTTTTAATGTGCCAACCCATCACTAGTATATCCCGGTTGTTACGTTTTAGATCAACAATAGGATAGATATTCATACATTATAGGCAGCACTATGAATTAATTTAGCTGGGGAAATCATGTATCTTTTTTTGTAAATATGACTTTCACTATTCAGTTGGATTTATAAATTCTCACACGGTCATAAATCACTTATTGTTTTAAGTGGCTCTTAATAAAATGTACACAGTCACTTACCAATTGAAGCCACTGTCTGATGAGATATAACACCAACATGCAGAATTTAGGTCAACATCTACTTAAGAGAGAGAAAAGACAGCACAGTTGCTTAATACCTGTCCTTAAAGTGCCTGGGCTAAATGTGGTGACTAGGTAGGCAAAAACATCATTTGTACAGACAGAAAACAAATCAAGGGAATGCAGAGAATCACCCAAAGGTCAAGAAGTATACAGAACAGAGTAGTATGGAACAAATGTGTCCAGTTACAAATGGATAAAATACTCTCTGAAATTGAAACTATGACAGGGCATTGTTCTGACTGTGTTTATATAGGCACTGTAAAACCATTATTGGCTGGCATGATAATTGCAATTGGAAGGTTTGGGTACAGTGTCGCACAAATGATGCATCAGACTGTATGCCCAAAAAGTCATATGTTGAGCAGATATGGAGAACTAGAAAATTATATAGAAGAAAACTGTCGATGATAGGTCATGATGCCAGAATAATGCCTGACAAGACATCATTTAGTATGTTGATGAAGACAAAAGTGGTTAGTATTTTAATTTCTTGGTAAATATTCCCCTATTCTTAGATTTGCATAAGGTTACAGAGGCAACATAAATGAGGAGGAGGAAGGGAATGTGCCATTTTATAGCACTGAGCTCTGTAATATGCAGCTACTCTTGTCTGAAATTCAATTGTCAGAGTCATTTAAAAGGCATAAGTCATATCCAAAACAATTCATGCTCATTCAAATTAGCAAAAAATTAATCAGTTTTGCTAGAAAATGTATAGATTAGGAGAAATATCTATTTAAAAATGGGGTTATCTCCCAGGGATTCCGAGGCATTGACTTACAAGGGAGAGCAGAAAAGACATCTCACAGGCAGTCCTCCTGCTCTCCTAAGTATAACAGCTACAGCACATCCTCTGTGGTTGCAATGGAAACCCCCTAGCTGGATTTTCTAGCGCTGGCTACGGATAGGAACGGAGTGACGTGACAATGAGTCCATCATGTCAGCATCACTGAGGAGATTTGCCAAGCTTGGTGAAGTGTATCCTACCAGGGCAAATCACTGAATATGGAGTGGAGGATGGCCTACGAAGCTCAAAGATGGCAGCGCTGGAACAAAGGAGAGGTAAGTAAATCACTATATTTTACATTTAATACATCACTTATCTTTTTGACTTCATGTATATGGGAGAGATTTAGGGTACATTTTTCATGTTAGAAATTCTGAAAAGCCAAGTGTCATTCATATGAAATTCACTAAAAGTCTTTTTAATATCTGTTGCTAGCATATTTAATGCTTCAATCTGACTTACATATATGTATGTCTTTTAAAGCCTGTGTTGATCAAACTTTGGCTAAATGCCAATAAGTGTATGCACAGGTGCCGCAGTTACAAGTTCTCCATGCTTTGGCTTTTATTACTGTCTTTATAATCCATGGGAATCAAGCAGTTTAAGTTTCCTCAGTGGATGAAAACTTGTCCGTCCAATACCAACAGTATATTTCTGCCATTACCTCAAAAGAACTTAGAAATTAATTTCCGATGACTAGTTTATAACTAAGGAGCAGATGCAGAAAGTGTTAACACACTTATTGTGCTCTTTTTACAGGAATGCAAAATTGGCTGCTTCCCTCTACTTCCCAAAGTTAAAATCTTCTGTAAGCTGTATTTTTTGACAACCCCCTTCATATTGCATGTGATGTGGTGGACAACTAGGAACATATTGCCCAAATATAAAGGATAATAATTTTGATCAGGGACTTATATTATTTGTTTTTCATTATTTAATTTTTAGTGCATTATACAAAGACATCCTTGTTTCACAGTGTGCATCATTGTGTATATGTTTATATTTATTCATACTATTTATTTATTAATACCGCAATAATAATTGTATGCATTTTCTTCTCTGTAGAGATACAATCAGACTGCAGAAATCACTCAGAGGTTTATTCACCGAACAGAAAATTGTAGTCAATTGAAAAGTGAACTGCAAAATTGGGCAAATATAACTATTTTGGGGATAAAAATCTCCAACTCAACTCTGTTGTAAGCTTGGCAATTTTAGCCTAAATTTTGCAGTTTAGTTTTCATTTTACTGCAATTTGCTGTTAAGTGGTAAACCACAATGTTACCTTTTTTTCAGAGACTGAGAATGAAAAATAATTTTAAGACATCAAGGTTATTTACTAAACCAGGAATTATCTTTAACTAAACTAGAAAAATTATCTGACATAACGTGTCTCATCTTAGCTATTTTAGCCCAAAATGTTCAATTCCCTCGTCATAATTCCCAGTTTAAATATAAGTTATGCGACAGCTTACCTGGCACTGACGATGGCAGAGCATCAAGGGAAATACATTTCACAAACATCTGCGGTAGCAAGATAAAACATCTCAGTTTTAAGATAGGATTTTGAACTTGATATGAAGCTTCATCAACTATTTTTTATATATTAAACAATCCTTTGTTTGCCAAAGAACCAAGGAGCACGTTTCTATGCAATATAGAACTCAGAACTAAGTCTGTTTGCTAGTGGTACAACAAACACATTTTGACGTAATAATGAGTCTATATTGGCGTATATTTTCATGGTGGCTCATATTATCCCTTTCATTTTACTTATACTAATGTATTCAAAAAAAGCCAATAAAAACCTGTCAAACTTTGTTTACTTTTGCTTGTTAAAAATTTCTTTCCCTCACATCTGTTATTTTCCTACAAGTGAGGTATTTCAGAATAATAATATTGTTATTCACACTTTCCATTAGTGAATCTACAATAAAGTGTCAGACCTGCAGTGTAAACTGAAAGATGCATGTATGACCCGCAGTACAAAAGAAACAGAAAAAATATTGTCAATATGACTTTGTGTCATTTTCTTTGTTAGGAAGATCAAATACGGAAATAAGGAAGGGTTATATTTAACCTCATTTTAGGAAGAAATAACAGATACTTAAGTCAAACACTTAGATAGAGTATGGTGTAATGCTTATATACTATAGATACCATATGCAATGCCATAAATCACTTTTTTTTTTCATGAAGTACAAATGTCAAGTTTACTAATTTCTGAATTAAAGTGACAGGGAATTGCAAATTTTTGAAACAGAAAAGTCAAATTGGATTAAAAAAATAAATAAATACATTTAACTGTTTTTACACTAAAATGTCAGTTCATTTTAAGTTTACTTTCATAAACCATTGTTTTATCAGAGATTATAATAAATGCAATATTGAGTGCTATGTATGCCCAATAAACCTATCAGAAAAAAACGAATATAATATGCACACCTTTTTAGGGCTGCCATCATAACATTTGGGGCCCCTAACAAACTCAGGGACTTGTCCCCCACCAACCCACCCATCCATCCATACATGCATACTTACACGCAAGCACATTCTATACACAGTAACAGATACACCCACATACCCAGATACAAACTGCCAGACAGGCACACACATAGGGATACTCAATGCCAGACACACACACAGATACCAATACACACTACCAGACAGACACACACTGACAAACTTACACATCCATGCTAACAGCCATGTTCAGACAAACATACACACCGACTGCCCTACACACTGAATGGGAGACACATACACTGACAAACACACATACACAAATACAGTAACACACACAAATTTAAGATGTTTTAGCCACCCACCTCTTTTTCTACCTTTTTCCAGGAGTGTGGATTCCCTGTGGTCCTGTGAGATCTGGTGGCTTTCTTTATATGCTGAGAGGAAGTGAATGAACATCACTTTCTCCTTGTGCATCCATACTCAAGATTAATAGGGAAAGACTGTACTTGTAAAGGGCCTGTACCCTCATGGATCCACAATACTGTTGGATCCCCAATTAGGCCACATATCATTACAAAACCCTTGTGGGTCCTAGAGCACAGCAAGACTACAAGTGCAAGGGTTTTAGTCCCCTTATGGCAGACCTGTATATATATATTTATATATACATACATAAATATATATATATATATATATATATATATATATATATATATTATGCTATGTTATGTTATTGTATTCTTGCAATGGATCATCTTCTTGACAATATCTTCTATATCAGTCTTTTCTGTTGGTTTAATATTAATTAGCACATAAATGAGTAAGCATCATGACATAACTGGCACTTTTTAAATCTGCTTTCTTTTTGTTTGTAGGATTTCTGGAGCAGATCTGCATGAAGAATACATGTTTTCAGCTACCAGTTACCTTATTTCTTTAAAAGTTGAGCCACCCCCCTATCTGTCCTCAAATCTCTCTGGGTCTCCTCTTATAACCATTCAACTTACACACATTCTGGTAAGTAAGAAAATAATAGGTTAGATGGCTGAGAGTTCTAAATGTTTAAATAATATCTTCTACAAAGAGATAGTACCAACAAAATATCATACAATGTATTTTAAGCCATGGCAAATGTTTGAAGTCTTTCTTTTCCCCTTTTTGTAAAAAAAATAAAACTTCTTTGTTACGTACCATCAGCAGCCATGACTTTTAGCCTTAAATTCTTACAGAACGTGATGAACATATACTTATATTTGACACATGACCGTTAGACATTACATTTATTCAGATAATTACCTTTTTAAATGGGCTACAATCCCTGGAGGTTTTAGAACTTAGAAACACCCCAGGTGTCATGTGTTACTCAAAGAATCCATTATGAAATGTCTAATGTGGCTATATTGTTTAAAAAAAAATAAACTCTACCTCATCTGCACCTTATATTATGTTAATACCTGTTTTGTATACCTTGCAGAAGGTTTTCTTCATTTAATATTTACATTTTGAAAAGAATAAACCTGACAACAAGATAATTTATTCACTGAAACCATATTTGTAGTGAACTGACAAATGCAATTTTAGATTAAAATATTTGAGTTAGAGATTTTTTATCAGTTTTGTTATTGTGGGCCGCAATTCCCAATTCTCAGTTCAGGCGATAAGCCCCATAGTGTAAAAACTAAGGTAAGCACAATTAAGTATTCTCCTCAAATTACTTGAGAATGTGCATTGTTTGTAGAACTGAGTTCAAATTTCATCAGCATATGTGTATGCTGGAGTTAACACTGGCTGCTTAGTAGAATTCCTCATTAAGAATCCAGTAAAATGTCTGGGTTTGGCTGTAAGAGGATGTGATGTTTGCTTTGGGAGACTTTCAATCTTAGAGGTTCAAATTCTTCAGAATAACCTAAATTTACACTGCATTTTGGTTATTGATATCCCAGATTGTGTCTTTTATTTCTGAGAAACTGTTTATGATTTAGGAGTGCTCTTAATTTGATCATGTCACTCATATGGGCAGCCATTATGCCAATAAAGTTTTTCAGATGCTTTGTAGAGATCTATAATTTAAGACAGAATTACTTTCAGTAATAACAATGTATTCTATTTACACCTTCATGGCAAGCTTCCCTCATTTTTTTCCTTATCGAGCATTTGGAACAAAAGTATAACTTTTTTATTTTGGTATGGTATTTTTAAAGAAGCACAAGAATTGTCATATTTTATTCTTGTCTAATTTTCCAGCTGACCGCACTCACTATTTTACTTCATATGAGTTTAAAATGATCACATTATTTATGTGGGTTAAAGAGGTTTGCCAAATCCTCACTGTCACTTTCACTACAATCTTGGCTGTCAGATTTGCAAAGCTACAGAAATGAGGTCATTCTAAAATATGAAAACTGGAAAAACACATATTGTAAATATGAATTGATTTACTACATGGACAGCAACCTGATTATTTTCTTTATGTTGTGTTTAAAATATAAATACATTTTGGGGCATTGTTTTTGGCTATTATATTGCAGGCCTAACTGGGGAAAAAGAGACAATATATTATTATTTAATTATTTATAATTCCGTAGCGCTGTACAATGTGTGGACTAACAGACATGTTATTGTACCCAGACAAGTGGACGAAGAGGAACAGAGGGGTTAGCTTACATGCTAGAGGGAGTGGGGTATAGTGACACAAAGGGTATAAGTAGGGTTAACAAAGTAAGTTGCAAGAAAAGTATTCACTAAGGGCTCAGTTATTTTTGACAGTTGCAGGAGAGCAGTCATGCTAACAGTTTAATTAATACGCTTTCCTGAAGAAGTGAGTTTTCAAAGATTTGGAGACTGGGTGAAAGTCTAATAGAGAAGGGAAGGAAGTTCCACAGAACAGGTCTTGAAGGTGAGCATCAGAAGTGGGAGTAAGGACAGAGAATAGACGTAGGTCTTCAGCAGAGCGTAGGGGAGGATAGGTAGGTTGGAGCAGCATTATGTAGGGATATTATAAGCAAGCACCAGAATCTTAAATTGAGCCCTATATCTAACTGGAAGCCAATGTAGGGACTGACAAAGGGGGAGGCATTGGAGGTACGGACGGACAGTAAAATGTCCTATTCACTGCAATCTATTCATTATAGATTTCAGTGGTGCAAGCTGGGAACACGTAAGACCACTGAGAAGGGGACTGCAGTAGTCAAGGCGAGAGAGAACAATGGCATGGACCAGCGCCTTAGCTGCATCTGGTGTTATATAGGGGCCGATGCGAGCTATGTTTTTGAGATAGAAGTGGCAGGATTTGGCTATTGACTGGACATCAGGGTTGAAGGAGAGGTCAACACATAGGCAATGAGCCTGTGAGGTAAAGATGATGCTGGCACTGTTGACTTGGAGGGATAGAAAGAGACATGGGAGTAGCAACACTTGAGGGAGGAAAGACCAGAAGTTCTGCTTTGAACAGGTTGGTTTTAAGGAAGTGAGCAGCCATCCAGTTGGAAATCACAGAGAACCAGTCAGAGACATGAGTCAAGATTGGCAGAAAAAAGATCAGGAGAGGACAGGTAGATTTGCATGTTATCTGAATATAAATGATAATGGTAGCCAAAGGAGCTGATGAGTTTATCAAGGTAGGCAGTACAGATAGAGAACAGTAGGGGACCAAGGAGGAACGCCAACAGAGAGGGGTTGGGGAGAAGAGGCAGGACATCTTAAACAAAGCCTGCTACCCAAGGGCATCTGCCATTCCAAATTAATTTGTTGATGCATGTTTGTAGGGAACGGAAATATTGTTACAAGTACACCTATCTGTAAAGTAAGGAATAGGTATTTTAGCTTGGGCAGAACAGACATTTTTATAGCTGCGATCCAGCCTGACCAAGTGAGGAATCTGCCCTCCATGTGGATACCAAGTTGGCTATAGATTTGCTCCGCTTAATATAGTTATCGCTAAAGAGGTTGGACATGGAGAAAGGCAGCGCAATGCCAAGAAAGGTTAGAAGGAAAGAGTTATTCCTTGAATGTCAGGATTTGCATTGATCATTTCTTCCAGTGATTTCAGAGCCAGGATGTACAAGACATGGGATAGCAGGCACCCTTACCTTGTTCTATTAGTAATTTTAAAAATATCAAATAAGAATCCTCCATTGAATACTCGGATATGCTATACATGGCCTCGTATGCTGATTGGAATAGCAGTGGGAAGTTACATTTATGTAGGACTGCCCTCAAGAAGGACCAGTGGAGACCTTTGAAAGCCTTTTCAGTGTCTAAGTAGAGGATAATGCTACTTTGTTTTAGGTAGTGCATGCTATGTAGCAGTGCTGTAGCTTTGTGTGTTGTCGGATGCTCACAAATCCAACTTGGTTGTTGTGTAAAAGAGAGTGCAATTTAGTTTTTAACCAATTCACGAAAGTCTTAGCGAAAATGTTCACGTCAATGTTCAGTAGCGAGATCGATCTGGAAATTTGGACATTTTGAAGGGCTTTGTAGGGTTTCTATATTTTCTACCAGGACCTCAGAGGGAAGTTTAGCCTCTGCCAATGAGGATCTGTAAAATTTTGTGTTGTACGGTGTGAGAGTGGAAGACCGTTTCTTGTAGTAAAGATTGGTGAAACTGTCTGGGCCAGGGGCCCTCTGAGCCGGCAAAGCCTTTATAACCTTCTCCAACTCCACTTCAGAGATGGGGCAATTCATAGGTTTGTATTGTTCTCAGGACATTTTTGGCAAAAATACCTGGTCTAAAAAACTCTCAATTTCCTGTGCTGGGGTTGATGTATCGAATTATCATTTATTAGATTGTAAAGTTTGCTATAAAAGAAAGCAAATGCATTGCACGTGTCCTGTGGCTTTATGATTTTTTGGCCTGTGGTCAGATAGTGGAATTTTGTTGTAGACTGTTTTCCAGACAGTGTGGCTGACAACTCCTCCTGCTTTATTGCTGTGTGAATAATATTTGGTTTTAAGTTTATGGAGTATGTATCCTGTCTTTAAAAAAAAAAAAAAAATTTACATAGTTAATTTGCGTTTTTAGGATTAGTATTTCTTCTTTCAATTCTGCAGAGGGGGAGAAGAAGCATTTCCTAGTGGCATCCCTCAGGGAGTGGGGCAATGACAACTCATACGTCTGTTCTTGTTTCTTTAGGTATGATTCTCTGCTGATAAGGAACTCCCTGACAACTGTTTTATGTTCCTGCCACCTTTAGATTGGGGTTACCTGGGGGGTGTCATTGCGGTGGAAGTACTTTTCCAGTTCTGTATGTATTGAGGTGAGGAATAGGGTATCATGAAGCAGGGAGTCATTTCGTCTCCATGTATTGTAGCCACAGAACTGAAAATGACCCTTGACGTGTTCTAATACAATGAGGGATGTACCTTGTTTTAAGCAAAGATCTATTCTGGACTGAGATTGATGTGTAGGCAAATAGTATGTGTATGACTGGTCATTCTGATGTTGTGTGTACCAAATGTCATAGATTACATTCCATGAGTAATTTACACATCATTTTAAAGGGATTTAAACCTAAGAAGATTAGAGGTATCATGCTTTGGATCTAACATGTGGTTAAAGTCACCACAGATAAGTGTTGTGCCTTTATAGACTGTGGAAATATTTGTCATGAATATATGTAGGAAGTTGCGTTGGTTGGCATTAGGGGCATAAACATTTCCCAACGCATATAGTTTATTGTTAAGCAGGCAAAGTAAGCTTAACTAATGGCCCTGCGGATCTGCTGTTTTCTGTAGAAGTTCAAATTACACTGACCTATAAATAAATATGGATACTTTCCTAGCTTTCAAGGTGTGCATTGAGTTTGAAAATGTTGCATAGCATAGAAGGTATCTTCCCCTTGGAAAAGTGGTTTTCGTTAAGGTATAGTGTATCTGCCTTGACATGCTGTACATCACATAGTAGCAAACGTCATTTTTGAGGCATATTCAGGCCTCTGGTGTTAAGTGAGTATATTTTTATATTAGTATAGTGGGAAATGGAATACTATATAGACATTGGTGAGCCTATCAAATAGGGGTACTGTCAGAATTTTGGTTATGGAGAGGTGAGCATGCATCATAGGTATCCCGTTTTGGTGAGTGGAATGCCAAAATCCACTCAAGTCTGTAGGCTTTACAGATTCTGTGACTCCTCACAGCTGGTTCTGTCTTCCATGTCAGCTATTTTTGCTTCATAGAGCTCTTGTTGTTTGAGGTGTTGTACTTTTACTGCCATACCATTTTGGGCTTTGGCAGATTTACTGATTTTTTTTCTCAATATGGGATTTTCTTGAGCCCAAATCTTGTAGGTCTTTACAAAGTTGACCCATGTTGCTTTGCCATGTAGTGATACATTTTGATGATAGCACATCTAACAAGGTTTGCAAGAAGGTTTCCTGTCTCCTCTTGTGGCCTATGTATGGGATGGGATTCCCCCATTAAATCTCCTCCATCATGGCTGCCATATTTGTTGGGGCTTATGGCTGAAAAAAACCAGATTTCTTTCACCTTTCTTTTGCTGTCTCTTTGATTTAGCATGAGACATATTGTTAATTTGCTGCTTATGTTGTCTGTATGCTAGTATGTAATGCTCTGGTCTGGTAACCATGTGTGGAATTTGTGGCTAAGCGTCCATCTTGCACGTCTTCCAATCACGCTCCCCAATCAATTCAATTTCCTACAGGTATACTACAATCAACTTATTGATGTGTGACATGTTTGAATTCTTACTGTAGGTTATTGCTTCATATTATGATGTCATCAAACTTTTCAAATCATGGATAAGTCATTTATACCAAGCACCTATAGAAAGTTGTAGAAAACCAAACAATGTGGATAATCATGTGTAACACTATGAAATGGAGGCCCTGTTTGCAATAGGCAAAAAAATGTTTTGTCAAATTTGTGAATTTATGTTTTAACATACCATGTCTAGTATAGTTTTACACCCAATGTAACTGTTTCTGCAACTCTGCTATCAAGCACAGGAGGCTAACTGGACTAGAGCAAACATGTAACAAGGTTCTTGGTAATTATCTCTCCACCACTAGTCCACTTAAGCTGTAAAAATGTGCATTCCAAGTGCTGAAAACAAGTGTCCCGTACAGGATAGGTGCCTGTAGACATATGCCTAATGTAAAATCTGGTCCTGTTTGCATTTCACTGTGGAAAAGTTGGACTGGTCTTGGAACTAGAGAGAAGCCTACCTCTGGATACTTTGTAATCTGTATGTCATTAAGTTAACACTGTGCTGCTAGGTCATCATGTGGACCCTATGTATATCTATCTATCTATCTATCTATCTATCTCATTAGTTTGCCTTCTTCACTATTTAAACATACAGTGATAAACTTAATTGAGGGTTCTTTAGCACCAATTTTGGTAAATCTGTGGATCATATGTAATAAATATATTTTATTACAAAGTTATAGAACAAAACACTACAATGGGGGGGGTGGGTGGAGCCTAGCAGCCAAGCAACCCAGACGTGTTTAGCACAAGCTCCTACATCTGGAGACAAAAATCGGGGTGCCTTACTTGCCAACCCACACACACAGATTGCAGTTCCCACAGCAATTAACCAGGAGAAGTGGCTGCACCAGACGGTACCTTTTTGGGGAGTCTGGGACGCTGGAGTGCTTCACTGAGGGCTTGAGGCCTACATGTGGCTGAACCACGAGGAATCGGCAGTTCCTCAAGCTCATAAGCTGATGCAGGAACCCCTGCAAATCACTCCCTCTCCCCCCTTGGATCGTCAGGGGTTATCCCGGTCCCCACAGAGCTACACTAATTGAATACCACAGCATTTAACTACTCAGCAGAACCGGGGCCTAGCCGCACTCGCCACAATGGCGACGGCACTCTGGCCTACAGAGACCGCAAGAGAGCACACTGCAAAGCTCCACAACTCAGTGGACCACCTTATGCAGTGGATAGATTCTGGGAAGCCCTGTTGAAACGCCACGCAACTTTACCAGTCTGGAAGGCGCGGAGGCCCCCCTAGGGCCAAGCTGCACAAACAATGCCCAAACCTTCCACTACTGGCCTACCTGGGCCGAAGGCCAGCAGCTGTCCAGCAAGACCCCCGTCAGAGGGACCCGGCCCCTCGAGAAAACCGGATCTGTGGAATGAAGATGTCGGCCTTCAAACCGGCCCGGGGCTGGAGGGTGGACTTACCTCACTCCCACCTAGCCGCATATGGTGATCGAAGCCCTGCTCCACGCGATACCGACCACGAGCGGAGGAACATAACACGACCAAACCGCAATGGTGAAACACGCAGTAAATCCCCTACCGCCATCAGGAACTTGCCATCGGTTGAGCTGGGACTGGTTCTTGGGCGCACACTACTGTACCCACTACTGTGGTACCGACCCCTTGCAAGTTCCAACAGACTGTCTCTTGTACTCTCTAAGTTAGCCATTTGAGGAGGAGGTATCCTTTGCATAACATATGCAACCAACTAATTCTTCATTGTATGCCTATACCTCACTCTAACTAGCGGAGTGGCGATCTGCTGGGCAAAGAATTAGCTTAGTAACCAGTGGCATACTCCTCGTTAACCACTCTTTAACCACCATGCCCGGCAGTAACACTGTTTAGCCTGACATTTAAGCATGTTTTCCTGAGGGAGTATGTGAATCTCTAGCTATCCAGCTGTTGTGTTAAACACGGTGGAAATTTAATCCGCATGTATATGTATAGATACCACCTAAACTATGTCTGAGCCTGCTAGTCATTACATATATATGCTTACTTTTTCTTATACTAAGCTCCAATTTGCCTATATACATGTCTAGATCGTTAATTCTTTGCAAACCTATACTGCAAGCCTAGACTTGATGTGTACTATAAGCGTGTTCCTACAATCCTGATTCTATTAATTCATTCAGCACTCTAATGCAACTTGCTTTACTATGCATACTTAGTAATATTTACTTTGGCATTAGAAGAAGCGATAGCATAGGAGCATGGAAATCTAGAACTCAAACAATAGGAAATTGATCATTTTTATTCTGAAATCCCTGTTTGGAGAATTTCACACCTAAAAGGTCAGCTATCCAATATCAACACTTGAAAGGTTGATGACCCATTTTCATCAGATCAGTGTGTTCCTTTGTCCTACCATACAACCTGGCAAAAAAATAATTATTAAATTTTATCCATGCATCTTATAGACCTAAGTGAAAACTTCTTGTACAGAAACTGAATAAATTCTGTCTCCGACTGCAATCTTATGCAAACCTTTGAAAATTTTTACTCAAAATTGTTGTGATAATCTTGTCACACATAAGATCAAGGCAGAGAAATTTTTAAGCCATTTTACAATGCGATACAGATCTTCTAATATTTATAATTTGGTTTTTGAACTTAGCTGAGTACCGGAAAAAATATAGAACTTTGTAAATATATTTTACATTTGCAATTATGAGCAACACTATTTCCTTGATTTTGTGTTCCCTTAGAGCACTATTTTTACATGTGATACCCAACTGAAACAGTTAATAAAAATTGCTTCAATACCATCAAACATATAACATTATATACATTTTGTTCCGATGCAAACTGTTTGATGTAGAGGTGTGGAGTTGGACAATAGTGGTCTTTTGAGATGTCTTCCCAGAGCTACTGCTCACAGAGACAGAAAACGTATTTGTAATATTGTTAAGCAAGCAAAGCAGGAAGGGGAATTGGATGTACTTGTCCATCTAGGGACAAATTACTTGGCTTGCAATGAGGTTTCAGAGGTAAAGATTTTTTTTGTGTTTTTGCCAATGATATACGGCAGGTTGCTTCCACACTGTCATTCACTGAAGTTCTGCCTGTGAATAACACTCAGAACGACAGGCGGATGCATATTAGGGACTTTAACTTGTGGCTTGGTGAATGGTGTCAGGAGAAAGGATTTGGCCTAATTTCTCTGTTTGGAATGAACATAAACTGTACAAAAAAATGGTTTGCAGCTTTTCTTAAAAGGGAACAAATGTTCTCAGTGAACAGTTCAGAGGTTTTGCTAGGATGTATTTAAACTAAGGGGGGGGGGGTGGACAAAAGGGTGCTAAAACATTAATCCAATTGCACCCCCCCCCCCCAAGAAAAAAAGGACAGAAGGTGCCTGTAGCAAGTGTTTAAAAAAATGATAAGCCTAGAGTCATGTCTACAAATGCTCCCAGTTTAGGGAAAAAGATCCATGAACTTGTGCCAATTATGGCAACTGATAATGTAGCTTTAGTCGCTGTTACTGAGACATGGTATAATGAGAAAAATGACTGGGACATAGCAATACCAGGGTACTCTTTATATAGAAAAGACAGGGAATGGCAAGAAAGGGAGAGGGATGGCCCTGTATGCAAAGGATAGCATAAAATCTAGCATAATAAAAGTTAGTGAGGCGAACATAGAGTCCATTTGGGTTATGTTAGAATTTGGTAATCACACAGTAACTCGTGTAGGTGTGATTTATAGGCCTCGTGACAAATAGAAGACTTAAATAATCTACTAGTTAAGGAAATAGCTAAAATGACAATGAAGGGGGACGTTATCATTACGGGTTACTTTAATCTTCCTGATTTGAACTGGAAAACCAAAATAGCTGCTTGTGCCAGAAGCACACATAATCTAAACTCCCTACTGGGATTGTCTCTAAATCAAGTCGTTGAGGAGCCAACTCGTAAAGAGGCCATACTAGATTTAGTGTTAACAAATGTAGATTTGGTATCAGATATTACTGTAGGTAAAAGTTTAGGATCCAGTGATCATCAGTCAGTGTGGTTTAATATAAGAACAGTGACTGAGTCACACCGCACAAGTTTTGCAAAAGTTTTAGACTTTAGAAAAACAGACTTTTCTAAAATTAGAATATGTAAAGGAGTCAATATCAGACTGGAACAATTTAAATGCAACAGAAAATTGCATTATTCTTGTCAGTAAAAGCAATATATTCAAGAAACCACTGTGGTACTGTGGCCAAAATAGTAAAAAACAAAAAGTTAGCATTTAGTAATCATAAAAAACCCAGAGTGAGGAAGATAGACAGATCCATAAGATTAGTCAGAAAGAGGCTAAAGAAGTTATAAGAGCCTCCAAATCACACACAGAAGAGAAAATAGCCCACTCAGTAAAAAAAGGGGACAAAACATTTTTTAGATACATAAATGAGAAAAGGAAAGTAAAACACGGATTAGTTAGATTAAAAACCAAAGAAGGAAGGTATGTAAAAGAGGATAAAGGTCTAGCTGACTGTCTCAATTAATATTTTTCTTCAGTATTTACAGATGAAAAGGTTCTATTTCAACTGTCAAAAGTAAAGACAAATAAGTCAATGGGACCTGATGGAATACACCCAAAGTTATTAAAAGAGCTTAGTGGTGTACTAGCAAAACCATTAACAGATTTATTTAATCAATCATTGTTAACAGGAGTAGTCCCAGAAGAAGTTAGCGAATCTTGTGCCCATACACAAGAAAGGTAGTAGGGAGGTGTCGGGCAACTATAGGCCAGTAAGCCTTACTTCAGAAGTGGGGAAAGTAATGTAAACCATGTTAAGGGATAAGATTGTTGAACATCTAAAAATACATGGATTTCAAGATCAGAGACAACATGGGTTTACTTCAGGGAGATCATGCCAAACTAATCCTATTGATTTTTTTGATTGGGTAACTAAAATAACAGATCAGGGTGGTGCAGTAGACATTGCTTACCTAGATTTCAGGAAGGCTTTTGACACTGTTGCACATAGAAGACTTATAAATAAATTGCAATCTTTAAGTTTGGATTCCAATATTGTTGAATGGGTAAGGCAGTGGCTGAGTGACAGGCAACAGAGGGTCTAATATTTTTAAAACATTTTCAATATTTTTCAAAACCTTGATCTTTTATAGGAAAGGAAACTACACAAATGATGCCATTTCAAAATGCCAAATGTATTAGAAATGCAAAATTGTGCCCTGAATAATAACAGTATGATTATAAGCTGGTTCATAACTTTTTCAGAATTACAATTTGTGCACAGACTATTAGTTAATTAAAATAAAGTAATCGTAAACATGTATTATAAAACATAACACATATGAGGATATGCTCATACAGAAGATTTTTTAACCACAATATTTTAGAATTTTCCTAAAGATTTAGACCAGGGGGTTTCAGCCTAAAACCTTCAACTGCTGTTTGAACTTCAAGATCCATAAATTTCCTACAAACTAATGGATTTATCCTTACAGAGATTTATATGAGTTGTTGATTAACCAGTTGAACTAATTTTAGGCACCAGTAATTTGGAAGATGAGTGGGGGTAATTGAGTCAGTGGAATTGCCTCCTCTATTCCACATTCTCTGCATGTTTCTTGACGTGGGCGCTGCCATTTTTGTTTCATCCAAAAACATTAGTCTGTTTTCTCATTTGTTTTCGGACAAAAAAAAAAAAAGTATTTTTTTTGGTGCTCTTGGATAATATCCTTTAAGAGTTTATCTTCTTTTAAGAGGTGCCAGTGTTATTAAAATTATTTACATGAGCTTTTAAAAAAAAAAAAAAAATTTAGTGTGGATTTCGTTATTTGTAATATACATATCTAAATCTAAAAAAGTTAGTTAGTTAGTAGCGCTAAAATCAGCTGTTAGTATTATTCCATCATCATTATTAATTAAAAAAGCAATAAAATCCTGGGCGTTAGGTATTGGGCCATTCCATATTAAAAGGAAGTGATCGATATATCTATAATAGGCTACCAGGTTCTCCATCCAGCCATGTCCCCTCCACACCGCTCTTTCTTCCCATTTTGTCATAAAGAGATTGGCATTGCAGGGTGCAAACCTGGTGCCCATTGTTGTGCCGTTGATTTGCTGATTAAAAAGTGTCACCAAACCAAAAACAGTTTTTTTTTTTTAAATCATATCTATTCCTTTAACAATAAAATTTATTTGGTTTTCAGGCATGGACCTATCTCTTTCTAGGATATCTCTAACGGCTTGACATCCTTTGTTATGTGGGATTATGGTGTACAAGGATTGTACATCACACCTAATTAGTGTGTAGCCATCTTTCCAATTGATATGCAATAGTTTGTTCAGAAGGTCCATGGTGTCTTTTAAATATGACTTGGTTGTCTTGACATATGGTTGAAGCATAATATCAAAATACTCTCATAAATTTGAGAGGATGGAGCCAATGCCTGAAATTATGGGCTGTCCAGGAGGGTTTTCAGCATTCTTGTGCATCTTTGGTAAGAAGTATATTACCGGTACTTTTGGATGTTTAATATTAAGATAATTGTATTCATCAGAGCCTAGTATATTATCATTTCTTCCCTTTTTAAAAAATTTAGTCAGTGATATTGCGATTCCTGAGGTGGGGTCTCCTTTTAATTTTATATATGTTCTAGAGTCATTTAGTTGTTTGTTTGATTTTCTTTGACACTGCCCCCCCACAGCCCTCTTGTCTGCTGGTTTTATGACTATAGAATCGTCATTTTGTAGTTCTCTAATAGTATCTTTTTTAGTGATATTGAATTTGTCTCCTTTAGTTTTTCCATTGTTTAAAAGCCTTATCTCCTTACATACCTTTTCCCCAAACATATCAAGTGCACTAGATTTAAAACTGAATGGGTAAAATTTACTTTTATTCTTTAACCCCTTAAGGACTGGACTGTTTTTGCGATGTTGTACAGTTGTACATTTGCGACCAGGCCTCTTTTTACACTTTTGTGGTGTTTGTGTTTAGCTGTAATTTTCCGCTCTCTCATTTACTGTTCCTATACAAATTATATATCGTTTTTTTCAGGACAATAAAGGCTTTCTTTACATACCATTATTTATATAATCTCATGTAATTTAATTTTAAAAAATAAAAAACTATGATGAAAAATTGAAAAGAATACATGTTTTTTTACTTTTACTTGAAAAATCTTTTACTCACCTACAAAAGCGAATAAAAAAAATTGCTAAATAGATTCAACATTTTGTCCTGAGTTTTAAAATACCCAGTGTTTACATGCTTTTTTACATTTTTTGCAAGTTATAGGGCTATAGGTACAAGTAGGATATTGCAGTTTCAAAACATAATTTTTTTCAAATTTATCAATGGTGACATTGTAACACTATTATCTGTCATAAATCTCTGAATAACACCCCACATGTACATATTTTTTTTTAAAGTAGACAAGCCAGGGTATTCAATATGGGGTATGTCCAGTTTATTTTAGTAGCCACCTAGTCGCAAACACTGGCCAAAGTTAGCGTTCATATTTGTTTGTGTGTGAAAAAAGTAAAAAACTAAATTGAATGCTAATTTTGGCCAGTGTTTGTGACTAAGTGGCTACTAAAAAAGACTGGACATACCCCATTTGCAATACCTTGGGTTGTCTTCTTTCGCAAATGGTATGCCATCATGGGGGTAATTCTCATTCCTGGGCTACCATACGCTTTCAAAGGCAACGTAACCAACCTGGCCATTTTCAATGTAAAAATATTTCACCCATATATTTGACCCTGTAACTTTCAAAAACGCTATAAAATCTGTACATGGGGGGTACTGTTATACTCGGGAGACTTTGCTGAACACAAATATTAGTGTTTAAAAACAGGAAAATGTATCACAACAATTATATCATCAGTAAAAGTGCTGTTTGTGTGTGAAAAATGTGAAAAAAGTAACTTTCACTGACAATATCATCGCTGTGATATATTTTACTGTTTTGAATCACTAATATTTGTGTTCAGTGAAGTCTCCCGAATAAAACGGTAGCCCCATGTACAGATTTTAGGGTGTCATAGAAAGTTACAGGGTAAAATACAGTGCTAGCAAATTAAATTCTCTGGACTTTCGGCCTGGGTTGGCAGGCAGGTCCCTCAAATTGCAATTAATAAAATTACTTAATTATGTAAAGATATAACATAAATACACATGTAGAATTTACATATATATGCATATTTATATATTTGAAGTCTAAGTGTATATTTATATAATTATTTATGTAATTTTTGTATATGGACATATGTATATTTCGTATTATTTTTATTTATTTATATATACATAGATATATATATACAATTTCATTATAAGTGTATTTTGATATAAATATATATATATATTAATATCAAAATAAAGTTAGAATAAAATTTCATATAGATATATAATTTTTTTAAAAAGTTTTATTATTTTTATTTTTTTTAATTTAATCTACTTATTTGTATTTTATAATATATATATATATACAATATATATAGTTATTATATATATTATATTATACGTGTGTAATTTAATTATAAGTGTATTTTTATATTAATATATGTACATATTAATATAAAAATATACTTAGTATGACATTATATATATATATGATATATAGACATATATTATATATATATATATATAATATATGTCTATATATCATATATATATATATATACACATATATAATTTATTTTTTTTATTAACATTAACTTTTATTTTTTTTATGATTTTACACTAGCAGGTAGACTGCCTGTCAGCACAGACAGTCCCCCTGCAGGCAGACACATTGACACCTATTGTGACCATGTGACTGCTCTGTTGAGCGATCACATGGTCACAGAGGTCCTAATCCGCCATGGGGAGACTGTCTGGGCTGCAGGCAGTCTCCACACAATGGGAGCGCCACCGGGGGAACGACGGCGATAGGGTAAGTACATAAGACCATTAGGACGGTTCAGGACTGTCACTGGTTGGCAATGGAAAAATGCAGTCCTGAACCGTCCACGATCGTTAAGAGGTTAAAAGACTTTTAGTGTATACGTTTGTGGCCGTGTTAGTCTCATTGTTAATTGTGTTAGTTACATTTTCTTCATATTTTTGTTGAATTATTTTCTCTACTTACATAAAATCTTTTTAAAGTAGCGTTGCATACAAACTTATTTATATCAATAAATGCTAAAAGAGCGTTAAATGTTTTGGTTGGGGCATATTTTAACCCTTTATTTAATACTTTTAATAGTAAGTTAGAGGATTGCCAGATAGTTTAAAGACCCCTTGACCTTCTTCATCATTATTGCTTTGACTTATGATCTCTCCACTCTTCCTTTTTTGTTGTCTTCATCCCGACCTTCTTCCTCTAAAATTCTTTTGCAAAATTTGAGTGGGCTGAAATGTGTATGTCTTTCTTTGTGTGTCGGGATCTGTAAAAAAGTAATCTCATCTAGTTGTTCAGTGAAAGAGAGGGTGTGATATCTGTTATTCCTTATTGAATCGTCTGGTGTACTAGGTCTTAAGTCGTCACTTCTTGTATATGTTCTTCTATTCTCTCTTTCCCAGGCAGACCTATTTTCTCTACTTGTGATTTCTCTAGCAGACTTTTATTCTCGTACAAATCTGTAGGTCTTGGGTCTTACCACTGGTGGAGATTGTGATATATTACTTCTAATCCAGTTGTTTTATGTGAAGTATTGTCAGTGATACGTGCTTTTCTTTGTGGTGTGTTTGGTTGGTATCTCGATTCTGATACGTATGGTTCTTATCTTTTAGTAGGTATTGTATTTCTGTGCTCTTCAGGAGTATGGTGATTATGTGATCTTTTTTAGTGAGTGTATTTTGTAAGGTGAATAGTGTGTTGGGGCTTTTCTTTGAAATTGACTTCTCAGAGTGAAATCTTGGCATTGTAAACATCTCGGTCTAAATATTTGAGTTCTTTGTTGAATAGTGCCCCTTTTGTATTCATTGTGATTGCTGTGGTATTGGTTTCTCCAGCCTATGTGATTGTAGGATTTTTTAGTGTTATAAGTGCGTTCTTGGTTGTCTGCATAATTATATTTGTCTCTGCTATATTTGTTGATTTTTATTCTTTTAGTTTCTACTTCTGTTTTTTCAACTGTTTGTTTTATCTTTAATATTGTCTCGTAATATTCTTCTGTGTCTCCTTAAGGGACTAATTGGTCATTTAGTGAGTTCATCTTTTTATCTAGAATTATTCATTTTTCATTTTTTTATTTAATCAATGACTTCATTAGTCCAAATGTGCAGAATTCTAGATGACCATACCATTCCTTCATAAAATTGTTGTTATCCGTATCGGAGGTTGTATCTGGAGAATATTAATAGTTTTTTTTAACAATAAACAAGGCTTCTATAGGTGCAATAGCTGTACAGCATGCAAAAAAACATAAAAATGGACAAGTGCACATCAAGTTTTAAGTCAAATAGAACTAATAAAATTTACAATATAAGGAACACCATAACTTGTAATAGTAACATTTTTATATATTTATTGGAGTGTGCTTGTGACCTCCAATATATAGGAAGAACAATAAGACTGCTGGTAACAAGATTTAGAGAACACAGCCGCAACATAGAAATTGGTTTTAAAAATCATTTGGTTTCCTCACACTTTCTTTACCATAATAAAGATCCCAGTAACCTCAAATTTATGGGTAATGCAAAACTTGCACACCACTGGAGAAGTGGCAATATCATCAATAAACCTGGTCAAAAAAAGATGGAATGGGTATACTATTTAGACACCCTCTACCCCAATGGTTTAAATGCAGACTTTGATCTTTACAATTTCTTATAGTTAAATCTAATAATTATTTTTTAGATACTTCTACACCCCTTAACTCCTATCTACTTTTTTCTATTTTATCTCTTCCACTATTAGGACTATTTTTCTTACTTGATCTCTTCTTTAAAGGTTTTTATTTTATATAGTGTATTTCTTATTGAACTCTTTATGCTTATTAATATACTGATCATTTTATATATGTGTATTTTACAATTTAAATATCCCCTTTGTTTTCTGTATTTTACTTCCCCTTTTTCATATTTCTCCTAAATGGAGCTTGTGGGACTATATGCTGTTGCATTTTAAAATGGTTTACTACGAACTACATCTACCATAAACCTTTGTGCTATGGGTCATTTCTGGTTTACGCATAGAGCACAAACACTACAGGAAGAACTACATACCCCAAGGTCCATAGCGATGTATTAGCCACGATACGTCACTTTCGGGTGTGACACACGTGGCTGAAAATGGAGAAAGAACTACATGTCCCATGAATGCTCGCCATGTACCGAGTGCGTCACGTCACTTCCGGGTGACGCACGCAAACCAGGAAATTAAATCCCACACATCTGATTTCATTAGTTAAGGGCAGATACCACATATATACCAGGACTTGACAGGACTACTTATACTTCTGAGGAAGCCCATCCGGATGAAACGCGTTAAGTGTTGGTACTGGAAGAATTTATATATATATATATATATATATATATATATATATATATATAGGGAATAAAGTATTTATAATTTTAAAGGTATATTTCTATTTTATTTTTATTTTTTTATTATCACATTCCTGTCTTTTCCTGGTGTATCCTGCATATCCTCGGTGGGGATAATACCACCAACACTCTTCATACCAGAGCAGGCCATTGCTCTGTATATTGGCCTACACATAGAAGAGCTTGCATCTAAACTTTATCCAAAATTAGGTGCCCTGTACAGAAACAAATCCTGCCTAAGCCCTACAGTAAAGGAAAAGATTGTACAGCAAATGCTGATGCCAATCATTGATTATGAGGATGTAGTATATGCATCTGCATCGCAATCCCACAATAATAAACTCAACACATTGTATAACTCGTTCTGCTGATTTGTGCTACAATGTAATTGTAACGGATCGCCTGGCACCCCGACTGGGTACCTCCATTAAAGGATGCTCCTAGTGCTTCCTGAGGACTCCAAGCACTGCAGCATACACCAAAACCACCGAACCGTAGGAGCAAATGAATGCTCTAGACAGTTGAATAGGAACCATACAAATAGGTTTACTCTCCTAGCAGTCAAACTGGAACAGCATACAATAAATTCTTCCCCCAATAATGAGACGACACTTCACTTTGAGGGTTAAACAGGAACTCTCTGTACTGTCACATACAGTCTCTTTTATTCCCAATCCACAAACATAGTACAGCCCACAGGGCGTTACAAAACAACCAATCAATCCGTACAATACACCCAGACACTCCCACACAAAATCCTCCCCTCTGCTGTGATATGATTACTGAACACAATGGGTAATCTCATTATCACCGGCAGAGGAATACAGTTTTTACACAATATTTATAACTTCTAAAATATACATGTCACAAACATAAAACATACATTTTCATAATCAATCCATTCAGGGGAACAACATATTAAAAAATGGCACGAATCAGACCAGGGGTTCAAAAGTTAAGGGAAAGTCCTTTGTGACTAAATGAAGCATGGCTTTCCGGCCCAAACCAGTTTCAGAGTCTTCTATCCTGGAGATTGAATTGAGAAGTAATTCAATTATCTCCCAGGACAGACACAAGACTCCATTATGCACATGGTGAGCACAAAGCATTAAAATATTATAAAATACACAAAGTCACATTTTATACATAAAACACAGACATGTCACATATCCCCAGATAGCTGGGATCTGAGCGCACAAAACTACCGAATAGCGCTCAGATCCTATTCACACAGTTCAATTGCCATGGAGCCGAAGTCTTTAACTACACGAATGGGCTCCATGGCATAGCTATCTGGGTTAACACATTCACATAAAGTCTGGTCCATAGTCCAAAGGCAAGAGGCGGGCAAGCAGCCCCCTCCAAGGACACGTGGCGAGGCCGGTTTCGCCACAGTAATTACAGGACTCACCATTGTGACATGCTAAAAGAACTAAACTGTCTGTCGCTGGAATCCAGATGCACCCTTCATCTTTCCAGGCTTGTGTTTAAGAGCTTTTCTGGGAAACTCCCAACCTACCTGAACAAAATGCTTTCCCCAGCTGTTCCCACTTCCTATAACCTCCAGTACCAGCACTTTATTTAGTCTACCTCAATACAAAAAGAAAGCAGTCCAATCCTACTTCTCCTACAGAGCACCACAATTGTGGAACGACCTCCCGCACAATTTAAAATCTTCCCTAAGTCTAAAGTCATTTAAGAGATCCCCCTCTACATACCTCAAAACAGAATGCACCTGTCATGGTTGATTATATATTTTCGACCTGTTCTATGTTAAATTTTGTATTTATTGTGTATTAGTATTAGTTTTGTATTTTATTGTACCCTGATGTACCAATGCAATGATTTGTGTACCCAGGACATACTTGAAAGCGAGAGAAATCTCAATGTATCTTCTGTATGAGAAACTCCTTTTATAATTTATTCTTATCAAGGGTGTAACTAGGAATCATAAGGTCTGGTGCAAGAATAAAAGAAGGGCTCCCATTATCACCCCTCCTTGCTCCACCTATGCAATAAACCTGAGTGGACTATGTGTGGTACCTGAGTATAATTGTGTGGGTGTTAGCTGAGCAAGATTCTGTGTGAGGCTTGGCTAAGTGTGATATGTATGTGTGGAGTAGGTGGAGTGTGATTGTGTGTATGTGCATGGTTGCCTTAGTGTGGATTGTATATGGGGTTTGTCTGTGTGCGAGTGTGGAATGATTGGCCTTGCTTGAAGTCACTTGAAAAAAACATGTCTTCCTAATCACTTCCTGTAAAGAGTCATATAATGTTTAAACTTCCTTTATTGTAAATTTTGTTTGATTTGGAATTGTGTATCTAATGCTCTGTTAATAGCTTGCTAGACCCTGCAGGAGCCTCCTGTGTGTGATTAAAGTTCAATTTACAAAGCAGGAGATGAAAACATTTAAAGTAAACAGAATCTAAATGGAAATGAAACTATAATTGTTTTCATGTAGGCTGTGCTAGTCATAGCCAGAGGAGGTGTGGCTAGGGCTGCATAAACAGAAACAAAATAGATTGAACTCCTAAATGGCAGTGCATTGAGCAGTGAAACACAAAGCATACACAAAACTGCCTTATTAAGCTGAAGTTGTTTTGGTGACTACAGTGTCCCTTTAACTCAAACCATTCACAACAGTTTATTTAATTGTAGAATTTTTCTTTGAAGGCAGTGTTGTCATTGCTGAGACTGCAGGCATAATCTATTTGCACCAGAAACACTATATTAACTTATAGCGGCTCTGGTACTTCCAGAGTTCATTTAAGAGTATCTTCAGATGTTGCAGTAACACGTAATGTGATTGTTCCACCAAACCATGTTCTACAGCAGTGGTAGGGAACATTCAGCACTACAGGTGATGTGGACTACATCATCCCGGATGCTTTGGCAGGATTAGTGCTGTAAGAGCATTATGGGAGATGCAGTCCACAACATCTAATGCGCTGAAGGTTGCCTACCCTTGTTCCATAGCATCAACAGTAAAGATTCAAGGCATTGGTGGTGAATAAAGGGTGGTTCATTGCCAGTTGTAGAGTAACCTGGCCTACAATTATGTAAAAAAATAATCACCACCTCAAACTAATCCATTTTAGAAGAGATGTGCCTATAACATTTATACTTTATTCAGGTACAGATGAACAAAATCCTTGTTAAGGGGAAGTTTAGTTAGTCTAGTAACTATTAATTGTGGGAAACTTTTTCCTCTTAAATAACACATTTCAGATAGAGCTGAAACTGTGATTGTTCTTAAGTTATTTATAGCCTCGCAGTAACTGTGGGTTAATGTGTGAAACCAAATGCGAGTAAGCCAATATCTGTAAATTAGCACTTTCAGGTCATGAAAGATTATTTTTCCCATTGTCCCTGGTGCAAAAGGTCAATTTTTAGAGAACAATCTACAAAAGTGATACTAAATGGAGCCATTGAAATTGGCTTATAATGAATTAAGGATTGTGAAAGTGAATATGAAAAAAAATCTCCAGCATGCCTGTTAAACAGCACGACTGGGATTAAAAGGGAAGCCTTTCTGAGCGGGACACATAATAAGTTAAAGCTTTTAAGTGATTTAGCACTAAGAGCAACTCTGCAAATGCCAATATTAGCATTAAATGGAGTCATTCTCTTTTTTTGAGAAGATTAGAAAAACAGAGACCTTTCATTTGAAAACTGTAGTTTAGCTATTCCCCTGTTATTATATATATTTTGGTGGGAGGATTACATTATTTTTCCATTGATAAATAATAAACAAGGAACATTAAACAACCCTGAAAGAATATTAATTTAGAAAGTCAAATTCACTATTTTAGTTTGATATATAATTATGTTATCGCTCTTGGTGCCAAACCCAGTATATTTGTTCCATAGAAATGTTTATTACAAGCTCTGTCATTCATATTTACTCACGCATTCACTCTGTATGTGTAATCATGTGCAGTACACAAAAATGGCAATCGAATATAGATAGAAAAAAATACTTGTAAATTGTCAGTTTTATAACGGTTTCAATACACGTCTGTCTGTGTGTCTGTCTATCTATCTAATCTTGCTAGCTATTTAATCTCTCTCTCTCTATCTATTTGGTGTACCCTACTATTGGTATCACCTATATATTTTGACTGGCAGAAAGATATCTTTGCAATTACCATTAATTAACACTTAAGGGTTACTCTAAGCAACATTTGGGGTCCCTATCAGAGCTCAAGGTCCAGAACTCAAGGTCTGGCCCCCCCGGGGGGCCTGCCTACAAGCCCTACCTAATAGCCTGCCTCTAAGCCGCCCACAAGGACTGCCTCCAAGTCCACCCACAAGGATGCAGTGGGTACAAGGTGGATACAAGGTGTGTGTGTGTTAGGAATGCAGTGTGTGTAAATTGGACACAGTGTGTGTTAGTGTATGTGTAGTGGATGCAGTGTGTTTATATGAAAAAAAATAAAAAATATATATATATATATATATAGGTGTGTGTATATACACACACACACAATGTATGTGCATAAAATCTAGCCTAAAGTTAGTGAGGCGAACATAGAGTCCGTTTGGTAGAATTTGGTAGTCACACAGTAACTCGTGTAGGTGTGATTTATAGGCCCACAGGACAAATAGAAGAGTTAGATAATCTACTAGTTGAGGAAATAGCTAAAATGACAATGAAGGGGGAAGTTATCATCATGGGTGATTTTAATCTTCCTGATGTGAATTGGAAAACCAAATGCTTGTGCCAGGAGCACACATATTCTAAACTCCCTATTGGGATTGTCTCTAAAACAAGTCGTTGAGGAGCCAAATTGTAAAGAGGCCATACTAGATTTAGTGTTAACAAATGAAGATTTGATATCCGATATTACGGTAGGTGAAAGTTTAGGATCCAGTGATCATCAGTCAGTGTGGTTTAATATAAGAACAGTGACTGAGTCACACCACACAAAAACAAAAGTTTTAGGCTTTAAAAAAAACAGACTTAGGGGGCGTGGCCTGGCAGCTCATGGACACAGACGTGTGAGCTGTTAGCTCCGACGAGGGTGCAACAAACCGCAACGAATTGACGAGCACAAACCGCCCAGACCGACTCACAAACGGCTTATTTGGCAAGCCCAAGCCATCATGTCCCACAGAGCGCAAAAAAAACCGAAATTACGCCCTACAGCCCTCCAAATATCGGCTCTCACACCGCCGCGCAGCAGAGCACAAGATGGCGCCGGAGGCCCTGACTCGCCCACAGCATGCTCTGAAGGGAGTGACAGCACATCCATCTCCCATACCAACGCAGCTCCCGCCTCAGAAACGGCTCTGCACCGCATGCCCCAAGAGCTACAGCAAAATCTCCAAGCAGAATTCGCTAAATTGGCCCGGGACGTCCGCGCAGACATTAAAGAGATAGGTGCGCGCACCGCCATATTAGAGGACAAAACAGAGGAAATTATAGACGCGCATAACAACTTAGCCGCAACCTGGGAAACCCTGGAAAGCCGACTTACCTTCCTGGAGGCTAAGATAGCGGACCATGAAGATCGCGACAGACGCAACAATATTCGTCTGCGCGGCATACCAGAGGAAATCAAACCCTCTGAACTAAGGGATTATGCCATAGGCCTATTCAAGGCCCTCTGCCCACAGCTCAGCGACGCCGACCTGTGCCTTGACCGTATCCACCGCCTGCCGAGGCCTAAATTCTTAGCAGCAACTGCGCCCAGGGATGTAATTACACGCATCCACTATTTTACCTCTAAAGAAGCTGTACTGAGAGCAGCAAGGAACCCTGACAGCATCCCAGCGGAATTCCGAGGCGTGAAACTATTCGTGGACCTATCTGCAGCAACCCTGGCTAAGCACAAAGCACTGTCACCAATCACCCAGGCACTCAGGGATGCAGATATCCTATATAAATGGGGCTATCCAACACGCATCATCGTGAAGCGAAATGGAGTGGAACACCAAATACAATCGGTAGACGAAGGAACCCGACTACTAGGCGACTGGAATTTACACATCAAACCTCCAGACATGAAAGATTCAGCAAGCAGAACCACCAAGTCGCCCACAAAAATCTCTAAGGACTGGTCCGCTGGGACAAAACATAAGTGACATGAGACTAAGGTTAACACATCAGGCTGCGCAGCCCAGCCTAATGCATCTTCGTACCGACTAGATACGTGAGCATGCTACATGTCTGTATAATTGTTTGCAATGTTTTTTTTTGTTTTTTTTTTGTTATATGCTTAGTATGTGGTTAATAGAATACCTAGCATAACAGACACATAGCCCTCAGTCACAAACTAATGTGTAGATGATAGACGATTACCAGTTTCCACTTCCTCAGAGGCGGGCTATATGGCATTCCAAGCTAATACCAACGCCAATATGGACGGTTAATACCCACAAAGACACCCTCCCCCATTGTGGCTCCATAGGGCCGACAAAGACCTCGTTGTGGTCTGATACACAGTATCTGACCAATCTTTTGTACATAGTTCCCCGATGGGGAGTTATCCCTTTACACCCCCGACCCCCCTCCCATACCCCATTTAATACCAATAACTGTAGGTTGCTAACCTTAGATACTCGCTACCATGATATAGTTCACGTAGGCGAGATCGAACTACATAAAGGCCCCCTCAAGGCTATCCAGAACATGACTCAGACTCGAAGAACACACCTTACTTTTCCCACATCACACTGCGGGCAGAAGAGGGTCCCCGCTACTTCTCCATGGCGTTAGTAGTTCTCTCACTTAATGTAAAAGGCCTAAATACACCACACAAAAGGAGGCTAGCTCTAGAAGAAGCTAAAAGGACGAGGGCCACCGTGGCTTTCTTCCAAGAAACCCATTTCCTAACCTCCAAACTACCCAAGTTCTCCTCAAAAGACTACCCGATAGGTCATCACACTGGTTACTCAAAAAAGAAGAGAGGAGTCTCCATTCTCTTTAGCAAAGATGTGGCTTTTTCCTTGCACAAGAAAATTGGTGACAAAGAGGGACGCTTCCTTCTGCTTCAATGCCTTCTAAACAATGTTCCATACACCTTTATTAATGTATACGGCCCACATGACAACCAAAAAGCATATCTAGACAAAATCCTAACACTAGCAAACACATACCAATTTGGGACGACAATCATAGGGGGAGACACAAACTTTATTTTAGACGAACAATTGGATACCTCCTCTACCCTCCACGTTACGCAAAGAACGAAGACTAAACGTACCACATCCTCGACCACTGCCAAAACACAGTTGACCAACTCGGGATATGTGGATATATGGAGAATCCTACACCCTTCCGAAAAGGATTTCACTTTCCATTCCCAAGTACATAACTCTTACTCAAGAATAGATAGATTCCTCATACACAACACAACAATCCCAACAATACAATCCACCAACATAGCAACCATTACGTGGTCGGATCATGCACCGATTACCCTTACCATGTCAACTCGATTCCCCACCAAAGGGCGCGGTTCATGGCGCCTGAATGAATCTCTACTGCACGATCCCCAAATTACCAGACAAAAACAGAGCTAGAAGCATACTTCAACACAAACACTACCGCAGATATTTCCGTAGATATACTGTGGCGTGCACACAAAGCCGTGCTCAGGGGTTTGTTCATCAAACATGCTAGTTACGCCAAGAAACAAAGACTACACACATATAATACCCTGATCCAACAAATAACAACCCTCACACACACAAACAAGACGAACCCATCGCCAGAACATTATAACAAGTTGAGAACTTTACAAGCACAACTGAATGAATTTGAACTAGACAAAACCAACTACATCCTCCAGAAGTATAAGCATAAATTCTTTGCACAAGGGAATAAATCGGGCAAACTTCTTGCGTCCAAGTTAAGGGCCCGTACGGCCAACACTAAAATTGCTTACATTAAGACACAAGGGAACAAGAAACTCATGAACCCACAGGACATAGTAGAGGAATTCGCGCAATACTATAGCTCTTTATACAATCTCAAAGATGATCCCACAACAACCACACCGACCAAAGCACAAGTTCGAGAGTACTTGGATACAGTAACACTACCTACATTAACCCAGACAGAAATTGATACAATTACTAAACCAATCACAGAGGAAGAACTGAGAAACACAATATTGAAATTACCCCCTCACAAGTCCCCAGGCCCTGATGGTTTTACCAATTTGTACTACCAAACTTTCTCAGAAACCCTCACCCCGCACCTCTCCAAGCTCTTAAACCACTACTACACCAAAGGCGAAATGCCCCCTGAAATGCTACAGGCACACATATCAACACTCCCGAAGCCAGGCAAACCAGCGACGATCTGCCAGAATTTCCGACCCATATCTCTACTCAATTGCGATACAAAAATTTACGCAAAAATGTTAGCTAACCGCCTTACAAACATACTAAATCGCATAGTGCATAACGATCAATCAGGCTTCACCAAAAACAGACAAGGGTCAGACAATACGAGGAAAATTCTCAATATCCTAGCCCACATGGAAACACGCAAAACAGAGGGCCTCCTGCTGGCATTAGACGCCGAAAAGGCCTTTGATAGGCTCAATTGGGAATACATGGAACAAGTACTTCTAAAATTTGGCTTCCCAAGCTCGTTTACTACGGGTATAATGGCACTATACTCCAAGCCATCCGCTAAAGTCACGAACACAGGCTTTATCTCGAACCCCTTCCACATCACCAACGGCACTCGCCAAGGATGTCCACTCTCACCTCTATTATTTATACTCTCCCTTGAACCTTTGGCCTATAAGATTAGAACCCACATAGACATAGAGGGAATCCCTGTAAAACAAGCAAACTACAAACTGTCCATGTTCGCAGATGATATCCTTATTTCCCTTACGAGACCAGAACATTCCCTACCGCACATTCTGAGCACATTGGAAGAATACGGCAAAATTTCCTATTATAAATTAAATCAGGCCAAAACTCAAGCACTTCCCATACGTCTTCCTGTCACAACCATACAAGCGCTAAAAAAGCTATACTTGTTTGACTGGAGACAGACCCATGTAACATACCTAGGGGTAAAAATAGCCACCACATATAGAGGAATTAACACACTAAACTACTCCACAATGCCACACATGTGCAAACAGATCTTGCACAAGTGGAAAGATGTCATGCTATCATGGCTAGGCAGGATTAATGCCATAAAAATGATTGTACTCCCGAAACTGCTCTATGTATTTAGGATGCTTCCAATACCTCTCTCCCCTACATTGAGCAAACAAATCCAAACGATAATGACAAACTATATATGGGAGAACAAGAAACCCAGAATACCATCGATTCTTCTACAAACACCCACTAAGGAAGGCGGACTGGGTTTCCCTAACATAGCAACTTACCACAAAGCAGCGATTCTCGAAAACGCGATAAAACTACACGCACCACCCCACACACTACAATGGGTGGATCTCGAAAACAATTATGACCCCGCGGGGTCAGCGGTAAATTATATGTGGACGCCTAAACAAATTCGGGACAAACGCAAAGACATTTTACCACTTACCAAATACCTGATACAGACCTGGGACCACTTACACCACACACGGACAACGGAGAGCAAATTTTCACCCTGGGCTCCCATCACAGCTCTCACCACTGTGTCACCCTGGCTGTCCCTAGATAAATGGAGAGAACTTGGAATAACCCGCATTATGGACATATGCCAACAAGGAGTTATAATACCCTTCCCGGAAATCCAAAAAACGCATAACCTACCAGCATCCTATATCTTCCCATATCTCCAACTTAAAAGCTTACTTGCTAACAAAGTAGCACCCCCAACATCGCAAGTAAGCCCCACAGACCACGACCTACTATTACTGTACCATAGGTGCCACAACTCACCGATCAAACCGAAGATGCTCACATTGAGCTACACAGCTTTAAGAAATCAAATTCCGCCTCCAGAGTTCAAATACAGATTGCACTGGGAACAAGAATGTGCACTGTCATTCACAGACAAGCAATGGACAGCGTCGCTCCAAGCCCTAAAGGGTATCACCGCTTGTTATTCACATGTCGAAGCACATAAAAAACTACTCTACAGGTGGTACTACACACCTGACAAACTCCACAGGATCTACCCCCACACCTCGGCCAAGTGCTGGAGATGTGGGATAGAACGAGGCACAATGACCCATATCTGGTGGAACTGTCCGAGCATTACGCCCCTATGGAAGGAAGTCCATCGGACATGGCAAGAACTGGGGATCAAACAACTATCACTCACACCCCTGCTGACTCTCTTCCTTCAATACCCCAACTCAATACCTTACAAGGACAAACACCTGACAACGATGATGATCCTAGCAACCCGCAATCTCATAGCGTGTCACTGGAAACAAACAGAATGCCCTACCACCACAATGCTACACCACAAAATTAGGCAATACCTCCGATATGATCTGCTCACAGCCCACTCTCACAAACAAACCTCCACCACACTCCTTAATTGGCAAAGATGGACAGAATGGGTAACTCTTAAGGGGAACGCAGACGAGGCCATAACTACTACTACTGCTAATAGAGATTAACTACTGCTGCTACTAGAGATTGACACAATAGATTGAAGCCAACGACCATAAGTTGTTGTCACCCTAATCGCTCGAGGCCCGTAAACAGTCTTACTCCACGATGAGAGGGCACGAAATAGGACATACTGTACCACTCACAACAAAACAAATACTCAGAATAACAACATAGCATAAATTAGCGTAAAAGTACTCAAGCGACAACAAGCTACGGTACTATATAGCACACAAAAATGTAACCAACTGCACCCTTGTATCTCTGTACCTATGTAATATGATACCTTAGTTCAAATATGTATGCGTGCCAAGCTAAACTGTGTCTATATACATGTGTACTTAAGAAGACCTAACAAGCAACCTGAAAGAAATTTGTATTTGATTATCCTCCACCTTCCCCTCCCCTCTTCTTTTCTGTACCCCCCCCTACCCCAGACTTTATTCAATAAAATAAAATATGAATTGAAAAAAAAAAAAAAAACAGACTTTTCTAAAATTGGAATATTTGTAAAGGAGTTAATATCATACTGGAACAATTTAAATGGAGTCCAAGAGAAATGAGATAATTTAAAAGTTGCACTGCTGAAGGCAACAGAAAATGGCATTAGGCTTTTCAGTAAAAACAAAAAAATACATGAAACCACTGTGGTACTCCGCAGATGTGGCCAAAATAGTAAAAAACTAAAAGTTAGAATTTAGTAATTATAAAAAAACCCAGAGTGAGGAAGACCGAATGATCTATAAGATTAGGCAGAAAGAGGCTAAGCAAGTTATAAGAGCTTCCAAATCACACACAGAAGAGAAAATAGCCCACTCAGTAAAAAAAAATGTGACAAAACATGTTTTAGATACATAAATGAGAAAAGGAAAGTAAAACATGGATTAGTTAGATTAAAAACCAAAGAAGGAAGGTATGTAGAAGAGGATAAAGGTCTCGCTGACTGCTTCAATTAATATTTTTGTTCAGTATTTACAGATGAAAATGAAGGAAAGGGACCTCAGTTAGGAAAAAGGACAAATTAGTCATTTATTACATGTGAGTTTACAGAGGAAGAGGTTCTATTTCAAATGTCAAAAGTAATTAAAAATAAGTCAATGAGACCTGATGGAATACACCCAAAGTTATTAAAGAGCTTAGTGGTTAACTAGCAAAACCATTAGCAGATTTATTTAACCAATCATTGTTAACAGGACTAGTCCCAGAAGATTGGAAGTTGGCAATCTTGTGCCCATTCACAAGAAAGGTAGTAGGGAGGAGTCGGGCAACTATAGGCCAGTAAGCCTTACTTCAGTAGTGGGGAAGGTAATGGAAACCATGTTAAAGGATAGGATTGTTGAACATCTAAAAACACATGGATTTCAAGATCAGAGACAACATGGGTTTACTTCAGGGAGATCATGCCAAACTAATCTTATTGATTTTTTTGATTGGGTAACTAAAATAATAGATCATGGTGGTGCAGTAGACATTGCCTACCTAGATTTCAGTAAAGCTTTTGACACTGCTGCATATAGAAGGCTTATCAATAAATTGCAATCTTTAAGTTTGGATTCCAATATTGTTGAATGGGTAAGGCAGTGGCTGAGTGACAGGCAACAGAGGGTTGTAGTCAACAGAGTATATTCGAAGCTTGGGCTTGTCACCAGTGGGGTACCTCAGGGATCTGTACTTGGACCCATTCTCTTTAATATTTTTATTAGTGATATTGCAGAAGGTCTTGATGGTATGGCATGTCTTTTTGCTGATGATACTAAGATATGTAACAGGATTGATGTTCCAGGAGGGATAAGCCAAATGGCAAATGATTTAAGTAAACTAGAAAAATGGTCAGAGTTGTGGCAACTGACATTTAATGTGGATAAGTGCAAGATAATGCATCTTGGACGTAAAAACCCAAGGGTAGAGTACAGAATATTTGATATTCTGAGGAAAGGGATTTAGGGGTGATTATATCCGATGACTTACAGCTAGGCAGACACTGTAATAGAGCAGCAGGAAATGCTAGCAGAATGCTTGGTTGTATAGGGAGAGGTATTAGCAGTAGAAAGAGGGAAGTGCTCATGCCATTGTACAGAACACTGGTGAGACCTCACTTGGTGTATTGTACGCAGTACTGGAGACCGTATCTTCAGAAGGATATTGATACCTTAGAGAGAGTTCAGAGAAGGGCTACTAAACTCCCAGGACTAGTTGTGGCTGACATCATTAAAGGGGGCCCGGTCGCGCTATTGAAGGACCGCAGCACTGACAGGGCCCCTGAAGACATATGTCCATCGGGTGGTCCTAAGTGCATGGGCCACCTGAGGGGCCCCATCAGTGTGCGGGCATCAGTGCAGCTGCATTGTTGGCAGTTTTGCTGCTACAGTGTCATGGTTGTCACCCCCTGATGGTGGCCCTGGTCATAGTGTCTGGAGTCTACAGGTGCAGCATTTCACTATGAAACTCCACCTCTGGCACCATAACTGAGGTGTCAATAGGAGCTTATCTATTTGCACATATTTGCAGTAATTGGCTGAGGGCAGTCATTTGATGATCTCTGACAATAAATGATTGTCAGGATAAGCATTTGACTCTACAGCTAAGCAGAAATCAAATGCATGTCACAGACAATCTTAAAGGACAATGTAAGAAGCAAACTGTTTGCCCCAAATGGTTTGCCCAATTACCATGAAAAGGGGCCAGGATACTCCTAGCATCATAACCACTACAGCGGGCTTGGATGCTTGGAGTAACCCTTTAAATAAGAACATTTATGATAACTTTTCACCTGACAATATGGGCAGCTTTTTCTTCTTACAATAGTCATTAAAGGACCACTCCACTGCCCAAATTAATGAATAAATAAATCACTTGTTAGTAAATATACTCATAATGAAAACATCCAAGCATTTATTTATGCATTTTATTTCATTCTGGTATGAAAAAATGCTGCAGGTTTCCATTTATATAGCTACATTCCAAATAATTTCCATTCTGAAATAGTTTGATAATAGGATATCAGTGCTCACCTGGCCCCACTCCTTTAATTTGTACAGTATATACGCCACGATAACACCAGAGTTTAATTGTAAGCAGAGGTGTGTTTGTAAAGAGTTACTCAGAACATCACAACTACTACAGCGTGTTGTATTGATCTATAATGCCTTCCCTAATGCCAGTATGGTCACATCCTGCTTCTGTGGAGCTGCAAAAGCCAGATGGTAATATTGCTGTTCATTCATTGGCAGAGAGCATCAACTGAGCACCACTAGTGTACTAACCCAGGAATGGTGGGGACAGTCTGTGATGGGTGACAGGAGGCAGGGCGTGCACAAAACTCCCCCCCCCCTTTGCAAGAACAAACATTTGTGTGCCAGCAGCAGAGCCACGCAGAGGTCCCTAGTTACCCTGTACATGCCATGATCCCAGATGTAACATTACACTAACCAGTGCCTCAAATAACATAGAGAGAGCCCTGGTGCAAGAATACCCCTTACCCCCTCACAAAGATGGCCTAAAGCTACATCCCCGTTTGTTGTGCAACTCCTACAATATTTTGACAGCTGGTGTTCTACTATTTTCCCATGCTTGCAGGGTTGTATTTAGCACTGACGACTGTTTGTGTGTTTAATTGTAAGCAGAGGTGTGTTTGTATGTAGTGCTGTCATGATTCCCTTATATTCCAGAAGCTTGGTCCTTAAGGGGTTAAATGCAGGGGTGTATTTGGTTAGAGTGTTGGTGTTTGAATGCTGAAATGTATGCATAAACAGATAAATAGATACAGATGCTGACAACATACATACACACACTGACACACATGCAGATACGGATATACACACTGACACACAAATACACACAGATAGCCAGACACACAGATACAAACTTTGACACACATGCAGATACAAAGATACACATACAGACAACATATGGATACACACTGACAAACATAGATATACACACTCACAGATAAAAACTGACACACATGCAGATAGACACACTGACAGACATACAGACACACAGACATACAAACTGACACAGAGATACACAGACACACAAACTGACACACTGACATATATACAGATACACAGACACAAACTGACAGACATGCAGATACAGACACACACTGACACTCACTGACAGATATACAGATGTACAGAAACACACCGAAAGACATGCAGATACACAGACACACTAGGACACAGACTGACAAACATAAATATACACACCCACTGGTCAAAATGTATGCTTTCATAGCCAGCCTCCCTCCTACCTTTTGCAGGAGGGTGGCTTCACTGGGGTCCAGTAGCAGTGCAAGGCTCCTTTCTGCCTGCTCCTCCTGTGTCCCGCACGGCTGCTATCACTTTGGGAGGAAGTGACAGGCTGTCATTTCCTCCCATTGCTGCCAATAAGCAAGGGTCCCGCTGTTAAACAGTCATAATGCATGACCGGGCCCCTACTAACACATGCCCATTTGTGTGCAGGCCCCCGATGCAGCTGCATCAACTGCACTTGCGGTATTTTATTTTTGCGGTTATTTCTGCCACTGACACTAACCATGGTGTCAATAGAAATCTGCAGGAAGCTGTGCAATCTGTGCACAGACTGATCCCAGCAGCAAACCACTGGACACTAGGGATCTAAATAAAAATCAAATGCATGTGTAATTATGAATCAGAAATATCTTGTTGATATGGACATTAAAGCTATAAATTTACATTTTATTTCTAACAATCCTGCAACTTGTGTTTATCGCAGTAGTTATAGTGCTAAATTACATGCATACTCTTAGGATCATAGCCACTTTTGTTTATTGTAATAGTTGTGGCACTAACTATTTAAAAAAAAAAAAAAAAAACATGTAAAGTGGTTTGAGAAAAAAACAAAGCATCACAACAACTTGTGCCAACCTATGTCCTGTTCAGTACATTTTACATCCTTATTATCCTTCCAAGTTATTGGGCTCTCATCTTGTACAGTGAGAAAGGTGAACAATAGATTACAGAAGGATTTGACCAGCCAAATCTTCATTAATCCTTTAAAAGTAATCAAACCCACATTCATTATTACCTCTCCAGCTGGAGGGTTGGACTTAGGGCATGAGGACTTGTCAGTTTATTGTCAAATTGCTTGAAAATGTTCTTTTAAAAAAACAGAATAAGTGCACCTGTAGTTTATTAGCTCCAATACGCTTTTAAGATTATTAACAGAGGTTTATGCATATATTTGTGTGTGAGTGACACGTTAGTTATATAGATGTATGTGAGAAACGTGTTTGAAAGACAAGTTATGTGAGATTCCATGCGTCTGTAAGTGGCCAGTTATATATGTGTCTCTAAATGGCTTGTTATGTATGAATAACGATTTATACATATAAATGTGTCTTTGGGTGTGTATGTTGTAACAAACCACCTCTTTTACAGGTAGGATTTTGTCACAGATCTTTCAGTCTCACAGTCTCACAGCCTTCTAGGGTAATCAAAGTTCGGTTTTCCTTTTATTTGATAAGAAAACAGGTACTTTAAATAATAATAAACAAAACAAAATTCCTTGCTCTTGCTAGACAGAAATAACTATCTGTAATTGGGTGGCTTTTTACACTTACCAATAGTAAAAAAAAAAAACCCTGAAAAAACGAAATAGATTTGCAATAAACACAGTTGTTCACTCTCCTAGATGGCTTTTTCTCCCTCACTCTGCAGCAGGCTGATCTCTTCTTTTAAGGGTCCTGTCTGCTAATTGACCAGCTATTAGTCAATTAGTTCACATCTCTAGAACTCTTAAGTTAAATCCAAGTTCTGGTCTGTTACAGAGCAACTAGTGCTGTTGGAGCACTGGCCCACCCTGCTCTCCAAATGCTCCGCCCCAGGGACCCATACCGTGTTTTGCAGAGCATCAGCAATGTATATTGCAAACTTAACATCTCTACCTGGGACATTTAATTAAAAAATCAATGGCTGCTGTTTAGCAAAGCAGGCCTGATATAGCTTCCTTCAACAACCATTCCACATTTTCGCTCACAATGTGTTTAGCTAATCAACAGCTGTAACTATGTAACTAAGCCTCTAGCGGCTGTCAGTGAGACAGCCACTAGAGGCTGGATTAACCCTCAGTGAAACATAGCAGTTTCTCTGAAACTATGTTTTCAGCTGCAGGGTTAAAACTAGAGGGAACTGGCACCCAGACCACTTAATTGAGCTTAAGTGGTCTGGGTGCCTATTGCGGTCCTTTAATATTGCTTGTATGATTGTGTGCTATTAATGAGGCATGTGTTTGTATCCCATACACATACAACATGTTCATTATACATGTCATTAATTGCACACACGTAGATTACCCTGGGAGTTTATAGACCTTAACACCCAAGTCAACAGTACACTGAGAAAAGATATAAGTCAAGACTCCAGTATTAGCTATACCTGCTTCTGTCAGCTGTGAATGCTATATGATATCCCTTGTTGTTTAATTCACATTCATTTTGCTACACTATTATTATTATTATTATTATTATGTTATTATTTATATAGCGCCAGTAAATTCCGTAGCGCTTTACAGTGGGTGGACGAACAGACCTGTAGTTGTAACCAGAGAAGTTGGACACACAGCAACAGAGGGGTTGAGGGTCCTGCTCAATGAGCTTACATGCTAAAGGGAGTGGGGTAAAGTGACACAAAAAGGTAAGGATAGTATTATAATGACAATTGCAAGAGAGGAATCAGTCAGGAGCTATTAACAATTTAATTGATACACCTTTATGAAGAAGTGGGTTTTTAATGATTTTTTAAAGGAGTGGAGACTGGGTGAGCATCTAACGGAGGAGGAAAGGGAGTTCCATAGGAACGGTGCAGCCCTCGAGAAGTCTTGAAGGTGAGCATTAGAGGTGGGAGTATGGACAGAAGATAGGAGTAAGTCTTCAGCAGAGCGTAAGGGTCTAGACGGGACATATTTGTGTATTAGGGAGGATAGATAGGTGGGAGCAGCATTATGTAGAGAATTGAAAGGAAGAACCAAAATTTTATATTGAGCCCTATATCTTACAGGAAGCCAATGCAGGGACTGACAGAGGGGTGAGCCGTGGGGTGTGCGGGCAGATGAGCCTCGCCGCCGCATTCATTATAGACTGCAGTGGGGCAAGTTGGAAACATGTAAGACCACTGAGAAGTGGATTGCAGTAGTCAAGGCGAGAGAGGACAGTGACGTAGACCAGCACCTTAGCCGCATCCGGCATTAAGTAGGGGCGGATGCGCGCAATGTTTTTAGCACTAGAGCTAGAGGGTTTTATATCTGGCTTGTACACTGTGCCCAGGTAGGAAGATCACATAAGCAATTACCCTTTTAGGCAAATAATACAATCCCATCTTTAGACTGCTTTTGACATTTTAAATTTTCAGACGTTTTTCATGTTTGTATTTGCTTTCTGTCAAAAAAAATCTTTTAAGTCTTGTAAACTTATTTAAACATTTTATAACACAACCTTATATCTCCATAGAACTTGCAATCATTTTATATAGCTGTGGATGCCACTTACTGTGGTAATGGCATTGGGGTGGGAGGGGGGGTTATTGGTGCCACCAAAAATGTGCAAATTACCAATTGGGTTTGTTTTGCTGGAAAGTAGAGACCTACTACTAGAGAGTCTGAGCAAGTTGAGTGCAGCTTGAAGAAGATTTTTTCTTGAGTCCGTCTGGCTCTGGCAGGCTTACTTGGCAGCACTGCAGCAGCACTGCTGGATAGGGACTGGGAGTCTGGGAGAATTTAAAACAGTGAGGAACATCTCAAGTGCCTATACTACAAGTTAAACAAGCAAATATTAATTAGATAACTGAATTTCAGACAGTAAACATGTGCCTTTTTTCATTAAACACAAGGATAAATTTATGTGTTATAATGGTTATTATTGAGCTATTTTGGGGCACGATTGGGCTATTTTTAGGTTACTTTTTTGGTTACTTTTTGGTGCAATTTGGCTATTATTTTGAACATTTTTGGAGAGCAATTGGGCTAGATTTTTGTGGAGGATTTGGCAACACTGCTTATAATTTACAGTAGGAACAGCTAGCACTCGTCTCTTCTGATCTAATATTCTATTTCCAATGGTAACTTTGTAGATAAATTAATCTACCACTCTTCTGGAGTTTGAGTTTTTGGTTACCAGCAACACGCTGGTGTTTATTATAAAAGGCCATTAGCATTCTTCCGTTTTAGACATAAACCTGTATTTGTCTACTGTTTAAAGAATTAAATACTAACATTCATCCAAATTTGTAACTTTATAAACATCTGCCACAGCAGTGATTGCCAAAAGGGACTGGTTTCAACATAGTAGGAAGGTGTGTGTGTATAGTCAGTAGAAAGATGAGTCACAGCATTGTAACTGCACAGATTTCCCCCACTTCATTAATGGCAAACATGTGTTGCTTTAGTGTGAAAAGGTGCTGCAGTATGGATGTGATTAAATAAAGCAGCCAGGGCTTCACACATTGTAGTCTGTAGCTTCTCATCTCCTCAGAGCTGGACAGACATTCCTTGGCCGAAATTATGAACACTATTCTTCTAAGGGAGATAGACCAATGCCACTAAAGTGATTTCAATAGTTACCAATGTTCAAATACCATGTACGATGTAATAACAACATTTTTGGTTTCCACAATTCTGGATTCACTAAACATATTTGAAAACAGGGACGAGTACCGAGTAAATATTTCCAGTAAAAAAGACTTGTAAAATTCACTGACATTATAATGATGTATCATTGACAAAGCACCTAGTTTAATGAAACATTCTCACCACTTGTCACGTAGTTCTAGCTATCATTGGGATGTATTACGCCTGTGTTTAGATTGAAATATATAAAAATTATGTATTTGCTTGAATCTATTATTATAACAGTAGTAAATACGGGATATGCAGAGACAGAGGAGCTACACTAAATTACAGACAAATATGCCTTGGCCATAATTTAGTTTCTTTCAAAAATAGCATTAAAATCAAAATTTTACCAAAACACCCAATTATATATGGCCAATTTATTAATATATAGCAACTCCTTATAGACTCCTACAGGGGTGTAACTAGGTTCCAAAGCTAAGATACATAAGTTGAGCCCAAAGCAGACTTAAAGGGATACTGTAGTGCCAGGAATACAAAGTTTCCTGCCTTTCCCTTCTGACGACCACCTGGAGCTTAAGGACATGGAAAAGGGCTGTGGATCTCCATAAAGGATCCAAAGGCGCTACACACTAGAGCCAGGTGACCTATTTGCTCTCTCCTTGTGAGTTTAATATATTCCATCAGCTTTTTATATTATCTCCTGTACCATCTGCACTATTGTATTGTTTTTATATTCTTTACAGATTTGTGTTTGACATTTATCATCTGTACCACTTCTCATATCACTACACAGGTATATTAGACTTCCACTTATATTTTTTCTGTAAGGTACGTAAATAAAAGGTTTTTAACTCTTTATATACCGGGGATTTACGTACCTTACAGGTATTTACTTACCTTACAGAAAAAATATAAGTGGAACTCTAATATACCTGAGTAGTGATATGAGAAGTGTTACAGATGATAAATGTCAAACAGAAATCTGTAAAGAATCAGATGATCAATAGACTTAAAACAAGTATATATTCAGTCTAATTTAGTCCAAAACGCGTTTCGCTGTAAAGAGGCATTCTCAGTTGATGAATAAAGTGTAGTTAATAATTCCGTCTTTTATATCCTCTTAATTGAAAAATTACCGGCATCTGTGTACTCTGGAAGTGTGTTCTGTGGAATGCACTTGCCATCTTCGTGGAACGCACGTTCCGTCCATCTTCTGGCAGTGAAGTCCAGTAAGATGTGGCTTGCGTCTCTATTAGTAATGTCACTTCCTCTTTCTTTATGCGTTCCACTGACATACTGTCTAATGGAAGTGTCTCTCGGAAGGCTTTGGTATTATTAATGGAACACATATGATCTCAAATCCACATGATCTCACCTTTTGTGCACTTAAATTGGTAAAACGGAATTGGAGGGGAGGAGATTTTAATAAGAAAATTGGCATTAAAGAAATTAAATTTATCTTAAATTTTAACATATTAGCCCCTCACGGCTTAAACGCAGATTTTGAATGATGCCATTTTTTAACTTAATTATTTATTCCTAACATATTGAGTTCTTAAATATTCATTTGACCTTATTTTTCGATATAACCCTAGGTTTTATTTGATATTTTTTACTATATTGGGATTCATCCTCCCTCCCAGTTACTAGTTCTGATAAACACAGCATTATATTTATTATGTATTAGTCTGGTATCTTCCTTTATTATCCACTTTACACTTCACGACAGATGAAGTTTTTCCACGTTTATTCACATTTTAAGTATTTTTTATATGTCTCATATTCATCTTTATAGTTTATCAATGGTCTATTATAATACATTTCTTATTTATCAGTAATCACAATGGTTTTATGTATCTGTTTTTTCCATTTCTTCTGAATATGTACATTATACCTCATGTTTTGGACTCAATGGAACGCATATGTGTTCCATTAATAATACCAAAGCCTTTCTAGAGACACTCCCGTTAGACAGTATGTCAGTGATGCGTTTCACAAAGAAAGAGGAAGTGACATCACTTATAGAGACGCAATACAACTGCAACATTTTACATTGCACCACTAGGTTTAAAAGGCATACAGCACCTCAATGAGTGGTCTGGGTGCCTACAGTGTCCCTTTAATTGAGCACTCCTCTGTGCTGAGGCCCACAACACTTACCACATATCTCCAACCTATGAAGCCCTCACACTCAATGCCAGATTCTGCCTCTTGAAATGAACCTGCAATCCACAAATCACATGGATAACAAATTACTCTTTAGGTAGATATGCATCAAGTCTATACACTTTTGCTAGTCCCAGAAAATGTAAAGGCTAAACCATATGCTTCCTCTTCTTTCAATTGTAGTCAACATATGGATACAATGGCTGTGCGTGCAGCTACCAGCCAAAGGCATATGTGTTGTGATGCTCTTTTATCAGTTGTTGGGGGAACTAAAGAAATAAAGACTAGTAAAGTGTAATTTAGTGACACAAAATGTCCCTAGTGCGGATTTTGTCGGACCATACCTTTTGGTAAGTTATGAACTTGTTTGTAACAAGAAACCTTGGCATATTTGGCATGCACGTAACTACTTGGTGAGTGCATGGGTTCTCATTTCCAGCTAGACCCTGGGAAAAACATAACTGTTTATTTTGAAAACAGTCCAGCTTTCTTTCAGAAAAGTAGAAAGAGAACCTCATTGAATCTATTCCACAGTGTTCCAAAAGATAATGTAATTTACTCAGTGAAACAATGGGACTTTTATCTTAATGTTTGCATTTTAACAAGGCATCAGTCCAATGTCTTTAGTAACCAGTTAAATAAATGATGATGAAGTATATTTTTTAAAGTAACTGATTGATAGTTTTAAATAGAATCAAGCAGAATTTATTTTCATGTGATGGTTTCTGGTACTTGGATTAGCATTTTGTAAATTTTGATCCTAAATTATATTTTCCTTCCACTTACATAAGTGTTGTACATATACAAATTTGCATTTCCAAGAAAAATGATTAACTATTAAGTATTAAGTAATCGATCTATTACGCATATGCACTCAGTGGTCACTTTATTAGGTGCACCCATAATCCTTCTTGTTCATGCTGCTAATCAACTAGCAGCAACTCAGAGCATGAAAATAAGCTGACAACATCAGAAAGTTCCGTTTTTGATTACATAAAAAATCATAATGTTTTAGAAAGTGGCCATGGAGTGGTTTAGCTGCCAAAATGCTGTTCTCATTGATGCTCATTGATGGGGTTGCTTTGGGAGATTGCTCCCTCTTCTCAAACCACCTTAATTTAACATTGATCTTTATATATTTGAAGTAGGGTTAATTGGAACCGCTCAGTATAGCAATTATTTCCACTAAAGTTTTTCGGGGTTTGTTGTATGCTTATCAGGGCTTTCTTTTCCGACTAATAGCTAACTCAGAATTTTAGCAGTAGCAGTTGCCCATGAAGGCACAGTTAGATGTTTTTTCTACCTACATAGACAGCAATCATCAGTATTTAGATACTAGCAACTGCACTTTTAGTTTCAGCAACAAGAAGTGATCTTTTCGATTAGAACACGAAGGAACTGTGCACAGTATACACCTATCAAGGCGTCCTGCAGATTCACTTCTCAATGTATTTATTTATTTATTTATTTATGGCTAGTTAGCTAATTTAGTGGGGTTTTCTTGAGGTAGGTACCCATGAAGGCACAGCTAGTTTTTTGCAAACTTCTTATAAACTTATATTGGGAATTTAATTAATCTTTGTTCTTCTTTACCTCTTATAGACAGCACATATATTGTACTGCAGCATAAGTTAATTCAAAGCATTAATTTGCAACAATTTAGTTAATCGAAATGACCAATTTAAAACAATTTTAGATACTAACTGGTGATTATTTGTCAAATGATTAATCTGTAATAATCTGGACATTATAATCACTTATTTGTTGTGTATCTCTCATCTCTCTATATTCCTTTTTGGCATATTGAGAGTTTTATCACATTTATTTGTTTCTTCATCTTATTTTAATTATATTATTAAAAGTTAATTTTTAACCTTATCTATTCTATGGCAGTAGTTCTCTTTTCTTTTTGCATTGATGCACTTGTGTTAAATTTTCAATGGAGAACAAAAATGCTGTGTTAATGAGAGAGGTCAATAGAGAACAATCCACCTGGATCAAGCTGACATGAAGGTCACATTTATTAAGGCTGCAGTAAGTGAAATAACACTCTGAACCTTGCAGTGAATGGACTACAGCATCAAAAGACCACACAGAGTTCCACCCTCCTCATAAGAACAGGCAACTTAAGCTACAGTGGACACAGGTGCATCAAAACTGGGCAGCAGACAATTACAAATATCATTATCTGACACATCTTTGTACTGCAACTGAAGGGGTTAAAATTAGACATAAACAACATTAAGCCATGGATCTATCCTGCCTTCTGTCAGTGGTTTAGGGTGTTGGTGTAATGGTACGGGGAGTATTACAGCAGTGAAACTACCGCTAGTGCAGCCACCTGCACCTGCACCTGAGGCTAACACGCTTAGGGGGCCCATCTGGTCGACCATGCACTTAGGGCTATTCAATGGAAATGTCTCTTCAGGGGCCCGTTTGTGAATTGCTGCCCTTTAACAGCATGACTGATCCCCTGTAGTATCTGCAGCACTGGAAGGAAGTGAGTGGCGGTGACTTCGTACCATCTAAAAGAGACCAAGTCGTGCAGGAGGGAGAGGAGGGGGGGGGGCCTGTAGACTTGTAAAGCCTCTGACTCCCAACACGTCAGCCAGCAGACTGGACCCCAGGGAAACCATCCTCCTGCACATAAATGGTAGGTTACAGGAGGGTGGCTAAAAATGTGTACATTTTGTATGTGTCAGTGTGTGTATCTGTGTGTCTGTATGTGCCTCCTACACTAAGAGAGAGTTGGGAATAAGCTATGACCTATCCCTATCTTTCTAAGCTATTTCCCCTCCTCTCTACCCAAGAGCAGTATGTTGCTAATGCTCTGTAGGATCTCAATTGAAAAACCTAGCTAAAATCAAGCACATGCTACACAGCCAACTCTTAAATGTGATCCCACCATACTACCCAACTAACAGAGGGATGTAGAGCAAAGTTCTATTCCCCAACACACCCTCCCAGCAGCTACTGGGAGCCTGCTAGAGCTCTACCCTACTGATCTTTATTTTTATTATTGAAACCTGTATGGAGAAGATACTGTCTGATGTAAAATTTCAAATACTAAAAAATACACTAATATCCTATAGCCCCCTTCATTAGTTGTAGAGATCTGGGACTAAAGAGCCTCACATGTGAACGCCTATGGGTAATAACATTTAAAGTATACATTTTCTTGCACACTGCACAACATATTCAGTGCTATTAAATTAATATTATAAAACTGAGGCAAATATAGCTGATCAAAAAAAATTCTTCAACTTTGCTTGGCTATTGGAATTTTTCAATTCAAAAAACTTTTCAAGTGATTTAATATTTTTGAATAAATTTTAAAATGATTTAAAATTTAATATATATATATATATATATATTTATTTATTATTATTTTGATATTCTTTGATATATGAAATGTTTTATTAATCTATGATTTTTTTTATATTTGAATGTGTTGGAAATAAACATGCTTTTAAAAGTGTATACAAAAATATTAAATTATTTGAAAAACCTTAACCAAAAATATTAAATCTAGGCCATATTTTACTCATATTACAAGTTTAGTGAATAGCCTTGCTAGTCAAAATGTGATATTTTATGACAATAGTATTTTTTTCATTTTGCATTGAAGTGGTTACTTCAATTTATAAAATTTCTATAACTTTAAAAGAGGACTTGCATTGACAGCTTTGACAGCATCTTGTCTTAAGCCTTTACCAGTCACATTCTTATCAATGGGAAACCACTATACAGTATATTAGTATACATGCTTCCTTCTACATGACTTGTGCAAAATGTCATTGCCATCGTTATTGCAGTAAAAAAAGAAGCCTGGCATGAATTATGTAATCAGTGTTAAGCACTCTAGGAAGAACATAATTTTATTCCCTTGCATGTAAAGAGCAATCCTATCCCTTCCTTGCTTTATTGCATTTCATAGTTTAGAAATTAAGGTAATAATTTTAAGTGGAATCAAATGATATGCTGCAGCGCCAACATATTATTATTATAACTCTCCTAGCACTCTGTCATCTTGTGGGAGCACATTCCTACAGCGTGGGCAAACAAATGATAACTTTCAAATGTCAATCTGGTTCTATTCCTGAAGTTATAGCCGGTAGAGCATAAATAGCTGAAACTTTTTCATCTAAATTTAGGAATGTGTGGATTTCTTCAATTTTACCAGCCCTTTATGACCCCTGGTTGCACAGCTGTCATCTTTAAATTGTTTCAGTTTTAGCTAAAAATAATAAAAAAAAATTAATATATACCTAATTTTCCTTTTTATGTGTATTTTTCAGGGTTCTTACCATGTTGGCCTCTGGGAATTTCAATTATTCTTAGCATTCCTTAAGGTCCAGGTTATTTTGAATTTTGTATAGTGTTCACTGTATGTTAATAATCTTCAAAACGTTTATTTTTGTACAGCATGGTGTTATTTATTCTGTAAATAATCAGTTCTATAAATAAGCAAAAATGAATGATAATAATATTCAAATTATGTAAACAGATGATGCCCAGTCAGCCAGAACTACCACAAAAATGAAACCACAAAAAATGAATTTGGCTATTTTTCAGCTTGTATTAATACTTAATTAGCAAGTTGTAAAGCAAAATGTCCATAGCCATTTACAGGTCAATTACTTTGTGGTTTTTAAAGCGGCTACTGTAGTTACATTGGGAATTTAGTTAAAGATCTATACTATTCACTATCATCACTCACAAGCTGACTCTTGAGTGCAACTCTGTTTAGTAAACGGAGCCATTTTCTCAGCATCAGTGCAAAATTTGTACTTCACTATGAAAAAAAATAGCTATTTTTTCTGCATCCACATTAAACTAAACTAAAAAAATTAAATAAATCAGATATAAGTTTTGTGTAATTCGACCTTTCAATGCCACAGTGGAAGCCAAAACAATACCTCTCTTCCCTCTTAAACGGAAATAAAAGATGTAATTATTATACATGCTCTAATGAATGTTATTATATGCTGCAATCTCACAGGCCCTGTCATGTATAATTTTAGTGTTTTATTTCACTTTCACCAAAATAATCTAGTACAACTTACCTAGTGAGATCTTATATAGGATCTCCGTTGGTGTAGCATTTACATTTTGCCTGTGAAACCATAATGCCACCTTGAAGATTCCCTTAAGGTGTTATGGATTCTATCTTTTTCTATAGAGTGATTTTGCTAGGCTGGAATTTTGTTTTTGTTTAATTGGGGGGGTGGGGGAGGAGGTAAGGCAGGGTGGCAGCTGAATTATGACAGTTAATACATATCACGTTGCTATTAATTTGCACTGAAGCCACAAAAAAGAACAAAGAAACGTAAAAGTGTACTAAATTGGCTTGCATGTGTAAAAAAGATATTAGTTTTTTTATTCCTGGTAATTATCTTTGCTCAAGTTTGAACTGCTGTGTTTTCTGAGTGTTTTAAAGTCCGTAATTGGTCTGTCTAGTATTTGCACTGGCAACAGCCTCATATGGACGGCTAGAGTCAATGATTCTTACTCACTGAGCTATTTTTACAGTCTGCTATCACATAATAACTGTGGAAAGTAACATGTATACCGGTAATTAGTATATGCATGCTACATATCAAAATATTTATATCCATATTTTTGTCTTTACAGTAGCTGCTGAGAAATGTTCTGTGTGTGTCCGTCGATTCCCTTTTTTCTTGGTATGGATGCATGGTATTTTTCTATACCAATGTATGGATAGTAATCATATACTTTAACCCCTTCCCGACCTCAGACGTATCAGTTACCTCCGCCAAAAAATGGTCCTTAAGGATCATGATCGCTTCCAGCCGCTCTAACAGTATTGCAGAGATGCCTCAAAGTCGAGGCATCGTGCAATACCCCCCTTCACTGCCGGGCCGCCGGGTGATCGCTCCCCTGACAGACAGTCCCCCTGCTGGTGAAAAAAGTAAAAAGTAAAGTAAAAAACAAGTAAAAGAAAAAGTTTTAAAATAAAAATAATAATGTTAATAAAAAAAATTAAATATATATATATATATATATATATATATATATATACATATATGAGATATATATACACATATATGATATCTATATATAATATAAATATCTTATATATAATGTCATACTAAGTGTATTTTTTATTAATATATACATATTAATATAAAAATACACTTAGAGTAAAATTACACGTGTGTGTGTGTGTGTGTGTATATATATATATATATATATATATATATATATGTATATATATATATATATAATATATATAACTATATATATTGTGTGTATATATATATATATATTATAAAAATAAATAATCTATTAATAAAATAAATAAAACAAATGTAAAATTATTAATTAAAAAAATTATATATATATTTAACTATATGTACAGGTTTTATAGTGGCTTAGAAAATTACAGGGTCAAATAGAAGGCCGTTTTTTCACATTGAAATTTGCCAGATTGGTTATGTTGCCTTTGAGAGCGTATGGTAGCCCAGGAATAAGAATTACCCCCATAATGGCAGACCATTTGCAACAGAAGACAATCCAAGGTATTGCAAATGGGTTATGTCTTTTTTAGTAGCCACTTAATCACAAACACTGACCAAAGTTAGCGTTCATAATTGTTTTTTGCATTTTTAACACACAAATATAAATGCTAACTTTGGCCAGTGTTTGTGACTAAGTGGGTACTAAAAAAGACTGGACATACCCAACATTGAATACCCTGGGCTGTCTACTTTTCAAAAATATATGGTTTGATAGGGGTTAATTACATTTCCTGGCTTAAAACAATTTCCCAAATAGGACATGGGTGCATGATGAACAGCTGTGAAAATTCCAAGTTGGGAAAACTGGAATGCACACCCTCCAAATAAGGTCTTTTAGCCCCCAGAGAACCTAAAACACATCTACATGGGTGGTATCACTGTACTCAGGAGATGTTGCTGAACACATATTGAGGTGTTATTTGGCAGTAACCCTTACAGTTCTCAGTACATGTATTCTTAAATTGTGTGTGTCAAAAAAAATCACCATTATCTTATTTTTTTGGCATAGATTGGTGGTAAATTGGTTGCATGAAAAGAGTCAAAATATCCCAATTTTAATACCTTACGTTGTCTTTTTAAAAAAAAATAATATATACATGTGAAGGGTTATTCAGGGATTCCTGACAGATATCAGTGTTACAATGTAACTTGAGTTCATTTTAAAACAAAATGGTTTGGAAATAGCAAAGTGCTACTTTTACTTATAGCCCTATAACTTTCCAAAAAAAGAGAAGTACATGTTAACATTGGGTATTTCTAAACTCAGGACAAAATTTTTAAACTATTTAGCATGAGTGGTTTTTGACGTTGTAGATGCGTAACAGATTTTAGGGGTCAAAGTTAAAAAAAGTGTGTTTTTTTACATTTATTCATCGTATTTTATAATATTTTTTATAGTAAATTATATATGATGAAAATAATGGTATCTTTAGAAAGACCATTTAATGGCGAGAAAAACTGTATATAATTGTGGGTACAGTAAATGAGTAAGAGGAAAATTACAGCTAAACACAAACACCGCAGAAATGTAAAAACAGCCCTGTTCCCAAACAGTAAAAAAAATTAAAAGTGATCTGGTCACAAAGGGGTTAAAGAAACACTTCCACCCCTATGCCGACTGAAGCACAAATTGTTGTAAGACAGAAGTGTCTTAATTTCAGATGTTAAACCAGCAGGCAGAATGTGGTAGGTTAAGAGTGTCAACGGACAACCTCAGCCTATCATTGGCCACCCAGCTAAATCTTCCTCATATTGCAGAGCAGAGAGAAAAATGCTGGGTTTCCAACTTCAGAGTTTTTGCCAAATGATTTAACTCCTGAAGGTAATATGGTGCCCAGGCACTTCTTATTTGGTCAGTAAGTATGTATTTTATTTTAATCAATATTTCAAATGAAAAATTATAATCTGTGCTGTAAGTGTTTAGATAGCTAGAAGCAACTACTCTTGTTAAAGATATATTATAAATATAATTAGTTAGATTTGTCTATAATCAAGACCTCAATCATATTGTTTTATGCATATAATTTAAGAAATAATTATGGAAACAATTAACTGCATTTTTAACTATTTGTTGAAAAATAAGTTAATGTGTTAGCAGCAATATGTGAATAAAATTGGTTAGCTCAGTGAGATAATGCAAAGTAGTTTTTATTACAAGTAGCAAGAATACTGCATGTTCCTAAAAGAGATCACGATATTCTCTTTTAAACTATTTAAGATGATCTGATCACGTTGTAGTTTCAGTTCTTGTTTTACAAGTTACTTCAGTGTATCTTGGATTATAATGAATCCTGGTTTGTAACCATAAGAGGCCGTCAAACTCTTGCACTACAAATTGGAAAATGGCCAAACACAAAATCTGCTTTGTTTTTTCGAGTCTGAGACAATGTAACATTTTGCTCAAACCTACAGTATTTTAATGACTTATGCATTAAATGTCAGAGGTTGAAAATTAGACTATAAATAATAACTCACCAATTCTTTTCCTTGTTAGCAGATAGTCTTTAACTATCAAGAGAACTGACTCATATAACATAATCATTCAGCCACTCCGATGAGATTTGAAGTTTGCATGATTGCAGGATTTATAAAACATTTTAGACTGAAGAAGGTGCTAAACCACTAATATGTAACAATGCATGTTAGTTTGAAAAAAATCACAGGAAGATGTCCCATAGTGGCAACGATGAGTACATCAAATATTTCAATTTAAAACTCAAAATTGAAGATCATTCAGCACTAAAAATAGTTCTAGTCAAATGTCCACAAAGGCCCATATAATGCCAGGAGTCATTAAAATGAATGTAGAGCAAAAATGCTGTATCAACATATCAACAAAGTATTAACTTACACATTCTTCAAAAGGAAAATGTAGGATTCACCAGAATATAAAACACATCCATCAGTTTTAAGTAGAAATTTAGAAGAAAAAAAGACAGCCAGTATCATAATTACTGTAAACTTCAGTTTATGTGTATAGGAAGATAGTGTGTGTGGGTATAAGGGAATGTAGTGTGTGTGTAGGGGATGCTGTGTATGTGTGTAAGGGATGCAGTGTGTGCACAAAGGATGCAGTGTGTGTGTATAGTAGATGCAATGTGTGCGTAAAGGAAGTAGTGTATGTGTATAATGGATGTAGTCTGTGTATTTGTGGGAAGGCATAGGGGCTATGTTATGGAAAGCAATTTTACATTTTTCATTATTATTATTATTATTATTATTTAATTTTTAATGTTTTTAGTCTGCCATGACTTAAACTGGGTGTTGCAATGCAGACACTTCTTATGAGTCCTGGTACTACATAGCATTGGAATATGATAACCTGCAGTAACACTCTGACAGACCAGAAAATATAGTTGATCTTAAATGCACAGTGCACGAGAGAAAATGTAAGAATATTTCTGAACTAGAAAAATTCTGTAAGGAAGAGAATGGGAAACAATGCAAGACAAGAGAGACTACAGGCATTGTTGTTAAACTTTCACACGTCACATTTATTCTTTTATTTTGTCGTTCTGTTAAATTTTGCAGAACAATAGTACCTGGGCATTGATATTTGATACCTGGGATTCCCATCTGTTCGCACGGGCCAAGCTGACAGATGCACTGTATGCAGTGCTCAAAGTGAGAGCTAAATACATCCCTTTAAATTTGCATTTAAATCATGCTCACACCAGGGAGACCAAGTAATCAGTCGATACCTGGGGCTCCACTCTGTCAGTCTTGGCCCATATTTAGTGGGTCCAGACTGCAGATGATCTATATGCAGTGATAGGGGAGGTCAAGGGGGCCTGAAGAAACCATCATGGAGTCTCCCTATTAGCTCATGGAGGGTGATTACCATCTGCAAAGGGGGTTCAGTGCTGAGATATCCAGGCTGCCCCGCACTAATCACTATGAGTGAGGCATTTGAATTATAGTGTGACTGCACTATAAGGGATTCTCTTTGGTGACATCAAAACCACTTTCAAATCCTAACTTTAATCATAACCCTATTGCTAGGATTAACATTAGGATTAACAATAGAGTTGGGTTAGGGATTATAGTTCATCTGCAATATGCAAAGCATTTCCAAACTTTCCAGCCCCATTACTGCTGCAAGAAAGTCAGTGCTCCATCAGCTGATCATCTGCAATAAGCAAAGCCTGATTTCCAAACTATCCAGCCTCATTACTGCTGCAAGAAAGTCAGTGCTCTATCAGCTGACCGTCTGCAATAAGCAAAGCCTTTCCAAACTTTCCAGCCCCATTACTGCTGCAAGAAAGTCAGTGCTCCATCAGCTGATCATCTGCAATAAGCAAAGCCTGATTTCCAAACTATCAAGCCCTATTACCTGCTGCAAGAAAGTCTGATACCCACCCACCCCATGCTCATTATCACATTTATAGATAGTCTGTCACACCCAAATGTTAGATAAGCAGAAACAGCAGGTGTACACACTGCCTCTTATCAGTATACTCCTCCACTTTCTAAACTTCTAAAACTTTATCTTTAACTTCCTACTCCTGGTTTTGATATTCCAATTTATTTATTTACTTATTTATTTTTTCTCCAAATTGACTTTTTCCCAGTTTAGCAATGCTCTGACTTCACCTACTCTCCATTTACTCCTTCTCCCTTAGTATCAAAATATCTCCCTACAACAACTTTCCTCTTCCTCCCAACAACCTTTACAGTTCTCCCTCTCTGCTACACTCCCCCTTCTCTCAACTCATGCCCTGCACTCATTTTTCTGCTCCCTCTCTCCTGCCCATAATCGATCTCATCCTAGACCCCATGCACACCTCCTGTCACTATCTATCCTCCTTCTTCTAGCAGCTGGTGATCCCTCTCCCAACCCAGGGGACTTTACCCCCTCTGCACACACTAAGACAACAAGAAACCACACAAACCTCATCACAATACCCTGCCCTTTATCCTCATTTGCCAACATTCAGTGTGCACTCTGGAACACCCGCTCGGTCTGCAGCAATCTGAAATCAACAGCCATAAACAACCTTTTTATCTCAAACTCACTCACACTATTAGCACCAACAGAGACATGGCCTGCCCCCTCTTATACTCCTATTCCTGCCAATTTATGTTTTGGTGGGCTACAATTCTTCCACACTCCAAGACCTAACTGTAAAGGAGGTGGTGTAGGCATCTCTCCCCTCAATGTACCTTTCAACCAAACTCACCTGCCTTTGCCCTATCCTTTACTTCCTTTGAAGTTCACACTGTCTGCCTATTTAAACCCACTCCTTTAAGAATTGCTATCATCCCCTGCCCCCTCCACCCCCATTCCCGGTCATCTTAGGTTATTTATTGAGTACTTTTTGTCTTCCTGGCTACCTCACTTCCTCTCCGCTAGCACTCCTTCCCTTATATGTGGGTATTTCAATATACCAATCAATAACCCCAACTGCACTGATGCATCTCGTCTGCTCTCTGTAACCTCCTCCTTTGGCCTTATACAATGGTCTATTTCAGCAACCCATACAGCGGGAAACACTCTTGATCTCGCCTTCACCAACCTCTGTACCGCCTCTAATCTCTCCAATATTCCTTTTTCTCTATCCACCATCTACTGACTTTTGAAATCAGCACACCCAGGACCCAACTGACACCACCCTTGGCACATCAATATCACAGAAAACTACAATGTCTTGACCTAGACCACTTCTCCACTAACCTCCAAACTGTCCTTTTACGGATCTCAAACCTCACCTACACTAGCTCTGCAATTCTTCTACAACTCCACCCTCTACTCTCAACTAGACATTATGGTACCTCCTACACTTAAACACAGCAAACGCCCCCAACTACAACCTTGGCACATCAAGCTGACTCGATACCTCCAGAAATGCTCCAGAACTGCTGAATACTGCTGGGAAATTCTCACTCCGCATCTGACTTTCTCTACAATAAATTTATGCTGCACTCTTACAGCTTGGCTCTTTCCTCTGCAAAAGTAAATTACTTCAATACCCTCATAACCACACTCTCCCACGAACCCAAATGACTATTTCACACTTTTAACTCTCTTCTACGCCATGTTGCTCCTCCTCCACCTCCTCCTACCTACTTAACCGCCACAAACTTTGCAACTTACTTCACTGACAAGATCTCTACAATCAGGGAAGAGATCTCTAATCTCTCCCCTTCCCCTTACAGTATTCCCCCAACCTCACTCCCTCTGCTGTTTTATGTTCATTCACACCCGCTACAGCGGAAGAGGTTTCTGATCTGCTCCAGTCCTCCTGCCCCACCACCTGCTCCCTTGATCCTATTCCCTCACATCTCATCCGTTCTCTGTCTCCTTCTCTTGCTTTGCCTCTCACTAAAATTCTCAGTCTCTCCTTCTCCTATGGCATATTTCCATTACCCTTCAAACATGCAACTGTAACTCCGATTCTAAAAAAGTCCAACCTGGACCCTAACTCCCCGTCCAACTACCGCCCTATCTCGCTACTGCCTTTTGCGTCCAAGATCCTTGAAAGACTTGTGAATGTGAGATTGAAAGACTTCCTCTAATCCAATTCTCTGCTCGACCCACTTCAGTCTGGTTTCCGCGCTTAGCACTCTGTGGAAACGGCTCTGACCAAAGTATCAAACGATCTACTCACTGCAAAATATCATGGTCACTACTCTATCCTAATTCTCCTTGACCTTTCCACTGCTTTTGATACTGTTGATCATAAACAGTTTCTTCTCATCCTCTGTAATCTCGGTCTATGAGATATTGCTCTCTCCTGGTGCTCCTCCTACTTCACCCTGCACTCTTTTAGTGTCTCTTTCTCTTGCTCTGCCTCTTCCTCCCAACCTCTCTCTGTTGGTGTCCCCCAAGGTTCTGTCCTTGTTCCCCTACTGTTCTTGATCTATACTGCCTCCCATGGTAAATGCATCAGCTCCTTTGGCTTCCAATATCACTTCTATGCCAATGAAAGGCAAATCTATCTGTCCTCCCCAGATCTCTCACCGTCCATCTTGACTAGGGTCTCTGACTGCCTCTCTGCTATTTCTAACTGGATGGCTGCCCACTTCCTTAAGATCAACTTGTCCAAAGCAGAACTTCTGGTTTTTACTCCCTGTAGCGGAGAGGTAGTATAATCTACAGTATCTCCGCTGGGTAACAGGAACAGCATAAAATAATCCAAGGAAATAAATACAGCATACAATAATCCCGGTAGCGTTATAAGAATCCTTCCTTCCCAAGAACTAGATGACACATAGGCTGGGAGTCAACTGATC
>OW240916.1:210318926-210333578 GCA_933207985.1 Pelobates cultripes | reverse complement strand
TCTTTAAATTGTTTCAGTTTTAGCTAAAAATAATAAAAAAAAATTAATATATACCTAATTTTCCTTTTTATGTGTATTTTTCAGGGTTCTTACCATGTTGGCCTCTGGGAATTTCAATTATTCTTAGCATTCCTTAAGGTCCAGGTTATTTTGAATTTTGTATAGTGTTCACTGTATGTTAATAATCTTCAAAACGTTTATTTTTGTACAGCATGGTGTTATTTATTCTGTAAATAATCAGTTCTATAAATAAGCAAAAATGAATGATAATAATATTCAAATTATGTAAACAGATGATGCCCAGTCAGCCAGAACTACCACAAAAATGAAACCACAAAAAATGAATTTGGCTATTTTTCAGCTTGTATTAATACTTAATTAGCAAGTTGTAAAGCAAAATGTCCATAGCCATTTACAGGTCAATTACTTTGTGGTTTTTAAAGCGGCTACTGTAGTTACATTGGGAATTTAGTTAAAGATCTATACTATTCACTATCATCACTCACAAGCTGACTCTTGAGTGCAACTCTGTTTAGTAAACGGAGCCATTTTCTCAGCATCAGTGCAAAATTTGTACTTCACTATGAAAAAAAATAGCTATTTTTTCTGCATCCACATTAAACTAAACTAAAAAAATTAAATAAATCAGATATAAGTTTTGTGTAATTCGACCTTTCAATGCCACAGTGGAAGCCAAAACAATACCTCTCTTCCCTCTTAAACGGAAATAAAAGATGTAATTATTATACATGCTCTAATGAATGTTATTATATGCTGCAATCTCACAGGCCCTGTCATGTATAATTTTAGTGTTTTATTTCACTTTCACCAAAATAATCTAGTACAACTTACCTAGTGAGATCTTATATAGGATCTCCGTTGGTGTAGCATTTACATTTTGCCTGTGAAACCATAATGCCACCTTGAAGATTCCCTTAAGGTGTTATGGATTCTATCTTTTTCTATAGAGTGATTTTGCTAGGCTGGAATTTTGTTTTTGTTTAATTGGGGGGGTGGGGGAGGGGGAGGAGGTAAGGCAGGGTGGCAGCTGAATTATGACAGTTAATACATATCACGTTGCTATTAATTTGCACTGAAGCCACAAAAAAGAACAATGAAACGTAAAAGTGTACTAAATTGGCTTGCATGTGTAAAAAAGATATTAGTTTTTTTTATTCCTGGTAATTATCTTTGCTCAAGTTTGAACTGCTGTGTTTTCTGAGTGTTTTAAAGTCCGTAATTGGTCTGTCTAGTATTTGCACTGGCAGCAGCCTCATATGGACGGCTAGAGTCAATGATTCTTACTCACTGAGCTATTTTTACAGTCTGCTATCACATAATAACTGTGGAAAGTAACATGTATACCGGTAATTAGTATATGCATGCTACATATCAAAATATTTATATCCATATTTTTGTCTTTACAGTAGCTGCTGAGAAATGTTCTGTGTGTGTCCGTCGATTCCCTTTTTTCTTGGTATGGATGCATGGTATTTTTCTATACCAATGTATGGATAGCAATCATATACTTTAACCCCTTCCCAACCTCAGACGTATCAGTTACCTCCGCCAAAAAATGGTCCTTAAGGACCTCAAAGTCGAGGCATCGTGCAATACCCCCCTTCACTGCCGGGCCGCCGGGTGATCACTCCCCTGACAGACAGTCCCCCTGCTGGTGAAAAAAGTAAAAAAGTCAAGTAAAAAAAAAGTAAAAGAAAAAGTTTTAAAATAAAAATAATAATGTTAAAAAATAAATAAATATATATATATATATATATATATATATATATATATATATATATATATATATATGAGATATATATACACATATATGATATCTATATATAATATAAATATCTTATATATAATGTCATACTAAGTGTATTTTTTATTAATATATACATATTAATATAAAAATACACTTAGAGTAAAATTACACGTGTGTGTGTGTATATATATATATATATATATATATATATATATAATATATATAACTATATATATTGTGTATATATATATATATATTATAAAAATAAATAATCTATTAATAAAATAAATAAAACAAATGTAAAATTATTAATTTAAAAAAATTATATATATATTTAAATATATATATATGTGTGTGTGTGTAATTTTATTCTAACTGTATTTTGTTATTAATATATATATATATATATATTTATATCAAAATACACTTAGAACAAAACTATATATATATCTATGCATATATAAATAAATAAAAATAATATGAAATATACATATGTCCATATACATAATTACATAAATAATTTCATAAATATGCATATAGACTTCAGCTATATATATATATATATATATATATATATATATATATATTTAAATTCTACGTGCATATTTATGTAATTTTTTTTACACAATTAAGTAATTTCATTTCTTGCAATTTGGGGGACCTGCTTGACAACCCAGGCCAAAAGTGCAGAGAATTTAATCTGCTAGCACTATATTTAACCCTGTAAATTTCCAAGACACCCTTAAACCTGTAGATGGGGGGGGTACTGTTTTATTTGGTAGACTTTGCTGAAGACAAATATTAGGTTTCAAAACAGTAAAACATATCACAGCGATGATGTTGTCAGTGAAAGTGGCATTTTTTTAATTTTTCACACACAAAAGGCACATTCACTGATGATATCATTGTTGTGATATGTTTTACTGTTCTGAACAACTAATATTTGTGTTCAGCAAAGTCTCCATATTATAACAGTACCCCCCATGTACAGGTTTTATAGTGGCTTAGAAAATTACAGGGTCAAATAGAAGGCTGTTTTTTCACATTGAAATTTGCCAGATTGGTTATGTTGCCTTTGAGAGCGTATGGTAGCCCAGGAATAAGAATTACCCCCATAATGGCAGACCATTTGCAACAGAAGACAATCCAAGGTATTGCAAATGGGTTATGTCTTTTTTAGTAGCCACTTAATCACAAACACTGACCAAAGTTAGTGTTCATAATTGTTTTTTGCATTTTTAACACACAAACAAATATAAAAGCTAACTTTGGCCAGTGTTTGTGACTAAGTGGGTACTAAAAAAGACTGGACATACCCAACATTGAATACCCTGGGCTGTCTACTTTTCAAAAATATATGGTTTGATAGGGATTCATTACATTTCCTAGCTTAAAACAATTTCCCAAATAGGACATGGGTGCACGATGAACAGCTGTGAAAATTCCAAGTTGGAAAACTGGAATGCACACCCTCCAAATAAGGTCTTTTAGCCCCCAGAGAACCCAAAACACATCTACATGGGTGGTATTACTGTACTCAGGAGATGTTGCTGAACACATATTGAGGTGTTATTTGGCAGTAACCCTTACAGTTCTCAGTACATGTATTCTTAAATTGTGTGTGTCAAAAAAAATCACCATTATCTTATTTTTTGGCATAGATTGGTGGTAAATTGGTTGCATGAAAAGAGTCAAAATATCACAATTTTAATACCTTAGGTTGTCTTTTTAAAAAAAAAATAATATATACATGTGAAGGGTTATTCAGGGATTCCTGGCAGATATCAGTGTTACAATGTAACTTGCGTTCATTTTAAAACAAAATGGTTTGGAAATAGCAAAGTGCTACTTTTACTTATAGCCCTATAACTTTCCAAAAAAAGAGAAGTACATGTTAACATTGGGTATTTCTAAACTCAAGACAAAATTTAGAAACTATTTAGCATGAGTGGTTTTTGACGTTGTAGATGCGTAACAGATTTTAGGGGTCAAAGTTAAAAAAAGTGTGTTTTTTTACATTTATTCATCGTATTTTATAATATTTTTTATAGTAAATTATATATGATGAAAATAATGGTATCTTTAGAAAGACCATTTAATGGCGAGAAAAACTGTATATAATTGTGGGTACAGTAAATGAGTAAGAGGAAAATTACAGCTAAACACAAACACCGCAGAAATTTAAAAACTGCCCTGGTCCCAAACAGTAAAAAAATGTAAAAGTGGTCTGGTCACAAAGGGGTTAAAGAAACACTACCACCCCTATGACGACTGAAGCACAAATTGTTGTAGGACAGGAGTGTCTTAATTTCAGATGTTAAACCAGCAGGCAGAATGTGGTAGGTAGGTAAGAGTGTCAACGGACATCCTCAGCCTATCATTGGCCACCCAGCTAAATCTTCCTCATATTGCAGAGCAGAGAGAGAAATGATGAGAACAGAGGTGCTGGGTTTTCAACTTCAGAGTTTTTGCAAAATGATTTAACTCCTGAAGGTAATATGGTGCCCAGGCACTTCTTATTTGGTCAGTAAGTATGTATTTTATTTTAATCAATATTTCAAATGAAAAATTATAATCTGTGCTGTAAGTGTTTAGATAGCTAGAAGCAACTACTCTTGTTAAAGATATATTATAAATATAATTAGCTAGATTTGTCTATAATCAAGACCTCAATCATATTGTTTTATGCATATAATTTAAGAAATAATTATGGAAACATTTAACTGCATTTTTATCTATTTGTTGAAAAATAAGTTAATGTGTTAGCAGCAATATGTGAATAAAATTGGTTAGCTCAGTGAGATAATGCAAAGTAGTTTTTATTACAAGTAGCAAGAATACTGCATGTTCCTAAAAGAGATCACGATATTCTCTTTTAAACTATTTAAGATGATCTGATCACGTTGTAGTTTCAGTTCTTGTTTTACAAGTTACTTCAGTGTATCTTGGATTATAATGAATCCTGGTTTGTAACCATAAGAGGCCGTCAAACTCTTGCACTACAAATTGGAAAACGGCCAAACACACAATCTGCTTAGTTTTTTCGAGTCTGAGACAATGTAAAATTTTACAGACTTATGCATTAAATGTCAGAGGTTGAAAATTAGACTATAAATAATAACTCACTAATTTTTTTTCCTTGTTAGCAGATAGTCTTTAACTATCAAGAGAACTGACTCATATAACATAATCATTCAGCCACTCTGATGAGATTTGAAGTTTGCATGATTGCAGGATTTATGAAACATTTTAGACTGAAGAAGGTGCTAAGCCACTAATATGTAACAATACATGTTAGTTTGAAAAAAATCACCGGAAGATGTCCCATAGTGGCAATGTTGAGTACATCAAATATTTCAATTTAAAACTCAAAACTGAAGATCATTCAGCACAAAAAATAGTTCTAGTCAAATGACCACAAAGGCCCATATAATGCCAGGAGTCATTAAAATGAATGTAGATCAAAAATGCTGTATCAACATATCAACAAAGTATTAACTCACACATTCTTCAAAAGGAAAATGTAGGATTCACCAGAATATAAAACACATCCATCAGTTTTAAGTAGAAATTTAGAAGAAAAATAGACAGCCAGTATCATAATTACTGTAAACTTCAGCTTATGTGTATAGGAAGATAGTGTGTGTGAGTATAAGGGAATGTAGTGTGTGTGTAGGGGATGCTGTGTATGTGTGTAAGGGATGCAGTGTGTGCACAAAGGATGCAGTGTGTGTGTATAGTAGATGCAATGTGCGCGTAAAGGAAGTAGTGTATGTGTATAATGGATGTAGTCTGTGTATTTGTGGGAAGGCATAGGGGCTATGTTATGGAAAGCAATTTTACATTTTTCATTATTATTATTATTATTATTATTATTTTTTAATTTTTAATGTTTTTAGTCTGCCATGACTTAACCTGGGTGTTGCAATGCAGACACTTCTTATGAGTCCTGGTACTACATAGCATTGGAATGTTGCTATGATAATCTGCAGTAACACTCTGACAGACCAGAAAATATAGTTGATCTTAAATGCACAGTGCACGAGAGAAAATGTAAGAATATTTCTGAACTAGAAAAATTCTGTAAGGAAGAGAATGCAAGACAAGAGAGACTACAGGCATTGTTGTTAAACTTTCACACGTCACATTATTCTTTTATTTTGTCGTTCTGTTAAATTTTGCTGAACAATAGTACCTGGGCATTGATATTTGATAACTGGGATTCCCATCTGTTAGCAGGGGCCAAGCTGACAGATGCACTGTATGCAGTGCTCAAAGTGAGAGCTAAATACATCCCTTTAAATTTGCATTTAAATCATGCTCACACCAGGGAGACCAAGTAATCAGTCGATACCTGGGGCTCCACTTTGTCAGTCTTGGCCCATATTTAGTGGGTCCAGACTGCAGATGATCTATATGCAGTGATAGGGGAGATCAATGGGGCCTGAAGAAACCATCATGGAGTCTCCCTATTAGCTCATGGAGGGTGATTACCATCTGCAAAGGGGGTTCAGTGCTGAGATATCCAGGCTGCCCCGCACTAATCGCTATGAGTGAGGCATTTGAATTATAGTGTGACTGCACTATAAGGGATTCTCTTTGGTGACATCAAAACCACTTTCAAATCCTAACTTTAATCATAACCCTATTGCTAGGATTAACTTTAGGATTAACAATAGAGTTGGGTTAGGGATTATAGTTCATCTGCAATAAGCAAAGCCTTTCCAAACTTTCCAGCCCCATTACTGCTGCAAGAAAGTCAGTGCTCCATCAGCTGATCATCTGCAATAAGCAAAGCCTGATTTCCAAACTATCAAGCCCCATTACCTGCTGCAAGAAAGTCTGATACCCACCCACCCCATGCTCATTATCACATTTATAGATAGTCTGTCACACCCCAAATGTTAGATAAGCAGAAACAGCAGGTGTACACACTGCCTCTTATCAGTATACTCCTCCACTTTCTAAACTTCTAAAACTTTATCTTTAACTTCCTACTCCTGGTTTTGATATTCCAATTTATTTATTTACTTATTTATTTTTTCTCCAAATTGACTTTTTCCCAGTTTAGCAATGCTCTGACTTCACCTACTCTCCATTTACTCCTTCTCCCTTAGTATCAAAATCTCTCCCTACAAAACTTTCCTCTTCCTCCCAACAACCTTTACAGTTCTCCCTCTCTGCTACACTCCCCCTTCTCTCAACTCATGCCCTGCACTCATTTTTGTGCTCCCTCTCTCCTACCCATAATCGATCTCATCCTAGACCCCATGCACATAAAACCCACTCACACCTCCTGTCACTATCTATCCTCCTTCTAGCAGCTAGTGATCTCTCTCCCAACCCAGGGGACTTTACCCCCTCTGCACACACTAAGACAACAAGAAACCACACAAACCTCATCACAATACCCTGCCCTTTATCCTCATTTGCCAACATTCAGTGTGCACTCTGGAACACCCGCTCGGTCTCCAGCAATCTGAAATCAACAGCCATAAACAACCTTTTTATCTCAAACTCACTCACACTACTAGCACTCACAGAGACATGGCCTTCCCCCTCTTATAGTCCTATTCCTGCCAATTTATGTTTTAGTGGGCTACAATTCTTCCACACTCCAAGACCTAACTGTAAAGGAGGTGGTGTAGGCATCTCTCCCCTCAATGTACCTTTCAACCAAACTCACCTGCCTTTGCCCTATCCTTTACTTCCTTTGAAGTTCACACTGTCCGCCTATTTAAACCCACTCCTTTAAGAATTGCTATCATCCCCTGCCCCCTCCACCCCCATTCCCGGTCATCTTAGGTTATTTATTGAGTACTTGTTGTCTTCCTGGCTACCTCACTTCCTCTCCTCTAGCACTCCTTCCCTTATATGTGGGTATTTCAATATACCAATCAATAACCCCAACTGCACTGATGCATCTTGTCTGCTCTCTGTAACCTCCTCCTTTGGCCTTATACAATGGTCTATTTCAGCAACCCATAAGGCGGGAAACACTCTTGATCTCACCTTCACCAACCTCTGTACCGCCTCTAATCTCTCCAATATTCCTTTTTCTCTATCCACCATCTACTGACTTTTGAAATCAGCACACCCAGGACCCAACTGACACCACCCTTGGCACATCAATATCACAGAAAACTACAATGTCTTGACCTAGACCACTTCTCCACTAACCTCCAAACTGTCCTTTTACGGATCTCAAACCTCACCTAAACTAGCTCTGCAATCCTTCTACAACTCCACCCTCTACTCTCAACTAGACATCATGGCACCTCCTACACTTAAACACAGCAAACGCCCCAAACTACAACCTTGGCACACCAAGCTGACTCAATACCTCCAGAAATGCTCCAGAACTGCTGAATACTGCTGGGAAATTCTCACTCCGCATCTGACTTTCTCTACAATAAATTTATGCTGCACTCTTACAGCTTTGCTCTTTCCTCTGCAAAAGTAAATTACTTCAATACCCTCATAACCACACTCTCCCGTGAACCCAAACGACTATTTCACACTTTTAACTCTCTTCTACGCCATGTTGCTCCTCCTCCACCTCCTCCTACCTACTTAACCGCCACAAACTTTGCAACTTACTTCACTAACAAGATCTCTACAATCAGGGAAGAGATCTCTCATCTCTCCCCTTCCCCTTACGGTATTCCCCCAACCTCACTCCCTCTGCTGTTTAAGTTCATTCACACCCGCTACAGCGGAAGAGGTTTCTGATCTGCTCCAGTCCTCCCGCCCCACCACCTGCTCCCTTGATCCTATTCCCTCACATCTCATCCGTTCTCTGTCTCCTTCTCTTGCTTTGCCTCTCACTAAAATTCTCAGTCTCTCCTTCTCCTCTGGCATATTTCCATTACCCTTCAAACATGCAACTGTAACCCCGATTCTAAAAAAGCCCAACCTGGACCCTAACTCCCGTCCAGCTACCGCCCTATCTCGCTACTGCCTTTTGCATCCAAGATCCTTGAAAGACTTGTGTATGTGAGATTGACAGACTTCCTCTAATCCAATTCTCTGCTCGACCCACTTCAGTCTGGTTTCCGCGCTTGGCACTCTGTGGAAACGGCTCTGACCAAAGTATCAAACGATCTACTCACTGCAAAATATCATGGTCACTACTCTATCCTAATTCTCCTTGACCTTTCCACTGCTTTTGATACTGTTGATCATAAACAGTTTCTTCTCATCCTCTGTAATCTCGGTCTATGAGATATTGCTCTCTCCTGGTGCTCCTCCTACTTCACCCAGCGCTCTTTTAGTGTCTCTTTCTCTTGCTCTGCCTCTTCCTCCCAACCTCTCTCTGTTGATGTCCCCCAAGGTTCTGTCCTTGTTCCCCTACTGTTCTTGATCTAGACTGCCTCCCATGGTAAACGCATCAGCTCCTTCGTGTCAATTTGAATAGTCAAACTGCTATAATACCCCCAAAAGAGACATAGTCCCATTAAATCCATCTATTACAATTCTTATGTCAAACTGAAATAGTCATGTGTCTTATATGCCACTGTAACTTCACAAGATAGTGGCAGAGGCATACATTGGGGTCCTGTTATACCCAGAAGATGTAGCTGAACACAGATTTACAAAATACAGATTAACCCCTTCAGGATGGAGTCAATAGTGCATCAAAACAAAACGTAAACAAAAACTGGAATTTGCGCTATATGTCTGTTCAACCGTAATTCACTGCTGTCACATTAAGTGCACCTACACTATTACATATCATTTGGTTCAGGAGAAACAGGGCTTTAATTTATCATTAACTATTCATATATGGAACAAAATTATGAATAAAATTTAAAAAAATGTGAGAAAATGTGAGAAAATAAGATTTTTATTTGCCAGATTAGTAATGTTACCTTTGAGACGGTGTGGTAGCCCAGGAATGAGAATTACCCCAATAATGGCATACCATTTGAAAAAGTAGATAACCCAAGGTATTGAAAGTGGGGTATGTTTAGTCTTTTTTAGTAGCCACTTAGTCACAAACACTGGCCAAAGTTAGCGTTCATATTTGTTTTTGTGTGAAAAAAGCAAAAAAATTATATTTGGCCAGTGTTTGTGACTAAGTGGCTACTAAGAAAGACTGGACATACCCCACTTGCAATACCTTGGGTTGTCTACTTTTGCAAATGGTATGCCATCATGGGGGTAATTCTCATTCCTGGGCTACCATACGCTCTCAAAGGCAACATAACCAATCTGGCAAATTTCAATGTCAAAAAAATGAAATGCAAGCCTTATATGTGACTCTCTAACTTTCCAAAACACCATAAAACCTGTACATGGGGGGTACTGTTATTCTTGGGAGACTTCACTAAACACAAATATTAGTGTTTTAAAACAGTAAAACATATTACAACAATAATATAGTCCATAAAAGTGCAGTTCGTTTGTAAAAAATGCAAAAAACATCACTTTTACTTAAAATATCATCGTTGTAATACAATTTACCAGTTTGAAACACTAATATTTGAGTTCAGCGAAGTCTCCTGAGTAAAACAGTACCCCCTATGTACAGGTTTTATGGTGTCTTGGAGAGTTACAGGGTCAAATATAGTGCTTGCAAATTAAATTCTCTGCACTTTCTCCCTGTGTTGTCAGGCATGTCAATCAAATTTTATTTAATCAAATCACATAATTATGTTAAAAGATTACTTAAATATACATGTAGAATTTTAATATATATGCATTTATAGGTATTTAAATTCTACGTGTATACTAATGTAATCTTTTATGTAATTATATGTATTTATCTATATATATATATTTGTGGTTATTTGTATTTTATATATATAGATAGATATATATAGAATGTAATTCTAAGTGTATTTTGTTACCAATATATGTATATTAATAAGAAAATGCAGTTAGAATAAAATTACATATGAATATATAATTTATATAAAATTTTGTTTCAATATTTTATTTATTTATTTTATTTTATTTATTATTGTAAATATACGTATATATCTAATATATGTGTATATATCTATTATAATATGTATGCAACGTCATTCTAAGTGTATTTTAATACTAATATATGTACTTATATTAATATTAAAATACACTTTGTGTGACATTACATATATATAATATGTAAATATATTCTATAAATATAATATATATACATATATTATATATATAAATACATTTCTATTTTATTTTATAACTTGTCTAATCATTTTTTTTTTACTTTCCCACCAGCAGGGGGACTGTCTGACATTTCAGACAGTCCCTCTGCTGGCAGACCTACAGCCAGCTATAGGGGGCCATGTAATCGCACTTTGAGAGCGATCACATGGCCCCGGGGGCCTGATTTGCCAGGGGAGGGCTGCATGGGCTGTCAGGCAGCCCTCCAGAAGAGGATCGCGGTGGAGGTGAGTACCGAGGACCTCCAGGGGCTCAAAGCCGTTAAGGCGTTCTATGCCGCCGCAAGGGCTTTAAAGCCCACTTAATACGGGACGGCATAGAACGCCGTAACGGCGTTAACGGGTTAAAAAAAAAAACTTGTTATGAAGCATGTAACAAAAAACAGAAACACTATAATTTTTCTATAAAATTTACCATTGTACCTGTGAGACATCACGGAACACAAATATGAGTGTTTTAAAGCAGTAAAAGTTAACAGTATTGTGACATTAAAAAAAATGCTACGCAGAACTAAAACATTTTTTTCTTAATTTCTTAAACTTTTTAAAATTTTATTCATACTAACTTATGTTTTGTATCTCAATATCTGATGTAAAATGAAAGCCCTGTTTCTCCTGAACAAAATTATATATAATAAATTTGGGTGCACTTCATTTAAAAGAGGCAAATTAAGGTTGAACAGACATATAGCACAAATTCCAGTTTTTGTTTACGTTTTGTTTTGATCAGAACTTGTACAATTGCCTGCATCCTTAACCCCTTAAAACCGGAGGACGTACAATTACGCCCTCTAATAGGCGGCTCTAAACGCCGCCGGGCGTAATTGTACGCCCTCCGGTTTTTGTTAACTTACCCGTGGGACCGCCGGCGATCGCGGTTGGGGGGACTCCCAGGGAGCCCCCCGCGGCACGTCCATCCTCGTCGAAGCCCCCCGGCCATGTGAGAGTGGGGTCCTAGCGAGGACCCCACAATCACATGGCCGGGGATAGCTGGCTTCTGTATTGCCGGCAGGGGGGCTGCCTGTAATGACAGGTGGTCCCCCTGCTGGCTGAAAATAAAAGTAAAATAAGTTAATGGTGTAAAAAAAAATTATTATATATACTTAGATCATATATATATATATATATATTATATATATATGATCTAAGTATATATATACACATATACATACACACACATACACCGTCTAGGTGTATTTTACTATATATATATATATATATATATATATATATATATATATATATATATATATATATATATATATATTAATATCAAATTACACGACTGATACTGATTAAATATATATATAATTATTGTTATATATATATATATTTATATATAATATAAAAAATTAAATATGTAAATACGTTAAAAAATAAAATTACAAAAATTATTTTAAAAAATTATTAAAAAATATATAGATGTGTGTTATTTCGTTCTAACTGTATTGTGATATTAATATATATATATATATTTATATCAAAATACACGTAGAACGAAATAATATATATCTATATACATAAATATATACGTATATATCACTATATATATACCTATATATAAATAAAAATATTTTTAAAAAATTATATAGATATATACATATATATACACATGCGTATATATATACATATATTAATTCTACATATATATTTATGTAATATTTTTACATAATTAGGTATCTTAATTAATTACAATTAGCGGGACGTGACTGACAACCCATGCCAAAAGTAAAGGGAATTTAATTTGCTAGCACTATATTTAACCCTATAACTTTCCAAGACACCATAAAACCTGTACATGGGGGGGTACTGTTCTACTCGGGAGACTTCGCTGAACACAAATATTAGTGTTTCAAAACAGTAAAATGTATTACAACGATGATATCGCCAGTAAAAGTGAAGTTTTTTGCATTTTTCACGCACAAACAGCATTACACGGACAATATTATTGCCGTGATACTTTTTACTGTTTTGAAACACAAATATTTGTGTTCAGCGAAGTCTCCCGAGTACAACAGTACCCCTCATGTACAGGTTTTATGGTGTTTTCAAAAGTTACAGCGTCAAATATAAGGCTTGAGTTTCATTTTTTTCACATTAAAATTCGCCAGATTGGTTACGTTGTCTTTGAGACCCTATGGTAGCCCAAGAATGAAAATTACCCCTATGATGGCATACCATTTGCAATAGTAGACAACCCAAGGTATTGCAAACGGGGTATGTCCAGTCTTTTTTAGTAGCCACTTAGTCACAAACACTGGCCAAAATTGGCGTTTTTTGCATTTTTCACACAAACAAATACTAACGCTAACTTTGGCTAGTGTTTGTGACTAAATGGCTACTACAAAAGACTGGACGTACCCCATTTGCAATACCTTGGTTTGTCTACTATTGCGAATGGTATGCCATTATGGGTGTAAATTTCATTCCTGGGCTACTATAAAGTCCCAAAGGCAACGTAACCAATCTGGCGAATTTCAATTTCAAATGTAACGTGCTATATTTGACCCTGTAACTTCCCAAAACGCCATAAAACCTGTACATAGGGGGTACTGTCTTACACGTGAGACTTTACTAAATACAAATATGAGTATTTTATTGCAGTAAAATCAAACAGTATTATGACACTGACCTTTAAAATGCAATTTAGAACTAAAAAATCAAAAAAATCGTATTTTCTCCCATTTTTTTCATATTAAATTATGTTTCATAGCTAAATATTTGATATTAAATGAAAGCCCTGTTTCCCCTGAATAAAACGATATATAATAAGGGTGGGTGCATTTACTATGAAAGAGGTGTATTACGGTTGGACAGACATGTAACGCAAATGCCAGGTTTTGTTTACATTTTGTTTTGTTCACAATGTGTACATTTGGCTCCGTCCTTAAGGGGTTAAGGGGTTAAATATGCCAAGAAGGATGTACTGTTGCTTCTCTTAATTTTGGAAATCAACAAAATATGTTTTTTTTTGTTTCATAGGAGTGCCCAAAACTTTGCAAACAACTATAGCCTCCCCCCCAAAAAATATATTTTCTTTGTGTATTTTGAAATCAGTAATACAAATGACAGCTGTGGTCATATTCCTAACTTTATGCTTTATTAAGGTTTTAGTTTTATTAAGACAGCTTGGCCCTACTTTTTTAGTATATTTTCTCTCATTTTCAAGTTGGAGGAAATGGAATTTAATACTCTAATAATGCAACATGTTTACTCCACACAGGAAATGCTTTGTGTAACTAAGATATTAATGAATTCAAGAGTTTAAATCTGTCCCCAAACTCAGATCCATCTGCACTGGAACTGTGTCTATCTTAAGGAAGCTTTCTTCAGAGGCTATCCAGGAGATATATTTACAAATAAATCTGTACTCTCTGCAGCCAGTCTCAAATCTCATGGCCAAATAGCGAGCAATCTGTTTCATGCATTAAGGCAACTGTTCCCAGGGCACCTTATTCATTTGTTTGTAATAAAGAACACATCTGTAGGACTATATCGGCCCCTGGATAGCATTACTTCATCAGGACTTGAGTGGATAGAAACCGAATGGGCGCTCTTGTACTATGGGATCTTCTATTTGATAGCTGCCTTTTTAGAAGACTAATATGACTGAACCTCTGCTAGAAGTGTCCCTTGTCCACAAGAATTATATTAGGCATGGCATTTTAAAGGTGATTGCATGTATTGATATACACTGAACTAAGCTTCATTTGGGATAGG
>OW240916.1:210296960-210318826 GCA_933207985.1 Pelobates cultripes | reverse complement strand
TTTTAATCACAGGTCACTGTATTTATGGGATTCCCCATGCAAGGGTTTTCCCTACTGACATTTCAGGGGTGGTACAGTAGGGGACTACATGGGGAACTGACCAACACATACATTTCTCCCATTATGCACTGCTGGACGAGAGGGATACTCCCACTGGAATATACCGTTAAGGAGATTATCCCTCCGTGCAGCAGAACTTACATTTTACATTAAAATGCATAATTTTCTTTATATTCACTGTATTTAAATGAATGGACATTCGGTAGATAACTGGAGGCTGAGTGCACAGTTCGTGGGAATACTGCTCAGCTAGTTTTGCCACACTCCCTCAAGTGTTGCTACCCACGTTTCTGTCTCCCTCCACCATAATGGTGCTATCATCAGCTCCACCTAGGAGCCTAGGTGTTCTCTTTGACTCTGACCTCTCTTTCACCCCTCATGTCCAGTTGATCACCAAATCCTGCCGCTTCCATCTTAAAAACATTGCGCGCATCCGCCCCTACTTAATGCCGGATGCGGCTAAGGTGCTGGTCTACGCCACTGTCCTCTCTCGCCTTGACTACTGCAATCCACTTCTCAGTGGTCTTACATGTTTCCAACTTGCCCCACTGCAGTCTATAATGAATACGGCGAGGCTCATCTGCCCGCACACCCCACGGCTCACCCCTCTGTCAGTCCCTGCATTGGCTTCCTGTAAGATATAGGGCTCAATATAAAATTTTGGTTCTTCCTTTCAAATCTCTACATAATGCTACTCCCATCTATCTATCCTCCCTAATATACGAATATGTCCCTTTTAGGCCCCTACGCTCTGCCAAAGACCTGCGTCTATCCTCTGTTCGTATTCCCACCTCTTCAAGACTTCTCTAGGGCTGCACAGTTCCTGTGGAACTCCCTTCCCTTTTCCGTTAGATGCCAATCCCTCTGTTTCTGTGTGTCAAACTTGTCTGGATACAATTAAATGCTTGTTAGTCCACTCATTGTAAAGCACTCTGGCATTTGTTGGCGCTATATAAATATAATAATAATAATAATTATAATAATAATAGGTTTTGGATTTAGAATTGAGGTGACGTTTAGGATTAGGTTTAGGATTAGAATTAGGATTTATACTTTGAAAATGTCTACATAGGGGTTTTATAAAATAAAAAACAATACCACAAACTTTGAAAATAAATGGTGAAAAAATGTCACTTCACTAAAACTCAAACTATATCATGTGTGACCTTCCATGGTGTCTTGTGTCTGTGTGTGCTGCTTATGTGCCCCAAATGCACCACAGACCCATCTTCAATGTGCCCTATTTTTTTGTTTATAAACTATACTGGCCAGATTATTAATTCAGCCCAGTATTTTTCACAAAACCTTGACAAGGGTATGTGAAGAGAACCATTCTGTACTCAGGAGATAAAGATAAACAATAGTGATTGTATTACTATTATTAGCACACATCAAGTTTAAGAGAATAAGCAGGTAAACAAAGCAGGGAAATTAAATAATATCATAAACTTTGAAAGCAATCGGTGCAAAAAGGACTGCATTATGACTTGCATTATACCACATGATATACCTTGTGTTGTCTACTTTTCAAATGATATACATTTACGTGTCAATTTGAATAGTCAAACTGCTTTAATACCCCCAAAAGAGACATAGTCCCATTAAATCCGTCTATTACCATTCAAACTGAAATAGTCATGTGTCTTATATGCCACTGTAACTTCACAAGATAGTGGCAGAGGCATACATTGGGGTCCTGTTATACCCAGAAGATGTAGCTGAACACAGTATGAGGGTTTGTACAGAAGTTGCTCACACTAGATTTACAAAATACAGATTAACCCCTTCAGGACGGAGTCAATAGTGCACGTTCTGATCAAAACAAAACGTAAACAAAAACTGGAATTTGCGCTATATGTCTGTTCAACCGTAATTCACTGCTGTCACATTAAGTGCACCCACACTATTACATATCATTTTGTTCAGGAGAAACAGGGCTTTAATTTATCATTAACTATTCATATATGGAGCATAATTTATTATGAATAAAATTTAATAAAATGTGATAAAATAAGATTTTTTTTTTTAATTTGTATTTCCGTATGACATTTTAGCTGTGAATGTCATAATACTGTTAGGTTTTACTGCAAAAAAATGCACATATTTGTAATCAGCGATGTCTCACAAGTACAACAGTGCCCCCCATTAACAGGTTTTATGGTGTTTTGGAAAATTACAGGGTCAAATATAGAACGTTCCATTTTCAAATTGAAATTTGCCAGATTAGTAATGTTACCTTTGAGACGGTGTGGTAGCCCAGGAATGAGAATTACCCCCATAATGGCATACCATTTGAAAAAGTAGACAACCCAAGGTATTGAAAGTGGGGTATGTTTAGTCTTTTTTAGTAGCCACTTAGTCACAAACACTGGCCAAAGTTAGCGTTCATATTTGTTTTTGTGTGAAAAAAGCAAAAAACTAATATTTGGCCAGTGTTTGTGACTAAGTGGCTACTAAGAAAGACTGGACATACCCCACTTGCAATACCTTGGGTTGTCTACTTTTGCAAATGGTATGCCATCATGGGGGTAATTCTCATTCCTGGGCTACCATACGCTCTCAAAGGCAACATAACCAATCTGGCAAATTTCAATGTCAAAAAAATGAAATGCAAGCCTTATATGTGACTCTCTAACTTTCCAAAACACCATAAAACCTGTACATGGGGGTACTGTTATTCTCGGGAGACTTCACTAAACACAAATATTAGTGTTTTAAAACAGTAAAACATATTACAACAATAATATAGTCCATAAAAGTGCAGTTCGTTTGTAAAAAATGCAAAAAACATCACTTTTACTTAAAATATCATCGTTGTAATACAATTTACCAGTTTGAAACATTAATATTTGAGTTCAGCGAAGTCTCCCGAGTAAAACAGTACCCCCTATGTACAGGTTTTATGGTGTCTTGGAGAGTTACAGGGTCAAATATAGTGCTTGCAAATTAAATTCTCTGCACTTTCTCCCTGTGTTGTCAGGCATGTCAATCAAATTTTATTTAATCAAATCACATAATTATGTTAAAAGATTACTTAAATATACATGTAGAATTTTAATATATATGCATTTATAGGTATTTAAATTCTACGTGTATACTAATGTAATCTTTTATGTAATTATATGTATTTATCTATTTATATATATTTGCGGTTATTTGTATTTTATATATATAGATAGATATATATAGAATGTCATTCTAAGTGTATTTTGTTACCAATATATGTATATTAATAAAAAAATACAGTTAGAATAAAATTACATATGAATATATAATTTATATAAAATTTTGTTTCAATATTTTATTTATTTTATTATTTTATTTATTATTGTAAATATACGTGTATATATATATATAATATATGTATATATCTATTATATATATATATATATATAATATATATATGTAACATCATTCTAAGTGTATTTTAATACTAATATATGTACTTATATTAATATTAAAATACACTTTGTGTGACAATACATATATATAATATGTAAATATATTCTATATATATAATATATATACATATATTATATATAAATACATTTCTATTTTATTTTATAACTTGTCTAATCATTTTTTTTTTACTTTCCCACCAGCAGGGGGACTGTCTGACATTTCAGACAGTCCCTCTGCTGGCAGATCCACAGCCAGCTATAGGGGGCCATGTAATCGCTCTTTGAGAGCGATCACATGGCCCCGGGGGCCTGATTTGCCGGGGGAGGGCTGCCTGGGCTGTCAGGCAGCCCTCCAGAAGAGGATCGCGGTGGAGGTGAGTACCGCGGACCTCCAGGGGCTCAAAGCCGTTAAGGCGTTCTATGCCGCCGCAAGGGCTTTAAAGCCCACTTAATACGGGACGGCATAGAACGGCGTTAACGGGTAAAAAAAAAAATTGTTATGAAGCATGTAACAAAAAACAGAAACACTATAATTTTTCTATAAAATTTACCATTGTACCCGTGAGACATCACGGAACACAAATATGAGTGTTTTAAAGCAGTAACAGTATTGTGACATTAAAAAAAATGCTACGCAGAACTAAAACATTTTTTTCTTAATTTCTTAAACTTTTTAAAATTTTATTCATACTAACTTATGTTTTGTATCTCAATATCTGATGTAAAATGAAAGCCCTGTTTCTCCTGAACAAAATTATATATAATAAATTTGGGTGCACTTCATTTAAAAGAGGCAAATTAAGGTTGAACAGACATATAGCACAAATTCCAGTTTTTGTTTACGTTTTGTTTTGATCAGAACTTGTACAATTGCCTGCATCCTTAAGGGGTTAAATATGCCAAGAAGGATGTACTGTTGCTTCTCTTAATTTTGGAAATCAACAAAATATGTTTTTTTTTGTTTCATAGGAGTGCCCAAAACTTTGCAAACAACTATAGCCTCCCCCCCAAAAAATATATTTTCTTTGTGTATTTTGAAATCAGTAATACAAATGACAGCTGTGGTCATATTCCTAACTTTATGCTTTATTAAGGTTTTAGTTTTATTAAGACAGCTTGGCCCTACTTTTTTAGTATATTTTCTCTCATTTTCAAGTTGGAGGAAATGGAATTTAATACTCTAATAATGCAACATGTTTACTCCACACAGGAAATGCTTTGTGTAACTAAGATATTAATGAATTCAAGAGTTTAAATCTGTCCCCAAACTCAGATCCATCTGCACTGGAACTGTGTCTATCTTAAGGAAGCTTTCTTCAGAGGCTATCCAGGAGATATATTTACAAATAAATCTGTACTCTCTGCAGCCAGTCTCAAATCTCATGGCCAAATAGCGAGCAATCTGTTTCATGCATTAAGGCAACTGTTCCCAGGGCACCTTATTCATTTGTTTGTAATAAAGAACACATCTGTAGGACTATATCGGCCCCTGGATAGCATTACTTCATCAGGACTTGAGTGGATAGAAACCGAATGGGCGCTCTTGTACTATGGGATCTTCTATTTGATAGCTGCCTTTTTAGAAGAGTAATATGACTGAACCTCTGCTAGAAGTGTCCCTTGTCCACAAGAATTATATTAGGCATGGCATTTTAAAGGTGATTGCATGTATTGATATACACTGATCTAAGCTTCATTTGGGATAGGAAATGTGTAAACTAGTTCATCTTGTGCTGCATATTGATTGTCTATTTGCTCAAAAACATCCAGCATATACAGATCAAAAGTATTTGTTTCATACTTATCGCACCTGCAAGCAATTTTTGTACTAAAATCTAGAAACAAGTTAAAGCAGCAGGTTTTGATAGCCCTGTCCCGAGGCTTACAATGGGGAATGGCAAATGTATTTCAGGAAAGACATCTTATATTGCCGTCTTAACTTAGATACATTAATATAAGTGTAACACGCCATTCTTTTGTTCTCTTACAGAAATAACCATATGTGACATTTTATGCATACATAGGTTTCCAGTTATTAATCACTGCAAGTTGCTAAAGTTTTTTTTCTTTTAAACAGATGTTCACATTTCCCAAGTTCTTTTTTTTTTAAATTCAGATACAATCTATTAGGTGACAGCTGTGAGCAAAAAGCTTGTCATCTTAACTCCTTTCTTTCCAGGAAAAAAATTCTAGCTAAATTTTCCACATAAATGCCTAATAAATAAAAAATTAAGTCCTTAACCCCTTAAGGACACATGACATGTGTGACATGTCATGATTCCCTTTTATTCCCGAAGTTTGGTCCTTAAGGGGTTAAATAAAAAAACAACTAAACCACAATTCTCAACTGTTACCCAGTTTGTAAGTGTTAGGTTTTTGTGATTATTGGTGGAGAGGTTAGATCAAAAAAAGATGGTAAATGGCTAACGGACAGCTGCTGTGACCAATAAAGGGGAAGAAGGAGAAGTAGTCAAAAATAAAAAAATAAATACATATTTTATATATATATTTAATTAATATATAATTTATAATTATTATTTTTTAACTGAGTCTCCTCTTTTTCTCTCTGTTGGTTACTTTTTTCACTTGATATGTCAAGGAAACAGTAAGAAAATAACCTATTATTGTACTGCAAAATATATACATAATGTTTATATTATATATTTATTTCACAGAACACTGATTGGCCCATTTTCATGCCCATTTGATTAATTTCCTGCAATATGATTTGTTAATGAAATTCGAATGAGCTGAAATGCCACATGGCCAAAATTCTACCATCCTATTTTTTTTTTACATTTTTCATGCAAAGTGGTTGATCTGAAATAATATTTTTTCTCCATGAACATGTTAAAAGTTAATATCATTTTAAAAAAATGTAACATTGAATTGTCACAGATTTAGTTGTACCTGTTACCTGCTGCTCCTTTCCTTGGGTCGTGCGGTCAGTATGCACCGCATAGCCGCACTGCTCCTGTCCTCAGACCACTTCGCCCAAACACTTCTCCATGTGGCCGCATGGCTTGAAAAGCTATTACTTCCCTTCGGTCCCACGAACAGCAACTTCTGCAGGTTTGCAGCCTGAACTTCTGGCCTTAGATGAAATTGGACAATTTAATTTAATTTGCCTTTAAATGTATTGCGTCATCTAGGCAACCCCATGCTGTTTAGAATCGCAGAGATGATGTGGTCCAATGAGAACACATGTAAACCTATTTAAAGCCTATACAGGCCCTCATCTTGTCCTATCGTGGTTTCTGTATAGTAACATGTTTAGCCCCTTAGTGACCAGACCATTTTTCAATTTTCTTACCATTAAGGACCAGGGTTCTTTTTACATTTCTGCGGTGTTTGTGTTTAGCTGTAATTTTCCTCTTACTCATTTACTGTACCCACACATATTATATACCATTTTTATACTCACCATTAAATGGTCTTTCTAAAGATACCATTATTTTCATCACATCATATAATTTACTATAACAAAAAATTATAAAGTGTAATGAAAAAATGTAAAAAAATCCCACACTTTTTCGAACTTTGAACCCCAAAATCTGTTACCCATCTACAACCGCCAAAAAAAAATACCCATGCTAAATAGTTTCTAAATTTTGTCCTTAGTTTAGAAATACCCATTGTTAATATGTTCTTAGTTAAAAGCTAAGAACATATTAACATTGGGTATTTCTAAACTCAGGACACCTGGTTGTAAGTGCGAGCCATCGTAAAACAGGTAGCTCACTAAATGAGGACCACCTGTATATGTATTATATATATATATATATATATATATATATATATATAAATATATATATATATATATTTTGTTCACTTTTTAGCAGCTTGGTGGCAGCTCCTAGAGTCCTATTGCGGCGATGTGATGATGGTGATCACATGGCCCTGGAGGGCCGGGGTGACCGGAGCTGCTGCAGGGGGACTGCTGGGGTCTCCGGATCGTAGGTCCAGGTAAGTCCAGGGCTCCTATTTGCCGCGGACGTACTAGGTACATCCGCGGTCCTTAACAATGTTTTTTGTTGGACGTACATAGTACGTCCACGGTCATTAAAGGATCACTATAGTGTCAGGAAAACAAACTGTTTTTTTCTGACATTATATAATCCTTAAAACCCCTTCAGCCACTTACCTTTATCTAGGACCGGGCTCCCTCTGCGCTGGTGACCTCTCCTCCCCTTCCGACATCAGCTGCCGAGTGGAGCCGAATGCGCATGTGCGGTCAGAGCTGCGCGCGCATTATAAACGCCCATAGGAAAGGGTGGGGGTTACTTTTTTTAATTTAAAAAATTAATAATTTATTTAGTTTTTTAACTGAGGGCCTGGACCCCTCGAGGAACTCAGTACAGGCAGAGCATCGGAAGCCTGCCTGAAGGCTGGAAGCGATCAGGATAAATTCCAGCGCTCAAATTTACAGAGGACGTATGAAGTATGTCAGCGGTCCTTAAGGACCATTTTTTGTCAAACATACATCCGCGGTCCTTAAAGGAACACTATAGTCACCTAAATTACTTTAGCTAAATAAAGCAGTTTTAGTGTATAGATCATTCCCCTGCAATTTCACTGCTCAATCCACTCTCATTTAGGAGTTAAATCACTTTGTTTCTGTTTATGCAGCCTCTAGCCACATCTCCCCTGGCTGTGATTGACAGAGCCTGCATGAAAACAAAACTGGTTTCACTTTCAAACAGATGTAATTTACCTTAAATAATTCTATCTCAATCTCTAAATTGAACTTTAATCACATACAGGAGGCACTTGCAGGGTCTAGCAAGCTATTAACATAGCAGGGGATAAGACAATCTTAATTAAACAGAACTTGCAATAAAAAAAGCCTAAATAGGGCTCTCTTTACAGGAAGTGTTTATGGAAGGCTGTGCAAGTCACATACAGGGAGGTGTGACTAGGGTTCATAAACAAAGGGATTTAACTCCTAAATGGCAGAGGATTGAGCAGTGAGGCTGCAGGGGCATGTTCTATACAATAAAACTGCTTCATTAAGCTAAAGTTGTTCAGGTGACTATAGTGTCCCTTTAAGGGGTTAGTGCTCCTGCAACTCTCTTGTGATTTCCCGTTATTGGCATTAGCTTAGTTTTAATCCTGTCATCCTCTGCTATCCTGACCCGGCTTGTATATTGACCTGTGTATTTTTGTTATCCTGACCCAACTTGTATATTAACAGATATATTTCTGATATCCTGACCTAGCTTGTATATTCACCTCTGTATTTCTATTATCCTGACCTGGCTTGTTTTTTGTATAGCTGTATCTCTGTATTCCTGACCTTTGCTATTCCCAACTTGATTCTTTTTAGTAAATCATTAAACCCAGCCGCTCTAAGACCCGGTAGTACGGTTTTTGGACCCTCACTTTGTGGGTATCCTTTTTCCTGTGTGTAAAGGACAAAGCAACCCTGACATGAATGTCTTTGGATTGTTCCTCCCTCAATGCTTACTCAATCTTTCTAATTTTGACTTTTATTTCAAAGTATTCCTGGTACATCATAACACTTTAAACAAATGAGTACTTCAGTAAATAAGACAATACTAGACTTGGAGATCATAGTACAGTAGTAACTTTAGAAGCAACTATCAGAATTCCCAAACTCTTAGCCGAAATAGACCCAAATTATGGACTACCTAAAACGCTAACATTTTCAGTTTGGATCGTTGGAATACTCCTATCAGTGTGCCACAAAATAGATAAATAATTTGTCCGTTTTAGTGCCCTTTTTGTTCTTCTGATTCGGTTCCCAATTCAGAATCTCGGTTCTGAAATTCTGCCAAGCTAAAACAACATTTAACTGAAATACTGGAGCTCAAGTCAGCTCAAGGTACATGACACACACAAATAAATCTTAACTGCTTCCATACCGAGCACCTTTTGATAGAAAAAAATAATAGCATAACGTATTTCTAGCAAAGATTGCATAGCGTATAAACAAGTCATCTTTTTTTATATATATATATATATTGCTTTGCAATCACATGTAAAAATTAACATTATGTAAATGTATACAGTTTTTAATTTTCACTTAATTGCCTTTATAAAAATATTTGGGAAAACTTTACACAGTACAAAGTGCCATTTATCTTGTAATATTTCACACAGTATTTGAATTATTAGTATAAAAATAGAAAAAAAAATGCATACAATAGATGTGGCAAAAATAGATAAATCATAATGATCAAATACATTGCTTACAGTTATTTATATGGATTTTGATGGCATTGATACAAAAAGAACAACAAAAAGAGTGTGCATTTGAACATAATGCTGTAAATACAGTTAAATCATATATTTCTAAAATTAATGTATTTGAAAACTACCAATCTTTATCAATGTCTGGAATGCTAGTGTAATGTTGACAGTGAAATAATAGAAATAGAAATAATAAATAAGTCCTTTCACTCCTTCCCTCTCCATTACTGTAGGAATGATATGACCTATTGAAACTTCCTGTACTGTTTAAAAGCAGGAGATGAGCTAACATTTGGAGGCATTATATCAATGACTAGTGGATTATGGCAGAAAAAAACAATTCCTCTACAGGCTGGTAATCATAGCGAGAGTATAACTAAGGGTGAATAAGGCTTTGTGGACTAAATTTCATTCTGCAAAATACATGAAAATAAAAATGTTTTACTTGATTTTGATAGTGAAGTGGTCAACCAAACAGCTAGTGAGCTTGAAGCAACTGTTGCTTTGGGCTGTCTAGGCATTACCAGCACATGTGACAGGAGGTCACTTCCTATTAGTTCCAGTAAAACAAGCCTAAACAATGCATACATCCAAACACAAATACTTTCTTATAGTGTGGAACCCAGTAGTGCTCATTCTATATAAGTCATTGAAGAGCTATTTAAATGGGCAATTTGTGTTTTCAAATGCTATACCTCACAGATAGTGACATTGTCTATGCAAGTATTTCCAGAATGAAGGGGGAAGAATGTAGAGATTACCTTTGTTTACTTTGAGCAGAACAGGGACATAAATTCTGAAGTGGAAGCTACTGCCATTTTAATGATGGCAACTGACACAACTTCTACAATGTATGCCCCAGTAGTAACTATTTCTTTGCCTGTTTTAAAGGACCACTATAGTGCCAGGAAAACAAACTAGTTTTCCTGGCTCTATAGGGTCCTTGGGTCCCCCTCACCCTCAGGGTCCCCCACACCCTCCAGGCTCTAGGGTGAGGAATGGGTTAAATTCTTACCTTTTTTCCAGCGTCGGGCTCCCTTGGTGCTGGGGACTTTCCTCCTCCTTTCCTCGTCATCGGCTGAATGTGCATGCGCGGCAAGAGCCCCGCGCGCATTCAGCCAATCCATAGGAAAGCATTCTCGATGCTTTTCTATGGACGCTGGTGTCTTCTCACTGTGAAATTCACAGTGAGAACCGCGGAAGCGCCTCTAGCGGCTGTCAATGAGACAGCCACTAGAGGCTGGATTAACCCTATTGTAAACATAGCAGTTTCTCTGAAACTGCTATGTTTACAGCAGAAAGGGTTAACCCTAGATTAACCTGGCACCCAGACCACTTCATTAAGCTGAAGTGGTCTGGGTGCCTATAGTGCTCCTTTAAGGATGTCTTTGTTGGCTAGGTCTTTGACAAATATTGTGTTATCTGTTATCTTGGTAATATTTGGCGACTTCTGTTTCAAAACATCCCTGCCTTTGGCAACTGTTTTTCTGTAAATAAAATGTGAGAAAGTGTTTAATAACGTATGTTTTCTTTCATATGACAATCAGTGCTGCAGAAATCACATTGAATGATATATTGATGAAGTACCGTGATGGTAGTTGAATTTACTGAGATTGTATTCAAGTTTGGGATCACAAGGTTAATATCCTAAAAAGAAAAAAATAAATCGGAGAGCTACATGAGTTAAAATCCTCTCATTCTATTCATGCTGCCTAGCAGAATTTAGCAGCAGAGCACAAAACATCATATTCCAAATCTTTTAGATAATGTATTTTTGTTTTTTTCTCCTGTTGGAACATCTTTGCAGAGTCAGTATTTTCCTTGAACTCATAACTACAATAGAATTGTGTCTTCATGACCCATTGTGCTAATATATATAAAAAAATCAGTAGAGATTTGTGTAGACTAGTCAGCACATCATCAAATTGGTACTATGTACAATGGGCTTCTGAATTATTTTATTTTGTTCACATAACATATAGTTTTGTCTGTCTCATAAGCTTTGATATAGTGAATCTTGTTGAATTTTAGTTCTACTTGGAGAACTTGTGCCAGCTGTACCACAAGTCCTGTTGACACAGGAAGAACATAATGGAAGATCTATTGCTTAACACATTTTGATTGAAAAGACACATAAATGCATAGTTACATAATAATCTAGGTTGAAAAAAAATACCCAAGTCCTTTGAGGTCAACATTTTAAACACATCTTTGTTGGCTGTGAATTCAAAAGAAATCAACACTCCCAAAAACCGATTTGATGCGATGGTCAAAAATACTCAATTGTACCACACAAGGGGAACAAAAATGTATTCTTGGTTACATAATGCCCATCAGGTTTCTCGTTGGATCAATAACCTGTTTATGTACATGTTTGTTATATTCTTAAATGTTCTGTGTGCTGTGTTTATTTTTTTTCCGTTTTTTTTTCGGGATGGCGTTACAAAATTCATCTTCGTCTGTGTAACCAAAAATCCTTTCATCGGATCTGCATAGAAGAGAGAGAAATATAAATAGAGCAATATTGCAACAATATATGGTAACATAATATATGTTTTCTTCAATACTGGATTTTGGCTTTTCACTTGAAACTGAGAAAAAAAATTATCTACAGAATTTGATTAGGCAATCTCTTTAGGTAGATAATTCCTTATCTTTATTGTTTTTACTGATGCCAAAATCCCAGAGTATTGCAGTATGCAAAGATACCTTTTTTTTTTTTGGACTTACATAATATTTCAAAGACAAGCTTTTGAGAGTTTTCCTCTCTTTTTCAGATCTGAAGCAATACTGATCAATCTGATAGAGTTTAACACTTAAAACAACTGATGTTAGATAAGGGGAGGGAGGGGGGTGAGTGGGGTGTCATAAACAGCAGAAGATGGGCCTGAAAGTGAAATGTGCAGGTTGGCTGAGATTAGCCAAAAAATGTAAATAAACAGAGGGGAGAGTCAATAGTTTTTAAAGAACATTTTTACTGCTGTAAGCAGAAATGCCTTTTTTTCCAGTCTCAATGACCTCTTGTCTGTTCTATGTTCCTGCTAATAATAAGGGCAACACCAAGTGGTTTGTACTGACCCTGTGTATATTTGTATTGTTCTATCATATACCCTCTGAGACATCTTTTCACCATAATGCAGAGTTTTTTATACAAAAATCTATAAATAATTTCATTAGGTCCACAAAATCTGAACCCTATCAATAAAACAAATACACCTATGAGCTGGAAATCATGTTTGAAATAGAATCCCTATTTGAATCACATAAACCTCAATTTTGCTCCCTGCCCCACTGTACTGTGTGACTTCTGGTACCCCATGAAAATTAAAATCTTAGTTATGGCTGCATTATGTTAATTCTTTTTGGCTATACAAAAGAGCTGTGGTCTGTATATGGGCAGCAATGATGGAGGATGGATGACAATTCTTTTTAAGAATTGCACCTCACTGTGATGCAGTTTGCACCAGTAACATGCCTCTCTCTGACCTCACCCCTCCTATCCCGATTAAATAACTCAAATACTGAACGTCATACAATAGACCATTTTTGCAAAGTTCAAGAATAGGTAGACTAGGTAGATCTGCTGTTGTGATTATTGACAAGAGCCTGAAGTAGGCCTTGGCAGGATTTCTCAAATCTGGAAAAGTTAAAGAATCGTAGGTATCACCTTTGATCAGTGTAGGTTTTCTAGTTCAACAGGTAGAGTTCTAGAGTTGAAGTCAAGATATCGATCCAGTGACAGGGTCACAAGAAAATGTATTAATCAAATGTATACGTATCATTAACAATATATGTTTAACTAAGAAACTCCTGTGCTGGGGTTATCCTAATCTGTATATATGATGTTACAACTCGACACAACAATTTTCCCAGTATGATTTCACATTGCATCTGACATTTGTTGGGAGTGTGATAGTTTAGACTATATGTAATTCCCCATGTGGAACTTGCATAGCAATTAACTTTATCAGCTTAGCAAATGGGAAAAGTCTGTTTTCTTAAGAAAAGCAATCCCATACTTGTTGTGTCTGTATTGATTGCATGCTCCACCCTGTATCGAATTCAAGATGTTTCTATTTTGGATTAATTGTAATGCCTCTATATTTTTACGCTTAAAAAATAAAATATTCCCCAGATAGCATGGTTCTGGTTAATGTTTTTTTTTATAACATTTAAATGCTCCTGATAAAATGCTTTTACGGCTCACTTTATATTTTATTATCTTTTTTGTAATTATGCCTTTAACACAATCCACATAACTTAAAGGAACACAATAGTTTTATGAATACGAACCTGTATTCCTAATGCTATACTGTCCTAGTGCCTGATTTAGTTGCCCTTCCCCTGCCTCCACTGTACAGTAAAAAACTTTATAAGAAAATCACGTATCTTTTCTCTAGCACCGAGATTCAGTTGGCACTGCTGCCTGTACATGCTCCTGTTAAGTCATCTGGCTCTCTCACAGATGGTCCAATTCAATTATCCTCATAGAAGAGCACTGTGGACTGATGCACATGCTAGTGCAAATCCTAATGCTTCGCATAGGAAAGCAAATAAATTAGTACAACCATGGACCAAGAGTGGCAAAGCAACCCTTTTAAATTTAAGTAAATAAATAATGGATCCGAGCACTCAAAGTGGGAAAATGACTTTAATCAGAGTCATAATACATGATAATTTTGCAAAAAGCTTGCATTTTCCCACTTGGAGTGCTTGGATTGCTTATTTCTTTATTTGAATCTACAGGGCGTTTTGCCACCTTGGGTCCATGGTTGCACCATTGGGAGTTGTACTGATTGAACTCATGGAGGTGTGCAGTCCCTAACGTGTGAATTTCTCAAAGGAAAGCATTGGATACAATACTTTTCTATGAGCTGCATTGGTCACATGCTGTCTGGAAGATGGCCACTACAGCTGTGTTTAACCCTGCAGTGTCAACCTTGTTTTACATTGCAAGGTTAAAACTACATTGGAATAAAGTGGTCTGGGTGACTTTAGTAGTCCTTTAATCCTTTAGTGACCAGACCGTTTTTCAATTGTCCCACTGTTAAGGACTAGGGCTGTTTTTACATTTCTGTAGTGTTTGTGTTTAGCTGTAATTTTCCTCTTACAGTGTTATCAATAGTGACATTGTAACACTGTTATCTGCCATAAATCTCTGAATCACACATCACATGTACATATTTTTTTAAAGTAGAAAACCCAGGGTATTCAATTTGGGGTATGTCCAGTCTTTGTTGGTAACCACTTAGTCACAAACACTGGCCAATGTTAGCATTTATATTTGTTTGTGTATTAAAAATGCAAAAAACAATTATGAACACTAACTTTGGCCAGTGTTTGTGGCTAAGTGGCTACTAAAAAAAGACTGAACATACCCCATTTGCAATACATTGGGTTGTCTTCTTCAAGCCTTATATTTGACCCTGTAACTTTCAAAAACACTATAAAACCTGTACAAGGGGGGGTGGGGGGGGGAGGGGGAGAGGTACTGTTATACTTGGGAGACTTCACTGAACACAAATACTATTGTTTCAAAACAGTAAAATGTATCACACCAATAATATCACCAGTGTAAGTGCCGTTTGTGTTTGGAAAAATGCAAAAAACTTCACTTTCACTGACAATATCATCGCTGTGATAAGCTTTACTGTTTTCAAACACTAATATTTGTTTTCAGTGAAGTCTCTCCTCTACTTTAGGCATGGATTCTCAGTTCCTGTTATGTGTTACTGACAACAAACACCCCAATATGTGTTCAGCAGCATCTCCCAAGTAAAACAGTACTGCCCATGTACAGGTTTTATGTTTTTTTGCAAACTTACAGGGGACAAATGGAGGGCTTTCCCCTTTTCCATGTTTGCACATTGAAATTTGCCAGATTGGTTTGCTGGGCCTATGCTGCCTTTGAGACCGTATGGCAGTCAAGGAATGATAATTAACCCCATCATGGCATACCATTTGTAAAAGTAGACAACCCACGGTATTCAAAATGGGGTATGTCCAGTCTTTTGTAGTAGCCACTTAGTCACTACTAGCCAAAATGACTCATACACTAGGGGACACTGGCCAAATTTTATTTGTTTTTTTGCTTCTTTTAAAACAAAAACTGTACTTTTACTGGTGATATCATCGTCGTGATAAGTTTTACTGTTTTAAACACTCATATTTGTGTTCAGCGAAGTCTTCCAGGTTTTATGATGTTTTGGAAAGTTACAGGGTCAATGTAAGGCTTGCCCAATTCAGTTTGCCAGATTGGTTTTCTGGGTCCACATTGCCTTTTGAGACCATATGGTAGCCCAGGGATGTGAATTAACCCCATCATGGCATACCATTTTCAACTATAGCCAGTCCAGGGTATTTAAAATGGAGTATGTCCAGTCTTTTATAATAGCCACCTAGTCATGTACGCTGGCCAAAGTTAGCATTTTTATTTGTTTTTTTGCATTTTGTTTTAAACAAAAACTGCACTTTTACTGGTAATATCATTGTCGTGATAATTTTTACTGTTTTGAAAAACTCATATTAGTGTTCAACGAAGTATTCCGAGTATAACAATACCCCCAATGTAAAGGTTTTATGGATTTGGAAAGTTACAGGGTTAAATATAGGGCTTGCCAATTAAATTCTCTGGACTGTCTGCCTGGGTGGTCAGGCAGGTCCCTCAAATTATAATTAATACAATCAAATAATTATGTAGTTAATAGTTAAATATATGTGTGTATAAAATATTTTTTATTGATTTATTTTATATATATATATATATATGTGTGTGTGTATTTATATAAATATCAAGTGATGGTCCGCACTCTCAGGCTTCGTTTAAAACATAACCCTTATTTTTCACATCAAAAATAAAAAGTAGATGCCAATAGTCAACGTTTCAGTCCCCATTTGAGACTTTCCTTAGGACAGCATGGTATGCTCAGGGGCAGACTGACCGGTCGGGCACTTCGGACGTGGTCCTAGGGCCGGCCGGGAGGGGGGCCCACCGCAGCTGTGCACATAACATAATGTGCACGGACTGCAAAGTTATTCACAAGGCGATCGGGGCCTGGGCCCGGCGCAAAGATACTTACCTGTATCGGAGGAGGAGGGGCCCGGTCCTGTACGCGTATGACGTCAACGGGCTCCGGCTCCACAGGACCGTAATCCATTACAAAGTCTGCGGAAGGATTCTAAGTGTGCGGAAGGATTCCGCACACTGCCTTAAAAAGCAGAAAAAAATGGGGTCGGCCCTCTTTAGATTCCAGCAGCGAGCCAGCAAGCAAAGCCAGCCCACAGGTCTGCCAGGCCCCCAGCCCACAGGCCAGCCAGCCAGCCACAGGCCCCAACCACAGGCCAGCTAGCCAGCCACAGGCCCCCAGCCCACAGGCCCCCAGCCACAGTCCAGTCAGCCAGCTCCAGGCCCCCAGCCACAGGCCAGCCCACAGGCCCCAGCCACAGGCCAGCCAGCCCCAGGCCCCCACCCCACAGGCCCCCAGCCACAGGCCAGCCAGCCAGCCCCAGGCCCCCAGCCACAGGCCAGCCAGCCAGTCCACAGGCCACCAGCCACAGGCCAGCCAGTCCACATGCCGCCAGTCGCAGGCCAGCCGGCCCACAGGCCCACAGGCCCACAGGCCAGCCAGCCAGCCACAGCGCTCCCCAGCCCACAGGCCAGCCAGCCACACGCCGCCAGCAGCCCACAGGCCGGCCAGCCCAAATTCCACCTCCGGCAGTGTCCTCTTGTGAGCAGCAACTATCAGGGTATTGCCATGGCAATGCTCTGCATGGCACACAGTGTCTGCTGGGCTCACAAAAGAAGGAAAGATTTGTCATCTGACTGGACATTGTAAGATGGAGTCAGTTGGAAAACCTAGTCACCTGCTTTTCTACCAGACCATCATGGAATCTAGGGTCACCCCCTCTTTCCTGACTTAATTAAAAAAATAAAAGTAAAAAACCTGCTCATCCCCCACGTTCCCTATCCATCTTCACATACTTCACATACTTTACATACTAGCACACATACATTCTACACATTCTGCTCCCCAACGAACACACTGCATCCACCTCACACACACACTGCATTCACTACACTGTAGTGTAGTAATTTTATACCACAACTAGAGATATAAACACACAATAGTTACATGCTGCTGAGCCCTTTGGAAGCAGGCTCAGACTTAAAGCGCCTTCAAGATGGAATAAAAGGTGGAGGTTCTGTGGATGAAGTGCTGGATATTCAGCTGCATGCTTGACTCTCCTCTCTAACTCAAAATGTAGCAAAATAAAAATGAGTAAGAAAGGAAAGATTAACCCTCACACATACACACTAGCAGACACACACACTGACAGATATATATACACAAACACTGACAGACATACACAGATGCAAATATTGAAATTAAGATGTTTTAGTCTACCCTACTCTTTGCCTACTTTTGCCAAGTGGGTGGCTTCCCTGTGGTCTAGTGAGGATTCAGTACCAACTGTGGGTTCACGAGGCTGTGATGGGCAGTTTCTTTCTTCTTGCATTGCCTCAACCGACAGCTGAGAAGAATAGATCAACCAGTGCACCCTTGGGACAGCATAACCAAGCACAGCACATCAAGGTTAGCATCTGGGGTTTGTGCTGATGCTGTCAGCAGTGTTGAGCGTGAAGTGAATCAGCAAGCCCAAAAGGAGACTAATATGAGCCTCTGAAATGGTCAGAGCTTACCTGTGTGAATGTGCTTTGCCTTTAAGTGATGATCCTATGAGCGCTTAGGATGAGAAGAACAGTGTGTCGCCTGCTCTTTGTCTGGTTACCCATCAGCTGTTTTCATATACACCAACCACTGTCCAAATCTTGTGAGTGTTTTCTCTTATAAGCAACATTTTAAATTAGTTCCACAATGCTCACAAATGCCCCTACAATTGATGGAAAAAATTGCCTTCTTCAAATTCAGTTTCCCCAACCTAAGTTACCCTGCTCTTCACTGTGATGCTTGTCATCTCTTGAGATCCTACTGGCCACTTACCTCTTCCTTCTAAATGGTTTCTACATTTTTAAAAGTATTCTAAAATATGGCAGTAAATAAAAAAAATGTAAATTACATTTTTGCTGCTGCAGTGCCTCCCCCCCTTTTCAAATGCCTTTCATTGTAATGGTTTTGCACTTCACAACTGAGTCTTGGGTTGCCTGCTACCTCTGCAGATGCAGTTACGAGAAGCTAATAGAGCACTGTAATCATTCCACATTAAAGGATTATAATACTAAATTCCCTTAATTACTTTTTCTTCCAATCCAGGCACATACAAATCTAATTTTGACCACTCAGAATTGGCATTGCAAAAACTCCCTGATACTGTCATTAGGCTAGACATTTAAGCAATATTTTAGCCATTTGTGCATTGCAGCACACTAATAGATGTCTATTTTCTTGCTTTTTTGAGTTATCCAAATTTTTCTTCTCAATGTTTATTTTGGTGAACGAAATTCTGATGAGCTCAATCACCACATGGACAATCGTCAGTCCATCCCAAAATATTTCATTATTTTCAGATGAAGTGGTTTAGCCTAAGCAAATATTAACACTGTGTACAACTTTAATACTTAATATCTGACCTGGACATAAAATGTTATCAAGTTGCTTGGCTTTAAACCGAACATGTGCAGAAACATGTATTTCTCTTTACTCCAAATATGTCAGTGTTGGAGTAAAGTAGATAAGTAGGGCTTTATAAGATAACAGTTGTCTTGTGTTGCATTGTAAAGCAAAATTAAGTTTGGCATTTACTTTAAAAGTATTTCATTTTATTCACTGGTGCTAAAGTTCTTTGAACCCAACTAAGAGAAAAGCTTGTTGTTCTAGCTATTTTCTTTAAAAAAATGAAAAGCCGCTGCACATCATGACGTTTTCACAGCATTAGAGCCCTTTTTAATACATTCGAGCAATCCTTTACAGAGTGCTTTCTTTCTTTCACCTGTTGCTAAGATGGTGTGATAATAATCCTTTTGCATTTGTTGTAGCAATTCATTTCTCTGTGGCTTTGTACAGCACTGACAGAAGAAATGTGTAGTTACCTATTTGCATAAAAGAGAAGACAGCACTAATTTATTTAATTGCCATTCCCACTTGTCTTCCGGTACACCATTTGCTTTTAAAACTATGCAATAAATTATACCTCTTGACATGAAAAGGAAATCTTATGAAGAGTTTGACACTGTGACCTTTCCATTTTACAGCCAATTCAGCCTGGCAATATATTCCTCCGAAGGGTAAATGGTAGATAAACAGGTGAAGGCAAAATGTCTCTTTCAAAACTATCCATTCCCTTTTTTTATTATTAAAATGACTTTACAGGGAACAACATAACGGAGAAGCATTTTGCGCTGAAAATAATTAAATATACTAATTGTGTTATCCCATTTGCTATTACATAAAAACATTTGTAGATATGATCAAAATAAGCACCATACATTTGCTTGCACTCAAGGATAAATCATATGGAAGTTTTATATACATGTACCTACACCTAATTTGCATCCTTTGAGATCCCAGAATGATTTGCTTTCAATACATTGAACTTATATGTTGCTACTCCTGGCTACTTGGCTGCATATAAAAATTTTAATATTATTACAAATCTGCAGATTTGTTAGATATTTTACTAACACAACATTTTGAAAATAACTAGCAGAGGAAAATACAACTGTTTATGTTATTATGCATAACTGCAATGTTTAGCTGCAAAACACTTGCACAGTCATGAGTAGGAACAACGGAGCCTTTCGGTCAGGGCAGTTCCGCCTTCCTTGTAAATCTCAGCTGGGATTAAATCCAAGACAGGAGCTTTTCCACTGGAGAGGCGATGGATCCCTTTCTGACTCTCTGACGAAGTTGACAGATCATCCTGTGCTCTGTTAATGAACACTTGAGGAAGACATTCAATACTTCAGAATTATTGGATGAAGGATGATTCAGAACACTATCAACGTTTTCATCCCAGCTTTTTAGAATCTTATCTTAGTCAGTGATCAAGGTGTACTCATCAGCACTAAGGAGGGGAGATGATCCAGACGATATGGGTCTGTATACTTCTTTCAGTTCCATAGAAATTCTTCATGTTATGTTTGTCAGCATAATCTTGAATCTCACAAGCTTTTTTTGCACAGCCACGTGTCTTGCATCTGATTAAGTTTTTTCTGTATAGACTTCTAAATGTGATATTGGCTTTGAGTGGCTAAGTTATGCTCAATGGAGGCATTGCTTCTCTTTTAATAGGTGCTTGATCTCATCACAGTTCTCATCAAACTAGTCTTTCTGCTTTCTGGTTGATGGTCCCAGAATCTCTGTGGCTGTGCTGTAGACCAGCTCTTTAAGTGTTATCCAATCAGCTTCCACATTTTGAATATCAAGAAAGGTGGGTTCCAGGCGTTCTTCCAAGAGAGCATCCACAAGAAACTCTTTGACATATATATTCTTAAGCTTGACAATGTTCAGCCGCTTAAAACCCTTCTTTTCTTAGTCATCTTTTGGGTTGAATATAGATGTTGAGCTTAGTAATAATGAGGCGGTGGTCTATCCAGCAGTCAGTGCGGCACATGACCCTAATCTCCTGGACAACCTGCCTGTCCCTCTTTCTGATGATGACATGGTCGATCAAATGCCAATGTTTTGAGCGAAGATGCATCCATGATGTCTGGGTACAGATTGTAAGGTGGAAGATTGTGTTTATAATGAGCAGCTCGTGCTCTGTGCAGGTCTGGAGCAAAAAGTGGCCTTTACTGTTGCAGTAGCCCACTCAATGTTTTCCAAGGACTCAATCCCAGGCAGTGTGGTCATTGACAAGTCTTGCATTGTAGTCTCCAAGGATGATAATCTCTGCTGCTTTATAACTTGCCTGTTGCCACAGGACTTGACGTGAGTGGGATAAATGGTAGATGACAAAAAGTGACTTGCACAGGTAACAGATTAAAGTAAGGAGTGGCACAATACGTCAAGTTCATTCTCTCACTCAATATGATCAGGATCTAGCAGCAGGACAAGGTTGAGATGGATAGGGATGGAAATGTGTGCAGTGGATGGCTATGACATTTTATGTGTCTCATCATGTGGATGCATATGTCAGTATTTGTGTTAGTGATTGTATGTGTTTGCAAAGTCTGCCTTAGGCCTTTGGGTACCCCGTGTGAAGAATCTTCACAGAACCCCTCCCTGGTCACAC
>OW240916.1:210214814-210296860 GCA_933207985.1 Pelobates cultripes | reverse complement strand
ACGTATGAAGTCATTCATATGAAAATTGTGAAAATGTGGGGAATGAAGAGGCATGTAATCTCACACATAACAGTCGTTTTCAAACACTGTCTGACCCAAGGTACATATATATGGCTAAAGGATCATGTCATATATTAAACGTATGAATGAGTTTTTCTCACTTTTTTTATGTATACTACAATTTGAAAGTAATATGTTTCATTTCAGAACTTAATGAAGCGATTATTACTTTACAAAAAAATTTTCACATGACAGTTTTCCTTTAAGTGTAAATAGAACTTATTTTGAAGCAATTATTTTTTTTTTTGCTGTCTTTTATACAGCAATGTCAAATTTGACTATGTTTTATAGATAGTGATACAATGTAAACTATCTGACATGTAAGTCCATAATTCATAGTAGGAATTTTTTTGACAAATTGTATTTGTACTTTTTTAAAGGGACAGCTTAATATAGTGGTTCTGGGGCAAATATACTGTCCCCCAGTCTCTGCAATGCAAGCATGGCCTTTTCATTGTTTACATTGCTGCCTAACACTAGTTCTAGTGGCTGTTACCTGGATAGCTACCAGAGAACCTCCTTAAATATGTTCCTACAAAGATAAAGTGCAGATGCATTGAGCCATGTGCACTGCCTCACAATTCTTCCCTGGATTGGTTAATCGGTAGATCCAGCAGAAGAGGACAGTTGTCTGGAAAATAAGGCAACTACAATGCCTTATTTACCTTAATTTTGGGGGTCCAATAATCTAAGTAGTTAGTATAACACTCTAGCTTTAGGAATACATAATTGTATTTCTAATACTAGAATATTCATTTAAAGGAACACTGTAGGGTTAGGAATTCCTAACGTTATAGTACCTTAGTCCCTATTTAGAGGCAAACGAATAATTAGAACAGGAATGTAAACATTGCAGGCTTAAAACTACAGAGCCACTGCACCCAGACCACTTAAATGAGAGGAAGTGGTCTGGTTGGATTTAGGTATTCACCCCTTTAGAACAAATTCTTTGCTATTGTGACAATTTGGACATGTCATTGGTCCTGAAAGATTTAAAAATGTGGACAGGAGAACATCAGGTCCACTTTATACAATGCATAAACAAAACGTTCAATATGAAGTTTTCTTATGGGTTAATTCACAAGCCATAGCCATAGTTCATGACCTGCCACCTCCCAGACATTTGGACGGCATAGGGCTCATGTACATAGACATAAGGGGACTCAAAGAATTAAGGAATGGCAGAAACTTGTTTTCATACCTGACCCTTTAAATTTAATAACATATTCATTCTATTTCAAACTACTTCCCTGAGACCATGATCAGATACTAAGCAGGGACCTGTTATAAATTAGCTTCCTGGAACTTTAGAGTTAATGAAACCCACAGGAAATGTTTGATTGGAGCTATTCTCCATTGATTTTATGAGCTTGCATGTCTAGTTAACAGCACTGTAAATTAGCCAAGGGTAAATGGGAGCAGATTAAATCAGGATTCAATGGGGCCAGTTCAGAATAGTGGAATAATCTCTTCATATTTCATCAGTTACAGGCTGTAAATCCCAGCACTGACGCTCTAGGCTGACACACAAAGTTTGAGCCCAGTGGTGAAGAAATTAAACCACTGATAGTAATTCACATAGGATATGTAGATAGGGGCTCTGTAATTCTGCAGTATATAAAGACAAGGGGATGATAAATAGTTGCACTCTGTACATATGGCACGATTGATAAGGAGGACCATATCTCCATAGGTGTTTTTAATGCAGATATTCAGCGATAATGCAGGAGTGATTTGTAAGAAAAAGACAGACTGATAACTGCTGGAATGAAATTGGATTAAAGATTCATATCATAATATAGAGAAATAGACATCGAGTCATTTTAACTATAAACAACCAGTTCTGTTTTATGATCAAGCACACTTTATTTTGCAATATAAATATTTTGCAAAAACAGAGATTAGAGTTCTGTCCTCATACAGCGAGTGGATAAAGGAGGCATTATAATCTTTCCCCAATCACTAATGCAGATAACTCTTTTGAATTTCCCCTCTGTGAACCTATGTTGAATCTGTAAATGAATTACAGAGAAATATGATGGCATAACACTGCATGGAATAGTCAAAGCTGTATTAACTCGTACAGGGCAATGGATCACGCAAGATCCAAGTATATCAATATAGTCCTGGCCCTTGTCATACAGGGGTTGCTGGGCAGTTATTAAACCTCTCTTTGACATAACTGTTGTTGCAAGGTCTTACAGTCGACGGTCCAAGGATCTGAGACATACAGTGTGTATAAGATAGAGTAGTGTGTTCAACCACATATTTATTACTTTATCATGAGAGGTATTGAGAATCTCTATAAAAGATCACTATAGTCACCAAACCAACTTGAGCTTAATGAAGCAGTTTTTGTGTATAAATAATGGGTGTCCAGCCTTTTGGCTTCCCGGGGGCACATTGAGCTCAGAGGGATTGTCTTGGGCCACACATAAAATCTATAATATAATTAATTTATATAATAAAACTTTAGAGACTCTTTTCTTAAATTTGTTTAGTAGATAACTCTTATTTGTTATACTTATGTGTGATGAGCTATCTAGTAAACAAATGCACATGTATATACATATGCGCACATATAATCATACACACAATCACAGACCTATACACACATAATCCCAGACACACACATACAATCACAGAGCTATACACACAATCAAAAATATAATCACAGATGTACACACCCACACATTATTATTATTATTATTATTATTGGTATTTATATAGTGCCAGCTTATTCCGCAGTGCTTTACAATAAGATGCACTTACAATCACAGACCTATACACACAATCACACACACACACACACACACAATCACAGACCCACAGATAAACATACAATCACAGACCTATAAACACAATCACAAATACATACACAATCACAGACCAACACACACGCATACCTATACAATATACATGCATACCATCACAGACCTATACACACTTAATCACATATGTACACACAATCACATACATACACACACACACACCATCAGACCCACACTCCTATACACATAATCACATACATACATACAAACACATAATCATTGACAATACACATACACAACAATTACATTCATACATTCAGTACTTAAGAGATGCAACCAGCCTCCCTAACTTGCTCTGGAAGGATAGGGATTAATGTCTGCCCATGGTGGCTAGCGGTTGCTGTTGGGCTGGGACCTCTGTGCTATTCCTGCACAGGTCCCTTTGGGGGCCCGCAGTGATGCAGATGCCGGGATGTCGTGGCCGACTCACTGCAGGGTGCACAAGGAAGCTGTGCAGGAGGAGCAACCGAGCTGCACTCAGGGACGTTTTAGCCGCGAGGCAAACAAGGCATTTGCATTGGGCGGCATTTTCCAGGGGGTGGCAAAAAAAGCTGCCCCCAAATGCCCAGGGCAAATGCCTTGTTAGCCTTGCGGCTAACAATCCAGGCGGGCGGGCGGGCGGGCGGGCGGGCAGGCGGCGCTGGCGAGGGAGCACTTTCCCCTGAGTGCTCTGCTCAGCTCCCTCACGTGCCGCCCGCAGAATGAGGCTTGGAGCTGGAATATGACGTCATATTCTGGCTCCCAGCATCACTCTGCGGGTGGCGCACGAGGGAGCTGAGCAGAGCGCTCATGGAAAAGTGCTTCGTCCACAGCACCGCCCGCCCGCCCAGCAGCCAAGCAGCCACTGGACCCCAGGGAGAGGAAGAACCACCACCCCCAGCATTCCCAAAGGTAAGGAGGCTGGGGGGGGGGAGGTTAAATTTAAAATAAAGTGAGTGTGTTAATGTTAGTGAGTGAGTGTGTGTGTGTCTGTTAGTGTGTGTGTGTCTGTTAGTGTGTGTCTGTTAGTGTGTGTGTGTGTGTCTGACCGTGTGTCTGTTAGTGTATATGTGTGTTTTAGTGTGTGTGTCTGTTAGTGTGTGTGTCTGTTAGTGTGTGTGTCTGTTAGTGTGTGTGTGTCTGTTAGTGTGTGTGTCTGACTGTGTGTGTGTCTGACTGTGTGTGTGTGTTAGTGAGTATGTGTCTGTTAGTGCATGTGTGTCTGTTAGTGTGTGTGTGTGTCTGTTAGTGAGTGTGTGTTTCTGTAAGCTAGTGTATGTGTATCTATCAGTGAATGTGTGTGTGTATTTAGAAGGCAGGGCAGGGGGGAAGGGTTGGGTGGCGGTGGCGCGTGGGGGGGTGTCTGTTAGTGTGTGTGTGTCTGACTGTGTGTCTGATAGTGTGTGTGTCTGTTAGTGTGTGTGTGTCTGACTGTGTGTCTGTTAGTGTGTGTGTCTGTTAGTGTGTGTTTCTGACTGTGTGTGTTTGTTAGTGTGTGTCTGTCTGACTGTGTGTGTGTCTGTTAGTGAGTGTGTGTCTGTTAGTGAGTGTGTGTTTCTGTTAGATAGTGTATGCGTATCTGTCAGTGAATGTGTGTGTGTATTTAGAAGGCGGGGCAGGGGGGAAGGGTTGGGTGGGGGTGGCGTGTGTGGGGGGGTCTGAGTTTTGTCCTGCCTAGGGCAGCACAAAACCAAGATACACCACTGGCTGCACTGCTAGTGGTCCTTGGCCGCAGGTTGGACACCCCTGGTATAGATCATGCCTCTGAAATATCACTGCTTAATTCTCTGCCATTTAGGTGTCAAATCAATTTTGTTTCTGAACATGCAGCCCTAGCCACACCTACCCTAGCTTTAACTCACACAGCCTGCACATTCCCTTTAATTTCTTTTCAACATGATTTGAACTAATTGTCTATAGGCTGCACTGCTCAATGCAGGGCATAAATCCTGTCAGCAACTTCACCTCACAGTTTTTAAGAGTGCTCTTTCCAGAATGTTATCCCCTCCCCCCATTATTTATTTAACCCCTTAGTGAACAGACCAATTTTCTTACCGTTAAGGACTAGGGCTCTTTTCAAATTTTTGTGGTGTTTGTGTTTAGCTGTAATATTACTCTTACTTATTTACTGTACCCACACATATTACCATTTTTCTCATCATTAAATGGTCTTTCTAAAGACACCATTATTTTCATCATATCATATAATTTACTATAAAACAAATTATAAAATATGATAAATAAAAACCCCAAAAAACACTTTTTCTAACTTTGACACCCAAAATCTATTACGCATCTACAAATGCCAAAAAACACCTGTGCTAAATAGTTTCTAAATTTTGTCCTGAGTTTAGAAATGTTAACATGTTCTTAGCTTTTTTGGAAAGTTATAGGGCTATAAGTACAAGTAGCGCTTTGCTATTTCCAAACCATTTTGTTTTAAAATTAACACAAGTTACATTGTAACACTGCTGTCAGGAATCCCTGAATAACCCTTCACATGTATATATTTTTTAAAAGAAGACAACCTAAGGTATTAAACATGGGGTATTTTGACTCTTTTCATGCAACCACTTCACCACCAATCTATGCCAAATTTAAAAAATAAATGAAATAATTGGTGATTTTTTTTGATACACCCAGCAATTTAAGAATACATATACAGAGAACTTTAAGGGTTACTGCCAAAGAACAACCCAATATGTGTTCAGCAAAATCTCCTGAGTACAGTGATACCCCCCATGTACAGGTGTGTGGAGGGTGCGCATTCCAGTTTTCCAACTTGAAATTTTCTCAGCTGGTCATCATGCACCCATGTCCTATTTGGGACATTTTTGAAGCCGGCCAATGTAATTTCCTCCCATCAAACCATATATTTTTTGAAAGGTAGACATGGGGTATATCAAATGGTGGTATTTTAAGACTTTCCATGCACTAATTCTACCACTAGACTTTTTCAAAGTTTTGGGTAGTCATTTTTTGTGTTATTTTTCTCTCACATTGTATTTTAGGCATTGATTCTCAGTTCCTGTTATGTGTTACTGACAAAGAACACCCCAATATGTGTTCAGCAACATCTCCCGAGTATAACAATACCCCCCATGTACAGGTTTTATGGTGTTTTCAAAAGGTTCAGGGTCAATATAGGGCTTGTGCATTTCAGTTTGCCAGATTGGTTTGCTGGGTCTGTGTTGCCTTTTGAGACCATATGGTAGCCCAGAAATGTGAAATAACCCCATCATGACATACCATTTTCAAATGTGGACAATCCAGGGTATTCCAAATGGGTATTTCAAGTCTTTTGTAGTAGCCACTTAGTAACAAACGCTGGCCAAAGGTATTGTTTTTATTTTTTTTGCATTTTTTTTACACAAAAACTGCACTTTTATTGGTGATTTCATTGTCGTGATAAGTTTTACTATTGTAAACACTCATGTTTGAGTTCAGCGAAGTCTCCCGAGTATAACAATACCCCCCATGTACAGGTTTTATGGTGTTTTGGAAAACTCAATTCAGTTTGCCGGATTAATTTTCTGGGTTTGCATTGCCTTTTGAGACCATATGGTAGCCCAGGGATGTGAAATAACCCCATCATGGCATACCCTTTTCAAATGTAGATAACCCAGGGTATTTCAAATATGGTATTTCCAGTCTTTTATAGTAGCCACTTAGTCACAAACGCTGGCCAAATTTAGCGTTTTTATTTGTTTTTTATAAATATATATATATATATATATATATATATATGTAAAAAAGCAGAAATTCCTTGCACTCACGCTTTGTTTTGTTTGCCGGGTGGTTGAAATCCAGGGAAAGATATAGTCATATAGATAGTGATCAGCACTCACGGTCTTGTAGCAGTTAAACACTGACTATATACAGATGCACACACAGATATACACACACAGGTACACACACTGACAACATACAGATACACAAATACATACAATGATAACATACAGATACACACACTGACACACATATAGACATGCAGATACACAACCTGACACACATGCAGATACACACAGACCACATAGAGAAACATAGATATACTAAATACAGATACACAGATATACACACACACAAATAAACATACTAACAGACATACTGATACACACAGACGCACACACACACAGTCACCCAAACAGACATACTCACACACACATACTAAGACACACACAGACATACTGACACACACAAATACTGACACACATGCAAAGTTTAAATTTTTACACACTGTCAGACATACTAACAGACAAACTGACATGCACACTGGCAGACTAACTGACACGCACAGACAGACAAACTGACATGCAGAGACAGACATACTGACACACACACATACACCTTGACAGACATACTGACACGCACACAGACATACTGACACACACAGAGACATACTGACACACAGACATACTGACACACAGACATACTGACACACACAGAGTGACACACACACACACACACACAGACCAGACACCCTGACAGATATACTGACACACACAGACATACTAAGACACCCTGACAAACACAGATTTACTGACACACACAGTCAGACATACTAAGACACACACAGACACCCTGACACACACACACAGACAGACTGACAGACATACTCACACACATACACACATACTAAGACACACACACAGAAATAGTGACATACACACACAGAAACCCTGACAGACATACTCACACACATACACACATACTAAGACACACACAGACATACTGACTCACACAAATACTGACACACACACATGCAAAGTTTACATTTATAAAGCCACCCTCCAGCCCTACCTTATGGGTTCCCTGGGGTCCAGTGGCAGGCTGAGGAAGTTGGGAGTGTGAGGCTCCTGCACTCCAGCTCCCTCCTGATGGCTTTCTCCTCCTTCCTCCCGCGCGGCTTCATTCTATCTGGGAGGAAGTGACTCATGGCAGTCACTTCCTCCCAGCCTACTGCGGTAAAACAAGGAGGCCCGGTCGCGCTGTTAAAGGGCCCCAGCGCCTGACTGGGCCCTCTTAGTGTGGGGGCTCCCGGTGCAGCCGCAGCACTGGCGGGCCCATGGGGCAAATAAAAAATTTTTTTGCAGACAGCTGGGCCCATGGGGTAGCTGCTTTGGGCCCCTCAGGAGTAAGTTTGCCCCGGGCAGCTGCCCTGTTTGCCCCGCTTTAAAGACGGCCAAGGGAGAGATATGGAAAGGGGGGTGGGTTGGCATGGGGAGAGATATGGAAAGGGGGGTTTGCATAGGAAGAGATATGGAAAGGGATGTTTGGCATGGGGAGAAATATGGAAGGGGGAGGGTTTGGCATGGGGAGAGATATGGAAAGGGGGGTGTTTGGCATGGGGTATCGATGAAAAGGAGGCATGGATGTAAGGGAGAAGAGCCATGGGGTTGAGATATGCGTGGAGAGTGGAAGGAGATATGGAAGGGAAGAGAGACATGGATGGAGAGGGGAGGAAAGATATGGGAGGGTAGAAGCGCGCAGAGGGAAGAGTGCAGCCTAACCTTACCCTGTCTGGATTTTGTATGTATTTGTGTATCTGTATGTTGTCAGTGTGTGTACCTGCGTGTGTATATCTGTGTGTGCATCTGTATATAGTCAGTGTTTTTATCTGTGTATCTGCATGCATGTCAGTAAATGCATCATCAGTGTGTCTGTGTATCCATATGTGTCAGTGTTTGTATGTATGTCTCTGTATGTGCTTAGCAACTGGTTTGTGCAGCCACACCTAAAGTGTTACCTACCTGGCTGAGACTCCTGAGACTGACTGAGACTGGCTGAGACTGCAATTTGTATAGGGACTGAGGGAGCGAGTGGAGCGGACACTCCAGACTGTGGCATTACTACTGAGACATTAAGTGACTTGAAGAAAATTATATGTGTGTGTCCAGAATTACATATTGTACGCATGAGAATGGAACCAGTAATTTTAGTTTGTGTTGATCTAGGATTCACTAACTTTTATACAGGTCACAGGCAGTACAGATGATCAGTTTCAGGATTCTATCTACTCATCATGTGTTATTACTATCACACAAAGACAAAGTCCCACCATACACAGCCAGCCCCAAATCATCACAAACACAAGCAGTCCCCATAACACATTGACAACACAAAATGATTACACACATGCTTATCACACACAGCCAGCCAAATGCTAACACACATTTCACTTCACATGTACATAGCTCAATACCATAAAAAATATTCCTATCACACACAGACAACTGAATAAATCATATACAGCCAAATATATCACACACAAATTGTAGCCATAACACTCAGACAGCTCAAAAGGCAGTCCCCATTACACCAAGACACCACAAAACATCACACGCAGTCCCCACTATACTCAGTCTGAGGTCATCGGTCACAACCAAGATATTTGTTAGCTGTAAAAAAAAATATAGTGACACCCGTAAAGACTCCTGTTTGTAGTATGGTGTTTGACTTCCCTGGGGCCACTGTGAGATGCAACCGCTAGAGTGTGAGAGAGTACTCCCTCTGCCAATTTGATGTTGCCTTTGTTGCAGCCAGAAATCTCATATTCAGTATCTTTTCTCTCCTGCATTGTGCATACAGGAAAATGTGTGAAGTCCCAGGGCAAATCCTGTGCAATCTAGATGTGGCAAGTCCTATGAGTGCAATCTCGGTGTTGGGTTAAGTCCTGGGTCAGGTCCTGTGAATGCAATCTAAGTGCTGGGAAAGGTCATAAGTGCTACTGCTAGGGCAAACTTCATGCTGGGGCAAGTCCTGTAAATGCAATTTCCATGCTGAGGTAACTCCTGGGGCCAGTCCTATGAGTGCAATCTCTGTGCTTGGGTAACTCCTGGGTGCTGGGGAAACTCCTCTGAGTGCAATCTAATTGTTGGGGTAAGTCCTGGGTGCTGGGTCAGCTACTGTGAGTGCAATCTCAGTGCTGGGGTGGGTAAGTCCCACGATGCTAGGGCAAGTAAGTCCCACGTGCTAGGGCAAGTCATGTGAGTACAATCTCCATGCTGGGATTAGTGCTGGAGCAAGTCCTTTAAATGCAATCTCCGTGCTGGAGTACATTCTGGGTGCTCGAGTAAGCCTTGTGAGTGCAATCTAAGTGCTGGGGAAAGTCCTGTGAGTGAAATCTGCATGCTGGAGTATGTCAGTATATGCCCACAGTATATACACATGGTTATGTCTCACACACTGGCCTGATATATTGCACAGGGCAATTCATATAACTTTATGTACATGCTGGGGCTTATATATAGCCCTGTGCATGGGGTATATATAAGGGCAGTGTGTGAGTTATTACTTTGTGTACATACTAAGGGTATGTTGCCCTTTGCAGGAGTATATATCTTTCTTATCTATAAATAAAACACTCTTCAAATGTGCTTTAAAATGCATGGTTTTCCCTTTGGTTAACAAGAATATAACGCTATGATATGGTGCTGGTAATGACACAATGCTCTTGGTCTGGTATAAAATTATTTCCAGGGCTGTTTTTTATGGTGAGATATTGCTGTGTTATGCTTGTAAAAAGGTGTGATTTGCCTATGTTGTATTTGCAGTAAGGTGTAATGGCCTGTGTTATGCCTGTGATAAGGTGTGATGTGCTTGCAACATGACCAGCATTCTTCTGGCACATCACCATTATCACACAAGTATATATGTGTGTGTAAAGATATATTTTTGATTTAAGGCTGTTGCCACATATTATCATTGGCATAATTGGGAAAATATAGAGCTTGCTATTTCATGCGCACTAGCAGATGGGAGGGTTTGTAGGAGTTCTCCTTGCAGTGGTTTTATATAGTGTGGAATGCTTTGAGTGACTGGCAGAACTCCGTTCCCAAGAAACCCTAGAAACTTTTAATTTATTTTTATTCATTTTTGTTATGGAACAAGGAGGATTAGGAGACAAAGTATAATGCTAGATATGTTTCTTTAGTTTCTCTTTACATGGTGGAGCATAGTGATGTCGCGAACGTGAACTTTTCGGTTCGCGAACCCGCGAACCGGGCGAACCGCCATAGACTTCAATGGCGAATTTTAAAACCCACAGGGACTCTTGTTGGTTGAAGGGGGGGGGGAGACCTACTCTCCTCCCCCCCCGGCCCCCACCCCTGGGCGGCGGGTGGGGGCAATAAAGATTACCTACTGTCCCCCCCGGCCCCCACCACTGAGCGGTGGGTGGGGGCCCTAATAACGATAAGGGGGGGACCTATTGTCCCCCCGCCCCCACCCCTGCGTGGCGGGTGGGGGCCACATTGATAATGAGGGGGGGACCTACTGCCCCCCCAGGCCCCCACCCCTGCGTGGCGGGTGGGGGCCATATTGATAATGAGGGGGGGGACCTACTGCCCCCCCCAGCCCTCACCCCTGCGCGGCAGGTGGGGGCCATATTGATAATGAGGGGGGGGCCTACTGTCCACCCCCCTCTGGCCCCCACCCCTGGGTGGCAGGTGGGGGCCACAAAGACTAATGGGGGGGCACCTACTGTCCTCCCCCCCGGCCCCCACCCCTGGGCGGCGGGTGGGGGCCACAAAGATAATGGGGGGGACCTACTGTCCTCCCCCCCCCGGCCCCCACCCCTGGGCAGCGGGTGGGGGCCACAAAGACTAATGAGGGGGGGGACCTACTGTCCTCCCCCCCCCGGCCCCCACCCCTGGGCGGCGGGTGGGGGCCACAAAGATAATGAGGGGGGGGACCTACTGTCCTCCTCCCCCGGCCCCCACCCCTGGGCGGCGGGTGGGGGCCACAAAGATAATGAGGGGGGGGACCTACTGTCCTCCCCCCCCGGCCCCCACCCCTGGGCGGCGGGTGGGTGCCACAAAGACTAATAAGGGGGGGACCTACTGTCCTCCCCACCCCCGGCCCCCACCCCTGGGCAGCGGGTGGGGGCCACAAAGACTAATGAGGGGGGGACCTACTGTCCTCCCCACCCTGGCCCCCACCCCTGGGCGGCGGGTGGGGGCCACAAAGATAATGAGGGGGGGACCTACTGTCCTCCCCCCCGGCCCCCACCCCACCCCTGGGCTGCGGGTGGGGGCCACAAAGATAATGAGGGGGGGGACACCTACTGTCCTCCCCCCCACCCCCACCCCTGGGCTGCAGGTGGGGGCCCTAAGTAAACCCCCCCAAGGTGACTAGGGGTCCCCAAGCCCCTAGTCACCCCCCCCCAAATAAAAAGTCCCTACCTACCCCCCTCACCCTAAAAAATAGTGAGGGGGGAATAAAATAACTAACCTGTAAAATAAAATTAAACTTACCATTCGACGTCTTCTTTTTTCTCAAATCTTCATTTTTCAGCCCCAAAAAAGGCCAAATAAAAAACCATCATAACCGTCGAATTGAAAATAAAATAAAAATCCCGAGTGCAAAAAAAAACCTGACGAAAAAGAAAAAACCCGAGCGCAAAAAAATAATCCATCTTCACCCATGGAGGGCTCCGCGCAGACTGAGCTCTGCAGGGCGGGGGAAGGCTTATAAAGCCTTGCCCCGCCCTGCAATTAGGCTAAGAACACTCTGATTGGTGGGTTTAAGCCAATCAGAGTGCTCTTTGTCATTTTACACAGCGTGGGAAAATTCAAAAGAACTTTCCCACGCTGTGTAAAATGACACAGAGCACTGTGATTGGATGGCTTGAAATCCATCCAATCACAGTGCTCTGTGCCATTTTACACAGCGTGGGAAAATTCCATAGAACTTGAATATATATATATATATATATATATATGTATGTGTATATATATATATATGCACGGCGTGTGTGTTTGTGCTTTAGGGTGCACATCCTAATGCAATAGGCTGCACACGCTTATGATAGCGAGTAGGGACATTCTGAAGATTTTAATCTCCCTTATGCTAATATGGGGGTCATATTGATCCTCATAGAATGACGGGGGTGGGGGGCGGGATAGTTAGGGAGTGGCAGGGAGCACTGCTCCCTGGCACTTCTATTTTCATATATTACAAGGAAGGAGCCGCGAGCCAGTAGCTCCCTCCTTGTAATAAACTAAACAAACTGAAATGAAAAGGTAATGCACTCAGCATTTGCCCTTTAGTTTCGTATATAATTCGTATGTAGGTCTTTTATTTATGTTATAGTAAACGAATACGAAAAAGTCAGAAAGTTCGGACGAAATCATATTCGTCCGATAATGAATGCGCATGTCAAATAAATGCAAACAATCCCAGAATAAGTCACAAATTACCTACTTAAATTATACTTACAGGTGTGTGCTGGAAGTCATGACCCACTTTCTTAGTAGGGTCAAACAACCTTTCTGTTGTCATAGATCCTATTTTGTTAATTTGTAGGGACTATTTATCCAGGGTTTAGCACCTTTATCTCTTTCAAATCTAGCCAACATTCTGTTTGTAGTGTTCTTACAGAAGAACATTTTAAGTACTGGTAGACTAAATACAGGGCCGGTGCAAGGATTCTTGATGCCCTAGGCAGCAATCCATTTTGCCGCCCCCTCATGAAACTACATTCTCTCACAGGTTTATTCACTAAATTCTGAATTGCAATGAACACACTGCGTAGAAGCACTCATCCAGTATATGCATCCATATAAACACACTGCCTAATACATCCATCCACACAGACTGCCTATTACATACAATCAACCATATGCACATTACATAAATCCTCACACACACACACACCACCTAATAAATACATTCATACACTCATACTGCCGAATGCATAGATCAATAGACACATACTGCCTAATAAATATATCCACACACTCTTTTTCAATGCATTTGGTGCTGTTTCATTTGTAATAATATTGAGATTTAATTTATGTTACTACTAACATTTTTTCGGTTTAATATTGAATTCTATTAATATATATTTTAAATATAATTTAATATATAAGTATCTAATTACATGGTCACACACTAGCACACACACTCTGACATACATACACATTTTCACTAACACACTTTCACTGACATGCAATGTCACATACACATTCTCACTAACACACACTCTCACTGACATACATAGTGTCGCTTACACACTCACTGACTTACAGTGCCAGTTACTTTCACTAACACAGACACTGACATACACAGTGTCACTCACACACTTTCACTAACACACACTCTCACTGACATACAGTGTCACTTACACATTCACTGACATACACAATGTCACTAACACACACACACACAGTGACACTCATACACTATCACTGACATACAGACAGCTTCACTTACACACTCTCACTGACATGCACAATGTCATTTACACAGTCACTAACACACATAGTATCACACACACACTGTCACTGACATGCACACACAGTTTCACTTACACACACACTCTCAGTGACATTCACAGTACCACTTACACACTCTCATTAACACACACACTGTCACTCAAGCACAAACTTACACCACTTTACATATAGTCACACTTTATTTACACCCACAAACACAACACAACACGCAATTCAATACATACAGACCAATTTACCATCATACACTCATACAAATAATCAGTTCCCCTTACCTTCAGATGGACCATTCATAAGTGCTGTGAGGAGAGGGGTCCAGCTTGCAGGTAGCTGGTGCTGTTCCTGGTGTGGGGAGCAGGAGAGCTGTGCACTGTGAGCACAGGCTACTTCCTGTTCCCCTTAGAGTGCTTCCGGTGTTCACAGGCAGGGGGCAGCCGGGATACCAAGGCATGTCCCAGCTTCCCCTGCCTGCAGGAAGTTGAGTGCTCTGCTCGGGTGCTGGGGTTACAGCATAGGTAAGTGCTGTAACCCCAGGCAAGTGGCTGCAGAGAGAGCCCAGCAGCTGAATGGCTGCGCTGGGGGGTGGCTAAGAAGCCACTCGCCCAGCACACCAGCCCCAGGCAGCAGCAGGGCCGCCCACCAGGAAACCTCCCGGTGGGCGCCCTCCAGAGGCCGGCGCCCTAGGCGAGTGCCTTATTCGCCTTAATGGTAGCGCCGGCCCTGACTAAATAAAAGAATGATTTCTCCATAGGTGTATTAAATGGCAAAAATAAAACCCACAAATAAAACCAATGATCTGACCATTAAGTCGACTTAAGCTTATTGAAGTAACCACATTTATCTTGGTGATTTGGGGAAAAAAATGAAATATGAAAACAAAACCGAAAAATAAATCCCATGTGCTGTGTGAGGCTGTAAAAGGATTGCACATAATCCCCAAAGTACTGTCTGCCTGTTGCAGCTCATTTGCTGGGAATTGCTTGGCTCATAACATTCAAAAATGTAATTCTGCGCGTATGCCAGTACTGTTTTGGCAAGCGTTCTCATTTGTTGTTTGTTTTAATTATGATTTCTATTAATAATAATGTATATGGTAATGTATATCATTAGCAGTTGAGAAATGTTAGTTTTGCAGCAGAACGGCTGCTTACCAATATGTATATGTCTTTGGATTTGTTTTTATATACATCATTTTTCTTGGCAACTCATGCAAGTGCAGTTTAACTAAGCAGTGCTATTCCTACAGATGCAATTTAAAGGTAGACAGCAATATATTATATAAATAAGTTATTTATAAACTTTGCAATTTGCTTCCAAATTTTAAAAAACTGAGAAAAAGCCCCTCATTTGCCCCCAAATTTCCACTTTGCTTAGTAATAAATGCAAATTGAGTTTAAATTCTGAATTTTATCCCCAACTTACATTTAAAATTCAGAGCAATAGTATGGGTTTATTCACTTAAGTGAGAATTAAAAGAAAATTCAAAGTGGAAACTCACTCAAAATTTTAATCAGCAAGACGGAACAAAAACAATCCCCTCCATCACAGTAGAAGCACATACTTAGTGCTCTTACAGGTGTAACTAGATGCTATACTCATCTAGATTCATTGATATATAACTCCCTTTAGGCTTAAAAAAGATATGTAAAACTTATTTTTTTATAGTTGACTCATGGTGGAGACGTAGTATGCATGATGGAAACATGTATCACATTTGGTGTGAATGCCAGACTATATGACCTTTGTTGAATAAAGTCACCTGCTTGCTACATTGATTAGCTATTAGGTATATGCCCAAAATGTATGATTGTTATCTTTGGCTTCATCTCTACCTTTTGAGACAAAGGGGCTGGCATCTCACGTTCTTTTGGCACCTAAAGCTTTTATTATTATAATATTATTATTTTATTATTTATATAGCGCCAGCAAATTCCAAAGCGTTGCACAATGGGTGGACTATCAGACACCCAATTGTAACCAGACAAGTTGGACACACAGGAAAAGAGGGGTTGAGTGCCCTGCTCAATGAGCTTACATGCTAGTGGGCACTGGCGGAACTACCGTGGTCACAGGAGTCGCAGCTGCGGGCCCATCATTCCAGGGGGCAAGGCTGTGTGTCTGCATGTGTATCTGCTTGTCTGCATGTATGGGGTGGGGGGTAGATGTATGGAGCGGGGACATATGGGGGGGGCGGCACAGGACAATTTTTTCACCGGGGCCCAGTGGTTTCTAGTTACACCTCTGCTAGAGGGAGTGGGGGAATAGTGACACAAAGGGTATAAGTAGGGGTAATGATGTAAGTTGCTAGAAAAGTATTCACTGAGAACTTAGTAGGTTATTTTTGACAGTTATAGGAGAGGAGTCATGGGGAAGGGGGAAGAAAATCTGCTAACAATTTAAATTATATGCTTTCCTGAAGAAGTGTGTTTTCAAAGTTTTTTTGAAGGAGAAGGGGAGGGAGTTCCACATAAAAAGTTTTTATAGCGATAAACTGGAAATGTAGTAGCTGCCCAAATGAGACTCTTTAGGACAAGATCAAACTCAATTACGCCTGTGAGAGAGTGTTGCCCCTTACTTATACCCAAAATATAAATAAATCTGGGATCTGGGGGAGACTATGGTTAGGCATGCTGCCTGACAACATGGATGCTGATATATGTGAAATGTTTGCTTCATGTATGATAATATGTGCACCTTGATGTTATTGTTATTGATTTGTGTTTCTTTGATGTCATGTTGCAACTATTACTCTTTTTATGAGTTCATCCTCTGCATAGGAGGACTTGATGCCTATGTAATGCACTTATTTAAAAATCATTAAAACTACAATTTAAAAAATGAATCAGTGCTTCTAGTTCTGCTACTTTGGCTTTGAATTTTAAATTCACTTTTCATTCTCCCCTGCATGACTGCTAAAAAAATACTACTACTACAAAAATAAAAGTTTTGAATCCCACCCAAACATTTATCAAAGTCCAAATTGACTCTCAAATTAAAAACCTCTGCTTTTTTACCCTCGATAGAGCAGACATTTGAAAAATTAGCTTTTTATTTTTTTGGTCAACCCTTTGTTTTCTGTCACAATTTTGGATGCATTTCTAGAGGAATTTAAATTTACAAGAACTGCACTCTTAAAGTATCTCTAAGCCTGTTGGCTTTGCATTGGGGCCATTTAGGGTGAGTTCAAGGTAATTTTAAATGTATTCAGATGGTCTCTAATTGGGTGTTTGTACAAATAAATTCAGTGGTGTTTTGAAATTTTAGAATGTCAGCAATTTGAGTAAACTTCTTCAAGCTGCCAAAACTTTTTTTTAAATGAAAGATTGAGTAAATAATACAGCTGATAGACCTCACGTGGTTATTTACCACTGTAAGAATTTAAGTGGAATTGAAAGTTTATTTCAAATGTTAGGTGAAAAGAGACAAACTGGAAAAATTATCTAAGCCAGCTATGCTTTCAGTTCTCATCTTAGTAAATAACCCAGTAAAACACCTTGTAGCGGAGCTTCAATATTAAATCCCAAGATCTCCGCTGGTATAGAAGGTAATCCAAAGTAAAGCGCTGGAAAAGAAGGCAATATCCCAAATCCCCCAGTAACCGGACGAAACACAGTTCAGGGAGTCAACTGACAATTTTTATTCACGGCTCCAGGAGTCAACTGACAATTTTATTCATGGCTGTTAGCCTATGCCTGCTCTCTATTCTAAAACACACAAATACATTTTTACACCAGGTTAACACAGCTATTTCAGACAACCTTTAAATGTTCTGCAATATGACCTAAAGTGGCTAGGTTTGCCACACACCTTACTGGAGTGGACTGTGAAATACTTGCAAAAATCATATAGCAAAAGACGCACAATTATTATTATTATTATTGTATTTATATAGTGCCATCAAATTCCACAGCGCTTTACAATGGGTGGATGAACAGACATGTAGTTGTAACCAGACAAGTTGGACAAGGAACAGAGGGGTTGAGGGCCCTGCTTAATGAGCTTACATGCTAGAGGGAGTGGGGTAAAGTGACACAAAAAGGTAAGGATAGTATTAGACTAGTGACAGTTGCAGAAGAGGAATCAGTCAGGAGCTATTAACAGTTTAATTGATACGCTTTTATGAAGAAGTGGGTTTTAACGATTTTTTGAAGGAGTGGAGACTGGGTGAGCATCTAACGGAGGAGGGAAGCGAGTTCCACAGGAACGGTGCAGCCCTCGAGAAATCTTGAAGGCGGGCATTAGAGGTGGGAGTATGGACAGAAGATAGACGTAAGTCTTCAGCCGATCGTAAGGGCCTACACGGGACATACTTGTGTATAAGGGAGGATAGATAGGTGGGAGCAGCATTATGTAGAGATTTGAAAGCAAGAACCAGAATTTTAAATTGAGCTCTATATTTTATAGGAAGCCAATGTAGGGACTGACAGAAGGGTGAGGCATGGGAGGTGCGGGCAGACAGGAAGATGAGCCTCGCTGCCGCATTCATTATGGACTGTAACGGCGCAAGTTGGGAGCACGTAAGACCACTGAGAAGCGGATTACAGTAGTCCCGTAGTGGATTTGTGGCTTAGTTATTACTCCGGATGTGTTCCCAAATATGAATATTCATTTAACAGCTTCTTTGCCATTGATGCTTTGAACAATTCACATAAAGCCATCTCGGCATCCCACAACAATCGCTTGCTTGGTAGTATATAATTTTAATCTGCAATTATTAGTTGATTTTCTTTCCCCTTTCTTAATGAAAATCTGCATAACTCCCATTTCCAGTTGTTTTTCCTGTTCTAAGATAAATAGTTTTTCACTGTAGATGTGCAATTATTGCAACTAACAATCTGTTGGGAGTAGAAGCTTTGGACGTTTTCCAGCTATAATGTAAAAAATTTTTTGTAAGTTTTGCTCACAAACATTAGCACATGAATATTTTGAAGCATGCTATTTGAAATTGCCATTGCTTTTATTCATTAGAAAATTTTACAACTGGGATTTATTTTCAGTGTTAATTTGATTATGTTAAAATGATTAAATTACAGTCATTTATGCAAGGATAAATATATTGCAACAAGTAGACAAGAAGAAAGACAGGATAAATGTATGGGAACTGATGAATGGTATCAAGAAGGCTGGAGAGAGAGTGCAAGCAAATCAAATACACAGTAGACAGAAACATGCACAGAAGAGGTGTTCTGTCTCAGACACAGAGGATGATTAATAAATGAGCACTTGCCCATGGTATCGTTAGACTGGGTTAGTTTCACAAAGCATTTATATCACATGAAAGTAATGTGTTCAAATACTACTGTATTGAAATAATGATATCCCCTGATATATCATCAACACATGATACCATACTTCCATAAGTGGAGATAAGTTCCATGCTTTGGACCTTAATTATTGCTTGGCATAAACTATATTTGGAGGTTTTTTGTTACGAACTTCAATTCATCCGACTCTGGGCTGATCGGTCGATTGTTCAAATTCTAAACTGTTGATATTAACTTGTCTATAAGCAAACAGACAGGTGTTTGTTTGGGAGCCATATCGATTATAGAATCCTAGCTTTTTCTCCTTAATGCTGCCGTTATTAAACTTTTTTTTCCATTTAGTAGACAAATGTACTACAATGGGATCTTTTCATTCTCAGTATCTAAGCTCCTTGTTTATATTTTGTGTTCGATTGTGTAATATCTTCTGCAAAAATTGTTTTCCCTAGGTTGATGTCCAAACTAATATCACTCTCAAATCTAATATGCTAATAATGGTCCAGAAACAGTGTTGAACTTCAAATTAGTCTCCCTAGCAACTTTGTCTGGGATTACTTAAGACAATTTGGACAAAACTCATTTCTGGGGTGAAATTCTAAAAAGGGTACAATAACCAGGGAAAAAGAAGGAATATTCCTTCTAATTACTCCAAATTCAAAAAAGTTACTCTAGAAAATCATTACTTTTCTCCAATTTCATTTTGGCATCTTCTTCATTATATCTCAAAGTTCAACTTGAATTTATATTTGGTCACTGTGTGACCATAATGTAAATTCAGCCATCATTCAGTTCACATACACTAACTAATTCAAAATACAAAGAAAATGACACCAGTATTCAGTTTAGAAATATATTTCATAGTATGAGATTCTAATTTATGTCAGCATGCTCAGGTAAATAAAGGAACAATATGTATCAACATTCAACTTGGAAGAATTATCTGAATATTTAATACTCTTTGTATTTGTTTTGACTGAGATAATTATACAAAACCCATGCACTCTCTGCCCTGTCAGGAAACTAATTATCTGCACAGATGGTGTAAAAATAATTGATCAACAGATGTAAAAATAATATATTGACAACTGAATTTGGTTTTGCTTATTTAAAGCACAACAAATAAACACATTTCCATCAGCATTAATACAATTACACAAATCAGATGCAAGCATTTGAAAATTATGATTTTATTTTTTATTTTTTTTAAATACAACACTCCTATAAAATAATTATGCTTCAACATATAATTTAGGAACATTTGAAATTTCATTCCTAAAAAAAGAAAGATGCTAAAAGATGCAAAACTGGAACTTTTACCCTCCACAAAAAGTACCTGACATGTACCTGATTTGTATCTTCAAATCAATCCCAAATATAATGTTTTTAAGACCCTTATTTTAAAGGGACACTATAGTCACCTGAACAACTTCAGCTTAATGAGGTTGTTCAGGTGAGAACTATAGCTCCCTGCAGCCTTTTTCTGAGAAAATACAGTGTTTACATTGAAAGCTAGGAAAACCTCCAGTTGAAGTCACTCAAAGTGAACCAGAATGCCTCCATCCACTCAGATCTGCTGTGCACGAGCATCCTGTGATTCAGTATCTCCTCCCACTGCATGCAGACACTGAACTTTCCTCATAGAGATTCATTTATTCAATTCATCTCTATGAGGAGATGCTGATTGGCCAAGGCGGTGTTTGAATCATGCTGGCGCTGCCCCTGATCTGCCTCTGTGTCAGTCTCAGCCAATTCTATGGGGAAGCACTGTGATTGGATCAGGCCACCACATGTCAGCAGACTGCTTGTTTTTCTGAGTCTAACAGCATGCAGATTTACAGCTTCAGGCTTGAATACAGTAAGATTTTTACTATATTTATGGAGGCATGAGGGGCCCAGGGGGGCTAGATGGGGGTGTTAACACTATAGGTTCAGGAATACATGTAGTTGCACTGGTGACTATAGTGTCCCTTTAAATATTCTGCATATCTTAGTCAGCACAAACAAACCCCAAACACACCCCAAATAAAATGATTTATTTCCCAAGTGAATGATTTAGTTGTAAGCATAGGCATGACTGTGACGGAGCTCCTGTGCTCTGAACGAGTACCTCCACCCAGTCCACTTCCTGGCCGCTTGCAGGGACACTGAAAGGCTTCAGCCCCAGTCTCCGAAGCTTGACTGGGTTCCTTGTGGAGCTTTTTGACCCGACTGGGCTGCAGCCTTCCTCCCCTCTGCCTCATACACTGCAACCCTGCTTCCAGGCAGGGATCGTCCCTTCTGCCTATTCCTCTGCAGCTTTCCTTCCAGGCAGGTATAGTCTCCTCTGCCTCTTCCGCTGCAGCCCTTCTTCCAGCACTATCCACATCCGCCTGCATTTGTATATATAGCTCTTGTCTTTATAAAGACACTTGCGGCTCTCAGGCCTAGCCTATCTTACGTTATACATATCCACACAGGACAAAAGTTCCAAAAGGAACTAACATACAAAACTTTATTTACTTGGGACTAGCCCATATGATCATTACATAAACATTGCTGCTGACAACTCAATAAAAATACAAACAGTTAAATTATAGCAGACAACATACAGCAACTTATTATAACAGAATGACATATTTATAAAGGGGTGGGGAAGACAATAATAAACAGAAAATCTCTCTCCAGCCTGCAGAATTAGCAACATGCAAATCTAACAAAAATATGCAAATTAACCATCCTTGCTATTCAGGTAGTGCATATTGCTGTTGCTACCAACAGAGGGCACTACGCAAGCTCCATAGCCAAAATCACCTCATTGGTAGCAATCCTCAGCAGTACAGGAGATCAGATAATACATTTGACAGTATACACACACAATATAAATATAACAGTATTGCACACTCCCTGCACCTATAATGTGTACAGGGTGACTAAAACATAAGAAAAGTAAAGCAACCTACATAAATAGTTTGTCTGAAGAAACAGGTGATGGGGTCACAATGACTATCTTGCTTTATGTTTTTTTTCCAAAAATGATGTTCATAATATTTTGGCAGAAGATATTACATTTATTTTTGCAATTGCTCTGTGTTCTCTGTTTGAACCTGCAGCAGTATGCAAATTGGGTTGAGGATCAGTTGGTTAGATAACAGTAGACCTTGACCCAACATGGCTGCTCGGCCAGATTAAAAAAATTTAAATTTCCTTTAAAAAATAAAACATATCAATATTCATATATATAAAAAAAGTTAGTTTCTTTAGATGTAATACATTTAAAAAGAGAGAGAAGTGGAAATTGATGACAGTTGTTCTTTAACCCCTTAAGGACCAAACTTCTGGAATAAAAGGGAATCATGACATGTCACACGTCATGTGTCCTTAAGGGGTTAAGAGACCCTCCAAACACCTACGCTCAGGTGGAATTGAGGTGCATTCATGGGGAAGCATTAGTCAGTTGTATTCCTGTGAGACACTTTCTATTGGGAAATTAACAAACACGCTGTGCATGTGCATTTTTCAGACAAGAAGTGAAGTTTATTCTCACTGACAAAATAGTACAAAAAGAAAAGTTTCTAGCACTTGTTTATAGTGAGGGTAGGCAGCTTGAACAGTCTCTTCATTCTGGTCATGGGTGAAGTGAAAAAGGACAGAGGGAAGCAACACCTTAAAAGTATCCTCAAAATACAATCAGGAAAATTCAATATGCAAAAGAGAGGACATAAAAACAAAATATTGTGTAGTATTTTCAGATGGTGTCATGGACAGATAGGATCCAACAACCAAAGACAAGCACAGCAAATACCAAAGAACAGAAAACATAATACTAGACATTAGAATGGCCGTATTAAATGCCACTAGAATATACAAGACAAGCCCAGGTCAGGGATACAGAACACAGAATAAACATAAGGAATAGCCAAAGGTCAAAGACAATAGAGAGGGGAATAGTCAAGGATAAGCCAAGGTTAAAATGAAAGAAATACGAACACGCTATCGGATTAACAAAACAAATGGAAACCACGACAGGGCATCAAACAAAGGGATAAAAAGAGTTTAAATAGCCTAGGAAAGGCTATAATTGGTTAAAACCTGATGACGCCAAAACGTGATGTACCACGCATGTCCGCGTCCCCAGCTTCCAAAATAGGCAATGTGCCTATAAACTGCGGCCTTTAAAAGCGGCCAACGTTCGTCAGAACGCGAGCACAACTCTCAGCCATCTAGCGCAGAGAGCAGAGGAAGACTCCGCAAGAGGTAAGTTTATTTTTAATTTCAGCATGTCCACACTGTTCTAGCGCGGACACGCTATCATGCCGACTGGGTCAGCGGCATTACAGATTTTTTTTAGATAAATAAAATGAAATGCACTTTTTTTAATAATTAGCTCCAAATATCTGCGTAGGGGGAATTATACCACCTAATCGCCTATATTCTCCCTGACAATCTGGGTGGAGTGGAGCAGTGGCAAGAGGAGATTTGCTACTGGATAAAAAGGATAATTAATGGCCTGCCATGTAATATGTTAAAGGGACACTCCAAATGTTATACATGAATATGTATTTTAACATTGGAGTATTCATTTAGTGCAGATGAGGTGCTAGTTATTTAACCCCTTAAGGACACATGACATGTGTGACATGTCATGATTCCCTTTTATTCCAGAAGTTTGATCCTTAAGGGGTTAAATCTCTTTGCCGAGATAAGAAACATAGCATATCACATGATGAAACCCAAACGTATAAATCTGTCAAACTGTACTGTATAAATTAAGTACTGACAACAAGATGTCGAAGTTCTCTGTACACAGCCTCCGATATTCTCAGAAAAGAGGTTCCTGTGTTGTTGTTTTTTTCAGTTACCCCTTATAAAAATTTGCAGCTAAACTGTAACTATCAGAAACCTTTGCTGGGCTTCTTGATTTGCAACTTATACTAGCACCTATCTGTTAATTAGTATCTGGTAATTAGATCATGTTGTGAGTTGTATTTAAATTTTTTTAGTTAGAGCAGGATTGTTTACTTTTTTCCTCCTTTAATATTTTGTTGAGAATAAGTAGGACTGGATACAGAGTACATTAAGATTGAGGTTTATTCACTAAAAAGTGAACTGCGGAGAGCACCAAATAGCAAATTTGGAGTTGGAGAATGAACACTTCTTGCCAAAAGTTTGCAAATGATTTGAAATTCACTATTACTTGCTGCATCATGATTAAGCCCTATAATGTAGCTCTTATGGTTCTTATAAATGACTTTTATATAGGAGCAGAAAGTAAGAATTTTATTTTGTGCACTATGTCCTGTTGCGCAATGCTGCAAAACTATAAAGAGAAATCAGATGGAATAAATCGAATGAATGTAAAATAATGTAGAAAATCTATAAATTGCATTTGTTTATGCTACAATTGCCAGATCATACCATTTGTAATTGCCAGATTCTGCCTTCTTTAATTTATTCATGCTGTCAGTTGACTCATTTATAATAATGCCTGCAGTGCATAGAATTCATACGTTGATCACGTGAAATGAATTAATCAGTCACAAGGGATCATCTCGAACCCTCACTGCGATTAATTCATTGAATTTTCTCCTGCAGCATGTAATTTATACATACTGTTAGGCACCACAGGCAGATTTGGCAACCCTATTTCTGATCTTATTTGCAGGTTTCTACTTCCAATCCATAAGCTGTTTTGGAGTTATTCATATTTTGATTAGATTGCATTTGTGATAATTTAGCAGTTTACATATGCCCTTTAATGCTTGTAAATATCAATAAAGTAAACATTTTCCATGTGAAACAAAGCTACCCGTAACCACATACTATATTTTGCTTTGAAATGCTTGGCATGTCTTCTTTTAATGTTGCAAAAATATTAAGAGATATTTGAATATGAATAAGAAGAAAGAATTACTTTGAGTGTTAAGTGTATAAAGCAAATTTTGAGCGCTCTCTGGGACCATCATTGGTTGCCATGGTAATTGCTCCAGTTTTAGAACTTCAACCACATTTTAGAAATATCCCCTTGATTACATAAATAATATTTAGAATGACAGTCATTACTTGTTGAAGTGTAAATTGCTCATTATAATTATTCCCCCCCCATGACATTTTGCTTGAGTCTTAGCTGGAAATAAGCCTTGTGGAATGGTTCACAACTAACAAAATAATTCTCAGAATCATTTTTTCTCAGTTTTAATAAAACTTGTCTTAAAGGCTCAGTTTATACTTTAATATAAACATATATCACAGAAAATAGAACCGTGAGACTAATTAAAAAATGCAGGTGAATGCTAAGGGACTTGACTGCATTTAAAAGAACACTCCACACACACAAAGCATTTCGGCCTGCTGTAACAGTTAATTGACATTGGTACTACTATCAGAGTCCATACAGATGTTTAAACAGCAATTGGATAAATACTTCCAAAAACATAACATACAGGGATATAATTTCTAATTAGTGGGATAATAGCTGCTTGAATCAAGGAGATATCTGATTGCCATTTTGGGGTCTAGAAGGAATTTTTTCCTAGTTTGTTGCAAAATTGGAAGCACTTCAGACTGGGTTTTTTGCCAGGAAAAGACTGTCTAGCGTGATGGATTTGGCCACTTTCTGGGACAGGAGCGTGGTGAGCAGCCTCCTGATGAAGTGTGGCAATTCTGTGTCAGATATAGCGTCCGCGACCACTCTTATTTTAAGATTGCTCTGGCGTCTTTTGTCTTCCTGTGCAGCTATTTGCTGGTCATGAAGCGATGTCAGTTTTTTTAGGTCGTGGACTGCTGCTTGCAGCTCTTCTATCTGGTGTGTGTGGCTGTTGGAGGTGCTTTCCACAGATCCCAGCCGGGTTGTCAGGCCTTTCAAGTCCTCCCTTACCACGGCCACCTCTGCCAAGATTTTTTTGTGGTGGGCTGTCATGAGCTCCCTAATAGCCTCCATGGTCACTGGTGTGGAGGTAGATACAGGTGGCTGGGCTCTCTCCTGAGGTGGTGGTGCTTTGGCCGGTATGAAGCTCTCCTCCCTGTCATCGGATGTTCCATCAGTGAAATTGGAACATCCACTGCTCAAGGACGCCATTGTTGTGCCTGCTGCCTCGTGGGCCTGCTTCAACATGTCCCCAATATTTATGCCCGGGCAGGGCTTGCCGGGCTTTTGCATCTTTGTTTTCTTCCCCATGTGGATCGGGTAAGTCGTGGAGTGCTCTGAGGGGGTGTTTGTGTCGTGGATGGGTTAATTACCAGTAGTTTATCTTGGTTAATGCTGGGAGCTCTGCTGCTATGCGGCTTGCTTTGTTCGTTGCTAGGCTGCGCCCTCTTTGAAAACATATTTATTGAGTAAATGTCAAAGTTTAGGTCAGACCTACCGATTTCACCCTTAGCCTTTATTCCTTCTCCAACACTTTGCAATTTTGCAATGTCTTCATAATTACAGTAACATTTTGTACCAAGTTTGGATATCATAACATGCATGATAGCTGTCTTTAGATTGTAAACTCTATTGTACTTTTGGTTAGTGAGTTTGGTGCCATTTTTACAAATGAGTTTACTTCTACCTTGTTAAAGGTTAACTGATGCACCATTGCATATTGCTGACATCACAGAGAAAATGTTTGAGTTATGATGAACAATGCTTTCTTATGGGTTGCTAACACTCTAGCATACTATTTTTCAGTGATTTTGAAAACATTCAATTGTGTGTTGAACTCTAAGAATTATTGCAATCATCTATCCTTTAGTTAATATGTGTTATGCTACTAGGGTTTTTAGAACTGGAACTCAACTGCAGCTTGTAGAACTCCTTAATTACAATAGTGAAGAAACTGAGAATCTTTAAATTATCAATACTGTAGCTTTAAGAAAAGAGAGGATTGCTGGCAATTAGAGAATCAAACGAAGTTTTAATGATTGTGATAAACGTAAGTGAAAAGAATATAGGTAATAATTCAATAAGAAGAAATTGCTGGTTATAGCAAACAATACAAAGTTCAGCAATAAGTATTTCCTCAGATGTATTGAATAATATTCTTTAGGTTGATAGGAATAATCTTAGATAGAAATAGTATGCAGGTAGCAGAGAATATTTGCAAAGCAAGAAACAGTTCATAGTGGTTAAGCTTGATGGGAGTTATCCTCAATATAATTAGTGTGTATGCAGCAGAGAGGATTTGAGCAAGCAAGAAACAGTTCATTAATAACTGAGATTCCAGATAATAAATTGGAAGTTATACTTAAGATTAATGTGAGTTGTCCTCCAAGAGATCAGTATTAGAGTCCACTTGTTAAATGGTAAAGTGCCCGTTCTCCAGTAATCCTCTAGCGATGAAGCATAATCCTTTTATTTTCAAAGGTTTAGGAAGGCTTGTGAGAGAAGCTTGTGGAGCCGGCGTCTATACCCGGAAGTAGGTCCCACAATCACCAAACGCTTTCTCTCTGGCGCGGTCTCTCTAAGTAGTGTCAGAGAGCCGCATCAGAAGGGGGCGGGGCCGGCTCAGCATAGCGGGAATGCTGAACCCGGAAGAGATACCGCATGACAATATGTTTCCTGCATTCTGGCTGCACCAGCGGTAGTTCTGCCACTGATAGTCAGAGAGGCCCATGGGAAAATATAGACCGGGGCTTATGTGGACCCGCTTGGTGCTCTAGCCTGGTCAGCCTCCTCCCCCTGCAGATTATCCTGCCCAGAACCTTATAAACTACATGTGCAATTTGTGGGGAATATCGGTGAAGAAAAAAGACTGCTATGGCTTCTATAAAGTGTCAAACGAATTATGCAATTTGACATCAGAAATATCAAAATATAGAAATGCTCACTTTGTAATCTGCAAAAAGAGACAGTTATATCTTACTTATCGCCTAAAACTAGTGAAAATTATTTGAAAATAAAAAATAAAATGCAGGCCAAGTTTGATGTATGTGATTGCATTAACTATGGGTTTCAAATAATTAATGAACTCTGCTACTAGTTGAACAGGTCATATTCAGAAATTATTATGATAGCATACATGTGGCACCAACAAGATTTTTTAGTTGAACAGAAAAATATGAGTAATATGAATAAGGTTTTGGCAGCAGACTGGGAGAACTACCATGAAGTAGTATATGTTTTCCATATATTTACTAGAACAATATTGTTACCTGTACTATTAACCATGTGTACATGCCTTATCTGTTTTTATTCCAAAAGTAAAAAATGACTACAGAAAAGTTATTTGTTCCCTGGCTAGCACAACCCCCTAAGATTATTTTATTTAGCAGACCAGTAGTGTAATAGTAAAAAAGAGAGATTTTTACAATGACAATGTGGGTACAAACAACCTGCAATTTGGAACAAAAGGTACTTAACGCAAACTACAGGGTGCGGTTGTTATGAAAGTTCAATTTTAATTGTTTCTATGCTGGACAGATCACAAAAATGTACTTAGAGGAATGGCTGAATGCTAAATGGTATGGAAATTGTTTTCTGAATATATTTTGAAGCACAGAGTGACAGGTAAATAGGCACTGAAACATTAAATAACATATTCAACAATCATGGCAAAAAGATTACAGAAAATGAAACGTAAGATGAGATTGAGATACTGTCAGACAGATCTGAGCATGTTTTAGTTTACAGTTTTCTGTATTGCACTTTTATGTAATTGAGTATTATTTTTGATGCTGCATATAACGCAAGATACATAAGAACATACATATCAATGAATGTAAGAACATACATATCAATTAATAAACATACCACATTAACAAAGGTATAACTTATTTGATATAATGCAAACAAATGACTTCTTATGATTTGGGGGGTTTTTTTGCAGAAAAAGCAAGAATTGTGGATGATTGACAAAAATTGAGTTGAAAATGTATTTAGTTTGTTTTGTTTTAATCTAATATTTACAGTGTTCCTATAACATTTTCACAATACCCATTTTAGTGAATAGAGGCTAATATAGTGGATGGGTAACTATATAAATGAATTAAATGGACTACCATAATATTTAAACCATGAAGCTTGAGAGTTATAGAATTAAAGACGTGATCCTATTGGTAATACTAATGTTTAAATGAAATTAATAGACAAATGAAACACATATACTTGGTAAACATAACGTAAGAATTGTGACTTACCTGGGAGTTAGGGGTGCAGTACCATCTCAGGGAGGCCTGCATAAGGTCTTCTTTTCCAAATCAGTAACATAAAGGTCTGTTGATCCCTTCACAGGAGATTTAGTTTGGAAGCCCCTACCTGAGCTTTCTATATGAACAGTTCCTTTAATAGTGGGTGGAAATAACAGGGGGAGCGCAGAGTGGGGTGGGTGGGGGGTTAGCTTTCAAAACATTTCTGACAGGTCTGGTCAACAGTTTTTTTTTATTGAGCATTTAACTGACCTGAATGCCAGCAGGATTGTAGAGAGTTGAGAATATGAATAAGAAGAAGGATGATGAGAGTTGCATATATGCATATACCTTGGGCCTCGTAGACTGGCTTCCAGCTCTTCATCCTATAAATACAGCTGCACGTTATGCTTCCTAGTTTTTAAGGGGCATGAATCACAATGCACCTTCAAGTTGAATATCATCCTAAACTATATGACGTTTGGTGCAAAATCCTGTGACTGGGCTTCTCCTTTTTACATGGTAACAGTGAAGGGCCAGGAGAAAAACTTCTGAATGTTTTAAATGGACACCCATTCCATTTTGAATTGAACTTGTATACTTCTCATTTAAATATTCCAAACAGAAGAACCAGTAGAGTTTGTTAAGTGGAGTTAAAAAAAAGCATTGTTAGCAGAACATATATGTACCTGTCACGGGTGGCGGTACCGAAACCGGGACCCCTGAGTGCCTGATGAGAAGTTGGGAGTCTTCAGCGTGGAAGTAGATTTATCAGGGCCTGGTGCAGGGTAACCACACGCCCCCTGGTGTTGAGCACCAGCGTTTGTGCTGCAGCCACCAGGTCCCTGATACAGCTACTGCGGATCCCAAGAGCTAGGAACTTGATATGCAGACCTCCCAGGAACTGGATAGGTGGGCTATGCTAAAAGAACCATAAGAAACACATATAGCATTTACCTTAAAGAAAGGACAGAAGGCTTGAGCAACTGCCTGCAGGCTCCAACTGAAACAAAAGGAATCATGGAAAAGGAACGGGTGTGGCAACATAAAACAAACATTTAAAGGAACCCTGGAGACTGGGAATTCCCGGGACAGAATACAGGAATGAACCCAGAAAAACCCAGCATAAAGAAAACCAGACATATAGAAAACCAGAAAAACTAAACAAGAATTGTAAAAAGAGTACTGGATACCAGAAGACAAGGCCAGACATCTCTGCAGAACATGGCAAGATGTGATATAACTCCCCTCTTAAGGAGCGACCTCCGGGCACGACAAGCGGCTCTCAGGCAGAGACCAGGAAAGAAGCGAGGATCCAGCAAATAAGTCCTCAAGACTTACCGGACGCAAGGATTCCCCGACACTGCAGGAAAGTAGTTTGCAGCTCACAATGCCATTCCAAACTACTTTAATTCCTTTGGAAAGGTCTCCTGCAAAGGAACCACCAGCCAGGACCGAGATCCACTCCAGAATAGGAGCACTGCCACGAAACAGGAACCAAGCATCACAAGAGAACACCTGAAGCGACCACCGCACAGCTTAGCAGATCGACATCCTACATGTCAAAAATAAGGAAGCCATCTCCAGCAGACTGGTTCAGATACAGGAACTCTTGCATGCTGAATAACCAACAGGAACTAGAACAAGGAACCATGAATCAAGCATCACAAGAGAACACCTGAAGCGACCACCATACCGCTTAGCAGATCAACCTCCTCCACGACAAAAATAAGGAAGCCATCTCCAGCAGACTGGTCCAGATACAGGATCTTTTGCATGCAGAAGAGAACCAGGAAGGACAGGAAAGCTGCAAAGTCCACTCCACGAACTCCAAGCGCCAACGGCCATCTGTCACGGGTGGCTGTACGGAAACCGGGACCCTTGAGTGCCTGATGAGAAGTTGGGAGTCTTCAGCGTGGAAGTAGATTTATCAGGGCCTGGTGCAGGGTAACCACACGCCCCCTGGTGTTGAGCACCAGCGTTTGTGCTGCAGCCACCAGGTCCCTGATACAGCTACTGCGGATCCCAAGAGCTAGGAACTTGATATGCAGACCTCCCAGGAACTGGATAGGTGGGCTATGCTAAAAGAACCATAAGAAACACATATAGCATTTACCTTAAAGAAAGGACAGAAGGCTTGAGCAACTGCCTGCAGGCTCCAACTGAAACAAAAGGAATCATGGAAAAGGAACGGGTGTGGCAACATAAAACAAACATTTAAAGGAACCCTGGAGACTGGGAATTCCCGGGACAGAATACAGGAATGAACCCAGAAAAACCCAGCATAAAGAAAACCAGACATATAGAAAACCAGAAAAACTAAACAAGAATTGTAAAAAGAGTACTGGATACCAGAAGACAAGGCCAGACATCTCTGCAGAACATGGCAAGATGTGATATAACTCCCCTCTTAAGGAGCGACCTCCGGGCACGACAAGCGGCTCTCAGGCAGAGACCAGGAAAGAAGCGAGGATCCAGCAAATAAGTCCTCAAGACTTACCGGACGCAAGGATTCCCCGACACTGCAGGAAAGTAGTTTGCAGCTCACAATGCCATTCCAAACTACTTTAATTCCTTTGGAAAGGTCTCCTGCAAAGGAACCACCAGCCAGGACCGAGATCCACTCCAGAATAGGAGCACTGCCACGAAACAGGAACCAAGCATCACAAGAGAACACCTGAAGCGACCACCGCACAGCTTAGCAGATCGACATCCTACATGTCAAAAATAAGGAAGCCATCTCCAGCAGACTGGTTCAGATACAGGAACTCTTGCATGCTGAATAACCAACAGGAACTAGAACAAGGAACCATGAATCAAGCATCACAAGAGAACACCTGAAGCGACCACCATACCGCTTAGCAGATCAACCTCCTCCACGACAAAAATAAGGAAGCCATCTCCAGCAGACTGGTCCAGATACAGGATCTTTTGCATGCAGAAGAGAACCAGGAAGGACAGGAAAGCTGCAAAGTCCACTCCACGAACTCCAAGCGCCAACGGCCATCTGTCACGGGTGGCTGTACGGAAACCGGGACCCTTGAGTGCCTGATGAGAAGTTGGGAGTCTTCAGCGTGGAAGTAGATTTATCAGGGCCTGGTGCAGGGTAACCACACGCCCCCTGGTGTTAAGCACCAGCGTTTGTGCGGCCACAGACCAGATCCTGATACAGCTACTGCGGATCCCAAGAGCTAGGAACTTGATATGCAGACCTCCCAGGAACTGGATAGGTGGGCTCTGCAGCAGACATGTATCCAGTACAGAAACAAGGCAAGGCTAGGATAGTCACCAAACATGAAATCAAGACAGAACTAGTAGAAGCCAGACCAGAGAAGCATAGGAAGCTAAGCCCAAAACATGTACACAATACATAAGGAAACCATTGACATAACATGGGCAGAACAGGACAGGACTGTACATGGACTGGAAATACAAACTTAAACAAGACAAGATATGATAGGCAAAACAAGAGGAGAAATAACTAAGCACTATATATGAAAATCAGGGGGATTTAGTTACATTATATGATCATACATTGCATAAGCCTGCCAACAACGCCAATGTACCCCATATCTGGCAGGTACTACTCTGCCTAATGTATGATAAAAGAACTATAACAAACACATATAGCACTTACCTGCAAGAAAGGACAGAAGGCTTGAGCAACTGCCTGTAGGCTCCAACTGAAACAAAAGTAATCATGGAAAAGGAACGGGTGTGGCAACATAAAATAAACATTTAAAGGAACCCTGGAGACTGGGAATTCCCAGGACGGAATACAGGAATGAACCCAGAAAAACCCAGCATAAAGAAAACCAGACATGTAGAAAACCAGAAAAACTAAACAAGAATTGTAAAAAGAGTACTGGATACCAGAAGCCAAGGCCAGACATATCCGCAGAACATGGCAAGATGTGACAGTACCACGACCATGTGTAGTACTAAAGATCATTCATCCCTGAAATCCAGGGGTGGGCTCAGCACACATAAAAATCAGAAATGATCACATTCCGTGAACATTTCAGTGTTCTCAAGTTTTTTATTTGTTTATTTATTTTTATCGGGCAACTATACATATTATACACAGTAAATAGTTCTAAAGGTTTACATTATATAAAATAATATCTTGAAATGCATAGACTAAAGGATTGAGCTTTGTTTAAAAAATGGTACCACAGAGAACCTGTGGAAAAGCTAAGCACCATAAAATTACTAAGGCAGTAAAAATCTGTGTGGGTTACCAGTTGGACAACCATGATATATATTAATGGCTTTACTTACATTGTTGAAATCAATGTTTTATTTTGTTTTTCCAGGAACATGCTGATCTTAGAATAGATTGGTCCAAGTAATATCTTGTAAGATACTTATTTGTAGAAATATATATATGTAATGCATGCCAGCTTATCTATTATTTATTTGTTGTGTCTAAACAGATGGCAGCTAACGTATCACTTGCATTGTAAACTATATTTCACTTTTCTGGCTTGTATGTATAGCATTAATAGCAATGTAAAAATTGCTGACTTTGTAGATTAGAAATAATTGTTCATATAAACTGCCCTAAAAATGAAACACAAATGTTTTGGATAATAATTCTCTAATAAATGTATGCTCATTTTAGAAATGTGATTGTTTAAGAGCAACTGCCCCCTCTTTGAGACTTTTATGCAGAAATAATTTTCTTAGAGTTAAGAATTTGTATCAAAAGGTACTTTGAACTGCAGTATATCACTGTATAAATTAGTTTGTGTTAATAAATATGTTATCATATTTCTTAGGTTCTTAGTTACAAAGCTAGCTATCAATGTCTATGAACCACATACAAATTCTCTGTAATTCTCTCCAGTAAGTTTGCCTATAAAATAATCATAAATATATTTCCCTCGACATTGCCTCTTATGTGTTGTTATGTAGCTTTATTATGTTATATTTCCCTCAGCATTCTACTTATATTTTGTTAGATTGTTCGCCTTTCCTTATGGTTAAATGTTACCCCTCATATGTTGTGAGACACAACGCATTGGAGACAAACACACACCAGGGACTCAGTCAAAGCAGTAAGATACATGCTACACAATAGACTTAATAGAATCAACATTAATCTACCAATATACACTTTTTTGTCTTTTGCACACTGCTTGAGGACCCTCATATGACTCTGCTGATTAATGTTCTGCTGCATTCCCACATTTGTGCTTGAATAAACTTCTCAACTGCAGTATCAGTAAATCTTGTTTGCAATGGTTCTACTAATGTGTATGTATTGATAGGGTTTGAACACTTTTAGATTGTTAGATTATAACAATTGTAAACTGACATATTTAAAACATATACTTCAGTGTTAATTCTTGATGACTGCTTTGATGACTACATAAACAAATGTAAGAAGCAACTCACCTGCTTAAATCACCTCTGTATATCCTGTTTGTATTCAGCAGTAGGAGCCACAATGCAGAATGACATTATAATGCAAGAATTGTGTGGGATTAAATGAGAAGAGAGAGTCCATGCTGTAGCTCACGTTCCAGAGACAAAATGCCCACCATTATTTTGTTGCCCATGTGTATTTGATTATACTCCACCCAGGGAAGCATTCATTAATTACCTCCCTTGTGGTTTCGCACTTAAGTCGCTGATTTGAATGTTCTAATTGGGTACAGGGGTGGTCCTCGTTCGGGAGCTGAATACAGTATGTCCAGATACAATAACTCCTGAACATATAAAAAGAAAAATTAACGAAAGGAACAGTACGTTCCACCACACATGCCATCAGCATAGTTGTACTCCGGTGGCCAAAATGCAACATGTGTACAGTCTGTCATTGAGATAATATTTAACATACTCTTATGTGAATTTTTAATCAAATGTTGTCTTGATTTGTCTTAAAAATTTTCTTGGTTCTGCTTTTGCTCCTTGAACGGTGATTTCAAAAAGGTCAATTTAAAAGACTCCCTATGACTCCTGCTAAACTAAGAAGCAACTACATCCATCCTTTAAACCGGGGGTTCCTGACACTTTGTCTTCCCTATTTCCAAAACTCTGTGTTCTGTACAGTGAGGTTTATATGTGTGATCAGTATAGATAGCTGCAACATGCTTTAGTATGGATGAACATAGGTCAGGTCTCCTTATCTCCTTATCTTACCATCCTACAGCCCATAGGATGGGCTACTTGTGCATTACTGGTATATGTCTTTTACTTGTTTTGGTTTCCAACACAGCTCATGGTAAGGAGAATGGAGTGTTTGTGACACTGGGGGATGAATTACATTTTTACTTTTTAGCCTCTTGTCATTGTTGGGCTGTTGAGATCTCAGGGACCCACACTTTTATAATAAAAACTGTTAAATTATTTGTTTACTTACCTACAAACCAGCACCAATACTGCTGCTCAACCGCTGAGGTTATTTAGCTCGATGACCATTTTGTCTAATCAAATGCACACAGAAACACTGTTGACTTAATGTGCATGCAGAGCAATCACCATTATGTGCCAATCAAATGCTGCTATCTGTCAAGAACGAAATCAGACTGTTTTCGCAGAGGAAGCTCTCTGTAGTTGCTGTCAGGAAGATGACCGCTAGAGCTGTGTTTAACTTCACAATGAAAAACTTGCCATATCTCTTGAAGATCCATGTTTTAAGGTGTGTGAGAAAACTGACAGGGACACTGCACCTAAACCGTTTCATTGAGATGAGTTGGTCTCGGGGATTATAGCGGTTCTTTAATGCTACCTTTAAGTTTCTTAATGTACTTTTCTTCAAATCAGTATATCAGAATTACTGGTCCCAAAATAACTAACTAATATTTGTAAAGCATGATAAGTCGTTCTGAAACAATATCTGATGTGAATCAAATGAGCAATATGAGTCAGTTGCAAACATGTGACTATGCACTCAACTCAATGTTATGAAATAGCCGACTAGGCTTTTGCACCTTATTTCAAACCAAGGCTTTTTCTAGAGAATTTAACATTTTAAAATGTGAACCAAATTCTAAAGTGTAACTTTCTTACTCCTGGACCTTTAAAGTCTCACTGTTATTTTTAATTTCAATTGATAATTGTACACGTGTCTCAATTTCCTCTTTCCCCCACTTGTGTCCCTTTCTAAATATTCCCCATGTTTAATGCCTCTCATTTTGTCCTGCATGTCTTTCTTGTATATTGTTAGGCTGCAAAATTCTACAGGGTCTTAAACCCTTACGCTGCCATGGACTTATTCATTAACCCATTCTGCTTCCCTTGTCTCTAGGTATGTTCACTGCAATTAACACTCAATGAGCAAGCCAATCATATAAAGTTCAAGAGAGTAGTTCCAATTTAATGCATTATGATGTGTACATCATATATACGAAACACAGTTTTCTTAGGGGTGTATACAACAGAAGACAAAATCAACCAATTATAGAAATTCAGTGAATTATTCACATAACATTACGTATTGCAGTTAGTCTACTGCGCATATATAGCACGTCTTCTCTGAACTATGCAGTCTGAGTTCTCTGTGTCAGTTTGACCTGTGAGAATAAAAAGGGAGTTGCTGCTTGCAACAGATAGCAGACAGGGGAGAAAAGTCTTGCTTTTAACCCCTGCAGACATCGAAAGACTTAACTAAGGCAAAGGCATTTCACCCTTTATTTACCTGTATCTATGACAAGTCCCCTCCTCTGGTACTGGGACCATTCAGAGGCGGCTCTCTAATTAGGCAATTTAGGCAGTTGCTTAAGGCCTCACGCTGATGGGGGCCTCTTGGCCGCTGAGATTGCCTTAGGGCAGACTACCATGTTGGATTCTCGGTCAGAGATTAAGGACCTGACACAGGAGTGGGCCTGGCAGCTTGCCCATAATGCAGCCGGGTGCGAGGCCCCTCGAGTCATTTTGCCCAGGAGAGAGCCAGATGTCAGTCTGCGATGTCTTGCGATCTCCTGCCTGTAAGAGCTTTGCCGTGTGTTTCCACGGCAATGCTCTGACTGGAGATTGCGAGATTTACTACGTGGTCTGCAGCTCACTCCTGGCGGAGCTGCAGACCAGAGAGCCGGTCCACTGGGGAGAGAGGGAACCCACAGGACCACCAGGGAAGGTATTTATGAACCCCCTCCCCCTGTCACAGCCCCTCAACCCCTCTTCCCCCTGTCACTGCCCCTCCACCCCCTTGCCCCTTGGAGACCCATGACACCAGTTCACTGGTTGTACTTCCTTGCATCACTTTTGGTAGATACTAACCACTGCACACTGAGAACACCCACAAGACTTGTCATTTTGGATATGTTCTGACCAAGTGATCTAGTTATTAGACACGTGCATTTGTTTTTGTACGAATACCATTTCATCCGAAAATTCCTTTTTTTACGTATTCTTTTACTAAAACGTAAACGAAAGCCCTACATACTAAATCTAAACTATGCCAAATGCATTACCTTTTCGTTTCATTTGTTTTATAGACTCGTGCTGCATGGGAATTAACCCCCACAACATGGATAAATAACACTGCGCATACGCAAAAAAACAAAAAACAAAAAAACAAGAGGAAGCTGGCAGCACTACCAGCTCCCTCCTTGTAATAAATCATTAAATTATTCCTACCCCCCCGCATTAAAATCTATGGAGATCACTATGACCCCCATATTAATAAAAGGGAGGATAAATCCTACCGCATGCCGCAAGTAGGGGCATGTCGCCTAAAGAGCGAGCAGCCAGTGGCTGCTCTCTGTCATTTCAAACTAAATAGAAATCAGTATAGGGGTCAGTATGACCCCTGTATTGATTAAAGGGAAGTTAAATCCTCCTGCATGCCCCTACCTGCAAGTAGGGGCATTGTGCCTAAACAAATTTAAAAGTGCTAGTGACTGGGCAACTATGGCTGCCCAGTTGCTAGTGCAATAAGGGAGGACCTGGCACAGGCCTCCCTGTTCCCCCCATGGTGGGGAACAATATTAACTAAAATGGGGGAACATAGTGCCCCCATGTTCCCCTACCCATGACCTGCGGGTGGGGGCTCTTAATATAAACAGGGGGACCTAATCCCAGGTCCCCACCCATGAGCAGTGGGTGGGGTCCCTAATTAATTAAAGGGGGGACCTAATGTCCCCCCTGATCGCCACTTATGAGCGGTGTGTGGGGACCCTAAATAAATAATGGGGGGACCTAATGTCCCCCCCGGGTCCCCACTCATGAGCAGCGGGTGGGGACCTTTAATAAATAAATAATGGGAGTGACCTAATGTCCCTGCCAAGGTCCCCACCCATGACCGGCGGGTGGGGAACACAAATAATAAAGTGACTAGGGGTCCCCAAGCCCCTAGTCACTCCACCCACAATAAAAATACCCTACCTACCCCCCTCACCCTAAAATAGTGAGGGCAATAAACTAAGCCTGTAAAATAAAATGTCATACTTACCATTTGATGTCTTCCTTCTTCTTTTCTTCTCTTTCTTCAGCCCCAAAAAGGCCAAATAAAAATCCATAATACGCGTCGCAACTGTTAAAGTAATTGAAAAAAAAAAATCCTCTTCACCCATGGAGGGTACGGCACAGAATGAGTTCCGCAGGGCGGGGAACAGCTTATAAAGCCTTCCCACACCCTGAAATTAGGCTCAGAGCGCTCTGATTGGTTGGTTTAAGCCAACCAATCAGAGTGCTCTGACTGGTAAATTAAGAGACTGACAGGTAATTCAACCAATCAGAGTGCTCTGTGTCATTTTACACAGCGTGGGAAAGTTCCCATGCTATGTAATTTGACTCAGAACACTGTGATTGATTGCTTTTCAAATGGACGAAAAATTATTTTTTAACTAACTTTGTACGAAAACAAATGGTTTGTGGATGAAATTCAGAATTGACAAATTACATTTTTATTTAGTACGAAATCATTTGTACGAAACGAAAATTTCACTGGTGCACATGCCTACTCGTTATCAATATTTGGCCATTGTCAAAGTCAATCTTTTCACTTGCCCATTTTTCCTGCTACCAAAACATGAAATTCGAGAACTGACTGTTCATTTGCTGCCTAATATATGTTAGACCATGAGAGATGCCATTGTAACAATATAATGAATGTTATTCACTTCACCTATCAGTGGTTTTACAATAGGGTATGCAGCAATATTAGGAGACTTTAGTGGGTTGTTGCAATGATCATAATAACTATAATCAAAAAGAAAATAAGTAAATGAAAAGTCAAAAAGAAAAAGATTAAATGCAAACATGAGAAAACTAGAGAACAAACATTCAGTTAGCAGTCCAGTAATGCCAAATAGGAAACTTTAGCACCTTCTGCCCCACGATGTCTTACAATTCTATCAGGAATAAGAGATATTAGTTCCCCTGACAGGGGTGCCCTGGACAGTTGCCTGGTTTGCCTACCCCTGTAAAACCGGCTTTTAAGTAAATCAGCATGCAATCAGTCACATAACCTTAGCTGATAGACCCCTTAGTTTTTTCTCAAGTGAAGCCACATAACAGAATGGCATATAACAGCTGCAATGTTTTAAAGTTTAAATTGTACAGCTAAGCTCCCAAAGCATGCCATGATCACAGGGTGTGCCTGCCACAACAAACAGCGTATGTTTAAAAGTTAGTAATTTGATAAGTTGTATATTCCATTATAAAATAGCATTCACGAGGCTATGCCCTTTTTATAAAATGTAAGTTTGTATAGTTGGAATGTCTGAATGCCCCACCCATTCCATAGGGACATCTCTTACTCATTATGACGTCTCAGAACAATGCATATTGTATTAGATAAGGTTGACAAAAATAGTTCCACGTGTTTACTATGTGATGGCTGGACATCTTGTGTGGTCCTTTCCTTGAGAACACAATTTGATAATTAACTAACAACATGGCTACTTGGAAGAAAAAAAAACAAGCAAAAACAAAAAAGGAATATGAAAAACTATTAATGCAACCATAGTTTTCAAGCCAGAGTGGGCTATTTAAACTCCAAATAAATAACAGGCCACAGTAAGATTTATTAACCAGAGAAACCAAACAGTGCAATGTTAACTGTTATGAAGAAAATTGAAGATTATGCTAGCGCTAGTGTACTTATAATCTTAATTTTAGTAATGACAGGAGGCGAGTATTTTGCATATAACTCTCTTTACTAACTCCACATAGCAGTAAAGAAAAAGTGAAAACGATAACCAATCAAAATGCAATATGCTGTATAGTATTCACAGTGATGAGGCTCCTCCCCCTCTTTCAGAAGCGACATCAGGAAAAAACTCAAGAAACCATAACGTCCAAACATTTATAACGTGCACCAACGGGTGATTCCCATCGACAAAACAGACTTTCACGGGATGCGAACTGATTCAGAATGTCCTGCAACATGCACCAACGGTTGATTTGTCCAATTAACGAAGCTCCAGGAGCTGAAGGATGGTTCAACTGTGTCCATTCTGAGAATGATCTGTTAACATCGCGGATTTAAACTGAAACGAGAACGTGAAACGGATTAGGCACCGATCTTTCAACTGGTTGCAGTATCGATCCCACATAATAAAACAATAGGAGACCCCCTGGTTAAAAGGTTAATGCATAATAACCTGAACATAACAGATTCCAAACCAAGAGGAGACGAAGGTATAGGTACCAGAAAAGACGGAGATATAGAAATATACTTACGTGCGGCAACTCTTCCCAAGGGAGGGAAAGGGTGGGAAAATACTCGCCTCCTGTCATTACTAAAATTAAGATTATAAATACACTAACGCTAGCATAATCTTCAATTTTACCACATGACAGGGGGCTTCCTATTTTGCATTTTTTTAACGCTGATGCAGAAGAGACATAGCCGCACCTGAACTCGGGCGAAAGTAGAATGTCCGAAAGGTAGATTCCCGTGACCAGTCAGCTGACCGAAGGATATCCGCCAGAGACGCGCCTGCCGAGAAAGCCGAGGAGGCCGCCGCCCCGCGCACTGAGTGTGCACCAAAATTAGCATCCACACCCGCCAGTGACAGGATCCATCGCACCCATCTGGCGAGTGTGGTAGTCGAAACGGGAACGTGTGGCCTGACATAGGATACTAGTAACTGTCCCGAGGTAGAGGCCCGAAGCGTGGCTGTGGTCTCCACGTACTGATGCAGGGTAGAGACGACGCATAGCTGCGGTTCAGTAGCGAAGAAGGGATAAAAGACCGACGTAGAGTCCGATTTCGTACGTCGTGAAACACGGAAGGTAACTCCCTCAGGGGAGACCGAAAAGGCATTGATGTCAAAAGCCCGCACGTCCGAAACCCGACGGAAGGAAACGAGGCAAAGTAAGAGGGTCAGTTTGGCCGAGAGTTGTCTGAGAGACAGTCTGTCATTAGTCGGCCAGTCTCTCAGAAACCGTAAGACCACCTCCACGTCCCACATGTGGGAGTACTTAGGTCCTGGTGGTCTCTGTAATCGGATACCCCTCAAGAGACGGCATACCAGAGGGTCCTTCCCAGCGGGAATACCTAAGTTCGGGACGTGAGCCACCGAAATCGCCGAGCGCACGACGTTAAGCGAACGGTAGGAGCGACCCGTAGAGAAAAGATGTGAAAGAAAATTCAGAATAGCTGTTACAGGTGCCGTAAATGGATCGAAGTTCCGATCACTGCACCAAGAGGACCAGGAACTCCAAGCTGATAGATAGCATCGTCTGGTCCCAGGTGCCCAGGAATCCCATATGAGGTCTCTAGCCATTTGCGATAAGTCGCTGGTTTGCCAGGCTCCCCTGAAAGCGTCCAAGCCACCAGGGTAAGGCGGTCTTCGAGGATGAGTGGATGGGGGTTCCCCTTTGCATCCGTGAGGAGCATCGGATAGGATGGTATGAGAAGTGGATCGGCGTAGGACAGTGCCAGGAGGTCCGGAAACCATGGTTGGCCCCGCCATAGGGGAGCGATAAGGACTAAAGATCCGTGTTGATTCTTCAGGTATTGAATCGTCCTCGCTATCATGGCGAACGGGGGAAAGGCGTATGCTCCCTCGGTTGGCCATGATTGGAGAAATGCGTCCACCGCCGCGCTCTCCGGGTCCGGAAGCCAACTGAAGTAGTTGAGTGTCTGTCTGTTGTTGCGAGATGCAAACAGATCCAGTTGGAAGGGACCTGCTCGAGAGGCGTCGGAAGACCTGAGGATCCAGTCTCCAGTCGCTGTTCGGCTCGTGTGAGGGCGTCATCCGCCAAGTACATGATGCGGGAGAGGGGGCCGATCGAATCCAGCAACTTGTCTTGTACGCCATGGAAACCCTTCTCCACCCCTTTACGGGGGTCGCGACCACCCCGAGACATAAAGGTGGTCATGACCTGGTCAAATTCCGGGGTCTGAGCCACTTGATCTGGTAGTGAGGGGCGAGGACATTCGGAACGCAAGCGGTTGCGTACCGTCTTATCCAATGGTTTGCGTAGCCACTTGTGCATGAACTTGGCGAGGTGTTCGGGGGGTGTCCAGTCCCCCGAACGCGGGTGTCCGATGTTCCGTGGGTCGAATAATCGCTGACCAGAGGGGTCCAGGATGGTTTCGCCTTCGTCCTGGATCGTCCGGCATTTGAATGTTGTCTAGGAAGGTGCCCTGTAAGAAACCAGGGCGTGACTCATCTTCCGAGTCCCAGGCATTTTCTTCTTGGGAATCGGAATCCATGGCCTGCCATGAGTCCAAAATTGCCATGGGGGGTGAGTGTCTCCCCTCCTCGTCTGAGGAATAATTGCGTCTTGGGGAAGGGGCAGCCAGAGCTGGCTTACGTCTTTTCATAGGGGTCTTGCCCTTGTCGGGGTTGGCGTTCCCCTTTTCGCCCTTCCAGTGGCGTTTAGAGGGCCGGTTATCGGCTTGTGTGTGTGATTCCGAAGCCTCGGAATCGTAGTCCTGTTGTTGGACCTTTGTGGGTATTTTTTGTTCGGCAGAGGCCGTCAGAACCCTGGAGAGAGCCTTCTCCATCGAGGCCGCTATAGCCTCACTGATCATATTTTGAAAATCTGCAGTGTTTTGAGAAGAATCCATGGTTATAATAGTAATGACCACAAAATATTGTACTTGGCACAGGGCGCAGGTTGGGCCAGGGGTCAGTCTGTATAATAATGGTAGCAGCAGTACCAGGTCAACCCCAGCAGGGTGAATAATAAATACGTGCAGTGGTACCAGCAGTACCAAAATACCCCAGCAGGGTTTAATAATAATAATAAGTTCAGATAAAGTGCACGTGGTACCAGCAGTACCTGTAACCCCAGCAGGGTATTATTGGGCTTTTTCACTGGGCCGCACCCAGGTATGTAGAGGATGTATAATCACACCTCAAAGCAGCATAAATATTAGGGGCCGCACCCCAAGAGCACAGGGTATTGAAACCCTATAGTGCTATAATACACAGACTGCAGTAACTGACCTGGTGACCCCTGCCTAAAACACACTCGTGGAGGAGTAGTCTGGGACACTGTGAAGGTGACCGGGTGGAGTAGAAGCCAGGCGCCGTCTGCACGGAACTCGCGGAGGCTTAAAATGGCGGCCGTGGATCTCGCGAGACGTGAGATCCAAGATGGCCGCCGCCGCGAGCGAAAATCCCGTGAGCGCCGGCTGGGATGTGCGCGGTCGAGAGACCGCGGGGTAGGGATGAATGTAGGGGGTGAGCGTTACCCCGGAGATGTAAAGGGTTCGAGCAATCCGCCGTTGGAGCGGCGGATAGCTCGAGGAAAAAAGTGCCGCGGAAGCCGGCAGAGGGAAGCCAGAAAAGGGGGGGCCCAGATGAGGGAATAGTGAATATAGAGACTGGGGTCCCTGTAAGTGTGAATATATAGGGTAGAAATAGTCTAGATGAAGAAATCACATAAATATAGCACAATACGTCATACAAAGAAGTAAAAGTTAAATATATTCAGTCAATTCAAACAGTAAGGAAATAGAAGAGCTGAAACTCTGACCTGTCTGCTGATGGAGCAGTAAAGAAAGAGGGGGAAGAGCCTCATCACTGTGAATACTATACAGCATATTGCATTTTGATTGGTTATCATTTTCACTTTTTCTTTACTGCTATGTGGAGTTAGTAAAGAGAGTTATATGCAAAATAGCAAGCCTCCTGTCATGTGGTAAAATTACACGTTGCTTTTTTTTTTCAGAATGCTGGAGAAGTTGAGGGTTGGAATAAACTTAGAGTATAGAATGTGCTTAGTCCTTTGGAGTACTGCACCTGTTATCATCAAAAGTACTCACATACTGTTATTTGCTAAACTAGGATTTGTTTATAGTTATAAGAATTGCAAATTGTAGGCTGACATAACTTGACTATTTCACCAGTTCAGCAGTTTTGGACTAAAATGTTCAATATTTAAAAATGTCCAGTTTTGAGAATAACCCTGATTTGACTTGAATCAAGTTGACTTAAATCATTTTCCAGTAAGGTTTGATTAAAATCCTAATTTTAATAATAATTTTTGCCGATTGTAATAGTTTTAATATTTTCAACCAGGTGAAAATTTAATGTTTAGAATAACAACTTTTCAGATTAGTTTAACAGTTATATCAGAACTGAGTTTGTTGTATACAATTAGAAATACATAGATAGTGAGGACATCACTGGACTATCTCCATAAGGTTAATCCATATTTTGAGAACAAGTTAAAAATAAATTATTTGACTAAAATAATATTATGTAGCATATCCTTTATTTTATTTGCTTACACATCATTGTTTGTTAAAAAAAATATCTTTAAAACATTTGAAGATTTTAGACATCCTCATGCAAAGTGTGAAGACGTCCAAAGTTGTTTAATGGAGAAAAACTCTTGTTTGGGGCCCATAAGCACCTCTAGTGGCGATCTGGAAGAAAATGCAATATTTTACATTGCAGGGTTAAACAGACAGGGGCACTGGACCCAGACCACTTCAACTGCATCCAGAACTGCAGAATAACAATAGGATTGAGGTCTATTTCTAAACCTCATATGTTTATTTTATAACATTCCACTGCGAAAAAGTGCATGTTATCTCTGCAAGCTCAATTAACTTGGTATTAATAGAATTAATTTACCAAAAATGTAAATATTGCATGAACATAAAGCCTCATGCTACATAACTATCATACTGAATAACCTTTGGATTATAATGTATGTTAAACAGAAGGGTATCTTTAGATAGATTTTTAATTCAAAATGATTTCATTAAAGGACCATTATAGGCACCCAGACCACTTCAGCAATGAAGTGGTCTGGGTGCCAGGTCCAGCTAGGATTAACCCTTTTTTCTATAAACATAGCAGTTTCAGAGAACTGCTATGTTTATAATAGGGTTAATCCAGCCTCCAGTGGCTGTCTCATTGACAGCCGCTAGAGGCGCTTCCACGCTTCTCACTGTGAAAATCACAGTGAGAAGACGCCAGCGTCCATAGCATTGAGAATGCTTTCTATGGACTGGCATATGCATTCAGCCGATGACAGCGATCTGAGGAGGAGAGGAAGAGGAGAGTCCCCCGCCCGGCGCTGGAGAAAGAGGTAAATTTAACCCCTTCTTCCCCTTAGAGCCCAGCGGGAGGGGAACCCTGAGGGTGGGGGCACTCTCAGGGCCAACTGGTCCTTTAAACAATTTTGATTTAAACAAACAAAAAAAAAAAATCTGATTTAAATTAAAAAAAAAAAATTGTATCCACCTGGAACCCTGGCAGTATTAAGGGCCAAGAATAGTGGAAACCCACAGCTAGGTATTAGTGCATATTTACTATTTAATACTCTAAACTGATTTTACAGTTTTTTGATAATATTAATGTTAAAAGGATGTATCTACAGGCATTCATATATTTAAGCAATCATTTAAACATTTTAGAAGTTTGAAAAATGTCAAATTTAATTCAGTTCACTAGCATTTGACATTGTTACTTGTCAACAGTCCAACAATTTTTAATGGAGTGTTAACTCTTACCCCTACAACATTATCATTTTGGGACGTCAATGGTTATTTTGGTCTCTCATTTCCACAAAGTTTTATCACCGTTTGTTTTGTATGTTACTCAGAAGTATTTCTAAAATTATGCCAAAAAGTAGACCGTTAATTTAGCTCAGAAACACAGTCCAGTGTAAAATCTCTTTGAGAAATAATGTTGCTCATTCTGTCTATCTGTTCTTCACATCTTGTCTTAATACAACAGCTGCTCAAAGCAAATGGCTAAGAGGAAAGGATGCTTGTCTAATATTTTATAAAAGATTTTCTTTTGTAGATATGATGTGTTGACTTTTCTGTATCCTTAGGCAAGGGATTTTAGGAAATCAACTTTTGCTCAATATCCAGTTTTTGTTACACAATGTGCTTTGCACTGTTACACATATTGCTTTGTTCATCCAGTATTCCTGCTTTTCACATCTCTGTATACCAAGATCTCAATCATGGATAATATTTTCCAGTCGACTGTTCAATTTACAAGGTCCCCTACTGTCATTCAGTGGTATTCAAAACTTTTAGATACATAACATATTTTATTGCTTTAGTCACATTATGAAGTTAGTAACTTATAGTGTTTGAAACAAAAAGGTTTAGAGCAGTTTAAATAAAAATGGAGGGTGTGGATAATGGAATTATAGGCTTAGGCTTTAACACTTTTATGAGTAGATCTTATCATAAAACGTCATGCTGTAAAATTCACAGTTTCAGTAGGAAGCCCACTGTATAGTAATACGATCTCTTGCATGTTGAGAAAATAATGTATGGGGCAACACATGAATATTTCACTCTGCCATTTTTTGTTTACTTAAAATATTAAAGATGGCTACGGTCTTCAGTGCAGATTTCCTTTAAATGCTGGATCTGTTTCACTTTACATGGTTTTTACATGGTGTTACTTTGTAAGGTACATGGACAGATCAGGACATATGGTTGTGAAATGTGTGTGTGACAATTACATTTTCTGGGCAAGCCTATTATTATATATTATGCTTTTCCCTCCAGCTGACAGTTAATAATCTAACCATAATTGGTTTTATTGAAGGTGGTAGGTGGTAGAACTTTTGTGGATTGTTGTTACTAAAGGGATTCTATAGTGCCGGGAATACAAAGCCATTTTCCTGGCACTATAGAATTCTACAGTGATCCCCTCCCTCGTGCCACTCCACCCGCGGAGCTTAAGGGATTAAAACCCCTTCAATCCCTTACCTGAATCCAGTGCTGATGTCCCTCAGTGCTGGGTCAGGTTCCTATCTAGTAGACAGCCACTAGAGGTGGAGTTAACCCTGAGAGGTAATTAATTCAGTTTCTCAGAAACTGCAATAATTACACCTGTAGGGTTAAGGGAGTTAGATATAGGGCTCAATTTAAGAATCTGGTGCTTGCTTACATAATGCTTCTCCAACCTACCTATCCTCCCTAATACACAAGACCTACGTCTATCCTCTGTCCGTACTCCCACATCTGATGCTCGTCTCCAAGACTTTTCCAGGGCTGTACCTTTTCTGTGGAACCCCCTTCCCTTCTCCATTAGACTTTCACCCAATCTCTACTTCTTCAAAAAATCATTGAAAACACACTTCTTCAGGAAAGCATATAATTTAAACTGTTAGCGGGTTTTCATTCTCCCTTCCCCATGACTTCTCTCCGGCAACTGTCAAAAATAACCTAAGTTCTCAGTGAATACTTTTCTAACAACCTATTTCATTACCCCTACTTATGTCCTTTTTGTCACTATACCCCACTCCCTCTAGCATGTAAGCTCATTGAGCAGGGCGCTCAACACCTCTGTTCCTGTGCATCCATTTGTCTGGTTACAATTACGTGTCTGTTAGTCCACCCATTGTACAGCGCTATGGAATTTGCTAGCGCTATATAAATAATAAAATAATAATGGGACACTGCATCCAGACCACTTCAATGAGCAGAAATGTATGGGTGCCTACAGTGTCCCTTTAATCTTATTGATTTCACCATCTGAAGTTGAGATTAAAGGAACACATTTCAAGCACCATAACTACTACAGGTCACTATAGTGGATATGGTGCCAAGATTGACCTGGCAATCTACCAGGTAATTTGTCAAACTGTTTAGGAATGCTTCTAGGTTTTCACTGTTCAAAGAGAAAGATACCATTTTTATTCAGGCACAGAGCACAGATACAAACATTAGGGGTTTTGTACAAAAATGTTTATTCTCCACCTTTTCTGTAATGCACCAAAATATAATAATAATAATAATAATATGTTTCCACGATTTTTTGTTTTGTTCTTTTTTTATTTTTTGCAAATTTTCCTTATGATTGTTTACTTTCACAAAAAAGATTCATATGCATTATTAAGGATTTGTTTTATTTAGTCTTTATATATAAAGGGAGAATATACAATGATCAGCCACAACATTAAAAACTGCAAAAACATATATATTGCAAAAACAGCTCTGATGCATCTAGGCATGGACTCCACAAGATCTCTAAATGTGTCCTTTAGTATCTGGCTCCAAGATATTAGCAGCAAATCCTTAAAGTCTTTCAAGTTGCAATGGATCAGATTTGTTGTTCTAAGACATCCCACAGATACTCGGATTGTGATTTGGGAGAGTTTGGAGGCCAAGGCAAAACCTTGAACTCTTTTGCAGTGTGACAGGATGCATTATCCTGCTGAAAAGGCCACTGCCATCAGGGAACACTGTCGCCATGAAAGGGTGGTCTGCAACAATCTATAGGTAGGTGGTACATGTAAAAGAAACATCTACATCCACATTAATGCCAGGACCCTAGGTTTCCTAGCAGAACATTGAATAACACTGCCTCAGCCCTCCACCAGTCTGCCTTCTTACCATAGTGCATCCTGCTGCCATCTCTTCCCTAGGGAAATGACATGCACGCAATTGACTATCCACCTGATCTAAAAGAAACCATGATTCATCAAACTAGGCAACCTTCTTCCATTGCTCCATGGTCCAGTTCTGTCGCTCACGTCTAGTTTGCATCCCCACTGCATCAATGAGCCTTGGACACCCATGACACAGATGATGGTTCACTGGTTGTCCTTCCTTGCACCAAGTTTGGTAGGTACTAACCACTGCATACTGGGAAAACCCCACAAGTCTTGCTGTTTTGGAAATGCCCTGACCGGGTCGTCTAGCCATCACTATTTGGTCCTTGTCAAAGTCACTCTTTTCTCTTGTACATTTTTCCTGTGTCCAACACATATAATTCAAGAACTGACTGTTCACTTGCTGCCCGGTATATCCTACCCCTTGACAGATGCTATTGTAACAATATAATTAATGTTATTCACTTCACCTGTCAGTGGTTTTAATGTTGCGGCTGATCAGTGCAAAAGCTTTTAACCTGTCACAAAAATCCACCACTCTGGTGGTAAAACGTGTTAAAAAGAAAAGGTGCACATTTTCAGTTTTTTATATACATTGGAAGCAACACATTTGTCAACCCTCCATCTAAAAAACAAAACAGTACAGGAAAATGAAATGACAGAGGAGGAACAATAGGGAATATTGTGGCACAAATTATCAAAAACAACTGCCCAAAAATTAAATGCAATATTTTTTATGCATAATTCCCATCATGCTTATGCAATATTGATAACCCAGTTTTATCACTTGACTGTATATATGAGAGCATTAGCCACATTCATTTTTTTTATTTGGTTTTTTCAGACTTGTACCTGCCCTGCATATGTTTTGTATTACTTATGTGGAGCGGGCCGTGGTGCAATGTTATCATCAATATCTTGCTGGTCTATTAGTCTTTCTTATCCCTCCCACCTGGGTCCCCCCCCTATCTCGATGTAATTCTTGGTATAGGTTTTTTGTCTATCCACTTATTACATATGGTCTTGAAGAGGACAAGAGCCTCTTATAGCCTATATAGTTTCAATATTTTGCTATTCTGTTTATTTGTCTGTCTGCCCGGTTAAGGGTTATATTTCCCTTTTTTTTTTCCTTCCCTTCTTTTCCCTTCCTCTGATTTTTTTGCTTCCCCTCGATAGGAGGAGAAAGAAAGAAGAATCAGAAAGAAAAATCAGGTCATTGTGTAAAGCACAGAAGGCCTAGTATATCAACCAGTTTATTTATCCATGTATCCCAGTCTTCTATTTGCTTATATCTGTTTCCGAAGTTCAGAAAGGATACCCCTTTCCATTCTTGCTTGCCATGTTACTTATTTTATCAGTTTGTTGATATTTGGAATTGTCTCTGTTTTCTAGTTCTTGCAAGAAGTCATTTGGCTGCCGTAATTATATGTAATATCAACATTGACATTCTTTTTGTCATTTCTGGCCAGTACAAATTTAGTAAAACCACTTCAAGCTCCAAAGGTAATTTTATTTCCGTTATTTGGTAGATTATCTTGATTACTTCTTTCCAAAACGTATTTATGGGTGTGCACTGCCACCAAATATGGATCATGTTACCTTCACCAGTATTGCATTTCCAACATCTGTCTGGTAGCTCTGGGAAGATTCTCTTTAAGCATTTAGTTGTTAAGTACCATCTATTTGATAGTTTAAATTGGGTTTCTAAAAGATTTAGGCAGTGTATATTTTTATTTAGTTTATTTAACCCCTTAAGGACCAAACTTCTGGAATAAAAGGGAATCATGACATGTCACACATGTCATTTGTCGTTAAGGGGTTAAGGAGTTTATCCATTGTTCTTCTTCTATAGGTACTTGTAATTATTTTTCCCATTTATTAATCAGTGCTATCGGTTTGTTATGTCTCCATCTATATACAACTTTAGAACATTTTGCCAGTAGGTTTTTCTGTAATTAATTAAAATAAGAAAACTGATAGGTGAGAGCACACAAAATAAAGAAATACTACCCACACTGTAGTCAAATAATCTGGAAAAGACCAAATAAAGAGAACATAGAGTAGTATATCTTGGTACAATATATTAACAAAAGGTGCCAATCACACTCACATAGATAGAGCCACTTGATGCCTTGAATATATAAGACAGGACCTTCACTGGGAACTTCTTTTTTCCTTTGAATGTAAAATCTCCAAAACGCAGAATTAGGAGTAAATACTTTATTCTTCAAAATTATGAAGTAAATAAAAACAAAGGTAATTAAAAGTCCCGAAAGAACCAGTCCAATCACTTGACGCGTTTTGGCTGTTCGCCTTCCTCCGAAGTGATATCCATATCCAAGGCATCTGAATTAAATACTCAAATTTTGGCGCCCTTTCTCTCTCTTGCGTCCTTCCGTTACGGTTTCTGACGTCGGGACGCCCTCTGCGTCATCACGTCCCGACGTCAAACGTCACTTCCGGTTCCGGTCACGTGTTTGTAGTCCGGATATACGGACGCAAAAAAGGGGCAGCGTCCTTGCATCACCATAGTAATGTAATGTCCATAAACCACCGGCCACCAATTAAATACCATTACTAACTAAAAGAGGGAGATATATAAATCTAAAACACTTATTAACATAAAATATGACACATACAGTTGATATTATGGATTAAAAATGACACAATCAATACTTATCATTAAATTAATTATAATAATTAAATAATTAATATACATGTATATAATACTTAAAATACTATTATAAAGCACATATAAATTGCATGCAATAATAAATATACAACAAAGAGGAGTTAGGCGCTCACTAAATAAACTAAAGGTGGGCAGCAGTGAACCAAGCAGGAATTCCCAATACCTGCTCACAGTAGTAAAACAGAGACTTTTGTCTCTTCAATAATAAATATAGAATAAAAAATATATGATATATAAAAAATATAAAAAATATACAATATATAAAATATATCAAAGGAGGGAACCTTATAACTTTCTCTTATTTTCACTTTTGGTTAATAAATTGATTAATTTCGAAATCTACATTTAACCCTTTTGGTACCATTGTATCCAATTTAAAAATCCATTTCATTTCTCTTAAACCTAAATTATAATCGTTATTTTTTCTCCAATTTTTTCTGGAACCATTAGATAAGTGTTCTCTTTTATTTTATATATTACTCTTTTATATTTATCTTTTTTTAGTTTGTTGGACATGATTGTTTCTGGTTTATTCCCTTTTAAATACCATTTAGCTTGCAATAATTCTAGTTGTTTGGATGCTTTGTTTATTAATTGGTTGTTAATCTGTTTTTCTATTTATGCAATCTTACTTGCTGTTTGTGTAGAAGGTATTCATTTATTTTGCCTTTTGAATTCACTTAATGTTATATATAGTTTTGATAAGGACGTTAATCCTTTTTTATTTTCAATCGATACCATTTCTATCAAGTGACCTGTAACTACACTTTTATATGCACACCAGACTGTAATGTCCGGTGTGCCTATGTTTTTGTTTTCACGAAAGAAGAGGTTTGTTATTTTTTACATTTTTTCCACATTTTTTTATGTAGTATAAAGTCTTTTATGCGCCACTTTTTTTAATTATCAAAATTATCTTTATATTCCAGCATGATAGAGCTGTGATCTGACCATTCTAAATCCTGTATCTCTATTTTTTTGACACGATACAGCAGTCACGCTTCCCAAGATAAAATCTATTCTGGAGTAAGAATTAAATGTTCTGGAATAGCATGTATAATCTAAATCTGTGGGACAGAATGTTCTCCATATAGCTCTTAGGTTGTGATTGTTCAGTAAGTTTTGCAGTCTATTCTCATCTTTTTTCTTTTTTTCCTATCAATTTGGCCTTTTCTGTTAAAAATCTGCCATAATTAGTACCAGCCCTTGTCTAATCTGCTCTATCTTTTGAACACTTTTGATATAAATTTAATTGTTGCTTTATCTGGTGCATAACTATTGGCTAGTGTAAATAATTTGCTGTTTATTTCACATATTAAGATAATATATCATCCTTCTGGATCTAGTTCTTGATATTTAATAACTAGGGAAACATTTTTTGCAAAAATAAGTGCAACATCCCTTTTTTTATTTTTTCTAAGGCTGCACTTATAATAATGGGGTATCTTGATGAATTTATTGTCTTTTCTTTAGCTTTTGTCCAGTGAGTTTCTTGCAGGGCACAAATTTGTACCTGATTCTTTATCAAAAAATTTGACAATTAAAGACATTTTACGTGGTGTGTTAATCCCCGGGCATTTTTAGAAATCAACGTAATTCATGGTTTCTTTTTGTTTTTTGTGGCTCTCTCTCTCCAAGTCTTTCTTATCATATATATCTATATATATAGAAATCAAAAAACATTTCTTTATTAGTGTTTACATAAAAATAAGGCTCGTTGATCCAAAACAATGGCATCAACCTGAAACAAGTGTGATGTATGGCGGCCAACCCCCATCATACAGTATCTCGAGTACTGAAACCCATTACTCAGATTTAGGTCCCACATATTATGTGGGAAAGGCATGCTGACAGTAGTCTATTTGGGGTGAGCACAACTGGAGGCACTACAAGTGGGGGGGGGGAGGGGAGAAGGAAACACAAAAAAATAAATAAAAATAAATAAAAACACAAACACAAAAAAATAAGAAAAGCCAAAGAGGATATATAAATCCAATCCTTTGGTAATTTCACAAATCTTGTTATATGAATTATTCTTTAAGTACTATTTTCTCATTATCCCTTATTATTTCCTTATGAAGCGCTAGTGTTATTCTTAAAGTATCACTCTTTCCCTTACCCTTAACTTTGTTGTCCTCCCTATCTATTTGTGTATCTTCTGTGTTTTTAACTTTTTTCCACCCTTTCCTTCTTCCTTCTCTTTAACCCTTTTTTCTTTGGCAAATTTCAGATTTTTCTTACTTAATTTCCTTCTTATTCATGATACTAGTGTAAATGTATCCTTCTTATTGTGCATTAATTCCTTTATGGAGTGCTTCTTTGATAAATTTTTAGTTGTGGTCTATAATTCTTTATTTTGTTTATTTATATGCCCCAAATTCCATTTGCTATATTAGTGTATCTCATAGATCCCTAATGTGTAATATAGTTTAAGAATAAAATAATAAAATAAAACAAAAAAATAAAAAAATAAAGAAAGTTCCTTTCCTTATTTATCAAGGAAGTTAAAAATCTCCACTACTTATTATTTCTCCAATTCTCTCGATCTTCCTTCCCCCCAGTCCCCCTCTTCCTCTCCTTCTCCATTTCTTTAAATATTTAGAACCTCCCAATTTTTGGCTAATGGCTAGGGCCAATTCCAATTTTATTTTTATCTAGACAGCTTTTCAGGTCTTCTGCGCTATTGCTGTAGGTGAGTTTCCCTAATGTATTATAATAATTTTCATGGGGAACCCCCAATGGTAATTGATGTTGTTCTGTCCAGGGTCAATGTGCCTTCAACAAAGGTCTTCCTCTTTTGTCTGGTTAACCATGACAAACCCTGGAATATTCTTAGGGTTTCGTATTTTTCTGTACATCCATTACTTCTTATGGCTCTCAGAATTTGCATCTTAATTCTAGAGGAGGCACAGCATATCATTACATCCCTTGGAAGATGTTCTGGGACTCATTTGTCAACCCTCCATCTAAAAAACAAAACAGTACAGGAATATTAAATGACAGAGGAGGAACAATAGGTAATATTGTGGCACAAATTATCAAAAAAAAAAAAACTGCCCAAAAATGTAATGCAATATTTTTTTTGCATAATTCCCATCATGCTTATGCAGTATTGATAACCCACTTTCATCACTTGACTGTTAGTGATGTCCCGAACGGTTCGCCGAACATAAACATAAACTTTGACCTTGTACCTCACAGTCAGCAGACACATTCCAGCCAATCAGCAGTAGACCCTCCCTCCCAGACCCTCCCACCTCCTGGACAGCTCACTAAGAACGCAGCTTCACAATGAATGTAAAATGGATGCTGTCCAGGAGGTACAGGGTCAAAGTTTATGCTGTGAGGTACAAGGTCAAAGTTTATGTTTATGTTCGCCGTCCGTGGCAAACCATTCGGCGAACCGTTCGGGACATCACTATTGACTGTATATATGAGAGTATTAGCCACATTAATTTTAAATGACATATAATTGAAGAGTCTACATGGTGTCTACATAACTGTCTCCTCACTCAAACTGACTGTGGCAAATAGCTCAGCATGCTTCATCATATGAGTTCCCATAAGAACCAACATTTATATACTGGTGCAATTATATTATATGTCTTTATTCATGGCTGGTTTAGACTAAGCTGCTCTAGAAAATATAATCCTTGCAATATGTAAACTATTCTGTTATGAAGAGCTAATTATAACACTGCTTTTACATGACTGTGCACATGTATTTCAATCATTTATAAAACTAACAAAACAATTTAAAAATTTTAGACTCTTGTGAAAAAAGAAAAGAAAAAAATATAAATATAAGTTACCAATGACAGGACTTCATCATATTTTCCTTACATTATCAAACATTTTGGCACTACACAAATTAAATATTATGATTGTACGATTCAGCCAAGTATGCTTACGTCTTCCATGTGGAAGTAATGAAGATTCCAAATGAAAAGACTTGTTATCCTCACAGTCTTCCAAAAAGTAAACTTACTTTTTTTTTATTTTTTAAATCTAGCACAGACCTGACATGTTACCGTCAATCATAAATGGGGCATGCAAGATATTTATTGCTTCTGAATACCATGACCAATACAGTCATACTTTATTTAAAGCCCCATTCTGTCCATTCAGCTGTACAGGTTCAATGGACTAAAAACTAGTTTTTTTATAGCATGACAGTTCTTGAAAGGCGTTGCATAAAGCTTACTGGTGTCGTTGTCATAAAATCAATGGTAGGAGCATAATCAGAAGTAGCTTGCAGATGAACTTTCATGCTCAGTTAAACCAGAGAAACATATTATTTTAAACAAAAGCCAATTTGCTCTCCATGGAGAGTCTGCTCATGGCTTCTCCTAATAGGAAACGATTGCAGATCAATGTTTTTAAATGAAAATGTTCTCCCTAGCCGTAACTAGGCTTCTAGCTTTTGTTCTTTGGAAAGATTAGCTTTACTGTGTTGGGTACATTGCTGCAATTTGTTAGTTTTATTAAAAAAAAAAAAAGACAGTCCCATCATATAATTTATCATTTGGAGTGTTTAAATTACATTGATTGATCGTGTGAACAGATATAACTAGTTGTAATACCTAGTTTTACTGAGTGGTCTGTTTGGAATAATAGGCACTAGAGTAAATTATTAATGACAAAAACTACAAACAGGAATTTAAGGTATAGAGTATAGACTATAGTGGAATTGCAGGATAACTATTTACTGTGTCCCCCATAATTTTTGCAAGCCATGTTTTTTTATTTTTTATTATTCTCTACCTGCATGGTAAATATAGTACAATCTGGGGATATGATCAAAGTTTTCACTGTACATCGACTTACCTTTTTTCTTATATCTTTTCTAGACTCGTCGCCTGTTCATAGAAGCCATTAACAGCAGTAACCAAGTCCACCTGTACTGTGCCTTTCTAGACTTCAGGTAGGCAGTGCTAGCATGATTTTAAAAGTATATAATTAACCACAAATCAAAAGTATTATTATGTTGTTTTTTGTTTTTTTATACAAAGTAGATGGTCTAATTACTGGTTGAGAATGAAATTTACATACATATTTAAAACATCTCTGATTGCAAGTTTTGATAATACCATCACTGACTATTTCTTCATACTGTAATCTGCAAACTTTGTTTTGAGAATAGCTAGAAACAAATCTGAAATATAATGAAACTTGTAAGTGTAATTGTGCATGTGTATAATTGTCAAAGCCATAAGATTTTCCTTATTGAATTACATTTTGGCCTTTATGAGGTGTCTGCTTTGGGCATTATTGTGATCTAGTAAGAAACTATATATAATTATTCTGTGCAGTGTAAATTGTTATCATTTTAATAATCAACCTTGACCTTATAGCTGGCACTATAACCAATTTCTCATGACTTTTTCCCTGCCAACATAGGCCTTGAATTAATATTTTTAGATAGACTTTTGAAATTATTATATATTTTTAGATGAACATTTAGAATGACTTAGTATTTTGAAAAAATTTTGATATATTGATATGCTTTAATATTTTAATATTTTGGGGAAAAAACATTGTTAATGTTTATCCAAAAATATTTAATTGGGGCCATAGTCAATTGTTATATGAAAGAACATTAAAAATTAGAAGGTCTCGGTTAGGTATGTATATACTACATTTGGCATGATAAAATGTCAAACAGGCTTTGTGCTGACATAATGAGAAAGAGTCTTTTGTACTTTACTAACACAATATAGCAACCTGGAAATACACTGCACGAGGGACCTTAACGTATTCTGTTTCTCTTTTTCTTGCCTAATGTTTTACTATCCTGGGGGGTCTGAATTTCTAGTGTTTATGAGCAAATAGCAGTACTTTGCAGTAATATAACTAACAATAAACAGTATTTCCTTTACATTAACAAGACTAAAGTATTTACACAGGCTATTAGTAACCTAAATTGTGCAAACCCTGCCACTAGCTACACTTTCATCATCATTTTCTAAAATGTGTCCATGTGTGACCATTTGGATAAGTGGAGAGATATGTGGAGATAAGTAAAATTAAATTATATTTTCCCTTCCATTACATATAAAGAATTACTTATTTGTTTTTTTTTATCATCAGGGTTTAGCTAAAACACTTCATCTTCATTCCCTAAAATGAAAGTGCACATCTGGGGCCATTTAGATACACGAAGAAGTGTGTGGAAATAATAGGCATTAATTAAAAGTGTGTGGAAATAATAGGCATTAATTAAAATGACATTATTGTTTCACTTCCATTATATCTAAGTAATTATATTTTTGACTGCAGTTCAGCAAAAACACTTTTATATAGGTAGCATGTGCAAACTTATTCCATTGTATTATCATAAGAAAATAAATGCAATCAACACAAATGTAATTCACAGTTACAGTATCTGACAGAATATATATGCTGGCTCAGATAAACATCGTTGTCTCTATGTGAAGACTTCTCATGTTCTCCCTACCCTGTACTGAAATATTGTTCTTTTTAGCTTTATCATTACGTAGATAATGTAAAATAACAGATTAAATACACGTTTTGTAATATCTTTTTATTGGATGAACAGAATGTTGGAATAACAAGCTTTTGGGAGAACCTCCCTTTCTGAAGTCTAAGGCATTCCTGCTTTAGAGAAATAAATAAGCTGAAAGTACATCATACACCCACTACCTCTGCAAATAGAAATGCAGTTACCATGGAACAAAATGTAAATTTAAATGGAAGAGGCTTCTAGAAAACGAGCACCTTTAGGCCACTGTCTACTCTGTCTGCTGGCCAATCCAGCTGTGTATATATATATATATATATATATATATATATATATACATTCCATTATAAAATCCCCACTTAACAATAATTTGGTGTGCAACATAAATGCAGGGACAGCACTAATGTACAAAACCAATGAGGAAAATAATAACAAAAAGGTTCTTGTAACAACTTTGAAACCAAACATCTGGCACTTCGATGACTCTTCCGCTACTTGTGCTTAGACAATAAATGTTTTGTTTCATTATACCATTTAGATTAATTCATTCTTAGCCTTAGTAATTCCCTGCATGTGTCTTTTGTCATTTCTTGTAGTTCTGGTACTGGTGTCTGGTCCAATGAAGGATGTATCCGTGTTGATGGGAACCTAAATTACTCTGTCTGTCGGTGCAACCATCTCACAAACTTTGCCATCTTAATGCAAGTGGTGCCTGTAAAGGTAAAACTGCTAAAATAATAGGCTACTCAATGTGTTAGTACTATTAAAATAACAAATAGTATTATTATCATTCAACACATATGCCACATATTCAAAATTTAAGAGGCGTTGATCCTCAAACATACTTTTGTTCTGCTTTGTGGATTGTTTTCACTGGCTCTCTCCTGTGTTATATTAATATGCAGTTCAAATTTATGATTCTAGACCTTAGTATATGAAATATTTCTTGAAGGACCCCATACTGTTTGCCAAGTGCCTATAATATACTCATAACTTTTAAGAGAATTTCAAAGTGCAGTTGTCTCACAATAATCCCCTGCATAGCATTATTACCCCAGATAACTTTCTCTTTTACAGCAATGTACTTTGCAATGAGATATTTAGTATTATCTAATACATTTGGCATTCCTAACATCACATTAGGATTTGAACCTGTGGCCTTCAGGATATGAACAGATTAATTTACTAAACCAAAGCACCGACATTGCTCTATAGTGCTATATATTTACAACACTAGATGATATTTTTAAATTTGTTTTACAAATGTATAATTCATATAATATTTTTATACTGACAGTTGAAAGACTCTTATTGAAAAGGTACTGTTGCTCAGGTCAGAAATGTTCTTATATGTGCAAACACCTGTGTAAACATGATTAGCCAGTAACAAATGCCACACAAACATAATAAAACATGCATCACCAAAAACTAAACAAGGTGGGCATTCCATATTAGCATAAGGTCTTTGGGGACCAAATTAGGGGTTAATGTGTTAAACTGTTTCTTAAAGTTGAAACATAACATTGGGAAGGCTATGTATTGTGGGGGGGAAAAAATCTAATCACATTTTATAAATCTATGTCAAATAATTTTGTGGCGCAAACTTTTGGTAAACCATTGAAAAGTATTAAGCGTTTGTCTTCATTTCTTGTAAAGATACTTTTTTCATATTTATCTTGACACATGATCTTTTGTGAAGCAATGTAAAAGGGAAACTGGAATAATTCAAGGAAACTCTGTGGGTCTGAGTAAAATCAGTAGGTGGAAAAATATAGTGGACAAGTTTATGGCTTGTAATGAAGGCTTATAATATAGAAGGTCTGAGATGCCCCCGCAGTGTGTTTGATTCCGGAGAGAAACTAGCGAAAGATGCACCCATATGGAAAGTATAAAGGCACAAACGGTTAAAACAATGCTGGTTCCTCGGGAATGTATGTGTTTTTTAGTGTGAATGGAGTATGGCGATACCTAAATCTATGTCAAATATTTTTGTGGCGCAAACTTTTGGTAAACCATTGAAAAGTATTAAGCGTTTGTCTTCATTTCTTGTAAAGATACTTTTTTCATATTTATCTTGACACATGATCTTTTGTGAAGCTTTGCTGTCTTTGATTTTTGAGATATCTCTACAAGTAGCCTAATGAGAGATGAACTTTTATTTCTGGTGAGTAGAATTTTAAGTGGCTGGGCCCTTATTTCCACCTACTGTCAGATTTTGGGAGGAGGTCACCAGCTTTAAGTGTACTTTCCTGACCCTACTGCAAACAATTGTATGGTTGCTATAGAGATGCCAGTCATTTTCCTTGGCATTCTTCCATTCTTCTGCAGAGATATGTTAAATGTACAATTTCCGAGTGCTAGAAATCCGGATGCCTTTCGATCAAACAAAGTATCCCCATGATTCAATACCAGCAGGAGTGTTTCTTACAAGAAGAGAATGATATTATTACACAGTTTATTCTTTTAACTTCTTGGACTAAAATATGATCATCTGATGCTGTTTCGAGAATTTATTATGAAATATGATTTACCAGAACTAGTCATATGTCACCATGATCGGCTTTGATCAACATGTTTTGCTAGAAATCTCATTTGTATGAAAGTATAATATTTGTTCTGGGCAGAAGTCTTACCTTATTAAAAATAGATTTTTTACATATTTAGAACTAATGCCACCCAGATGGGAATTTAAACTATATGTATATTAAAAAATAAAATTTTCAAAGGGAACATGGTAAGGTCTCCAGGTGCAATATTTATCATAAAAGAGAGAATCAGAAATTGTGCTACTTGCAATACGTACCGTGAAAGAAACAGCAGTGTTAAATGTGTTTATAAGTGATAGACATAATGGAAATGGTCTGTAGTCAGGTCTAGAATCTGATAGTAAATATGTCTCTGGAGGACCCTATTCATGCATTTAGTCATTCCTTAATTATATCCTGTAAACAAATTGCAAGCCTTTTCTTTCTGAGAGTATTCACTAAAGTTAGGGAGTGAGATTTTTTTATGTTGGACAGGTTGGTGAGGAGACTTATGGATTTATGATTGAGGACTAGTTAATGTATTAAGATACAAAACAAAACTGGCATATGAAATAAGTTTCTAAGGTTAGAATTAAGCTTTTAGATTTTGACTTATGTTAGGCATTGAGGTTAGAGATTAGAGTTAGTGGTAATTTATTAGGCTTAAGGGCAGTGTAACAGAACTTCCTGTACCCCGATTGGGTACCTCCGCCGACGGATGCTCCTAGTGCTTACCGAGGGCTCCAAGCACTTCTCCAGACACCATAAGTACTGCAATCCCCACGAACCGCCACAGCTTGGTTGGTGTCTCGCCGTCTTCTACCCACCCTGGACCCTGGACACGGCTCCAGTTTCCAGTGGGTGAACCTCTCTTCCTTCAGAAAGCGTAGCAGGAACAGCTCTTACAAAAGCTAGTGATTATCCAAGGGAGCATGATGATCATAGCAATCCCTTGTAGTGATATAGCAATTCCCCCCAATAAGAGACAAGACTCTAGATTGAGGATGAAGTAGAACTGAAAGTTTAATGGAGCATACTGGTCTTTTATACAAGTTTCCCAACAAGGTTGACACCCAGGTGGACCTTGTTGGGAACAGGACACAAAACATGCAAGCCAATAAAAACACCCCCTGATAGCCCTGATATGAACAACATATCCAAAAATCACCCAGATCAGATAAGGGGTTCAGAAATTTTATGGAAGTCATATTTTTGCCCAGGCAAACACAGGATTTCATGCCCAAAACAGTTCCATAAAATCAGGGCTTGTGGCCGGTCTAGTTCGGTAGTTTGCAAATGAACAAACTACCGAACGGAGTCAATAGTCTTAACCTGGAGCTTGTTCTCTTCATCTAGATAATTGATCTCACCGAACAGTGCCCTTTTAAGCTGAATAGAAACGAGCGTAGGTAATGATGGAAGTCCAGCGGTGTTCGGGAGTTTCTGTATCCGATTTCAGTTCCATGAGATTCCTGCTCAAACACGCTGCCTGCATTCATGCAAATAAGATGGCTGCCACCTCGTGGTTGTTCATAGGAATCGCGTACACCCAGACGAACAATTAGAACATTGCCGTGAGAAATGTTCCAAGTTGTTAATAGGTGTTAACAAGATCCAGGGTGGTCTCTCTTCTTGCGGTTGTTCGGTAAACGAACCATATAGTCCCAATTGCACGAACAGAGCCTGTTTGAAGTGTATTAACCAGTTCTATTGCAGGGGCCATAGTCACAGGGTAAAAGGCTGGCAAGTAGTCCCCTCCAAAAAACCAGTGGTGAGGTCACTTTCGCCACAGTAAGGATTTAAATTACAGAAAAGTTTAAAGAATAAATATTTTCGATTAGAGCTTGGGGTTATAATTCTGCCTTGGGTGCTCTTGGAGTTAAAAAAAAGGTTTTGAATTACAATTAGAAGCAAATGTTTGGCATTGACTTTAGGGTTACAGGTTAGGTTCACTATTCCAGTTTGGAATTATATATAGGTATCTCCAGTGAAAGTTAACAGTCAGTATCAAAAAGTTGCATATTTCAATGACACTGAATTTTGCTCGGTTTCATCAAACATCCAAAATTTTGCTAAAAGTCAACCATCATTTATCAGTCCTGATCTGTGCCAAAGTATCCTAAATAAATGAAACCATTATAGAATGCAGCACTTTTTTCCATACACAGTTAATAAACTTTTTCCTCTAGTGTAGAAAAGTCCTGGAAATGTTTTTAACCCAAATAGCTCCATGGTTCAGTTTTCAATGGACAGATGCATGGAAACTTTAGGAAATGTTCAGACGCAGGCTTCAATAATTTGTCTTTGATTTATTTTAAACTCTTCTCATTATTTCTTTAATGGAAAATACATGAAATAAATTACACACTTATCTATAATCCAAACATATAGCTTAGTGAAGTATAGGGGATATTTACAGAAAGCTAATGAGAAACTCTGCCAGCAAGAGTTTAATTTATTTTCTTGCAAACAAAACTGCTAATGAGGTTTTTTTACACACTAAACTCTCAGCTAGGCATAAAACTGTAAATATCTCCCACTAACAATACACTCAATAAGTGATATATAGCTAGGATTCCTAGAAACCATTAGTTTACAACTAGTCAAAGGTCACTGATAAAAAAAGACACTGAATACACAATGCTTAATAAAAATTCAGATGATACATGGTTTAAATGTCCTAGATCATTCATTTGTTTATCTCTTAAATATTAACTATTACCTTTTATTTTTTAAATACATTTAATGTGACCAAAACATTAAACTAAAGCTAAAAGAAATGATCTAACGTTAACAAAGCAAATTAAGCTAGTGGGTGTTACAATTAAGTAAAAACATATGAAAACTGTCTTATCTTGCCAAGTTTCCGTTCCTTTCATTCTCTATGATAATAGTTGAGATATATAGTTTGTAATTCATGCTAAACGCTGATGCATAATAACACTCGGAAAAATGCAAGGAAAAAAAATATTCAAAATGTAACTGTAGCATTGCAGAATATGCCAAAATGATGCATTGTTGGCATTTTAGTCAGGGAGAAAAAAAAATTAAACATCTTTATATAATACAAAACAATCTTCTTTTGTGGGTTTTCTTCTATCAATGAGATGATGTGGTTTCATTGCTAATTCAAACCACTTATTCTCCATGGCAGATTGTAGAGCTCTGGGAGTATGGGACAAGATTTTGGCTGTCCTCTCCAGAGCTGGCAGACTTTAATTTAATCGTGGGGATTACAGAAAGTTATTGCCCTATGTATTCACCTGAATTTTTAATGATGAGTAATTTGGGGGTGTTTGTTTTAGGCTGTCTATTTCCACGTCTCCATAAAATTCAGAAGCTTCAGCCAAAGTCACCACTATTTTTTAACTCTTTTTTTTTTTTTTTTTTTAAACCATTTTGCAGAGCAAATATTGGAAAGAAACTGTGATTGCTGTTTGCATTTTCATTAGTACGATAAACCATACAATCACTGTGCAATATTCTGTAGATGCATGCATAGGTGTAAAAATTTAAAATTATATATAAACAAAGTCTCGTAGGTGTTTGCATCATCATGCAGTTACTAGTTTTGTTTTTGAATCAGAAATATGCATAAAGTCTCTGATTCTGAGATATGTCTTTTTCAACAAATGTATCAAAGTAGAAAATGCCAGCTCCTGTTCACTAGGGAAATATTTGCACATCTGTGTTGCCTGTTACTCAGTCTGTATTCCACAAGGGAGATTGAGACCAGAATGGAAGCATCCTTTTTAGCATGCAGTCATGTGAAATTTTGAAATTGCACGATTCTGTTATCAGATTATATTTTTCTTTCCATACTCATTAAAGGATAATATATATATATATATATATATATATATATATATATATATATATTGACATTTTCTACTTTGGTTCATTTATCATTTGCAGAAAAATAAAACAATATTTATCTCCGAATCAGAGAGTTTATGGATATTTTTGTTTGAAAAACAAAACTAGTAAGTAACCTAATAATCATGCATCACCCATGAGACTTTGTTTCAGAACCCATATATTAGCTGTTAGTCATTTATCTTAAGAAACATCATTCCCTTATGAAACACATAACCCCTATGGGCTCAGAAATTCAGAATCCGTAATAAGGGTAATAAATAATCTTGGGACTAACAATGAGATTGAAAGAAAATTTACAAAATGACATGAGCAGGAATGTTTTGCTAAAAAAAAAAGTTAAAGAAACACAAACATTAAAAATAAATATATTGTATTATTTAACAGCATTCCCAAATTGTTGCAAGTATTGGGCCCTTCTTTAAAAAAATGTAAAAGCATCATAGAACAAACTCCTTCATAGAATAATTATATATAGGAAAATTGGTACAGCTTATAATAATTGTATAGTAATCCTATAGTGGGGCAGTTTTGTCTGGGCAAATGTGTCCCTCTTTTAATAACGTGGTAAGTTATATCAATCAAATGCTTCTTATAGCCCATTGCTTCTGTATGTGTGTTATGACACAGTCCATGAAGACCTTAGATTTTCAAAGGTTTTGATTGAGGAAGTGTCTTTAGTGACTGTGAGTCTGACAGCTATCAGTTAATTTTCCAGTACAGATATTATAATCTAAAATGTGCAGGTTCTTCTTAATGCATTAGAATTCTCAATATATGATAATAGGTTTTTATTTAGTTTGCTGTGCTGAATTGATAAGGCTTTATGTTAACTATTTAAAGGTCTACTCTTCTTCTTCTGCTATAAAAAGTAGTGGCAGGAGCCTGTATGTCCAGTGATTCAGCATGGAACTCTGCACATACAGAGTAATCTGCACTTTATGTCAGAGGCTATTTGCACACTTGCCACATGTAACTTATACTGCCTGGAACTCTGTTCCAGACTGCCTAATGCCACATCTGTGCAAAAATTACATCTGTTGTCAGTTAGAACAACTTGTTGGCAACAAACATGTAGTCCTGATCCTATAGTGTTAAAAAAACACTATCTAGCCCCCCTGGACCTCACCTAAATATAGTAAAATCTTACCTTTATTGCAATCTTCTGGCGCTGGCTCTGCCTTTGATCTCCCTTCTTGACTGACATCATCAGAGGTAATCTCAGCCAATCACAATGCTTTGCCATAGGAAATCACTGGATTGGCTGAGATTGTCAAGGAGGCAGATCAGGGGCAGAGCCAGCACAAGCCAGACACAGTCCTCCTCGCCAATCAGCATCTCCTCATAGAGATGCCTTGTCCTCAGTGTCTGTGTTCAGAGGATGGAGACAATAAATGTCAGTGCTGCAGCACTTCCCCAGGAAGCACCTCTAGTGGCCATCTGAGGAGTGGCAACTGGAGGTATCGATATGCTGTAATGTAAACCCTGAAGGGACTGATTATATTCACAAGAACAAACACAATAAGCTGTTGTTGTTCTGGTGATTATAGTGTCCCTTTAATAAGCTACTCACTTGCAGAGCTGCCTGGAAGGGACAGCCTTGGTCTTCCCTACCTACCTCCCCTTGTGCACTCCCTCCCTGCTTTGATAGCAATTTGATTTGTGTTTCCTTTCCCCACTCTCAAACCAAGCTCAGACCACATACATGTGCTCTAAGCCAGTAGAACAGTCCACTCAAATGCTTCTCTGTGAGAAGCATTTGCTTGTTCTATGAGTGGACTGTAGTGACGTTCGGCGGGGTGTGAAAACATGGATCGTCATCCAGCTCTGGATTTCAGGTAAATTTAATCTTTATTTGCAGGTTTATAAGAGTATGGGGGTAGCTAATAATGTCCAGTAGGGCATTGTAAACTTACTAAAATATTTTATACAAAGTGTTAAAATAACCATTTAATTATTGAATGCATTTCCCTTTTTGCTGCTACTCATATAAGAACACTGTAGGGAAAATAGCCAATTGTGTATTTTGTACTCAATTTGTAATGATTTTAGTTGAAATTTTATGATCTAATAAACATATCTTAAATTAGAAAACAGATGTTAAAAATCGATGGTGGATATATTATATAGTCCTGTGGATTTCCTGTTTATTGCATTTCCAATATACTTTGCACAGAAGGACTAGTGTTATCAGTGATGAAGTGGCCTTCAGAGCATTATAAACCAATTATGAACTGTAAATTAAATTAGGAATTGTAAACCTAATGTTCTGTGCCGTACTCACCTGTCCTTTCAACTGCTGAATGACCTTATGTAATAAGAAATCTGCCACTCTGTAAGCTGTTCTATCATACCTAGAAAACCATGCATGGCTTTCATTGTTCTGTCTATCTAATGAATCTATTAGAATGTTGTATTTCTCTTAATGGTTCCTATTTTTTTCTTTATGCAAGTAAATGATACCATAACCAAATTCATCACTAATGAAATGTTATATTGAAATCCTTCGTAGAATAAATTTATATTGGAATATTGGGTAACAGCTTATAATAATCATCTAGTTTTTGCAATCATTGTAACAGGTTATCAGCAGGGCCGGCGAACCGTTAGGTGAACTTGGCATTTGCCTAGGGCACTGACCTGCTGGGGACAACCACCGGGATATTTCCTGGTGGGCTCCCCCTGCCTTGGGCCGCAGTGCTGGGCGAGTGGCTTTTGAGCTGCCCCCCCTACACCGATCCTCCAGGTGCCCGAAGATTGCGTCCAGAGGAGCCCTGTCACAGGGGACCCAGGAGGCGTCCCCAAAGCTGTGCTAGGTAAGGCAGAGCAGGCACCTGCTTACCTCGATGGCAGGTGGCTGCTCTGCCAACAAATGCCAATGACCGGAGGAGAGGGTGTCGGAGAAGGCAGGCGGCGAGGAAGGCTCTTCTTGCAGCTTCCCACTCTTCCCTTGCGCACCCTCTGTGATGCTGGGTGCTGGAATCTGGCATCATTCCGGCCCCGGAATACTAAACAGTGGGCAGGAGCAGTGAGAAGCTGCCTCACACTGGTCCCCAGAGAGGTAGGGAGGCTGGATGGGCCTAAAAAAATAAAATTGTGTGAGTGTGTGTGTCAGTGAGTGTGTGAGTGTTTGACTGTCAGTGAGTGTGTATCTGTGTGTGTGTCTGTCAGTGAGAGTCTGCCTGTGTGTGTGTGTGTCTGTCAGTGAGTGAGTGTATGTATGTCAGTGAGTGTCTGTGTTTGTGTGAGTATGTCAGTGGGTGTGTGAGTGTTTGACTGTCAGTATATGTGTGTGTCTGTCAGTGCGTGTCTGCCTGTGTCTGTGTCTGTCAGTGAGTGAGTGTATGTCTGTCAGTTATTGTGTGTGTGTGTCTGTCTGTCAACGAGTGAGTGTGTGTGTGTCTGTCAGTTAGTGAGTGTATGTATGTCAGTAAGTGTCTGTGTGTGTGTCTGTCAGTGAGTGAGTGTATGTCTGTCAGTGATTTTCTGTGTGTGTGTGTGTCTGCCAATATGTGTCTGTCAGTGAGTGAGTGACCCCCATATGAGGGGGCGGCAAAATGGATCTTTTCCTAGGGCCTAGGGCACCTGATTATCAGTTCCAATTGTACAAGTTTGTTATAGGAAGAATGTAGGCACCATAACCACGTTAACACATTGAAATGGCTTGGCGTACAAGGGCGTCAGGTCCAAAGCACTACTTCTTGGTTTGTTTACTTCTCAGTTGAGATACTTGGAACCTAACAGCCTGAAGCTCGGCAGAGATGGAGCTATGCTCTACTTCATGCAATATCAGAGGTAATGTTCATTGATTGCTCATTTGTTCAGGTTTCTTCACAATTTAAGTTAAATTCTTAGGTGATAGGCAAGGAATTCTTCTTTCTGCTTCTTCATTCACTAGCCATGGGTGATGGGCATTGTAGACCTTGCACTAGTTTTAGTTGAAATTTATATATAATGTAACACTCCCTTTCCAAAGAACAGGGAATGTCAGGCAGTAACTGTCTATTGCTTTTTTCTATTTAAGTTTTAAAAAGCCATCCTGAAGACCTAGCATGGGGCAGAGGAGATAGGACAGGCTGCCATCGTCCTCTTAATGTAGGGGGAGAATTTAGCAAGGCCACTCCCAATTTAACCCCCATTTTAGCCTTTTAATTTACAGATAAGTAAATCAGCCTCATCATTGTTATAAACTTTGCATATGGCAATGGTTACATTAAAGTCAAATAAATTCAGTAAAAACAACATTGTATCATCAGAGTAGCAGTGTTGTAGTTAACATAAAGACTGGAATAGGAGATCCCCTCTAGCCAAATCATAATTGATCAATCCCAGATGGTCAGATGATGCCCAATCATTTGCTTCTTCTAACACTAAAAGTAACCATCATCCAATACATAGAATAATAGTATGCGATGTACCCGTGTCACTAGAACCTGGAGCCTCAAATCAAACATTTACTTATTTATCATCTGTTTAATAATTAATAGGAATTGCAAGTTTAAAAAAAAAAAATACTCTTACCTGTCGATCCCTGATCGATCACGAGAGAAACACCATAATAACTTGAGTCAAATGTAGTAAAATAAATAAAAACAGACAATGACAATTAGCCAATCGGATAAGCCACACAGTCTTCAATAGTAGTTTAAATATATATTTGGATTTAGATATAGTTTTATACATGAAGAACTTTTACTGCACTGTGATTGGTTTCAAATTCAACCAATCACCATATATCCCCAGGCTAGTATAATCACATCTATAGATACAGTCTATATAGATATAGGAGTTCTGAAGACATTCTAAAATTTGAACATGTAATATAGTTACCCTTATATCCAAATGCATGTTTTTTGTCACGCAATGGTGTGTGACCTTATGCTTACATACTGACATCATTTTTGCATATTGTTGGCATTTTAATTGGAGAGGACATAGACTTTCACACCATTTCCTAATACTGCCAAAAAGATTTAAATAAATAAATAAAAATATCTGTAAATGTGCATATTTTTTTATTATTGTATTTACAATTTAGGTAAATAAGACAAACATTTAATTCTTACATAATGTATTTGGCATATGGGGACAGTAGATAATTGGCCCTGCCCAGAAGAATTTACAATCTAAATGGAAGAGGACAAAAACACAAATGGAAAGCATATGGTAAATATATCAGATTTTTTGTATATAATTTAAAGTGAAAAAAAAAATACAATGAATTCATCCATGTTGTACATTTTTGTATCGTTACAACAAACAATGTAAAATGTATATTCCATCTGTAGCGCACACTGTAGACTTCATATGGACATGCACACTTTTGGAATAATGAGTTAAATATGGAGACATTTAAAGTATTAAATCATGAGATGAACATTATCAACCACAGATAATGTATTGTATGATTGAATGCTTTAATCACATTGTGTAAGTAGTGACTGTTCCCATATACCACTGGGATTTTATGAAAGTCTTAAACATGAAACATCTGCAGTTTGTGCCTTTCTTTTATATCATCTAATTCATGTTACTATGATAAGAAGAATATCTTGTTTAAAAGTATTTTCAGTTTTTAAACTGTACTTCTAAACATAAAGTCTTTGAGACTTAATATCTGTGTAGTCTAACTCTGTGTTACTAGAAACAAACAAGACAGGTTAAATTAACCTGTAACATAGTTAAATAGTAATTTAATCTACAAAAAAGACAAACTCATAAAGTTCAACTCTTCACACATGTTTCTGCCTTTGATCGGAAAGTCAAAAAGTCACATATTGAAAATATTTTGCCTCAAAAAGGGGAGGGCATTTCTTCTAAATTTAAAAGGCAATTACATGTATCTCCGTGTCAACGAACTGTTATTATTAAACTTCATATAGCCCCTCTTTAAATATGTTGATTGACAGCACAAATTCTCATGGTAGTGCTCCCCATCTATTTTTGTTCTTACTTTAAAGATTCCTTTGCTCTGATCTTTCCTCAAACATCACAGATTGCCATAGCTTCTTTGCACAGTTCTGTTATCAATATTAATATTATTATTTATAAAGCGGTGAAAAATTCCACAGTGCTGCACAACTGTACAATGGGTGGACTAACAGACATGTATTTGTAAGCAGATGACTTGGACGGACAGGAACAGAGGGGTTGAGGGCCCTGTTTATAGAGGGAGTGCTATATAGTTAAACAAGGTAGGGGTAGTGTGGAAAAGTAGGTTGCTAAATAGTATTCAGTGATGGCTTAGGAGGAAAAGCTGTAAACAGTTTAAATGATATGCTTTCCTGAAGAAATTAGTTTACAATGATTTTTTTTTAAGGAATGGAGACTGGGTGAAATTCTAACAGAGAACAGACGGGAGTTCTACATGAATGATGCAGCCCTAGAGAAGTCTTGAAGGCGAACATCAGCGATGTGAGCACTAAAAGAGGATAGACATAGGTCTTCGGCAAAGAATAGGTGCCTAGACACAACATACTTGTGTATTAGGAAGGATAGGTAGCAGCATTATGTAAAGATTTATAAGTAAGTACCACAATCTTAAATTGAGCCCTTTATCTCACGGTAAGCCAATGTGAAGGCGTGGGAGGTGCGGGCTGACCGGAAGATGACGTTCGTCATGGCATTTATTAGAGACTGTAATGGGGCAAGTTGAGAACAACTAAGACCACTGAGAAGTGGATTGTAGCAGTCATGTCAAGAGAGGAGAGCTGCATGGACCAACACCTTAGCCGATTCCAGAATGTGGAGATTGACTGGACGTGAGGAGTGTAGGAGAGGGCAAAGTCAAAGAGAACAAGTAGGCAACGAGCCTGTGAGGTAGAGCTGATGGTAGTTCTTCTTTGTACTTGTTTTTGTTACATATCTTTTTGAACTTGAACCCACAATGCCACCTGGTGCATCCTTATTCTTAATTTATAAAAAGACACTGTTTTGTTTTTATCACATAAATCAATGTCAATCTTTACGCATGATATCATATTTGCATGGCTTGGCAGCCACTAACTCACGCTGCACTCTTTTACATATTGCGTATTTTTATTTTTCTCTTCTATTCATATGCACGTTTAAAACCCCATCAAAACTACGGGGTAAGTGAAATTTATAAACGCTTTACTCACTTTTATTTTTGCACTCTTTTGCCTTGTCTATGGTTTATATTATTTTTGTTTACTGGTTTCCCCTAAAATAATCTCATTAAACGAATGTTATATTCATATTCGCAAATGATCTTTTACAAACACATCCTGCATTATAGAGATTGTAATAAGTCTAGCAATTCCCTCTAAAAGTCCTTTTTTGTGCTGCAAAGTATTAACATTATCTACACAAACATGTGGGTGTAAAGTTCTGTGGGGAACTAAATGCTGAAAAAGGTTAAAATTTTTCTCTTGATTTATTGCAATGTTTTGTTCATTCAGTTGCTATGTCACAGTCTGGTTGGTGATTTTTTTTCTCATAAGTAATGGGTAGAAATTCTGTGCTCCTTTCATACAGGAGTCTGTTAAGTGGACAGGTTCAATCTTCTATTGTCCTTGACATCTAAGGACATTGCTATGTGAGTTTTTATACTGCTATGGCTTCTTAAATATACTGTCTTTTTCACACGTCAGAGTGGGCAGATTGATGTCTTAGGCAGTTTTTGTGTAGCTTTATTTAGGAGGAAAGTTACTATTTTGAAGAACTTTTAATGAGAGTTCCCACTGGCTGGGGACTTCTAAAAGAGCTTCCCTGGGATTTAAAAGCCCTTTAAAAAAATTCTAGTAAATGTAACTGAAAATTCAATTTACAAGTGATACGCCCTGACTTATTTATTTTTCTTTGGGTCAGCTGTCTTAATACTTTTTACACAATTTCATTGCTATTGGCAGCCTATGGATTTCTTTTTCTCATTTGTTGAGTTCACATTTTTAAATGTAATAGGTCCATACTAACTTATACAATCATAGATTACCAGTTCTTAGTGTTATGCTATCCTATAAAATAAAACTATATTTTAGATATGTGAAAATAAATGGGTATTACCTAATGAATATAAAATTTAAAAAAAGCAAATGAATCAAGTACAATGCCTAAATCAGGAGTAGATATTGACACTCACACATACATAGAAGAAAAACATATATCAATATAAAAATGGATGCATAAAAATAGAAAAGACAGGTGTCGATCTACTGAGCAGTGAGTATTAGAGGATTGGTGCTATACAGGAGATATGTCTTGTATACTCAAATACCAGCCTCACTTGATACAGTGGAAAAGTGATAAATAACTTAGTCCAAAGAGTATACAATGTATCAGTTCAAGTCCAAGCTAAGCAGGAAACCCCCTATGTGCACAAAGCCAGGGATCTTATTTATAAACACCAATAATGTGCTGCGATAGTCCAGTAGAAGTTATTAGCTCTTAAGAAGGCTAAGTATAAAAGTCCTTGCTATCAAACAGCCAAGGAACTTGCCTAATGAGCTAGATACTCTAGTAACAAACTATAATCCACGTAGATAATAGTGTGATACACAAAAAATGATAACCAGGTATGAGATATGGAATGATCAGAAAGGACCACAATGGTATATTCATAAAAATCACTTTATTCCAACAAAAAAGTAAAGATAAAATGTATAGGATACAGAGACACAAGTATTCTCTGAGTGTAAATATCACTAAAAAATATTGAATAAAAAATAAAATCAAAGTCATTCACAAAGTCATCTGGAGTGTGAGCGTCTCTCTCCCAGCAGTCTATATGCTCATCTGAGGCTGTTTGGGTTATGCCAGCTGCGCAGACAGCTAGAGAGTCCGTGATGCTGTTTTCAGCTGTGTGGGAGATCGGCAGTGTGCGTTCCACTGCGGCTCGTTCTGTGCCCTACTACGCTGGATTACTTCCCCAATAATGGGTTGCTGTAGCTGTAACAACAAAATTAGGACTAGCTGATTCAATTTTACATTCTAACTCATTGCTGACAAGTGATGAGTTAAAACTTGAAGTTGCAAGAATGGGTCCTTTTTAAGGACTAGCCATGTTATTCTTTATTAGTACAAGGGAGGTGTATTACTTTCCAGATGCCCCTACTCTCTTTGCCATGAGTAGGGCTATGTATACTAAACAGCAAGCAGCCTGTGGTTGTTCACTGCCATAAAATTCTAGTGACTAAGCAACTATATAACAACATACAGAGGGGACATAGCACAGGTCTCCCCTGTGCCCCCCAGTTTGGACACTGGGTATAGGATTTGCAGTAAATAACAGAGGGGGATGGACAGATCACTATTTGATTCCCTGTTGCCAGCAGGTGGGGCAATTAAATTAAAAAGCAAAGAGAGACATCCTAGAGTTCCCCAAAATGGTGGGGACAATAAATGTTTGGGGAGACTTTGTGTATAAAGGAGGTAATACACTTCCCTTATGCTAATGTTAGGATCATGTTGCCCCTTAGACTTTTACTTAATTTGTTTTTTTAAATGGAAAACCGGGGTAATTAAAAAAGGTTATTAGTTTCCTCCTTTTATTCAGATAAACAAATGCCAAATGGACAAATTGAATGGGCACATTTTTGGTCTTCGAGTACTTAGAATTGCAGTGCAGTCACTTGTAATTCAGACAAATGGATGAAATGCCTGAAATTCTGACATATGTGTATTCATCTGAATGTGAATGCACACGTGTAATGAATGTTGGTCAAATTTGACATTTTTGTCCAAGACTCTATGGAAATTCTTTTTAAAAAAACAAACAAGAAAGTGCAATCTGGGTTCTAAAAACATACTTAAAATATTTTATCAGCAGAAATCCAACTTTGATAGCATTTAAATTGTATCAGGTTAATGATAACACTGTTTCTAGTTGCTCAGATTTGTGTCACATAATGAAACACATTCATTGTTGTGCGCCAAGCAACCTGTGAGGTCTGGCTTACAGTACATATTTCATAGTCTTTGTATACTTCTCTAAATCTTGCATGTGAGGCATTTTTACAGATTATTTTACTCCTTCACACACATATGTTTTGAGGTTTCCCTACATTTGTTTTACATTGTTATCACTTTATCTTATATGTACACTGTTTAGTAGATATGATATCTCTACACATTGGTGGTTGGTGTAAAATATGTTTTGGCACCTTAGGGATATAATCCTGTATTTCTTTGTATCTGATCACTTGGAACACCTGATGTTTTGTTTGTGTTTTTTTTCTACGTTGGTAATGTTACACAATCTTTTTGTGACAGTCACTCTCATTTTAATTATGATTGAAGCTATATAAACTAGACCTTGTGCACATGTCAGGTGTCTTGAAAAAAGTCTCACAAATAACCTTAAACATTAACTATGCCCGAAGAAAATTTGATTTACAAATCCCCTGTGTGCGCCTCAAGCCATAATTATTTGTGAGCATGGGCATCAGCAGGGCACCTGGATTTTTAAGCTTGTTCTGCTATTTTTTGTGTGAGATTGAAAATGAATTGCAATACCAGCGCCGGCCAGTAGGTGGCACTGTGTATGGAGAGAGACAGGGATAGGAAGCTACATCTTATCCCTGCTTCTCTCTGCTGACTGAAACCGCAGGGGAGCAGCACATGCAGGCAACAGAGACAGCCTACAGTTCAGGTGAGGGATTGGGGGGAGATAGCCTATAGATTAGGGAAGTGAGGCATGGGAGGGCAGCCTATAGATCAGGGAAGTGAGGCATGGGAGGGCAGCCTATAGATTAGAGAAGTGAGGCATGGGGGGCAGCCTATAGATTAGAGAAGTGAGGCATGGGGGGCAGCCTATAGATTAGGGAAGTGAGGCATGGGGCAGCCTATAGATTAGGGAAGTGAGGCATGGGGGGCAGCCTATAGATTAGGGAAGTGAGGCATGGGGCAGCCTATAGATTAGGGAAGTGAGGCATGGGGGGTAGATAGGAAGTGAGGCATGGGGGGGCAGCCTATAGATTAGGGAAGTGAGGCATGGGGGCAGCAGCCCATAGATTAGGGAAGTGAGGCATGGGGGCTGCCGCCTATAGATTAGGGAAGTGAGGCATGGTGGGGCAGCCTATAGATTAGGGAAGTGAGGCATGGGGGGTGCCGCCTATAGATTAGGGAAGTGAGGCATGGGGGGCAGCCTATAGACTAGGGAAGTAAGGCATGTGGGGTGCAGCCTATAGATTAGGGAAGTGTAGGAAGGGGTAGCAAGGAGCAGGAAGGGTCTGCAAAGAGCAGAAAGGGACATAAGAAGCGCAAAGGTAAAGGAGCAGAAAGGGACAGCAAGGTGCACAAAGGTAAAGTAGAAGAAGGAGCAGAAAGGGTCTTCAAGGAGCAGAAAGGGATCAGAATGAGAAAGGAGCAGAAGTGTGCAAAATAAGGAGAAAGTAGCAGAAAGGTAAAGGAGCAGAAGGAGCCAAGGATAGATGACAGTGTCAGAAGAAAAAGAAGACTGTCAAATGAAGAAGAAGAAAAGGAGATTGGAGCAGGAAGGACAAATGAAGTGAACCCTCCACTTTATTCTGGACACCACATCATAAGGCTTTGGTACCTGGACATGGCAGGGAAACGTTGGACCTTCTCATCTCCCCAGGTAAAAAAAAGAATATCAGTGTTAATGTGTTCACTTTTATTTACTGATTGTAAGCAAGCACAGAGTGCCGCTGGGTAGGGGTGTCGCTGATTGGCTAGAGCGGTCAGCTGGCATTCTAAGGCACTCGGTAGCTCCCCATTCATAAACAAGTAAAACATTTTTTTGAACCAGGAACTAGCGATTGGCTTAGAGTGTCAACTGTCCACTCTAGCCAATCAGCGGCACCCATACCTGACGTCAATCTGCACTTCCTGACACTCTGTTTCAGAAGCCGAATACCACTGAGCGACCTGGAGCTGGAGGAAGCTTTTGGGGTTAAACCATTTGAGAGTGGTTTAACCCCTTATAGGAAAGAGAGCACCCAAGGGCTTCCTGGCATCATAGCATTTTCATTTAGATGAAGTTGTTATGGTGACCAGAATAGTCCTTTAATTTGCTTAAAGGAACACTATAGTGTCAGGAATACAAACATGTATTCCTGACACCATAGTTCTGAAAACGCTATTCACCCTGGCTTTATGTGATAATGGCTATGACCCTTCCCTTTTATGACACTGTCAAAAAGGTACCAAGCATGGATGTCATTACAATTATGCCCCCCCTCCCCCCCTGGAAAAATTCCTGCGGATGCCGATGTTTGTGAGCCCTGTGTGCTACACCAAGGTATCACATTTTAGAGAACAGTGGGCTTGGATCTTGGACTATTATATATATAATCTATATGAAAACATATTTCAAACCAAACTGACATATAATTAATTTATGGACGAGAACCCCATTTTAGTGCTGACACTTATTAAAATCATAGAATTTTAAATAATAAATTCAACCTTTTGATTCAACATGTTCATGGCACATTTTGAGGTGTATTGAGGCAAACCAGTGTTTACTGAAAACCAAAGCAATTTCAAGTGTCAATGGTGCTTAAAAAGGAGCATAAGTAGCCTGTGCAGTCTCTAACTGCTCCCTGTTTGTGAAAGGCTAAATCACGTATATACATAGCATTGCTTTTATTATTACACTATTTGTTTTTTGTTGAATCTTTTTTGTTTGCATGTCCATTGAATGAGATTGCCCTGTATCTCCATTGAATAGAATAACCTAGTGATGTAAGTGGATTTGAAGCATTTTAAGTATCTTTTCTTGCACTATATAATTTGATGCACTTTAAATAAAATTGGATTTGTACAATTGTTTTATTACACTTTATGAAGTAGAAAGTGTGCTTAAAAATATTGTAATAGATGTATTACAATTATTCCATACACTTTAAACATACAGTACATTAAATTTATTTGCTAGACACTTTAAAGGTATAGTGCACTTTATTGATTGTTTTTTGCACTTTAAAAATACAGTGGACTTTATTACGTTTGCACCTTATACTGCAGATGTGTGAGATACTAAGGAGTGATTAAAGACTCAGCGCACCTTGTATTTGGTGTAAAGTGTTTAAGGCTTCTCTTGACAGATACATTTACCATTCATTTGATACAATCCAGGAGATGTGAGAGATTTATTTGCTTTATTAAAATGTGATATATATGTTTGGTAGCCTTCTTTCTGTAATATTTTACTTTTGGATTGTGAACTGTTGGCAATCTGAGATACAGGCAATTGGAAAAATAATGGATTTGAGCTCCCAGATTTTCTTGATATAGTCTGGTTAGGGTGAAAGGTTATATGGTGAGCATCCAAATTCAAACCTCTGACTGGCATGTAATGTCTGGGAGATAGGAGACAGGCTACTAACTTGCAGAAACTTTGAGGTGTGTAACTGCAGCATACGAGGTATATGTCTCCATCTCTAGTGTCTGCCTTCAGCGAGTGAGGTAAGGGGAATACTCACGTTTATATAAACTAAGGGGAATACTCACCTTCATTTAAATAATATATCCACTGGAAAGTTCAAGTAGAAAAACATGTATTTGTCTGTGCAGTTTAACCTCTTAAGAACACATGACAGAAATATTCCGTCATGATTCCCTTTTATTCCAGAAGTTGTGTCCTTAAGGGGTTAATATGAAATAATTAAACTCTGATGACATTGTAACAATATTACTCACGTATAGAATTAATGACTAAATCAGAAAATCACTTTTAAGAGGGAACAGTTAGACACCTAAAGTGCCCATAAATTGCATTACAGCACTCATGGCAATTTAATTGATGATTCTTCTGCATAACTAACTCCTACCTTGTTCTTTTTTAATTAATATATTTTGGCCTGTGACAGTTTAAAAATAAACTATGACATCATTTTCAGAATGTAATTAAATACTAAGTGGGCAGACAAAAGTTTTGATAACATTTAACATAGTCGGCATAGTAACAGACACTCTAAATATCAAACAGATGCAGCTGCAATGGAATCTCCAAAGAAGGTTGCTAATGTTCCATATGGTTTTAGTAGTATCCTGCTTAATACTTTTATCAACTAAAAGGTGAAAGACCATCCTGTGGTGTTGTAATGAGCATAGTAAGTAGGAACCCTTGTGAAAATATAAATAAATGTTTTATTATCTATAGAACATGTTTTAATTTTAGGTTCAATTCCTGACAGGGTCTACTCAACTTAAAATGAGTTCCATTGAGTTAGGCGAACAAACCCCAAGAGCATATGTTTAAAATGTATGTAATTTCCCTTTGTGAAATAATTTTGTGTTTAGAGTTGAGTGAACCCGAACTATGAAGTTTGGGTTCATACCGAACATTACGTTTTTTGGACCCCAGACCCGAACACGGACATATCACAGGAGTTCGGTGTTCGGCGATTTAATGGTGCATTTTGAAAGGCTGCAGGGCAGCCAATCAACAAGCGTTTGACTTGTGTGCCCTTATAAGCCATCACAGCCATGCCTACTAAATAGTACATTTTGTGGCCTGCTCTTCATATCTGAGAGTCGAATAGAAGCATATAATAGTGTGCTTACAGCGCAGTTGTAAAAATTCAAATTTTCTAGGTGCTAATCTTCTAAATAGTACAATTTGCGACCTGCACTTCATATCTGAGAGTCAAACAGAAGCGCCAAATACTGCAGTTAAAGCGCAATTGTAAACATTCTAATTGTTTTGCTGCTAAACTGCTAAATAGTACATTTTGGGCGTGCTCTTCATATCGTAGAGTCAAATAGAAGCGTCTAATAGTACGCTTACAGTGCAGTGGTAAACATTCTAATTGTTTTGCTGCTAATCTGCTAAATAGTACATTTTGGGGCTTGCTCTTCATATCTGAGAGTCAAATAGAAGCGTCTAATAGTGTGCTTACAGCGCAGTTGTAAAAATTCAAATTTTCTGGGTGCTTATCTGCTAAATAGTACATTTTGCGGCATGCACTTCATATCTGAGAGTCAAATAGAAGCGTCAAATACTGCGGTTACAGCACAATTGTAAACATTTTAATTGTCTTGCTGCTAAACTGCTAAATAGTACATTTTGAGCGTGCTCTTCATATCTGAAAGTCAAATAGAAACGTCAAATACTGCTGTCACATTGCAGTTTTAAAACTTAAAACTTTTTGGGTGCTAAACTGCTAAATAGTATTTTAGTGGGGTGCACTTCATATCTGAGAGTCAAACAGAAGCGTCTAATAGTGTGCTTATAGCGCATTTGTAAAAATTCTATTTTTCTGTGTGCCAATCTGCTAAATAGTACATTTTGGGGCCTACTCTTCATATCTGAGAGTCAAATAGAAGCGTCAAATAGTGCGCTTACTGCACAGTTGTAAACATTCTAATTGTTTTGCTGCTAATCTGCTGCTTACATTGAAGTTTTAAAAAGTCATTTTTTGGGGAGGTTTTAAATAGTATATTTGGGGTGTTCACTTCATATCTGAGAGTCAAATCGAAGCGTCTAATAGTGTGCTTACAGCGCAGTTGTAAAAATTCTAATTGTTTTGCTGCTAATCTGCTAAATAGTACATTTGTGGCCTGCGGTGCACTTCATATCTGAGAGTCAAATCGAATCATCTAATAGTGTGCTTACAGCGCAGTGGTAAACATTCTTATTTTCTGGGTGCTAATCTGCTAAACAGTACATTTTGTGGCCTGCTCTTCATATCTGAGAGTCAAATATAAGCTTCTAATAGTGCGCTTACTGCACTGTTGTAAATATTCTAATTGTTTTGCTGCTAATCTGCCAAATAGTACATTTTAGAAACATAGAAACATAGAATGTGACAGCAGATAAGAACCATTCGGCCCATCTAGTCTGCCCAATTTTCTAAATACTTTCATTAGTCCCTAGTCTTATCTTATAGTTAGGATAGCCTTATACCTATCCCACGCATGCTTAAACTCCTTTACTGTGTTAACCTCTACCACTTCAGCTGGAAGGCTATTCCATGCATCCACTACCCTCTCAGTAAAGTAATACTTCCTGATATTATTTTTAAACCTTTGTCCCTCTAATTTAAGACTATGTCCTCTTGTTGTGGTAGTTTTTCTTCTTTTAAATATAGTCTCCTCCTTTACTGTGTTGATTCCCTTTATATATTTAAATGTTTCTATCATATCCCCCCTGTCTCGTCTTTCCTCCAAGCTATACATGTTAAGATCCTTTAACCTTTCCTGGTAAGTTTTATCCCGCAATCCATGAACCAGTTTACTAGCCCTTCTCTGAACCCTCTCTAAGGTATCAATATCCTTCTGAAGATACGGTCTCCAGTACTGTGTACAATACTCCAAGTGAGGTCTCACCAGTGTTCTGTACAATGGCATGAGCACTTCCCTCTTTCTATTGCTAATACATCTCCCTATACAACCAAGCATTCTGCTAGCATTTCCTGCTGCTCTATTACATTGTCTGCCTACCTTTAAGTCATCAGAAATATTCACCCCTAAATCCCTTTCCTCATATGTTGAGGTTAGAACTCTTTCAAATATTCTGTACTCTGCCCTTGGGTTTTTACGTCCAAGATGCATTATCTTGCACTTATCCACATTAAATGTCAGTTGCCACAATTCTGACCATTTTCTAGTTTACCTAAATCATTTGCCATTTGGCTTATCCCTCCTGGAACATCAACCCTGTTACATATCTTAGTATCATCAGCAAAAAGACATACCTTACCATCAAGACCTTCTGCAATATCACTAATAAAAATATTAAAGAGAATGGGTCCAAGTACAGATCCTGAGGTACCCCACTGGTGACAAGTCCAAGCTTTGAATATATTCCATTAACTACAACCCTCTGTTGCCTGTCACTCAGCCACTGCCTTACCCATTCAACAATATTTGAATCCAAACTTAAAGATTGCAGTTTATTGATAAGCCTTCTATGTGCAACAGTGTCAAAAGCCTTACTGGAATCTAGGTAAGCAATGTCTACTGTACCACCCTGATCTATAATTTTAGTTACCCAATCAAAAAAATCAATAAGATTAGTTTGGCATGATCTCCCTGAAGTAAACCCATGTTGTCTCTGATCTTGAAATTCATGTGTTTTTAGATGTTCATCAATCCTATCCTTTAACATGGTTTCCATCACTTTCCCCACTACTGAAGTAAGGCTTACTGGCCTATAGTTGCCCTACTCCTCCCTATTACCTTTCTTGTAAATGGGCACAACATTCGCTAACTTCCAATCTTCTGGGACTACTCCTGTTAACAATGATTGGCTAAATAAATCTGTTAATGGTTTTGCTAGTACACCACTAAGCTCTTTTAATAACTTTGGGTGTATTCCATCAGGTCCTATTGACTTATTTGGCTTTACTTTTGACAGTTGAAA
>OW240916.1:210179501-210214714 GCA_933207985.1 Pelobates cultripes | reverse complement strand
GTGTGACTCAGTCACTGTTCTTATATTAAAGCACACTGACTGATGATCACTGGATCCTAAACTTTCACCTACAGTAACATCTGACACCAAATCTCCATTTGTTAACACTAAATCTAGTATGGCCTCTTTACGAGTTGGCTCCTCAACAACTTGTTTTAGAGACAATCCCAGTAGGGAGTTTAGAATATGTGTGCTCCTGGCACAAGTAACTAATTTTGTTTTCCAATTTACATCAGGAAGATTAAAGTCACCCATGATGATAACTTCCCCCTTCACTGTCATTTTAGCTATTTCCTCAACTAGTAGATTATCTAACTCTTCAATTTGTCCTGGGGGCCTATAAATCACACCTACACGAGTTACTCTGTGATTACCAAATTCTAACGTAGCCCAAACGGACTCTATGTTTGCCTCACTAACTTTTATTAGGCTAGATTTTATGCTATCCTTCACATACAAGGCCACCCCTCCCCCTTTCTTGCCTTCCCTATCTTTCCTATATAAAAAGTACCCTGGTATTGCTATGTCCCAGTCATTTTTCTCATTGTACCATGTCTCAGTAACAGCAACTAAATCTACACTATCAGTTGCCATTATTGCCACAAGTTCATGGATCTTATTCCCTAAACTGCAAGCATTTGTAGACATGACTCTAAGCTTATCATTTTTAACACACTTGCTACAGGCACCTTCTGTCCTTGTTTTGGGGGACAATTGGATTGATGTTTTATCACCCTTTTGCCCCCCCCCCTAGTTTAAATACATCCTAGCAAAACCTCTGAACTGCTCACTGAGAACATTTGTTCCTTTTTGAGAAAGATGCAAACCATCTTTTTTGTACAGCTTATCTCCATTCCAAACAGAGCTACCATGAGAAATAAAGCCAAATCCTTGCTCCCGACACCATTCACCAAGCCACAAGTTAAAGTCCCTAATATGCATCTGCCTGTCGTTTTGAGTGTTATGCACAGGCAGAACTTCAGAGAATGACAGTGTGGAAGCAACCTGCCGTATATCAATGGCAAAAACACTAAAACTTCCTTAACCTCTGAAACCTCATTGCAAGCCAAGTCATTTGTCCCTAGATGGACAAGTACATCCAATTCCCCTTCCTGCTTTGCTTGCTTAACAATATTACAGATACGTCTCCTGTCTCTGTGAGGAGTAGCTCCGGGAAGACACCTCACAAGACCACCATTGTCCATCTCCACACCTCTTACAATGGAATCCCCCAACAACAACTGCTTTCTATTAGGCCTCACCATAGTCTCCAAGTCGGTCTCCACAACACCACTAGTCTCAGTGCCTCTCTCCACAACACCACTAGCCTCAGTGCCTCTCTCCACAACACCACTAGCCTCAGTGCTTCTCTCCACAACACCACTAGCCTCAGTGCTTCTCTCCACAACACCACTAGCCTCAGTGCCTCTCTCCACAACACCACTAGCCTCAGTGCCTCTCTCTACAACACCACTAGTCTCAGTGCCTCTCTCCACAACACCACTAGTCTCAGTGCCTCTCTCCACAACACCACTAGCCTCAGTGCCTCTCTCCACAACACCATTACACTCTGAAAGTGCAGAAAATGAATTATGAAGAGCAACAGACTGTGCAAAATACCTTTTATCCACAACTCTAAGTCTACCACATCCTACAGTAATCCATCTGCCTTTCCTAGCATGTCTCTGCGGCAGTGGCTTTGCAGCAGTTCCAGTCTGAGTTTCTTCACCAGATAATTTACAAATCTCAGACTTCAAAAATACAATCTCCTGCCGCAAGATAGAGAACTGTCTACAGATTAGACAACAACCAAACCTCCAAAAAGTGGAACGTGAAACAAATGCATAGCATTTGTTACACTGAACTAAGCCTGCCATTCCAATTATAAGAATAATTTAAATCTAACAAATCCTAACTTTTTTCTTTATCCTCCTGAATACCTCAGATAACCTCCAGGTTATCTCCAGAATATCTCCAACTACACACTTAGAAACAGCACTCTCCAGAATATCTCCAACTACATACTTAGAAACTGCACTCTCCAGAATATCTCCAACTACACACTTAAAAGCAAAACTCTCTAGAATATCTCCAACTACACACTTAGAAACAGCACTTAGAAGTAGCACCAAGCTATATTAGACAAGCTAATGGAACCAGGCCTTATATAACTCCTAAAATCACCGCCCACTAGGAATGTTTAACACCTGGGTAGGCCTCTGCTTATTTGCAAACAATAGCTAATTAACCAGCAATCAACAGTAAGTAACTAGCTTAATCAAATCAAATGCCTTATAATTACCAACAGGAATTCAAACCTTGTGCAATCAGTAACCTTTTCCTACAGATGAATCTTACCTGTAACAGTAGAAAAGAAAGTTCTTAGCACAACTCTTAGACAGTTGAAGCTTCTGTAAAACTCTCCAGAATATCTCCAACTACACACTTAGAAACAGCACTTAGAAGTAGCACCAAGCTATATTAGACAAGCTAATGAGACCAAGCCTTATATAACTCCTTAAATCACCGCCCACTAGGAATGATTAACACCTGGTTAGGTCTCTGCTTATTTGCAAACAATAGCTAATTAACCAGCAATCAACAGCAAGTAACTAGCTTAATCAAATCAAATGCCTTATAATTACCAACAGGAATTCAAACCTTGGGCAATCAGTAACCTTTTCCTACAGATGAATCTTACCTCTAACAGTAGAAAAGAAAGCTCGTAGCACAACTCTTAGACAGTTGAAGCTTCTGTAAAATTTTGTGGCCTGCTCTTCATATCTGAGAGTCAAATAGAAGCGTCAAATAGTGCGCTTACTGCACAGTTGTAAATATTTTATTTGTTTTGCTGCTAATCTGCTAAATAGTACATTTTGGGACGTGCAATTCATTTCTGAGAGTCAAATAGAAGCGTCTAATAATGTGCTTACAGCGCATTTGTAAACATTCTTATTTTCTGGGTGCTAATCTGCTAAATTGTACATTTTGCGGCCTGCACTTCATATCTGAGAGTCAAATAGAAGAGTCAAATAGTGCACTTACTGCGCAGTTGCAAACATTCTAATTGTTTTGCTGCTAATCTGCTGCTTACATTGGAGTTTTAAAAAGTCCCCCAAAAAATTTTCTGGTGCTAAATAGTATATTTGTGGTGTTCACTTCATATCTGAGAGTCAAATCGAAGCGTAACTTTGATTCGAATTTACTACATCGGTCACTTGTAATATTGTTTCACACCTACAACACTTGTTACACAGATCTAAGTGATAGAAAACAGAATGATATTTTCTACACTAGAAACTACCAGATAACAAGCTGCTATATTTAACCCGTTAAGGACCAAACTTCTGGAATAAAAGGGAATCATGACATGTCACACATGTCATGTGTCCTTAAGGAGTTAAACCAGTGATCAATAGTACTTCAACAATATTGATCTGGGGCAATACCCTCACAAGTCAAACTGAGAGGTCAGTTTCTAGGGAAAACTGCCTGGATACAATTCCAAAACAATTTCCATTTGTCCTTTGCAGACTTTACATGCTGGAAAAACACAGGTGCCAACTGCTGTGGCTTTCTGCAGAGTGCATACTGGCATGGAGGGCAGGGTTGAGGAGTGGGTGGAATTTGATGTGAAGGATGATGAGGTCCTAGACCCCACATGGAATCAAGGTCATGCGAGTGACGTGTGCAGTTTGGAGGAAGATGCGCTGGTCGCACAGAGGTACCAGCACAGCATAAGAGGGAGCAGGGTGCAAAAGTGGAGCGGCCGACCCTCAGCGCTCGTCGGCATGTATTAGCTCGAGAATTACCAGCTATCCAAGTAATACATATAGCGATCAAAGGATCCATAATAGAGTTGAGCGAACCCGAACTGCAAAGTTCGGGTTCGTACCAGATTTAACGATCCATTCGTAGTTTGACAGTCAGGTGGGCAGTCCGGTGACCAGGACCCAGACACTGTCTGGGCAGCGGTCAGACGACCGAGACCCAGTATGCCTGATGTTGAAGTTAGGAGTCACAGTGTGGAATGGATTAGCAGGGTCTGGTGCAGGGTAACCGCACGCCCCCTGGTGTTAAGCACCAGCATTTGTGCGGCCACATACCAGGACCGTGATGCAGCTTCAGTAAAAAGAGTACTGGATACCAGAAGCCATCACCAGACTGATCTGCAACTTGGAACAGGATGTGACATTCACTGTAGCGGCTGTGCGCGCTTTTGGCGTTCTCACCCTGCTGCTGCTCGCCTGTCTGCGCTGCAGCATAACTTCGGCATTCCCGCTCACCGCCTCATGAGACTGTGCAAGCAGCAGCAGGCGATAGTGGAGTTTCAGCTGCAGCACGCACGGGTCAGTGGCTCTGCACCAGACTTCCCTCCAATTGATCAGAGTTAAAAGATTTCAAGTGGACTCATTACAATTACAGGGCCTCTAAAGAGTCCTGTATTGTTATTTGTCATCACTACCTTCCCGCGTCGGGAGTGGATCATTTGCGCGCCTGCTGCCTTCCTTGCATGTGGTAGCCATTTCTCAGGGTCCCTGTACGGAATGGAACCCTAATTCCCTGTTACCCGTGGTCAACATGGTAGGTGCAGAAACTGACATCGAAAGTTGATATGGAAGACATCCGAATACAAAGTAGCCGTCACGGGGATGTGCGAATGGCTTCTGGTATCCAGTACTCTTTTTACTGAAGCTGCATCAACGGACAGGAGAAGGTCACGGGCATAGCGGAGAGACCGAGAAAGGGCATACCTATGAATCTGTGAAAAGATATGAGGGGCTAGAATTGTTCAGTGCTTTATAGGTATGGGTTAGCACTTTGAATTGACTTCTATAGGACACAGGAAGCCAATGTAAGGACTGACAGAGGTGTGAGGTGTGAGAGGACCGAATAGAGAGGAAAATCAGTCTGGCAGCAGCATTCATTACAGACTGTAGCAGGGCAATGCGGCTTTTGGGAAGACCAATTAGGAGAGGGTTACAATAATCCATGCTGGAAATTACTGGATCAAGGACAAGCATTTTGCATAAGAAAGGGGTGGATGCGGGCTATGTTTTTAAGATGGAATCTACAGGATTTGGCAACATACTGGATGTGAAGCTCAAAGGTGAGGCCAGAATCAAGTATGATGCCAAAACAGCACACTTGCAAGGATGGACTTATGTGGATACCACTAACTTGAAGGGAGAGCAAAAGAGGAGGATCAGTATTAGGAGGAGGAAAGACAAGGAGCTCATTGAGTTTCAGAAAGCAGGAGGACATCCAGTCAGAGAAGGAAGAAAGGCAAGCAGTGACACGTTGGAGGATGGCAGAGGAGAGGTCCGGGGAGGAGAGATATATCTGGGTGTCATCAACATACAGGTGGTAGTGGAATCCAAAAGAGGTAAGAGAGGCAGTATAAATAGAAAATAGAAGAATGCCAAGAGAGGCAGTATAAATAGAAAATAGAAGGGGACCAAAGACAGAACCTTGGGGGACTCCAACCAAGACAGGGCGAGGGGAGGAGGTATCATTAGAAAAGGAGACACTGAATGAGCGTTGGGAGAGATCAGAGGAAAACCATGAGAGGACAGAGTCACAAAGAACGAGTGATTGAAGAGTTTGAAGAAGGAAAGCATGATTAACAGTGTCAAAGGTAGCAGAGAGGTCAAGGAGAATTAGTATGGAGTAGTGGCCTTTGGATTTAGCTGCGATTAGGTCATTAGTAACTTGGATAAGAGCAATCACAGTAGAGTGGAGAGGGTGGAAGTCAGATTGAAGAGGGTCAAGGAGAAAGTTGGAATTGAGGAAGTGAGATGTACAGGTAAAGATAAGTCTTTCCAGACGTTTTGAGAAAAAAGGAAGCAGGGATATGGGACGATAGTTAGAGGGGGAGGACAAGTCAAGAGATGTTTTTTTCAGGATAGGTACTACAGTGGCATGATCAGCAGGGACAATGCCTGAAGAGAAAGAGCAGTTAAAGATGTGTGTTAAGGAAGGCACAAGACAAGGGGAGAGAGATCTGATAAGGTGAGATGGGACAGGATTGAGCGGGCAAGTGGTGGGGCAAGAGGAAAGCAGAAGCGCATCCACCTCTTGTTCAGTAGCGGGGAGAAAGTCTGAAGGGTAGGGAAGGCATGATCTACGTGTGGTTGAGAAGGAGAACAGCAAGGTGGGGAGTATTCTTTCCTTAGCTGGTGCAGTAAGCTGTAGGAATTTTTACGGGCAGCATGAGAAAATTGTATTGAATCTTTGGAAGTAGTATCATCATAATTGTATTAATATGTCCTGCCCAGGGAAACTTAATGTCCCTTCATTTACCAATTTCCTGTGCCAGGATTACCAATATTGGGATATGATTATACTTGGATAAAGTGGCTATTTGTTTGCTATCTGCACTCCCAGATAGACCAGACACTCACTCCTCCATTCATCCTGTTTGCATTATATTGATTGGCAATGCTTGAGTCTTTGAGATATAGAGTACCTTATCCCTTAATATGTATTTGAATAGGAACATATGGAATATGTAATATTCTACAGAGAGAATAATTCATAATGGCGATAATGAGCAGCCTTGTTTTCCACATTTGTAGTCCAAAAAGGCTGAGACATAAAACCGGAGTTGAACACCCTGGCCATGGGAACTCTATACAACGCCATCATTTCCCTCGCCGCTTTTTGTGGAAAATCAGATCTCTACGGTACTGATCTCATATACTGCCACTAGAGCCTGTCGAATGTCTTTTAAGCATCTAGTCTTTGGAGAAGACCTTCTCTCTTTGATGTAGTAAGATGACATTAAAAAAGAACCTGGTATTGTCTGATTGTTGGCAGCCTGCTATAAACCCTGATTGGCCATAAGATATTAGGGACATTAGATGATAGTCCAAATAATCAGTTGACTATTAAATTAGCATACAGCTTTGTGTCTATATTCAATAGCGAGATAGGCCTGAAATTCTGACATAATGTTGGAGACTTCCCCAGTTTGGGCAGAGTCACAATGAGCGTCATGAGGATCTCTGTGGGCAGTCGTCCCCTGATAAAACTATGACTTATAAGTTTCAGTAGATAGGGGGATATAATATGACTGAAGGATTGCTGTTAGGGTACTGTAAGGCCATCTGAACCTGGTGATTTATGATCTGGTAAGGTGACTTTTGTATTTCCTATTCATGTGCAATTTGTTTCATTCTGAATGTTCATTCGGATGAATCTCGTGCAATTTGGACATTCCTTTGCTTACGAATATCCTAAGTGCTGAAGTACCGAAGTTCGGTAGTTCAGAAGTGTTGAACTGAACGACATTGGTCCGAATTGACGAAGTGCTCTGGATTTCTGAAAAGTGGCAAAACAAGAGAGAAAAATTACGTGAATGATGACAGGAATCTTGACTGATAAGCTTATTCCTGGCACTGGGAGCCCTATATATGTGTAAGTGGTTGTGGTGGCAGTCCAGGCACTTGGAGCCCTATAGATGTGTAAGTGGTTGTGGTGGCAGTCCTGGCACTTGGAGCCCTATAGATGTGTAAGTGATTGTGGTGGCAGTCCGGGCACAAAGCCCTATAGATGTGTACCTGAATTTCCAAACCCAAACCAAATTGTTTGCCCATGAACATCCCTAGTATTTTCCGATTCCTCTTGCTCAAATGGGAGAGATAACAATCAAAGGCGCCTCTGAGGGGATTGAAAACAGATTTACTGAAAAATTACGCGAAAAAATTATCCATCATGGCTCGTAGGTGGATGCATGGAGATACCAACTCTTAGCCAGTATGCTCTTGATTATGCTGTGTGTTTATTTTCCAACATATTTTGATGTCTCTGGTGCTACCCTGTCGGTTTACTCTTTCTCTACCTTACATTATTAATGATGATCAGTTATTATCAGTTATTGTATACTTTTATCCCTCTAAGCAATTGTCTATTTATATAGTTTATGTTTCCCCATCTACTGTCTAATGTGAGTCTTATGACCTTTCTGCTTATTGTTATGTTTTATTTTGTGGGCATCTTCCGTTGGGATTGTCTCAGGGGAGTTATATAATGTTTTATTATCACTGTAGGGTATGAATATGTCATGATTTGCTTTGTGTCTCATTTTTTGCTAGTATATCTGGTCTTTTTTAATGTGGTTAATATGGTAACTAAACTCATCTCCTTGAGAGGAGCTCTCAATTTTGGTTTCAAAATTACAGGTACTTAAACTGGTATATTGCACTTGCATCTCTTATACATTGGGACAAAATGCAATTTTATGGGTTCCTGTCTTTATTAAAACTTCAATATACATCCTTCCTGTTTTTCCCCCACATAAAAACTGGCGGGGTGCTGCCCCAAGTGCCCTAGGGATTAGCCTCAACTGGAAGCTACTCTCCTACACTTTACTGAGAGGCCAGCACTACTCCAGCTTTCTTGTCTTGTTCGAAATATTTTTGTGTTTACAAAGTAGGAAGGTAGTTTTTGCCAACTCTAGTTCATGAAGTTGTTCCTTTACATTCTTTATATCTCTAAATGTGTTTGCAGAAAAAGTTTGCTTATTCAGGATAGTTAGTGTGGTAAGTAGCTTATTAGGTGCCATGTAGAATTTAGCCCTTTGTGCTTTTGCAAAGCTGGCATGCTTTATGAGCATGCCTTAAATTAAGATCTTTAGTGCTAGCCATAAAGTCTCCTCAGAGACGATGTGGCCATCATTTAAAAATAAAATAAAATTATTATATAATTCAGTCTATATATAATTTCAAACACTCATCTGTGTGTAAACGCTCATTTAAGTACCAGATCTCCACACGTCTAGTCATAAACTGCTCTGACAATAATAGGGAAACTGGCAAATGGTCAGACCACGTAATCTGTAAGAAAACCGTTTAGATTTCTTTAAATAATTGACCACTTCTTTGCCATGAACTTCTATGTAATTTAGCAGTCTCTAGTTTGTCCTGCAATCTCTTACCAGCACTTGGAAAAATCAAAAGAGTGCTGTACACAAGCTAGTTTATGTAGGAGCTCTGTGGAGGGGTGACAGCAGGCCTCAAGAACAACAGAAATTAGAGTTCCATAGGCGTCACAATGTAGACACAGACACAAGTTGTTCAAAATGATATCTTCTTCTTCTGTGTCTTTTTCCAGTTAATTGATATATACGTCTTTTGTATATATAGACTTGGGTCAAAGGCTCGCACATTAATATACGTCTATATTGATGAAAAGTACTAATATGCAATCTGACATTCTTCATAAAAAAATATGCATTTATTATACTTCAAAAGCAAACAATAATATACTTAACCGATGGTATTTCTTAATGACGTTACAGAGTGTGAGAGATCTTGAGTAGTCGTCTTAATATCGGCAAGTCAGGAACACACCAGAGGAGGAGATTGGATCATAGGAGAAAAAGAGAGAGCATGATCCTTTGTCCTCAGTCCTTTATGGGCAAAATTACATCATAACTTTTAATGTAGACTCTCCCCATATAAGGACCATACCCCCAATCTCCCTATACAGCACATTCCAGAGTCCTCAGGGTACAGAATAAAAAACACCATCTGTTCCTTTTAACCCATTAGACAGCCACACCTTAATATGTATTTGAATAGGAACATATAGAATATGTAATATTCTACACATCTCCAAAAAATATATCGTTTTTCAACAGGATGTGCTTTTATTCTTTACCCAATCAGATAGTTACACCTGGTCTTATTGTATAGAGAAGGTAGTAAAATGGGGCAGAGGAGGAGGATAAGATTGGACTTTTACTGCTGTTACTAGTCAGATCAGCAGTAACGGGGTGGTGTGGGGAGGGGGGAGTATAGTAAGCAAGATGTACACTTAAACTTTTCTGGAGCTTCAATTCAACTCCAACTTGATCTCTTGGGCAGAATAATCCCCGCCCAAGGATATGGGTGATACAGCAAGCCATCCTTATTGTAGTAGATATACTTGTTGGACATATAGGGTAGAACAGATAAAATAATATAGTGTAGTATGTCACACGTAATATTATAATCAAGTAAGCATAAAACATTGCACTCACTTGTTAAGGAGCCACCTGTATTGGCTCCTATAGTACAGCTTGAAGTGGTATAATCCCCACTCTAGGATTTATGTGAAGTGCAGATCCTCATGTGATCGAGCAAATAATGGTTTGCTCAATCCTGAGGGCATAGGTGGTATATATCCTCACTAAGGATATGTAAAGCAGGAATTAAGCAGCAGCAGGGTATAGAGGTCCAATAAAAAAGTACTTTATTTATAAAACTCATAGGATAAAACCATTCTTGAACAATGATTAAGGGCTGGACCTGGCTTGCATTCGGCCCATAATAATAAGAGTGCACTTTACATTGTTAAGATCAGGGCAGGCGGATTAAAATTTTTTATTTTTTTTTACTACTCTTCACATGCTATTGCTTAAGTATGGAAACTTAAGAAGGATGAAGGGGAAAAAAACATGTGTGTGGGCAATGACATTAGTTAAGATAATGCTGGCTTTGTGCACTATGCAACTGCTCTTGCTGCTTCAGCCTCTCTAACACTGTGGCATGTTCCCTTTCTTCTACACTCACTACAAACACCTTTCCTCTGTCTCAGACTGTATAACAGAAGCTTATGCCTGCTAGTGAGAAGGTAAGAAGAGGAGAGGACAAGTGAGTGCCAGGGGACAGTCCTTAGAAAGCGTGGAGCAAGTGGATCATTAGACGCATTTATGCCAAGCTCAAGGTGCTGCCTGCATTGTATACCCTTTGTTGGCCAGCATGCATAATTGACAGGCAGCTTATCCTGCATTTACACCAGGCTGATCTTCTAATCAGCCCCTTTTTGGGCATGTTCGCCCCTTTCGGCGGTTCTAGTCACGTGACTCAGGTTAGTGGCCCACCCTTTTAACCCTCCCACCGACATTCTGCTTCACCGGACCTGCTGTTAAGGAGTATGGATATACTTGCAAGATGAAAACCAGAGATTAGCATGGGATATGTGTTTTCTTATAGCTATATCCTGTGAGTTTCCCTCCAGCACCACCTCCGCCAGATACATGACGCTTGGGAGGTATGACTTTTAGTGTTTTTTGTCGATAAGATTTTGTAATTAGACCCCTCATAATTGTCAGCACCAGGCCCAATGGGCTCTTAATCTGGCCCTGGTAACTGTTCCAGTCTTTTCTTCGTTTAGACCTGTCTCTTCTACATGTCCTGCAGCAGCAATTTCATGAACATTTGTCATTTCCTTTTGTTAATTGAATGCTTCTGATTTATCTTGTTAACTACCATAAAAAATAAATAAATCACAAATTGGATGGTGCAAATCTGAAAATTATAATGGGATGTTTCTATAAGACCTGGGTGAAACATAGGTAACAGAAACATACAAAAGGCTTCTGAAAAGGACAAGGATATTAGGGTTGAAGAGAAAAGGTTAAGGCAAAAAAAATAAAAAATTAAGTCGGCCTGAACAGGACAGTTGGGTAATGAAGAGGTATATTTGAAGGATGTTGCCTACAGCTGTACAATGAATAAAATAAAAAAATAAATTAAGAACATTGATTGAAGAATAAATTAACCCCTTAAGGACACAGCTTCAGAAGCTTGACTTACGCTTAATGACACAAGCAATTTTTGCATTTTCTTGCTGTTTGCGTTCAACTGCAATTTGCATCTCTCTCATTTATTGCACAGACACATATTATATACTGTTTTTTAAAGGACAGAAAGGGCTTTAATTTGATATAACATATATATATATATAAATGCTTACTTATTATAAAAAAAATACAGAAAAATGCAAAAAAAATGAAAAATATTGTTTTTTTTTACAGTTTTTGCAATAATAATGTGTGCATAATTAGTGCAGGTTAAGGAAAGTAATTAAAAATAAATTTATTTATTTGTTCTGATTTACAGAATATATAATGTGTCTGGGATTTTAAGTTTTTTTTGGTAGTTACAGGTCACAAAGCACAAGGAGTAAAATAAAATTTTAATGTGGAGCGATTTTAGAATTTGGTATGTTTGTCTTGTAAGCTTAATAGCCATAAAAGAAAACAAAATTGCCACACAAAGTATATATTTATATAAAGTAGACATCACGGGCTATTTACCTAAGGTTGTTTTGACACTTTCTACGTAGCCATATTACCGCCAACCTCTGCTAAATATTGGAGTAAAATTGTGTTCTTTTTGGTTTTTGGCACACAAACTTATAACAGAGAAATTCTCGTGTATATTTTGTAAAGTTGGTGTGTGCTATTCCTGTACAAAGTTTTATTTTGTGTTCAGTTACATCTGCTGAGTAAAATGACACCCCCATTGTATGTCTTTTGCACTATTTCGTGAAGTTACAGTGCCATACAGGATACCTGTCCTTTTCAGTATTCACAGTAGAATGTTGAGAGATGAATTTAATGAGCCTTAGCTTCCATTTGGGGTATTATAACAGTTTGACTGTTCAAAAAACCCCCCACAAAGGCCTACCATTTGTAAAAGTAGACACTCCAGGGTATCTCATAAGGTGCATATTGTGCCTTAACATGCCCCCATTTTTTCACCAATATATGCCAAAGTATGTGGTAAAAAAATAATTTTGTGCATTTTTTACATACGGATTGCATTTTTGCTGGGCGTTTTGTATATTTCATATGTGCCACTAAGTTCAAACCTCCCAAATTATGCTCAGCTAAGTCTTTTGAGTAAAAATACACCCCAATGAATGTCTTTGTCACTATTTTGTGAAGCTACAGTGCCATATAGGAGACCAAGCCATATCCGTTTTTACCAAACTTTGAATTTTGACGCTGGGCCTATGTGCAATTTCCAAGCATCTTCGCAGGTTTTAAATTCAAACTACCCCACAAAGGCCTACCATTTCTTAAAGTAGACACCCCAGGGTGTTTCAAAAGGTATAGTTTGAACCTTAGCGTGGGATCATTTTTCCGCTAGCTTGTACCAGATGTAGTGGTAATAAGCGTTTTTTCTGCCTTTTTGACATACAAAGTGAGTTTGCACAGTATATTTTGCAAACCTTATGTGTGCTACGACTGTATAATACTTCATATGTTGCTCAGCTATGTCGGCTGAGTACAGCAATACCCCCGTATGTACCTTTGCCAGGTATGTGTGGACATCGGAGGGGCACATTTGGGACACAGCCATTCCAGTTTTTTTCAAACTTTGAATTTTTATGCTGTGCCTATGTCCCATTTTAGAGTATTTTACCAGGCTATATAATCCAAATTCCCCATAAAGCCATACCATTTCTTAAAGAAGACATCCCAGGGTATTTCAAAAGGCATATTTTGAACCTTAGCGTGGGATCATTTTTCCGCTAGCTTGTACCAAGTGTAGTGGTAATAAGCATTTTTTCTGCCTTTTTGACATACAAAGTGAGTTTGCGCAGCATATTTTGCAAACCTTATGTGTACTATGACTGTATAATACTTCATATGTTGCTCAGCTATGTCGGCTGAGTACAGCAATACCCCCGTATGTACCTTTGCCAGGTATGTGTGGACATCGGAGGGGCACATTTGGGACACAGCCATTCCAGTTTTTTTTCAAACTTTGAATTTTTATGCTGTGCCTATGTCCCATTTTAGAGTATTTTACCAGGCTATATAATCCAAATTCCCCATAAAGCCATACCATTTCTTAAAGAAGACATCCCAGGGTATTTCAAAAGGCATATTTTGAACCTTAGTGTGGGATCATTTTTCCGCTAGCTTGTACCAAGTGTAGTGGTAATAAGCATTTTTTCTGCCTTTTTGACATACAAAGTGAGTTTGCGCAGCATATTTTGCAAACCTTATGTGTACTATGACTGTATAATACTTCATATGTTGCTCAGCTATGTCGGCTGAGTACAGCAATACCCCGTATGTACCTTTGCCAGGTATGTGTGGACATCGGAGGGGCACATTTGGGACACAGCCATTCCAGTTTTTTTCAAACTTTGAATTTTTATGCTGTGCCTATGTCCCATTTTAGAGTATTTTACCAGGCTATATAATCCAAATTCCCCATAAAGCCATACCATTTCTTAAAGAAGACATCCCAGGGTATTTCAAAAGGCATATTTTGAACCTTAGTGTGGGATCATTTTTCCGCTAGCTTGTACCAAGTGTAGTGGTAATAAGCATTTTTTCTGCTTTTTTGACATACAAAGTGAGTTTGCGCAGCATATTTTGCAAACCTTATGTACTATGACTGTATAATACTTCATATGTTGCTCAGCTATGTCGGCTGAGTACAGCAATACCCCCGTATGTACCCTTTGCCAGGTATGTGTGGACATCGGAGGGGCACATTTGGGACACAGCCATTCCAGTTTTTTTCAAACTTTGAATTTTTATGCTGTGCCTATGTCCCATTTTAGAGTATTTTACCAGGCTATATAATCCAAATTCCCCATAAAGCCATACCATTTCTTAAAGAAGACATCCCAGGGTATTTCAAAAGGCATATTTTGAACCTTAGTGTGGGATCATTTTTCCGCTAGCTTGTACCAAGTGTAGTGGTAATAAGCATTTTTTCTGCTTTTTTGACATACAAAGTGAGTTTGCGCAGCATATTTTGCAAACCTTATGTGTACTATGACTGTATAATACTTCATATGTTGCTCAGCTATGTCGGCTGAGTACAGCAATACCCCCGTATGTACCTTTGCCAGGTATGTGTGGACATCGGAGGGGCACATTTGGGACACAGCCATTCCAGTTTTTTTCAAACTTTGAATTTTTATGCTGTGCCTATGTCCCATTTTAGAGTATTTTACCAGGCTATATAATCCAAATTCCCCATAAAGCCATACCATTTCTTAAAGAAGACATCCCAGGGTATTTCAAAAGGCATATTTTGAACCTTAGCGTGGGATCATTTTTCCGCTAGCTTGTACCAAGTGTAGTGGTAATAAGCATTTTTTCTGCCTTTTTGACATACAAAGTGAGTTTGCGCAGCATATTTTGCAAACCTTATGTGTACTATGACTGTATAATACTTCATATGTTGCTCAGCTATGTCGGCTGAGTACAGCAATACCCCCGTATGTACCTTTGCCAGGTATATGTGGATGTTGAAGGGGCGCATTTGAGACACAGCCATTCAGTTTTTTTCTAACTTTGAAGTTTTACGCTGTGTCCATGTTCCAATTTGGAATAGTTTAGACGGTTGGTTATTGAAACTTCCCCACAAACACATACTATTTATTAAAGAATACACCCTGGGGTAATTCAAAAGGCATATTTTGAACCTTGGCGTGGGATAATTTTTTCTCTAGTTTGTTCCAGGTGTAGTGGTAATGAGCGTTTTTAAAATGTATTTTTTTACTTTTTATAACTTTTTTACTTTTAAAAACTAGTTTTTAAACTTTTGTTTTGCTTATAAATTTTTTTTAAACTTTCCTAAACTTTCTTAAAACTTTTTTACAGATTTAACATTTTTCTAAGCTATTTTTTTTACTGTTAACCCCTAACTAGCAGTACGCAGCACTAACAGTAAATTCCCCATTTTCCCATAACTCCCACCCACCCCAGCTAGCAAAATATATAGTTATAAAATATTTAAATTAATTAATTAAATAAATTGAACCCCTGAGGGTTAAAAAAAAAAATAAAAGTTAATCCTCAGGGGTTAAAAAAAATTAGATCACAGTATAATACTGTGATCTCTATTTGATCGCTGTAGGCAGTGATCGACTGGCAGGGAAGGGGTTAATTTTTATTTGGACTAGGTAAAGTGTGTTTTTTTGTTTTTATTACTTAAATGTTATTAAAACATTTTTTTAAGCTTAATTTTTAACTTTTTAAAGTTTCTTTTAAAACTTTTTTTTAACGTTAACCCCTAGTTAGCCTAACGTCAAATCCCCCAATTCCCCACTAACTTCCACCTACCCCAGCTATCTAAATATATAATTTAAAAATAATTTAATTAATTAATTTAATTAATTTAACCCCTGAGGGTTAAAAAAAAAAGAATTAACCCTCAGGGGTTAAAAAAAAAAATCAGATCATAGTAAAATGTAATCCCTGCCAATTGATCACTGTAGTCAGTGATCAATTGGCAGGGAAGGGGTTAATTTTTTATTAAAATGGGTAAGGGGGGGGACACTTTAAATAAACTTTATTTTTTTTAACAGCAGGGGGCAGGATCAGCACTGATCCGGCTCCCTGCACTTCACACAGAACCCGGAAGTGCAGGGAGCCGGTAGGTGAGTATACAGAGCACATGTGCTCGCTCAGACTTGTGGTCAGAGCGAGCACATGTGCTGGGCAGCTTGACCGGGTGCTCCCGGTATGCCTCCAATGCAGAGGCATACCGGGAGCACCATTAACCCCGCGATCGCCGCGATAGCGGCGATCCGGGGTTAATTTTACCGCGTGACGGACGAGGTCCGTCACCCGTCGTTAAGGGTCTCCCCTGCGTGACGGACCTCGTCCGTCACCCGTCCTGAAGGGGTTAAAAAGCTGCAGTTTTATATCACTTTCAGTGCTTTATACTGCAATTTGTTTTAAACATATCACTTATTATAATAAAAATATAGATGCTTATAGTCAACCTATATTGCAGGTCATCTTTCATTTTGTTATTTGATACAAAACTTTTATTACTTATATTTCTTTATTTCCCTGGCTTGGTAATTCCATTATATTCTAAAAAAAACTTTGTTGTGATTATGAATTAGATAATTTAATCTTTTATAAAATGCATTTAGCATGAAATAGCTAGGCAGTGTACAGAATCAATGGCAATTTTAGGACATATTAGAGCAGTTATTACTTTTTTACATCTATGTTATCCCAGTTAACTGCTAGGCTTATTAATATCCAATTGCATTATTTGTGAGAATTATTTTTTTTTGTACAGGTAACTTAAAATCTAGTGAAGAAAGTATGCTGTGTTAAATCTTTCTATTTTACCTTAGTGTGGGTTTGTAAATATGAATTAAATCCATATTCGCAAATGTGTTACTTTTTCAATTAATATCAGTATTAAGAACAGCCTATAATTAGAGTTGAGTGAACCCAGACTGTAAAGTTCGCGTTCGTACCGAACATTACGTTTTTTGGACCCCGGACCCAAACACGGACATATCACTGTATGTTCGGGTTGGACTTCGGTGATTTAATGGCGCGTCTTCAAAGGCTGCAGGGCAGCCAATCAACAACCGTTTGACTTGTGTGCCCTTAGAAGCCATCACAGCCTACTACTGGAATGGCTGTGATTGGCCAGTGCAGCATGTGACCCAGCCTCTATATATAAGCTGGAGTTGCGTAGCGCCGCACGCACATGAGGTCTTATTAGTGTAAGGAGAGACAGATTAGGAAAGAATTCTGCAAACTAGTACATTAGTGGGGTGCACTTCATATCTGAGAGTCAAAGAGAAGCGTCAAATACTGCGCTTACAGCGCAATTGTAAACATTCTTATTTTCTGGGTGCTAATCTGCTAAATAGTAAATTTGGGGCATGCTCTTCATGTCTGAGAGTCAAATAGAAGCGTCAAATACTGCGCTTACAGCGCAATTGTAAACATTCTTATTTTCTGGGTGCTTATCTGCTAAATAGTACATTAGTGGGGTGCTCTTCATATCTGAGAGTCAAATAGAAGCATCAAATAGTGCGCTTACAGCGCAGTTGTAAAAATTCTAATTGTTTTGCTGCTAAACTGCTAAATAATACATTTTGGGCATGCTCTTCATATCTGAGAGTCAAATAGAAGCATCAAATAGTGCGGTTACAGCGCAATTGTAAAAATTATAATTGTTTTGGTGCTAAATAGTAAATTTGGGCCCTGCACTTCATATCTGAGAGTCAAATAGAAGCGTCAAATACTGTGGTTACATTGCACTTTCAAAACTTCTATTTTTTTTTGGTGCTAAATAGTACATTTGCGGCCTGCGGTGCATTTCTTGCAGTCCAATAAACTAAAAAAAAACAAAAAATAAAATAAAAATTGTTGACTATTGGCGGTTACATTGTCATCTGACATAAACAATCTGTTAGTTTGGTGGGTGAACGCAAAGAATGAGGAGAGCGTCAAATAAGGGACCCTGGTCGTGGTGCTGCTGGTGTTGGTGGAATCCCTGTTGCAAGGAGAGGACGTGGTCGATCTGTGAGGCCAGAACAAGTATAGGCGATAGTAGAGTAGATGGCTGACAGTGCCTCCAGTTCCTGCACATTGTCTCCCACCTGGTCCCCTGCTGAAATCTCAGAGTTGGCACCTGCAGCCCATGGCCATCTGTCTTTCACCTCACCCCCTTGCAAATCAGCCAAGCAGTCTGAGCCACAAGTCATGCAGCAGTCTCTTATGCTTTTTGATGACTATGCTGGTGGGGTTTCCGTGGGCCTTCCACCTAGCCCTGCCCCAGAAGTGGAAGAGATTGAGTGCACTGATGCACAACCACTTATGTGTCAGGATGTGGACATGCAAGGACCACCGCAGCACGTCTCTGATGATGACAAAACACAGGTGCCAACTGCTGTGGCTTTCGGCAGTGTGCAGACCGACTGGCAAGGAGGGCAGGGTTGAGGAGTGGGTGGAAGATGATGTGGAGGATGATGAGGTCCTAGACCCCACATGGAATGAAGGTCATGCGAGTGACATGTCCACTTTGAAGGAAGAGGCGGTGGTCGCACAGAGGCACCAGCATGGCATAAGAGGGAGCAGGGTGCAAAAGCGGAGCGGTCATCCCCTAGACAGTACGCCTGCTACTGCCCACCACACCCAGGGACCGAGCACACCAAAGCCAGCTCCAAGGAGTTCCCTGGCGTGGCAGTTCTTCAGACAATGAGCTGACGACAAGACACGAGTGGTTTGCATGCTGTGCAATCAGAGCCTGAAGCGAGGCATAAACGTGCTAAACCTGAGCACAACTTGCATGACCAGGCATCTACATGCAAAGCACGAGCTGCAGTGGAGTAGGCACCTCAATAACCAAAAATGATCTCAGACTCCTACTGCTTCCTCTTCTGCTGCTGTCTCAGCCTCTTCCTCCACCTCTGGAGTCACAGTGGCACCTGCCACCCTGCAAACAGAGGATGTGGTAGCAAGGCCACCACGTCCGCCACCGTCCCTAAGCATCTCCACACTGTCCCATGGAAGCATTCAGCTGTCCATCTCCCAAACACTGGAGAGAAATAGGAAGTACCCCCTAGCCACCCGTGATCCCTGGCCCTGAATGCCAGCATTTCAAAATTCATGGCCATGCTGGAGAGACTGTGCAAGCAGCAGCAGCAGGTGATAGTGGAGTTTCAGATGCAGCACGCACGGGTCAGTCGCTCTGTGGAGCAGCACCACTTCACCACGAATGAGTGGGCCTCCATGCGAGACCTATGTGCCATTTTGCACTGTTTCGAGTACTCCACCAACATGGCCAGTGCTTATGACTCCGTTCTCAGCCTTACTATGTCTCCTTGAAAAAATGCTTTGGGTGATGATGGAAGAGGATGTGGCACAGGAGGACGAGGAGGAGGAAGAGGGGTCATTTCCACGGTTATCAGGCCAGTCATTCACAAGTGGCTTGGAGGGTGGGTTCCTGCACCAGCATAGGCCAGGTACACAATTGTCCAGCCAGGGCACAGTTCTGGAGAAGGATGAGGAGGAGGAACCATGTTCACAGCTGGGTGGCACCCAACGCAGCTCATGGGCATCATTGGCGCGTGGCTGGGGGGATATGGAGGACACAGACGATACACCTCCCACAGAGGACAGCTTGTCCTTGCCTCTGGGCAGCCTGGCACACATGAGCGACTACATGCTGCAGTGCCTGTGCAACGACTGCCGAGTTGCCCACATTCTAACTTGTGCTGATTACTGGGTGGCCACCCTGCTGGACAAGGACAACATGCCGTCTTTAATTCCCTCACTGGAGTGTGATCGGAAGATGCACGACTACCAGCGCACGCTGGTAGACGTGCTGCTGAGGGCATTCCCAACTGACACCGGGGGCTCAGTGGAAGCACAAGGCAAAGGCAGAGGAGGAGGAAGAGGTCGCCAAACCAGCTGGGGTACCGCCGGTACCTCACAAGGCAGGGTTAGCATGGCCAAAATGTGGAAAAGCTTTGTCAGCACGCCACAACAACCAGCACCACCATCTGATATGGAACGTCTTAGCAGGAGGCAGCATTTCAACAACATGGTAGAACAGTACGTGTGCACACGCCTACACGTACTGACTGATGGGTCTGCCCCATTCAACTTCTTGGTCTCCAAATTGGGCACATGGCTTGAGCTTGCCCTTTATGCCTTGGAGGTGCTGGCCTGCCCTGCTGCCAGTGCATTGTCTGAACGTGTGTTTAGCACGGCAGGGGGACGTTATCACAGACAAGCGCAATTCATTAAAATGAACCAGGCATGGATCCCACCAGACTTGTCTGTACCTTGTGCAGAATAGACATTTATACTAGCGTCACCCAGCCATTGTTATACTCAAGTGCACTTTTTTTATATATCCCAATATTTTGGGGGCTACCCCAATAAAAAAACAAAAAAAACAAACAAACAAAAACAAAACAAACAAAAAAAAAAAAACAGTGTTGGCTACCTCCTCCTCCTCCTCCACTGCCGCTTCCACCTACACCACCACAGTGTATACCCAGATATATCAGAGCTGCTGCAGGAAGTGCGGGCCATCTGTGCGCGCTTTCGGCGTTTTCACCCTGCTGCTTCTCGCCTGTCTGCGCTGCAGTGTAACTTCAGCCTTCCCACTCACCGCCTCAAGAGACTGTTCGAGCAGCAGCAGGCAATAGTGGAGTTTCAGCTGCAGCATGCACTGGTCAGTCGCTCTGCGGAACAGAATTTTATTTTTTCATATGTCCCAATATTTTGGGGGCTACCCCAATTAAAAAAAAACAAAACAAATAAAAAACAGTGTTAGCTACCTCCTCCTCCTCCACCGCCACTTCCACCTACACCACACAGTCACTGCCTCCTCAACCTATGGGTCACTTAGTATAAACTATGTACACAATAGCAGAGGCTTGTGGAGGCCTTTGCTCCATGCATTAGGAGTTCAGCATTTCTCCATGCATCAGAACTGCAAGAAATGCACCGCAGGCCGCACATTTTTCTTTTTTTTATATGTCCCAATATTTTTGGGGCTACCCCAATAAAAAAAAAACAACAAAAAAAACAAAACAAACAAAAAACAGCGTTGGCTACCTCCTCTTCCTCCACCGCTGCTTCCACCTACACCGCCATGGTCACTGCCTCCTCAACCTATGGGTCATGTAGTATAAACTATGTACACAATAGCAGAGGCTTGTGAAGGCCTTTTCTCCATGCATCAGGAGTTGAGCTCAGTTTGAACAATGAGGAGAATACCCTGCACTCCAACCCTCTCTCAAACGGATAATTTTGGTGATCCTGTTGACAGCCATGCTTTAGATTTTGATTTATGTTCTTCCAAAGCTAAAATCAAAGATTCCATCTAGTGCTATTTTATGGCTCAGCTATATTTTTCATTTTTATGTTATTTTAAGTGATTTCCCTATCCACATTTGTTTGCAGGGCACTTGTCCCACTCTTACCCCCATTTTACTTCCTTTTGCAACCCACTAGCCCTTTCCAGGATTTTTTAGAGGCATTTTGTGCTCAAAAGTTTGGGTCCCCATTGACTTCAATGGGGTTCAGGTTTGGGGTCAAGTTCGGCGTCAAGTTCGAGCCCGAACTCTGACTTTATTTCAAAGTTCGGCCGAACCCGCTGGACCCGAACATCCAGGTGTCCACTCAACTCTACCTATAATGCATGAAAAGCAGACATCATGGAATTTAGGAATAGGCGCAAACTTTCTTTACCTCCAAAATATTTACATATTTAGTGCATGTATTTCTCCTTTTTTTTCCAGCACAGTCTAGTGAGAAAGCTTCCTCTCATCTGATTGTTATATAAAATGGAACATAATTTCTTGTAACCAAAATATATCATATATCCAAGTTTCACAATCAGATGTGTTCAGTTTTAACATATGCCCTATTTTTGCAGTAGCTACTACAGGAGTTAAAGTGCAATTTTAATATTTCTAGTGTCAGGAACATTTTGCCCAACTCTAATAATTCCTTTCAGGAATATTTAACAGACTCTGTCATTGCCATCAAGTCTATCATTATTATTATTATTGGTATTTATATAGCACCAACTAGGTACAATAGGTATGAGGGCCCTGCTTAAACAAGCTTACAGTCTAGAGGAGATGGGGTACGAAAAAAACAACAGGGCAGCAAGGGTGACAGCCACCAAACAAGGAGAAAAAGTAGCAGAACTTTAGGTGAGAGTGAAGTGTGGCTCTTTAGGAGAGCAAGAGATAGATATGGGTAAGTGTAGCTAGATAAGTTACTCTGGAAGTCCATAAGCATTTCTGAACAGATATGTTTTAAGGGACTTCTAAAACAATTGAAAGACTAGGGTAGAGTCTGATGGTGGGAGGCAGGCTCTTCCAAAGGAAGGGAGCTGCCCGTGAGAAGTCCTGCAAGCGCGAGTTAGCAGTAAGGGTGCGAGCAGCGGACAGGAGAAGGTCACCGGCAGAGCGGAGAGACCGAGACGGGGCACATCTATAAATCAGTAAAGAAATGTAACAGAAGCTAGAGTTTAAAGCTTTGTAGGTAAGAGTTAGTATTTTTCACACCTATGGGATAAAGGAAGCCATTATAAGGATTGACAGAGGGGATAGGTATAGGAGGCGCAACAGGTGAGAAAGATCAGCCTGGCGGCAGCCATCATTACTGATTGTAGCAGGGCAGTTTGGCTTCTGGGGAGACCAACTAGAAGAGAATTACAGTACTCCATGCGGGAGATTACCAGTGCATGAACAAGCTCCTTGGCAGCATCTTGCATGAGCAAAGGGTGGATGCATGCAATGTTTTTAAGGGTGGAATCAGCAGGTTTTAGCAACATACTGGATATGAGGTGCAAAGGTGACGCCAGGATCAAAGATAACAGCAAGACAACAAGCTTACAAGGATGGACTGATGCAAGTACCATTAACTTGCAGGGAAAGTGAAGGAGCAGGATCAGCATTATGAGGAGGAAAAGTAAGAAGCTCAATTTTAGAGAGATTTAGTTTCAGAAAGCGGGAGATTGAAGAAAGGAAAGTAGTAACACATCGTGGGACTGTGGGGGAGATATATCTGAGTGTTGTTGGCATACAGATGGTAGTGGAATCCAAAGGAGTTATTTGTCAAGAGAGGCAGTACAAGTCTAATTCTACTTGCTCCCACAATTTATCACTTTCTACCTGAACTGAAACCAAACTGGTCTAGAAAGTTTGTCAGATTAAAGGGACACTAGGCACCCAGACAACTTCAGCTCATTCTAGTGGTCTGGGTGCAATGTCCCATGTCCCTTAACCCTACAGTGGTAATTATTGCAGTTTTTAAATAAGGGTTAACTTCAGGACTTCCAGAATTGAAATGGACCTTTGGTCCGTTATCTGATGCTGGATGTCCTCACGCTCTGCATGAGGACCTCCAGCGTCAGATTTTTCCCCATAGGAAAGCATTGAATAATGCTTTCCTAGGGGGAAATCATAATGCAAGTGCGGCCACTGCTGTGCATGTGCATTAGGTCTCCCCCAGGTGATGTCGGCGGGAGAGGAGCATGGGCGGAGCCTGACCCAGCGCTAAGGGATATCGACACTTGATTCAGGTAAGTGATTGAAGGGGTTTTAACTCCTTAAGCCGTGCAGGAGGGGTGGGGGAGGAGGGTGCAAGGAAGGGGGCCACTGCAGGATTCTACAACGACTTTGTTTTTCTGGCATTGTAGAATCCCTTTAATGGCACACATTGAGCAAATTTAAAGCTGTTCTGTCACTTTTCAGTATTTCATAATGAGAAATCTTTCAATCTTTCAATGCAATCCAAAGATTGATAAGACAGGTTGCCAAAAGTTGACAAATGTGGAATTCCGCTTTCAACTTTTGTCCAGTCCCAGCAGCTATGACAACTGACAACTATGGGATTCTGACATCGATCTATGGAGCCCTTGCAACCTTGCAGGATCCTCCATAGAACTCACTTTTCACTAAAATTCCAACCCAGACCTCACATTTCAATGAAATTCCAACCCAAGAATGTCCCTAGAAGAGCATTGCAATACAGACATGGAATAGATAATACTATTGCATTTAACTGCTTGTGCCTGTGTAATTACTGTTCCTGTACAACAAACTAAGCATCTCGAGATGTTCCATCTTAATGCACAAGTTTGTGTCTATGAATTTTGACAGCCTATGGTTTTCAGTTTGCTACTTTGTATCACATATCTATCAGCTTGTACATGTCTAAAGTGACATTAATTCTGTGGTATGACTGCCGTGAAGTATATACTATTTTAGGTATATTTTTGTAAGCAATGTTTTGAAAAACACTGACAGCATTTCAAATCCATATGTTTTCATTTTTCAAATGTTGAAATTGTTGCGATTGAACCTACTGACTATAGAGATATACAAGAATATGGATTGGTTAAAAACATTTTGAAATATATGAAGTGACAAACATTCCATCTTGAGCCAGTGTATGTTATTTAAAGGAATACAAAATAAGCACCTCATTGAAAGCTAAATTAGCTAAAATCTGAAAAACATACACTGACCCAATAAACCTGCTTATGCCAAAACATTGGCTGTAAGCTTGTTATTGATATTAATAAAGGACATATCAAACATAAAAAAAACAAAAACGATATGCACCAATCAAATTCAGTGAATTCACTAATTTTGTATTGAAGCTCCTCACTTCACTGAGTGAATCAGGAAGCTCACTTAGAAATTACTCCTTATATATTCATAAAAGTGGTCATTTTTAAAGAAATCAACACTTTTATGAATAGGGTTTTATAAATCAACATTTTTATGAATAGGGAGCATGCATTTATGTCCTAAGGAACTTCAAATTGCTGTTTGGGGTTCAGAGCAGTGGCAGAACTACTGCCGGTGCAGGTGGGGCAACTGAACTGGAGCCCAGAGCACTAAGGGGGCCCAGCATAGGGCTGGGAGTTCCACCATTAGCTATGGGCCCTTTCCGCTGACCTAATGGGCCCTTTGGATTGTCCTGTGTCAATGCACAGAAGTGGGTGGTTGGGCAGGGACCTCGGAGGTGTTGGAGATTGGAGTTTAAATAACCAAAGAGGTGTGTACTTCCATGCCGTCTTAAAGGTTAATAAATAAATAAAATTCCTGACCAGCCCCCTACCCCCCATGGGGCTACCTCAGGGAGCGAAAAGGTTTATGAGGAAATTTTTCAGGGAAGGATTTCAGAAGGTCAGGTGCATGAACATTGAAGTGAGGAACCCATTGATTATGAGAACAATCATAATCTTTCCATTTAATCAAGTATTCAATCCTGTTATAGCGTAATCTTGAATCAAGAATCTCTTCAATTTCATATTCCTCATCATTATCAACTAGATCTGGTGGAGGAGGAGAGGGTGGTGGTGAAGAAGGGTCAAAGATGTACTTTTTCATTAGAGATACATGGAAAACAGGATGGAACTTCATATGTGAAGGGAGTTGAAGTTTATAGGATACTTCATTAATTTGTTCGATAATTTTGAAGGGACCAATAAAAAGGTAGGAGAAAGTTTCTTTAAAGGCCTATGTAATTTTAGATATCGTGTGGATAATAAAACGTTATCATTAATTTGATAAGAAGGATTGTCACCACGTCTGGTGTCAGCATTAATCTTATAAGTAGATTGAGCAGACTCTAAATTTTCTTTGACGAGCAATAAGGTGGAGTTGATATTATTTACATATTCTGATAGACTTGGGATGTTGACAGAAGGTGATTTAAAAGGAAGGAATCTGGGGTTGTAGCCATAATTAGCGTAGAATATTTTGTAGAAGATTGCACATTGTTGTTATATGAGAACTCAGCCAGAGGTAGGAGAGAGGACCAATTGTCTTGTTGATGAGTAGTGTAAATACGGAGGTATTATTCTAGGATACCATGGAGTCTTTCGGTTTGACCATTTGTCTGAGGATGGAAGGATGTTGATAATTTATGATGTATTTGAAGGATTTGACAGAACTCTTTCCAGAATCTAGAAGTAAATTGAACTCCCCTATCAGTGGTTATATCTTCAGGGATTCCATGAAGGCGAACGTGTTCTTTGATAAAGATATGAGCAAAACATAGAGCTGAAGGAATCGTAGGGAGAGCAATAAAGTGGACCATTTTTGTAAGACGGTCGACAATTGTTAATACGCAGGTATTGCCTTCTGAGAGAGGTAAATCAACAATTAAGTCCATACTTATAGAAAACCAAGGGGCATGAGGAATAGGCAGAGGCTGCAATAGTCCCGATAGGAGTTGATTAGACTTATTTTTTCTTTGACATTCTTCACATCCTAAGATGAATTTTTAATAACTTTAGAATAAGACCACCAAAAATATTGTTTAAATAATTGAAGAGTTCTTTTCACCCCTGGATGACCTGTAAGTGGATTGTCATGTATATAAGATAAGATGATGTTTCTTGCGGAGACAGGAACATATAGTAAATTATCTTTATACCATAGTCCATTTTTTCTTTGCAGATATAATTCAGGAGAGGGGTCATCTGGAGTATAAGATGAAGCAATTTCGTTAGACAAGGACGACATTAAGCCGATTATTTTTGAGGGGGGAATTATATTTGAATCGTCCATAAAGGGAGTTGTTGCGAAAGAACGAGAAAGGGCGTCTGCTTTTCCATTTTTCTTTCCAGGACGATACGTAATATGAGAGTCGAAACGTTCAAAGAAGAGTGACCATCTTCCAAGCTTAGGATTTAGACGTTTTGCAGAATGGATGTATTCAAGGTTTTTATGGTCCATTAATATGATAAATGGTATCTGAGATCCTTCGAGTAGATGCCTCCAATCTTATAGAGCGACTTAAATTGAAAGCAATTCCTTCTCTCCAACGCTGTAATTCCTTTCAGCAGGTGTAAGTTTCCGTGACAAGTAGGCAACAGGGTGTAAAGTAGAAGAGGGATCTTTACGTTGAGAGAGAATCGCTGTCAGAAGCGACTACCTCTAAAACATATTGAAGAGAAGGGTCTGGTTGTTTGAGTATGGGAGCGGAAATGAAGCTTTCTTTTAAAGTATTAAAAGCTAGATTTTCTTTTTCTCCCCATTTAAAAGGACAATCTTGTTTGGTAAAACTTGTCAATGGTGATACAATCGTTGAAAAATTCTTAATGAATTTTCTATAAAAATTTGAAAAGCCAATAAATCTTTGAACATTTTTTTTAGATTTAGGGATAGGCCAATCTTTTATTGCTTCTATTTTGTGGGGATCCATGCTTATAGAAGAATCAGAGATGATGTATCCCAAAAACGGGACCATATTCTTCTCAAAAACACATATATCGGGTTTTACAAATAATTTATGTATCCTAAGTCTATTGAGGATCTTTTTGACATGAATTCGGTGTTCATTAAGAGTATGAGAATAAATTAGAATATCATCCAAATAGATCATGAATTGATCTAGAAAATCTTTAAAGATGTCATGAATGAAATTTTGGAAAGAGGCAGGGGCGTTACAGAGCCCAAATGGCATAACCAAATATTAAAGTGTCCATATCTTGTAAGTAAAGCAGTCTTCCATTCATCTCCTGATCAAATTCGAAGAAGATTATAAGCTCCTCTAAGATCTAATTTGGTAAACCATTTGGCATCTTTTACCCTTTCAAGAATTTCGGGTATTAGAGGGAGAGGATACCGATTCTTTATGGTTATCTTGTTCAATTTACGGTAATCAATAATAGGACGGATTGTTCCATCTTTATTAGTCACAAAAAATATTCCAGCTCCAGCGGGAGAGGTAGAATGTCTGATGAAACCTTTTTCGAGATTAGTATCCAAGTATTCTTTTAGTATTTTGAATTTGGGTTTTGATAAGGGATAAATATGACTGTAAGGGATAGTAGAACCCTCTATGAGGTCAATAGGGCAGTCATAGAGTCTTGAAGGAGGGAGCTTAGAAGCTTCTGTTTCACTAAAGACATCACTGAATTCCATTTAATGATCAGGGATAATAGAGGAGATTGAACTGATTTGAGAATGTTTCATACAGGTGGAAGTACAGTATTCCGAATTAAAAGTAAAGGTTTTTAAGGACCAATGGATTTGAGGGTTGTGCTTTTTCAGCCAAGGGAGGCCCAAAACAGCGTCAAATATAGAGGTACTAACAATGTCAAAAATAATATCTTCAAGATGGTGATTATTAATGGTCATTTTAAGATGGGAAGTTTGGAAACGAATAACTCCAAATTTTGAAACAGAGCCATCAAAAAGAATGATTTGAGAAGGACTTTCCTTTTGATGGACAGGAATGTTGAAAGTATCAACATTTGTTTTAATTTAAAAAACAACCAATGGCACCAGAATCAATTACAGCATTAATTTCTATCTTTTTACCATTTAGAAGAAAAGACATATTTGTGAAACAATTATGTTCTGGGTTAGAAACCGTGAAGCAATGAGTAGAAGAAGGTTTTTTTACCATCTTATTCCATTTAGAAAGGGGACAATTTGGTAATAGATGAGAAGGTGATGCACAGTACATGCATAAATTATTCGGTTTTTCCTTCTGTTCCTTTCAGTTTCAGATAAGGGTATATCTGTATATCTGCATGCATGTCAGTGTGTGTATCTGTGTGTCTGGGTATCTGCTTGTATGTCTGTCTATCTGTATGTGTTTCAATGTGTGTATCTCTGTGTCTGTGTATTTGCATGTGTGTCAGTGTGGGTATCTGTATCTTTCGCTGTATTTATTTGTCTGTGTGTCAGTGTATGTATCTGTATATGTGTCATTGTGTATATCTGTGTGTCTCAGTGTGTTTCTGTATGTATATATGTGTATCTGTCTGTGTGTCAATGTGTATTTTTGTATCTGCATGTGTGTCAGTGTTTGTATCTGTGTATATGTATGCATTGGTGTATCCTGGTTTTGTGCTGCCCTAGGCATGACAAAACTCAGCCCCTCCCTTCTAAATACACACACACATTCACTGACAGACACCCATACGCTAGCTAACAGACACACTTATTCACTCACTAACAGACACACACCCACTCACTCACTAACAGACACACACACACTAACAGACACACACACACTCACTAACAGACACACACACTCACTAACAGACACACACACACTCACTAACAGACACACACATACACACACTCACTAACAGACACATACAAACACACACACTCTAACAGACACACACACACTAACACACTCACATTTATTTTTATTCAAGCCCCCCAGCCTCCTTACCTTTGGGAGTGCTGGGGTAGAATCTCATTTCCCTGGGGTCCAGTGAGGCTGCTGGCCGGCCGGCCGGCCGGCCGGTGACTGCAGGCGGCGAGGGAGCACTGATTCTCCGCAGAGTGATGCCCGGAGCCCGAATCTGATGTCACTAATCAGTGCTCCCTTGCCAGCGCCGCCCACCTGGATTGTCAGTTAGCTGCCAGGCTAACAAGACATTTGACTGGGCATTTGGGGGCGGCTTTTTTTGCCTTGTTTGCCTGACGGCTAATAAGTCCCTGTATGTATGTCTGTGTATCTGCATGTATCTTATTCATGTACATTTATTTCCCACATGACAATTACAAATATAGTGCAATCCCTACTTGGATGAGTAGAACATAAGGGCCTCATATCTATTTAGTTGCATCTGGAGATGAATTGAACACCACCTTGGCATTTCTGAACACATTAATGGGTTCTGTACACTGACACAAATAAAGAAAAAAGTGGTATTTTCTAAAAAGCCAGCCTAACTCTTCCCCTAATTGACAAATTAAGTTGGGAATGATCAAGTACTATAATAATATTAAAATAATAGTGGAATATGTAATTAAGCATGCAGTGAAACTAATTTTGAAAACTTACCTGTTAACAAAGTCATGGAGGAAGGCTGCTTAAACGGAAACAAAGACAAGATTGAACACAAAGGTAACTACACATGTGACATGATGGGTCATTCCATTAACTCTGACTAACTGTGTCTAGTCCCAGAGGGATACAGAGCAGCTCTCAGAAAATCTTACAGAGTTTCCCATGAGCTTTGCTGGAGAACTTGCCATCATTTGCTTTAATTTAAATAAATTGCAGTAGAATCAGTGTTAAGAAATCACCTAAAATAGTGTTTTTTTGAAACCACACAAGTCCATACACAAAAAGCAAAGAAAACCTTATTTTTGTTTTAAAAACAATATTAATGCATTTAAATTGAGAGGTTAACTTACCACAATGCAAAACCGTCTGGGCTGTCCTCCAGTATATCCTTTCTGGGGCTCAGAATAATGTGTACTTACACTAGTCGAACTGTAGATATCTAAATACAGGCACACATCTGGACCAAACAAGAGTGTGATGCAGTGCTGGTTCTTCATAAAATCTCACTTTTGTTACAAACAGTAAAAAAAAAAGGGACATGAAAGCCATGAAGGGAAAGGGCCCACAGCAATACAAGATAATTTTTAGAGGTTAAAATGCCAAATTAACAAAACTCCCCCCGCCCCAACTTCAATATTACCCCTTAAAATATTACTCAAAAAATAGCATTAAACAATGCAGGGAGGCAAGGATGGTCGAGAGGACTTAAATAAGGAAGGGAGGGACTGGGTGGACCCTCAAACTGTCTACAAGGGTAAAAGCTGGTAATGTCTAATGCGCCTTGGCACTGAAAACAGGGATATTTTTTTTGCACACAATTAACATTAGGCAGTTCGGAAAATAGTCACTTGTGCTGGGGGTGCAACTAGTCCTCGGCACAAAAGTGAAGACATCTCTGTATGTCTACATAGCTTTCTACTACTTCTAAAAGCAGAAATGGTCATGGTAGTTGGAGTAACCCTTTAATTGAATGTTCCCTACTATAACTATTATATATTGCTGATAATAGTCTCCTCGCTGATACCAAATCTGCATTTGTGTCTTAATCTTTCATATGTTACAAAAAAAGAATCCTGTGTTTGTTTCATTAGGAGAGTATTCTTCTGCAAGATTTACTTTTTATATTTATTACCATTTTATAGATCCAACATATTCCACAGTACTGAACAATAGATAAATAATGCAAATAATTAATAATGATATAACAAGCAATACAATGGCTGAGGCCATATAAGTTGACTGTCAATCACACCAATCACATTGTAAGGTTTGGCCAGTGATGTAAAGATATGCACATACCTTTGAATTACTGATTACTCCCCAATATGATTTCTGTAACTTGGCTGGCAGCATGTTTTATTTGTGTATTCATATTGTTTTCTATTTTGAAATGGATATTTTTTGGCAATTTAATAATTTAATGTTAAAGGTCATAGGCAGAAGATGATTATTCAGACTACATTTCTAGATATAATACTTATATGGATACATACACAAAAATAAGTCCTGCGCTAAAACCTACTACTAACCACTACTCCTGGACGGCAGCAATGACCATAGCAAACATTATCTGCAATACATACAGTAAAAACCAAATTAAAAAAGTTACCTGCTCACTAGCCCAAATCCCTATGCATCTTAAAATAAATTGAGTTATATAGTAATTCCAATGGCCATTAGATGTAAGCCCACCTGCCACGTCAAGGCAAACCTCTTAGGTGGGTCCTACACAGACTATTCACCTTGCTTCTTTCAGCCTCAGGCAAACAAATCTCTAATGAGACAGAGAGGAGTATTTTTCTAAACCCCTACATGCTTATTAACCCTTAATATGGAACACATGGGGTGATTATGTGCCTAATAATTATCAGAGGTAAGGGAACTGGGTGACCACTTTTTATTTTATGTAATATCTGCATGTGGATACCCTTATCACCTAGCTATTTGGACTGTACTTATGATCTAGATTTTCACATTTTTGCATTTCATCAGCCCCTCCACAGTAGTGTGGATTTGTTTTTTGCAGGGCTCTCTCCTGCTGTGCGTCAAATGATGTGGTGAGAGCAACTAGTTTCTCTTATGTTTAATAGACCGTTTGAGGACCTCCAACATTTTTAATTTATACGAGAGGAGAGATGTTTGGCTGAAGAGAGCAAAACAGTATGGTGCATGAAGTATTAGTAAAGCTTTGTGCTAACATTACCTAGGTATGACACCTAGAACACAATGGATTTGGGTGCAATAAACCACCATTTTTTTTCCAGCATAACTAGAACTTCCCTTCCAAATGGGTAAATAAAGAAGCAAATCTTCTACAAAATATATAGAAAACGTTGTGAATAAACATTATACAGCCTGCTAATTGTTATTTGCAATGACCATTAAAAATGTCATTTTTAGTTTATTCAAAGTCTATATGTAATTAGTTAGTGAATACACCTCATGTTTCTTTTTTGCTGTTAATTACTTTCATGTAGACACTAAGCACCCTTATAGCTCCTACAGTTTGGCTAAATTGCTTGTCTGTCTCTAAGTAATCGCAAATAAGGTTTCCCTAGTCCATTGAAGTAGTGGATATTATAATGCCATTAATCATACACTTTGCATTTCGCATTTTGTGTCCAGGTGCTTTATTATATATGTTGACATTAAAATGTACTTTCAAAACTCTTTCTATACCTTGATTATGTTTAAGCTATTAATTATATTGTTTTGCACCCCACAGACATGCCATCGCTTTTGTTACCGTTATTGGTATAAATAAATGTCCTACATTTGAATCTTTTCTCCATCTCCCCCTGCTTGTCTCTAGCAAACACAACTTTAAAAGCATCAATTTTATTTGTTCCTAGCAACATTAGGATCAAAATCAATCAACAAGAACAAGGCAATCGGATATTTTAAGTGTGCTGTTTGACGTGTACACATAAAATCAGCTGGTTGTAGTTCGGAATATGTACAAGAGTTAAACGAGGAATATCATAATTATTAGAAATCAGGAAGAATTTGTCAGTGGTAATAAAGGCCCTGTTTAGAAGAGCACTGGGTAAATGAGCTATTGTTATCTATAATGAGCAGGTTGGCGGCGCCCAACAGAGACCAGTAAATGATGCAGCTGTGGATTTGCTCAAAAGATGTCAGAATGCTTTCCTCTGTACTGGTATCACAGAGCATAAAAAAAAAATAAATCACACCCATAACATACTGTTCCAGAAGGTGATATGTTTTGGCTTGATACAGAAGGTGTTATGTACAGAAGATGCTATAGTTTGTCCTCTACCCTTTCAGGTTTGAAAGGTTTGATTTGTTTTGCCCTATTAAGGAAGATGCTATGGTTTGCCCTGTTTTAGAAGGTGCTATGGTTTACCCTGTCCTATAATGTGTTGTGGTTTGCCCTGTTCTAGAACTGTGCTCTGTTTTGTTTGTTTGTTTGTTTGTTTGTGTAGCTACTTGCTGTGAAAGGGTTACATTTACCCTTATAGTTGGAATGGTGACCAAGATGACACATAGGTTGTAATAACCCAGCAATCCGCCTTCTTTGTTTATTTCCCCTGAGCTACAGTCAGAACAGTTTGATTTGGCTGAACAAGAAAACTCTGCATTGCTGCCAGATTCTAAAATATCTCCAAACTCCGGCTCTACCATCACATCAGCAGACATATTTGCAAATTCATAAATAGCTCTGATTTACAATCTTTCAACACTGTGCGGGATCCCTCTACCAGTGTGCAGGTTATTAGCACGCTTCTAGAATGGGAGCAAATAGCTGAAACATGAAGCATGTACTACATTATTGAAAGAAATGTGTATTTTTCTGAATTTTGGAAGGATCATCCAATAGTTATTTATATATTTTATTTTATTTTTTATGTATATTTGTGCTTACTAGGGTTAATCCCATGCAGGATTAACCCTAGATGGACCTAGCACCCAGACCACATCACTGAGCTGAAGTGGTCTGGGTGCCTATAGTGGTCCTTTAAAAGGGCTTTTAAATCATTATGCAGTCACAAAGACCCAGGCATGTTTGTTTTTGTTGACACTGTGAAGGTTATTTACTAAAGTGAGAATTGTGGAGAATTCAATTTGAATTTCAAATTTAATCAGGGGTGTAACTAGGAATCACAGAGCCCTGGTGCAAGAGTCAGAGAAGGGTCACTCTTATGCTCTCACTGATACACATACACTAACATACATTCACTGGCACACATACTCACTGACAGACAAAAAGTCATTGGCACACAATGTTTAACCAACACACACTTTCACTGACAGACATACACATTCTCATTGACCAATACACACTGACAAACACTCACTGAACACACACTGACAGATATAAAATACACATAACCTGACATCAACACACTCACTAACACACACACACACACACACACACACTCACTAACAGACATACACACATACACACACACACTCACTGACAGGCACACACTCTCATTGATCTGACACATACTGACATACACACAGTTTCACTGATCTGACACACACTGACAGACACACACGCTCACTGATATAAACCACACTGACAGATACACACACACTCACTTATTTGAATCACACTGACACACACACACTTATTGACAGACAAACCTATTCATTGATACTATGTTCATTCACACCCGCTACAGTGGAAGAGGTTTCTGCTCTGCTCAGTGCCGGATCCAGAGCCTGATCTCGGGAGGGGCACTTGTAGATTATTTAAATAATCACACTTATTGACAGACAAACCTATTCACTGATACTATGTTCATTCACACCCGCTACAGTGGAAGAGGTTTCTGCTCTGCTCAGTGGCGGATCCAGAGCCTGATCTTGGGAGGGGCACTTGTAGATTATTTAAATAATCACACTTATTGACAGACAAATCTATTCACTGATACTATGTTCATTCACAACCGCTACAGTGGGAGATGTTTCTGCTCTGCTCAGTGACGGATCCAGAGCCTGATCTTGGGAGGGGCACTTGTAGATTATTTGTCAGGGTTGCAGTGTGTGTTAGGGGGCAGTGTATGTGTGGGGCAGTGTGTGTGTGTGAGGATGGCAGTGTGTGTATGGGGGGCACTGTATGTGTGCTTGGGGCAGTGTGTGTATGGAGGGCACTGTATGTCTGTGTGGGGCAGTGTGTGTATGGGGAGGGCACTTTATGTATGGGGCAGTGTGTGTATGGTGGGCACTGTATATATGGGGGGATCGTATGTGTGTATGGGGGGGCAGAAGTGTGTGTAGGGCACTGTATGTGTCTGTGTGTGTATGGGTGTGCAGTGTTTGTGGGGCAGTGTGTGTAAGGGTGTGCAGTGTGTGTGTGTGGGCAGTGTGTGTA
>OW240916.1:209916825-210179401 GCA_933207985.1 Pelobates cultripes | reverse complement strand
GATCCTAGCTGAAGAGTTTTAGCATGCTCCCTTGCAAAAAGCTTCCTCACATTTGTAAGGGATGCGTTTATAGCTGCAAATAAGTTGTCATTTTTCTTGGAGTGCCCCTTTAACAAATGTAATGCTCTAACACTGAATCATGTTATGGAAAGTAGCATCTTATCATCTCCATATACGTCTGTGTTACATAACAATGTAGGCAGCAACTTCTGATTCATCACTTCTATTATTAAATACGCTATAAACGTGACATTTTGAAGAAAAGCATTCAAAGTTCTAAACTCAAAATCATGTTTCAAAGAATGTTTATTTGGAAAGCAAATTAGTATCAGTTGCCTGATATACATATTTTGGATAATTGCTATATTTATCAACAAAGTTATACATTTGTCAGCTTGCCAAATGAGACAAAATAAATGCAATGAATTTAATAAATATTTTCTTTTTTTTTTTTCTTTGACAAAGCTTTCCAATTCCCACAAGGTGGCACTGTCCTCCATCAGTTACATCGGTTGTTCCCTGTCCATTTTCTGCCTGGCAATTACACTGGTCACATTTGCTATACTGTCGTGAGTAATTTTTCACATTTTATTATTTTCTTTTCTTTCTCGATCCCCGCAGAGCAAATATTACTTTTTTAAACACTATTTTAAATTTATGTGTGCTCTCATTTCAGACCACCACTGCATGTTATATTTGAGATTCTCTCGATTGTAAATGCCATTAATTCTCACAAACCCTTTAATTAGATTTTGCCTATATATTTGTAACAGCCGGGTGGTTCTGCTCAAATTGCTTTAATTTCCTCATTGGAGGAGTTTTCCTTTTGCCTTTATCACATGTTCTAATGCTGTTTTTTTATTATCTCCATTCAGCTGTTTTAGTGAGATTGACAATACCCAAGCCACATTAAAACTTCTGATTTAATAGACAGATGTGAAAAGCAACACCAAACAAATTATTTAATCAACAAATAAACACCAAACTATCAGAGTATTGCAGTATGCAATGATACCTTGTTTTTATTGCACTAACATAATGCTTAAAAGGGAAGCTTTCGAGATTCTTCCTCTCAATACTGATCAATCTGAATTTAACACTTAAAATCTACTGATGTTAGAGAAGGGGAGCTAGCAGGAGTTAGTGGGGTTTTATGAATAGCAGACAATGTTCATGGGAGTCAAAGGCGCAGGTTGGTTGAGAATAGCCAGAAAAAGTAAATAACAGAGGAGAGTGAATACGAGGAATAGGGCTTTCAGTCTTCTAGCATCATAACTGCTACAAAGGGCTTACATTCAGATAATTTAACATATTTGCATCCAATCTCATAGATCATTCGTGTGAAATAGACAGAATTACCCATTCTTTTACAGTAGCTAACCAACCTAACAAAACATCTAATGTAAACTTGAACTTTAAAATCACTACATTCTCATGTTTTAAAATATGTAATGGTGAACAATGTACACTGCTCAAAAAAATAAAGGGAACACTTAAACAACCCAATGTAACTCCATGTCAGTCACACTTCTGTGAAATCAAACTGTCCACTTAGGAAGCAACACTGAGTGACAATCAATTTCACATGCTGTTGTGCAAATGGGATAGACAACAGGTGGAAATTATAGGCAATTAGCAAGACACCCCCAATAAAGGAGTGGTTCTGCAGGTGGTGATCACAGACCACTTCTCAGTTCCTATGCTTCCTGGCTGATGTTTGGTCACTTTTAAATGCTGGTGGTGCTTTCACTCTAGTGGTAGCATGAGACAGAGCCTACAACCCACACAAGTGGCTCAGGTAGTGCAGCTCATCCAGGATGGCACATCAATGCGAGCTGAGGAAAGAAGGTTTGCTGTGTCTGTCAGCGTAGTGTCCAGAGCATGGAAGCGCTACCAGGAGACAGGCGATGTGGAGATGTGGAGGAGGCCGTAGAAGGGCAACAACCCAGCAGCAGGACCGCCTCCTCCGCCTTTGTGCGAGGAGGAACAGGAGGAGCACTGCCAGAGCCCTGCAAAATGACCTCCAGCAGGCCACAAATGTGCATGTGTCTGCTCAAACGATCAGAAACAGACTCCATGAGGGTGGTATGAGGGCCCGACATCCATAGGTGGGGGTTGTGCTTACAGCCCAACACCGTGCAGGACGTTTGGCATTTACCAGAGAACACCAAGATTGGCAAATTCGCCACTGGCGCCCTGTGCTCTTCACAGAGGAAAGCAGGTTCACGCTGAGCACATGTGACAGACGTGACAGAGTCTGGAGACGCCGTGGAGAACGTTCTGCTGCCTGCAACATCCTCCAGCATGACCGGTTGGCAGTGGGTCAGTCATGGTCTGGGGTGGTATTTCTTTTGGGGCCGCACAGCCTTCCATGTGCTCGCCAGAGGTAGCCTGACTGCCATTAGGTACCGAGATCCTCAGACCCCTTGTGAGGTGCGGTTGGCCCTGGGTTCCTCCTAATGCAAGACAATGCTAGACCTCATGTGGCTGGAGTGTGTCAGCAGTTCCTGCAAGATGAAGGCATTGATGCCAGACCCGAATCCAATTGAGCACATCTGGGACATCATGTCTCGCTCTATCCACCAACGTCACATTGCACCACAGACTGTCCAGGAGTTGGCAGATGCTTTAGTCCAGGTCTGGAAGGAGATCCCTCAGGAGACCATCTGCCACCTCATCAGGAGCATGCACAAGCATTGTAGGGAGGCCTCACACACTACTGAGCCTCATTTTGACTTGTTTTAAGGACATTACATCAAAGTTGGATCAGCCTGTAGTGTGTTTTTCCACTTTAATTTTGAGTGTGACTCCAAATCCAGACCTTCATGGGTTGAAAAATTTGATTTCCATTTTTTAATTTTTGTGTGATTTTGTTGTCAGCACATTCAACTATGTAAAGAACAAAGTATTTCAGAAGCATATTTAATTCATTCAGGATGTGTTATTTTTGTTTTCCCTTTATTTTATTGAGCAGTGTATGTCAATATTTCCCTATAATGTACATGTTATCATTATGTGTTTTATTACAATAATTATTTCAAACTTAAAAGTTAAAAAAGCAGTTCAAATAAAAATATGCATTTATTAGTTCTTCTTCTGGAAATTTGTGCAGTTAAGCTGATCCATTTTTACCCAGCACTAACTTACTTGGTTCTGGACATAATGACCACAATGTGTTTAATAGCGCAGACAGGTCAGAAGTAATTCTTTTTGTGAAGTTTTGATTTATACTTTTCTTTTATTCACCTCCACCTAATCTAATACAAGAGGCTGTTTTGCACTAGCAAATGAACAGAACAGGAAATTAAAATTCCAAAACAGAGTACACTCTTTTGTGTAGGGCCTAAATGGAACACTTATTTTGAAGAAGTGAGTAGGGAAGCTGTGTAAGTCACAGCCAGAATAGGTGAGACTAGGGATGCAGAACAAAATGTGGTTTAAAGGGACACTCCACTTGCCAAATACAAAATAAATACATAGCAAGTTTTAATAGATATACCCAAATTACACCATGTATCTATTAAATTCTGCATTTCTTATTGGGGTATATCTAAAAACCTCTGGCAAAAGCTGCAGTCTTCTTGTCATGTCTTCTCCTTCTACCCCAGCCAGACTTTCTGTGGCTGTCCAATCACAGACTCCCCAATGCAGCTCAATAAAAAGTCTTTGCAAGGCAGGTGCTCTAGGCAATTGCTGCATATTGAGTTTAGCTCCACTGAGCTAACCAAACCAGGCAGTAACAGTTGTCTGCATAAAAGACAGGGGCGTGTAAGGTTCATTTATAAAAGTTTCAATTTTGATTGAAATCTGCACTTTTTAGCAAAATTAAAAGGAAGAGGACACACTTCACAGTTAAAGCTAGTCAGCAAGCTAAAGTGCTTTAGGGGGCTGGAGTATCCCTTTAACATGGAGTAGGAGAGCAGTGGCATGATTTGTGCAACACACTTCAATAAGCCAAGTGGTTTGGGGGCCTTAGACTGTCTCTTTCATGGTATTGTCTATGGTTTGTTATAGCTCCTTCATTATTTGAGAAGCACCTACATGTCATCTTCCTTATACTGGTGGGAATCACTTTTCTGTGTCATAGCTGCTATTTGAAGAGGGGATGAATTAATGGTGGCAGCTGCTTACCTGGAGTGTAACTCCCACTCATCTTGTGCAGCCTTGGAGATATATATGCCTCAGTGCTGTTCTGAGATTAGAAGCTCTTCTTGCACAGTGTTAATCACACCATTAGGATTTCTGGCATATATATTTATTAAATCCTCTCCATACATTACTGAATATGATTAAGGACTTCCACTCTACCTCTTTAATATATTCTGTTTATGAAACAGAGGTATTTATTGGCTTCATTCTTTCCTCCTATTCTTTACTGCAATATACATCTTTCCTAAACGTCCTTTTTTTCCAATACAGATTATATACCAGTAAAATATAAACAGAGAATCGGCCATGTGTCATTTATTAGGGAAACCATTAAAGTGAAAGTGTGTCACTGAGTAACACTCCCTTCACATTAATGTCATGTAAATCAAACCTCATATGTTTCACATGAGTAAAACCATGAGATGTTTAGAACCCCCAAAAAGCACGGAAGAAATCAATCATCTTTTCTCAGTTTGATCCTCAGCCTGCCCTCCCCTTTTATACAATTACAAAGCTACCATGTTATCACTTCAAAAATAGCTTTGGAAATCTTGCAGTCTGATCCTGGAACAGGTACTCTAACCTCTGAAAAACCTACATTTCTCTTCCTGGCAATAACGGTTTCAAGATCTGTTGTATCGCAACGTACAAAGTAGACAATGCATTAAAAGAGTTTATGACAAGCCACATATCACCATTAAACCTCCAATTTATATACAGTGATTTTTACTTGCTAGAATGAGACAGACGGAGAATTGTTCTTTTGAGACAGCTGAAGGAAGCGCTGAGATTTTAATATTCCCTACGCAAGCAGATCTCACTGAATCAGTACATTGTGCAGACTGGGAAAAATGGAAACTGTTGAGGCAAGAAAACCTGCAGCACATTAGATTAATCCACAAACATTTAACACGTTTAGCAGAAGATTTTGACCCACCGGACTTTTGGAAGTCTAGATGAATTGTTTATGAATACCATCTGCACCATACAGGGCCCCTTGCCAGTTTTAGATAGTATCATAGTTTTTTCACCGGAGGCTTTGAAAATGATAGCACATAAAAAAACGACCATACACTCAAGCTTATTACAGCTTCAGAAAACGCACACAAAATAAAGGCAGATACATATAACTCTGCATTACATTGCTGCTATTGCTAAAGACTTTTGAACTAGTTGGCTTCTATGTATGGATTAGCAATAAAGGGAGTGGTAATGTTAAAAGAGTTGCAGTGAAGAACAGATTGACATTAAATGTTCTGCATTGTAGGAGTTTTTATTATCTGGCAGTGCATCCCTCTTTTTCAGTATTATACAATATAATTTATTAGATCACTTCTAAATGGATACATATGGAAGGTGATAAATTGCCATACATTTGAATATTGACATGCCAGTGATTAGTGGATTTCTCTAGTCATGTGTTTCTACTGATGGTTAATATGCTATGTATGGCTTGGATGATGCAGAAAAAACATCCGCTCCTAGCTGAAGCTCGAGGATGATTCAGAGATTTCCATTAGATAAAGTATATCATATAAAAAGGTATCTATAGCAGAGATTGAAAGTTCAAGTCCTACACTACTAGCCATCCTTTAAAAGTTACTCACCAGTGCAAGTATGAGGGTATTTGGCACAGTCACCACGGGCAAATTTTTACTTAAAGGACCACTATAGTGCCAGGAAAAAAAAACTTGTTTTACTGGCACTATAGTGCCCTGAGGGTCCCCCACCCTCATGGCCCCCTCCCACCAGGCTGAAGGGGGAAGAAGGGGTTAAATCCCTTACATTTCTCCAGCGCCGGGCTCCCTCGGCACTGGGGACTCTCCTCCTCCTTCGGTCATCATCGCGTGCGCATTAAGCCAGTCCATAGGAAAGCATTCTCAATGCTTTCCTTTTGACGCTGGCGTTTTCTCATTAGAGGCTGGATTAACCCTAGTGTAAACATAGCAGTTTCTCTGAAACTGCTATGTTTACAACAGGCAGTGTTAACCCTAGATGGACCTGGCACCCAGACCACTTCATTAAGCTGAAGTGGTCTGGGTGCCTATAGTGGTCCTTTAACCAGGCTAAATGTTCACATGTCAGTGATTAGTTTTGAGTAGAAATGTGGTATAGAATAGATAGTGGGATTTTATAATATTCTTGTTCTATGTATAGGTACATATAAGGTCTTTTTTGCCTCTAGTGCAGTAAGTATGAAAATAGCTGCATAATTATCTAAGGTCTGAACCTTCTGGCACCAATTTGAGGTATATATTAGACATGTGTGAACATTGTACTCTTCCTTAAACAAAGTGACTTGTTTGACAACAAATTGATTAGTTCATTTCTAAACTTATCGACTCATTTAAAAACTAATCAAAAGGAGTTCTATGCCAGACGAATTGATTTGTCATCAAATGGATTGATTTCTTTAAGAAAGAGTGCAACGGATGCACACGTCTGATCTAGATAATAAACCTCGAAATTGTCATTAACTGTTGGAGGTAGTTAATGCAGGGTTAGGGTTTTATACTATCATGTTTATTCAACATTAGCAGTAAGACAGTTCCTAAATTGAAATATCATGCTTTTGATCTTCACGGAGAAAGCTCAGTTCCTAAAGGCAAGGAAATGTGATGCATAGTGCAATCAGAGGTGTTTGCCTTCCCTGTATCTGGGACCATAAGCTCATTGAATAGGGCCCTCAACCCCTCTGTTTCTGTGCCTCAAACTTGTCTGGTTACAATTACATGTTTCTTTGTCCACCCATTGTAAAGCGCTACGGAATTTGTTGGCACTATATAAATATCATAATAATAACTTCCAGTTTGATGTCATCTGGTAGCATTCGTATACATTGTTGGTTATACTTTCTAGAATTAAAGAGCCTGGTACTCAAAATTTCAGGAAGAAATAATAATAAAGACATTTTTATTTTAAATCCTTCTCACCCTAAAAACAAACAAACAAACAAGCAAACAAACAAACCAAAACACATTGAAGTATTAATATGAAGTACAACACTTCCAAAATTCCATGCAGAAATAAGGAATTACATGCATTTAGCATGTCAATTGTAAATTCCAACTTATACTTTTTGGATCATGTATCAAACCATGATTTTTGATACAAGAACCAAGAAATCTGCCCATAGACAGCTGTTTCAGAATTTATATAATATACAGAAGTCCTGCTTGAGTTTTGTCCATTGTGGCAAACTTAGGGAGATATCCAATATAATGTTGGGTGTTTCAGTTGTGATCCAGTTTCATTGCCAATCCTATTGTTAAGCCTTGAATTACCTCTTTTTCACATCTTTTCTTCTACAGCTCTGTGAGCACAATACGAAATCAGCGATATCATATTCATGCCAACCTGTCCTTTGCCATTCTGGTTGCTCAGATCCTGCTTCTCATCAGCTTTCGTTTTGTGTCTGGGACGGTAAGTAGTTTATTTTCTGCTCTCAGATAAGAACACTTAATGAACAAAATAAAAACCATCAGACATGGATTTTGTAAACACGCCTATTTGTTCCTTGGAGAGGGATTACTGCAATTCATGATACACGTAAAGCATAGAAAGTTTATTATTTAGAAATAGAAGTCAAGCAAGAAACCAGTTACAATGTGTTACCTCCTAGATTAACAAAATTTGTTATGAAAAATTTAAAAAAATGAATGCTACTTGTATGTCTTATGGTGTTTTTAGTGAAAACTAAAACTAAAGATACCGTACCCATCTTTTTTCTTTCCTACAATAATGAGTTTATTTTCTGTCCAGGATAAATGAGAGCTGCACTTCAAACAGAAAAACAATGCTTTTAGAAAGTGCTGACCTCTCGTATGTCACAAGTTCCACCCAATGAAACTTCAATAGGTGAAATATGCCTAGTGAGAACCTATATGATAGTAAATGGATTAATATCTAGTGGATAGTTGTCTTTCCTCCACCTTTGGTAAGGCATGAAGTAAGCACAGGCCCACAAGTTCAATCATTTGTTTATGGATCTTAATGAAAACTATGATCAACAGGGAGATTTCAACCACAGAATATATTAGCAGAAGGCAGTCCTCATAGCAGTATATATGGTTATATGATTACATAAGATGACAAAATTGCTACACTACCTTGCAACTTCAAGGTAAACATATTCATGGAAACATTTGGCGTTATGGATTTAGATGATATTTAGATGATAAAGAAATGGTATGACACCATTAAAATTGGCTAGTTAAAAAATGTATTTATTAAATACTGTATATGTGAAGAGTTGAAATATGCAAGGAATGGCCAAGCTACTGACCTGAATGGCTGCATGCAAATCACACTCTGTGCACCCTTTAATGCGACCCAAATTACTTGCAAAAGGCACCAAACTGACCCACCGGCTGCAATTACTGCAATGGTCTATAAAACCAAAAATGCCAAGCCCAATAAACCTCTGGTGAGCGGCAATATTGGAGACCTATGGCGGCAGGCCCACAACAACATGGGCACAAACATGGCCGACTACACCGACAATTGCTCGGAAATTTCTGACCACTTTACAAGCGGGGCTGAAATACACCACTCACCCGTCTTGACAGCTCCTCCCCAGACTAACCCACAAGCAGATAACTCTTCGGTGACCACAGCGGTGATGAAGGAACTGCTAGCGGGGCTTCAGCTTACCATGCAAGCTGACATGGCCCAGATCCACAGAGACATGCAAGGCCTCACAGGCCACCTGAGCACGCTAGAAGCCGACCGCCACCGAACCACGCAAGACACGGCGCGGCTGCAACTCTCCTGATTACTCTACTACCAACCCTGGCACTGCAACATGACTCTCTGTCTACTGTGGGACCAAAACCCTGTCTGCTATACACTACCGTTTGTGTTTGATGACATGCAAAGTTTGTTTTCTTCTGTAACATTGTTACTGAGACCATGGCCTGAGTCAAAAATAAAGAATTAGAAAAAAATAATATATATATATATATATATATACACAAGGAATGGATTTCCTTAAATCCAACTATATTACATGGCAATATGTCTCTGTGTTTTTCTCAGCAGAATCATTTCCCATTTTAAAATATAAAAAAATGTTTTATTACAGTGACCTCTAAAACCAGAAATAGCACATCATATTTTGCTTTCTGGAGGCATCCAGTGGACAGCTAGCTTTTAAAAGCAGAAAAGTTGGACAGGCTTCACATCATAGGCAGTTAATTTTCTCAAAAACTTCTATATTTTTCTATGAAATACATTTTTGCTTCATGCAGACACAATAAAATATAAATACTAACTAGACATAAAGAAACAATCTTCTCCCCCACGCAAAAAAAAAAAAAATGTGTTTAAAACTCATTAGGTGGTAAATAATCCTCAAAATATGAATACAGACAAAAAATGTGCAAATGTGACTCTTGCTCTTAAGGAGTAGAACCACAGCAAGAAAAATCCCAAGTATTAAAAATAAATAAATTTATCAAAATATTTGTGCTCTTCCTCTCCATGGTTCTACCCCTTAAACTAGTAAAAAATACAAACAGAAGAAGATCCAGTTGGTATCACTGTAATAAATAAATGAAATACAATATAGTGTGATACTGTTATAGCCTCTGAATCGCCAAACACTTAATGGTTTCACTCACAGATTAGTTGTTTAAAATGAGTACTCAGGGTGCCTCCCCTGCGGTTATGGGGGGTATAGCCCACTGCCAACGGTATTTCCAATCCGGATACCAGGAAAATCACAAACTCCAGATGATATTGAAGTAAAAAAATTATTTATTGGCATATAATAAATTCTTTAAAAGAATATAATCAAGGAAACAGTCCTACGCGTTTTGTTCCCTATAGGGAAATTATTCAGGGACCAGTATTGTAAAAAGTACAATAAAATTAAAAATACAATCAAGTATACAAGCCTAATACCTCCCTCCCTGGAGTCCCCTTAAACATGATAACTCTTGGAAGTCCATTGGTGGTGTAGCGGGCTTTCCTTCATGTTCTCCTGTGATTGGACTCTCAATCCATCAGCACACCTCTCCTTTTAAATGCTCTCCTTTCTCAGCTGTTTGTCTTTACTGGTGAATGATGAACAGTTAAAATGGGTGCCTTCTTTTAATGACGCACTTCTGTGCTCCATTTGGAGCATTTAATATGGCCGTGCGTTTCATTGCGATCTGTTCCTTATTTTCTTTGATTGCCCTCTGGTGGTCGCCAGGGATACTGCAATATTGTCCATTGCTCTCAGCACAATGAAACATTAACTCCAGTTTCATGTAGAGAGAGAATTTGTTCTGGTGAGTAGAATCATTCCCTTCAGGCTTTTTGCTGTAAACACTGTCTTTTGTTTACATTACATCCTAGTGATAACTCCACTGGCAGACTGCTTGTTTTTCTGAGTCTAACAGCATGCAGAGTTACAGTTTCAGGCTTGAATACAGTAAGAGTTTACTATATTTATCTAGGCATGAGGGGCCCAAGGGGGCTAGATGGTGGTTTTAACACTACAGGGTCAGGAACATGTTTGTGTTCCTGACCCTATAGTGATCCTTTAATTAGCAACCAGCATTCTTAATTCACTTATCAACATGCTACTTTCCTTTTAATATCATATCATGTTTTCTACAGAATCTTTATATAAATATTGCCCTTGTGTTACTTACCCTTTTCTTTATATATTAATATAATTATAATTAATTCCAAGTTTTTGAATACCTCTCAGTTTTTCAATATACGGAAATTGCTTGTTGATATGTAATTTAGGACTGTCTAAAAACACATATTTATTGTGTATTCAAATTATGATTGTGTTTGACTTGAAATATTAAGTTTTAGCTGTGTTATTACTTATTTTTCTTTATCATTTATATACCTTTCACTTGCTTTTTCTTTTTATACCTACTAGATTGGGGCAAAAAAACAAATTTAACTAGTTCCCTTAAAATACACAACATTCCAAAACATTTAATTAATTTAAAAAAGCTACATATACTTGTTACAATTAGTTTCTTCCTATACACTATTTCCAACCGGGGTATCCAAATTAATGCAAGAAACACACCAGATCTATATCCACATCCTGTGGGGGTTAAAGTTTGCTATTTATGGATCCAAAATGTTTCTCTTTGGGCTAATTTCTTATCCCTGTTTCCCCCTCTCTAGTGTGGTGAAATTCTCTCTATGCCCACACAGGTGAGATCTTTTAATTTAAAGCCTGGTCACGAATTACAATGGACTGGTACAGAGTGGGACATTAATCTCTTTTTGAAATTATTGATATGTTCAATTATCCTTAACGAAATGCGTAGGACCGTTTCCTGGATTATATTCTTTTCAAGGATTTATTTTATGCCAATAAATTTTTTTACTTCAATATCATCATCTGGAGTTTGTGATTTTCCTGGTATCCGTAGTGGGATATACCCCCATAACGGTAGGGGAGGCACCCATAGGGCTCGTTTTAAACAACTAATCTGCTAGTGAAACCATTATGTGTTTGGCGATTGAGAGGCTATAACAGTATCACACTATGTAATATTTCATTTATTTGTTACAGTGATACCAGCTGGATCCCTATTCTGTTTGTATTTTATACTATCTTGTATGTGGTTGCCATTTTGGGAGGTAACTTGAAGGAAGCTGAGTATTCAAAAGTTAAGTTGATTTAATTATTTCCATGGGTAAAAAGGTGGAAGTTGTATATTGCATTGTTCTACTACTTAGGAGTGAGATTTATATTTGTTCACTTTTAATGTTTACAAATGAAATATATATATATATATATATATATATATATATATGTATATATATATATATGTATATATATATATATATATATATATATATCTTTAGTTTTTAGTTAATTTATAGCTTTGTCAGTGCCAAGAGTAATATGTACTGCCATTTTGAAAAAAAATATTGTTATGTTTTTAGACAAGTTTTTGCAGGAGACAGAAATTTTCCAGGAGTTTGTCTGAAATTAATCCTTATTGGCAACAGTGGAGATTCACTTTCGTAGCCCAGGAGGTTATTTCTGAGAAAAGCCCACATTATCTTTAAATGGTAGACATTTCTGTAGTTTGCCAACTAGGATTATGCATTTAATTTAATGTCATTACACAAGAGAGGAATTATGAAAAATAGATTTGCAATGATGTCAGACTGAAATTAACTTAACATCGAACCATACATACTAAATAACAAGTAAAAACTTTATTTCATTTTAAAAATGCACTTTTTAAAACAACTGTGAATGATATGTTTAATATGTTTGTTTAGTTATGTCAAATGCTATTTCTGATTTGATTGTAAGATTTAATTATTTGAAGATTTTTTTCAACCATACTCTGGTATGTTGAAGCCAACCTTGATGTCAAAATAACATACCCCACTGACTTCATTTAAATACTTTCAAGCAACTGAACCAGGGAAAAACAAAATTTATGAGCAAAAATTGTCTTGCTAAGTACAACAGTACTTTTTTGAAGCTTATCCTGGCAAATAAGAAGAGAAAATGCTAACTTGGAATTTACGACAAGCCGAAGGAGCCAAAATAAATGTTTGTTGCACAAACCAATTGTGTTTGCAGTCAACTGGCCAAATGTAGCATAACTAAATATCAAGAATCCGAGGCTACATAATAAAACCATTTAAAGAGCTGCAGCCAGTATTTGGATGTTGTAATGTCTTATGCCTGCCAAACCTAGGAGACATGTGCTACATTTACCAAGTACTTTATTCATCTAATCCCAAGGTATTGTAACTCCCTCACCACATTGATGGATGATATGGGCAGGCATTTCTTTTAGTTCAAGGCATGAGTAAGAATACATTTTAGTTAGTCTATTCCAGACAACGTGACACTTTGATTATTGAAGATGTGTAATATGACAATGTAATTAACAGGTCCAGGGCAGGTTTATCCTGCAGCAAAGGCCAATGCTCCTCATAATAAATGTCAACCTCTTCAAATGTGAAACTTTAAAGGACCACTATAGGCACCCAGACCACTTCAGCTTAATGAAGTGGTCTGGGTGCCAGGTCCATCAAGGGATCATAGAAACTGCTATGTTTACATATGGGTTAATCCAGCCTCTAGTGGCTGTCTCACTGACAGCCGCTAGAGGCGCTTCCGCGCTTCTCACTGTGATTTTCACAGTGAGAAGACGCCAGCATCCATAGGAAAGCATTGAGTAATGCTTTCCTATGGACTGACTGAATGAGCGCGTGGCTCTCGCCTCGCATGCGCATTCAGCCGATGACGTCGGAAGGAGGAGGAGAGTCCCCAGCACCAAGGTAGCCCGGCACTGGAGAAAGGTAAGAGTTTAACCCCTTCCTCCCCTAGAGCCCGGTGGGGGGGGCGGGGGGGAGCATGAGGGTGGGGGGGATGGTCCTTTAACAATCAATTGAAGCTGTAAAGAAGTGGAATCTAGTCACTGTAGAGAAATTACAGACTAGACAATTTATGATACTGCCTAGTACACTGGATGATTCAAAAGCCCTGATCATAGCAGTATATAGTTCAAGGCTATTCATTTCTGTTCAGTTCATATCTGTATGGTGCAATACTTGTAATGACTATCATTTGGTACAGCAGTTGTTTTGTACTATGATGTCCTCCAGCTATTGTCGAATGCCTACCTTGACATCCCAATGTATGTGGTCCATGGCAGTGGGAGTGGCTAATGTTAGTTTATAGACCATGCTTGACCTTTCTTCTAATCTTTAATCATGTCTTCCACTAATACTTAGCAAGATAGCTGGAAGTCCATAGTTCTAAACAGTTCTGCTTTGACATAGGAAATTTGCAACAAGATAAGATTTTTATATATAGTTCAGCAATCTGCTCTTTATTAGCATTCCTGTGGGATTTATTGTTTTGAACGTTACCTTTCTTAGGAAAGAAATACAATGGAATACTCAGAGCCTAAAAATATAAAATATGTTTACAATTTTGCTCAAGCTCTAGTCATAATAATGTTTGTGCATTTCATACTGGTTGGCTGATCTATTATATTGATAATATCAATGTGCTAACCTTTAGAAAATAAAAGGAACAATAAAACCAGCAACAATTATATGATATTGAAGGTTTGTGGCATTGTACATATTGTTCTGGAAAAAGAGAATTCCTGTATTTTCACTTTGCAATCTCCAGACCTCAGTTAAAGGGACATTTTCCTAATCACTCTAACAGTCTCTTAAATTATCATTATGGATGGTGTTTAATAATAAAGTGCCAGCAATGTCTGCAGCGCTTGAAATTTGTAAACAAAAGAGAACATATTTAGGCACATGGGAAGAAAAAGTGACATTGGCTTCACTTAAATGGACTTACAGTAAAGACCTCAAAATATAAAAACATTGACATTAAACTATGGGTGGCCTACATCCTGTTGCCAACAAGGACAGGCTATAATATGATAATCTACACCATTTCACATTGAACACTATACCATTTCACATTGCATTCTTCTTCTCTAATAGTGCCTATTTATAGAAAATTGCTAAAAGCTAATACCAGCCTACACCAAAATCGCATTCTGATGAAAATAGCTTGCAGTGCTGCTGTATATAGTAATATTAAAACATTTTATCAATATCCATTTACTCTTGCTTTCCCATAGAGACAAGAAGAATGATTGCAAGATCTGGCCTTGCATAAATTTTAACTCTTGTAAAAAAAAAAAGAAGACATTATATAGGAGCTAAATCTGATGTGCATCTCTTACAAAAAATTGATTGAACTGTTTTGTTCTAAGAATGCAATTTACCCTGCAACTAAGTGTCTCCATTTTAGTTCCCTGTCAATTGGCAGTCAGAATATGTTCATATTCCTGTCCTCATTTGCAATGAATGCCCTAGATCGGGATTTCATTTGTCAAAGGACCACTCCACACCCCAAAAGCACTTCAGCACTTCTATGAGAAATCAGCACTTTTATAAATTTGCTAGGGAACACCCCCCTGGCTGTAAATCAAACAGCCAGGGAGTATTCCTTCCTACTTCTCCCACTTTAGCATGCCTGCCTCCCTACTCACCAGTTCCTCTGCTCCAGACCTCATAACAGACGTGTATGCAAGGGCACGAGCTGACGCGCGTACACGTATTATGCATCTGTGTGCGTATGTGCATGAGCCCGAGCTCACGTGTGCACCAATTCAGGGGCTTCTCAATGAGAAGTCTCTGATTGGTTATTTTCCTGTGAAGCGACTACAAGTCTCTTGACAGGGGAGGGCTTGTTAAGGCTGCAGTTTATAAGATCTGCAGCCGTTGCAAGCTCTTTTAGCATATACCCCCAATGAATACAGTGATTTCTTTTTTTCCCCCATGTGGGAAGTGGAGTGGTCCTATAAATATTTGTATGTATTTAAAGGTAAATGGAGCATCACATAAAAAAGATTAACACAAGGTACAAGTAGTTTTCAATGTTTTATTTAAAGCGGCACTGTTACGCTGAACTTACCTTTCTCCTATTGTTTCCTCTTCTCTTCCTTTCTCAGAATATGTTCTTCTTTTCTTCATTTCTGATCTATTTCCAGAGAAGTGACAGTTCCCTTTGACAGAAAGCTTTCATTGTAGTGAATGTCATGGGTTGGACAAAGGCCCCTGTATGGGTCAAAACATTTCTATTTCTGCATTGTTCTAATAAAACTGCGACTTTGAGTGCCTGGACCATACTATTTGTCACTATGAGTCAGAGTAAAGTCATAGTTTAGAGGAGCATCGTAAATATTAGTATAATTAGCAGTTAGTTCCTAATTGTTCATTGATATGTGCTGAAATATAGAAAGAGGCAGGAAAATAAGGTTATGTAACCCAAACTTTAACTCCTTGTATACCGCTCAGTGAATTAAAATATTACATAAATTCAGCAATTCAGATTTAGCCATCTGACTTGGAGAACATCATAAACACAACAAATGGACCTTGCCTTGTGTGTCAATTTTTACTCGGTGTAATCTAGTGCATGCGGTGATATTTGACCATTTTATTGAACCTAGTAATCTCTATAACTATCTGAATTATGCATCAACAAAAGCAGTGAAACACTAAAAAAAAACAAGAATACAAAGACCACACAAGTGACAGACAGTGTTACATTATTATTAGTTAAAATAAAATATATGTTTTACTCAAGCACACCAATCAAACCCTCAATCCTACCCTGCTGGTTTTAATTTTCTAATAAAAAATGTATTTGTTGAGTTGTAGTGTAGCTTTTAGCTTTCTACAGTAGAAATCTAACCTGAAGATCAGGGATAGGATAAGCTCAGCATTGCAATAGAATTTTTAAGAAACACTCTGGGTACCATAACAATGTTATCATAATGACATTAATATCATAATTAAGTTGTTATGAGGTAAGGAGGTCCCAGACACTAGCTTACTTCAAGGGGTTAAACAGTTTGGCCCCAAAGTCCTTAAACCAGCGCCAATCCATTTTGCCCCCGTTTCATTGACTCTCTCAGCCTATTAGTATCTCCCAGTTATGGAGTGAACAGGATACGTGCCTTTTTCACTCTGTTTTGTGAATAGGGAGTTACTAAATGGCTAAGAGCGCCAGCTGATCAAGCCCTCCGACTGGAACAGAAGTTTATTGGCACCGGATTGAAGACTTTGAGTCTAAAAAATGTGTTAATGGTTTAACCCATTTGAGGTAAACTGACACCTGCGATCTCCTCACAACGTAACAACTTTTTTCTAATTTAAGAAGCTTTATCGCTTACTGGTTAGATAAGATCTCAGTACAAAGTTACACAGCCTGGGGATATAAAGCAAATGTAGCAGCATTTCTCATTTCCTATTTTTTAAAATTTAGATTTGATTAATTATTAAACATTTAATAATAATACTAAAATTTTTTTAATACTTTATCTGTATAATGCATTCAAAATAATATTTCAACTCTGGCCCTTTGTGTTACTTTATCACCTTAAACAAAAAGTAACTTGACAGTAAAATGGATTTGCATACAGGATATAGCTGCTCTTCTGTTTCTTTAATAGGCTTCTTTCAAAATTATGTCTAATTCACCCACTGCATGTTAAAACATGTCATACATAAAGCATTGTATGTTAATTCATATGTTTCTCTACAGCTACCTTGCAAGATCATTGCCATCCTTTTGCATTTCTTCTTCTTAAGTGCCTTTGCCTGGATGCTGGTGGAAGGGCTCCATCTTTACAGCATGGTGATCAAGGTGTTTGGATCGGAGGAGAGCAAGCATCTCTATTATTATGGAATTGGATGGGGTATGCATCTTTTAATATCTATCCATCTATCAAAGTCTCACTTGCCTTATTGTATAAGTCTTTGCATGCCTTTAGTGACAGAATTCTCACTGTAGGGTCATATATTTACTAAAGGGACACTGTAGGCATTCTAACTTGTGGTGCTATCCTTCCATTCAGTGTTAAACCATTATTAATGTTTTAATGATAAACAACACCTCTGATCTTTGGGCTTATGAGAAAGCAGTGGCAACCAGTGGCTGTGATTAGCTGAGAGTGTCCGCTGACAGCTTTCAGTCTATCACAGCGCTCATTGCTGGTATAAATCGGTATAACTAGAAGGAAGCATGAAATCGCTGCCTTAGCCTCCAGTAAGGACTGGGCTGTAGGGTGACCAGGGATCCTTTTTATTGTTAAACACTGAATGAAGGGGCAAACTAGGATACTCTGGGCACTATAACCAATTCAATGAGGTGAGTTATGTTGCCTATAGTGTCCCTTTAATTTACACCACTTTATCACTTTCGATCACACTGCTCTCTCAACCAGTGCTGTCTACCTCATTCAGGGATCATTTGTGATGAACATGCTGAAGGTGAAACCAATACTTAAAAATATGCAATTTTGTCCCACCTAGAGTAAATCATTAATCATTAATAGTTATCTATATTTTTACACAAAAATACAGCATATTTACACTATACCAAAAGAGATGATATTAATTAAGTCATTAATACAGACTACTTAATTTTATCAGTTATCACTCGTTTCTAAAAGATTTGGATTTTATTCCTTTATGATTATACCCACTGCAGTAATTGACTCAGATATGTACACATTCACTTACTAAATGCTTCATTGAGAAGCACTGCTGCTAAAAAGAGTTACTGTCATTAGTCAGTTTAAAGATCTTCAGTAATTACTGTCTCGGTTGAATCCTGTCTTTAAAAAAAAAAAAAAAAATGTATTTATTATTTTCTGCGATACACACAAGCACATTAAGTGCATAAAATCATCAAGGTTCTATTTTCAAATATTGTATAGTTTGTAGCATATATGCTGGTTAGAACAAATTAACTACAACTTGTTGCAAGATGTACAACTTAACATGTTTGCCAGCAGGAAGGATCAACAATTGCCTTCTCCACCTGCATATTTTTACAGATATAATGCACCAAACCAAAGAAAAGAAATACAATACCCAGATAGCTGGATATCAGTCTGCGTCTCTGCTATTTCTAAGTGGATGGATGCTCATTTTCTTAAACGTAACCTGTCCAAAACAGGGCTTCTCACCTTTCCTCCCTTAAGTGTTGCTAATTCTGTGTTTGTCTCCTTCCAAGTCAATGGCACTACCATCAGCTCTACCTTGCAGGCTCGCTGCCTAGGTTTTATCTTTGAATCCAACCCTTTCTTTCACCCCTCATGTCCAGTCCATGGCAAAATACTACCACCTCCATCTCAGAAACATAGCTCCTATCCAGCCCTATCTAATGATGAATGTTGTTGGTCAATGCCGCTATTATCTCTTGCCTTGACTACTGCAATCGGCTTCTCAGTGTTATTTGGTGTTTCTAGCTTACCCCATTATAGTCTATGATGAATGCAGTGGTAAGGCTCATCTTCCTGTCTGCCCACACTTCCCATGCCTCCCCATTCTGTCAATCAATACACTGGCTTCCTGTAAGATTTCAGGATCAATGTAACATTCTGGTACTTAAGTACAAATCTCTACATAACGCTGCTTCTACTTACCTATCCTCACTAATACACATGTATGTCCTGTCCAGGCCACTACTCTCTGCCAAAGATCTTTGTCTATTCTCTGTTCATACTTGCACCTCTGATGCCTGTCTTCAAGACTACTCTAAGGCTGTATCGTTACTATGGAACTTCCTTCCCTGCTCCATTAGACTCTCACCCAGTCTCAGTTCCTTCAAAAGATCATTAAAAAAAACACTTCTTTAGGAAAGCATATCAGTTAAACTGTTAACAGTTTTCTCTTCCCACAACTTGGTAACCCACCCTGCTTCCTCTCCTGAAACTATATCCCTCAAATAACTAACCCTGCATTGTAAACTAGTAACATTCTTTTCCCCCTGACTTTAAATACATGCTACCCTTACCTCTTTTGCCACTGTATCCCTCTAGATCAGGGGTAGTCAACCTGGTTCCTACCACCCACTAGTGGATGGTTTGGGTTTTAATGTGGGCGGTGGTGCGTTCTGTGGAAAATGCCCTGTGGGCCTTAATCCTTTCATTTCCCCTGCTGGCCCATGCAGAGCCAGACTTGCTGTAAGCCCTCTTGGGCTGGTGAGGAGATCAGAGATCTCCCTCACTGTCCCACTGGCACTTAGTTCCAGCAGAGGGAAGGAAGGGCCTGGGAGGCTCTGTGTTCCTCCTGTGAGGAAAGGTAAGAATAAGGGAGGGAGAGACATTAAGATAGATTTTCACATCTCACCCACCTACACACAGCATAGACCTTATGCACCCTTCACACACAAACACACACTACACCCCTCATGCACACACACAATGCCCCACCTTACTAATTCTACCTCCTGTTTGATTGAAATGTCACAAGGTAGAGTATGAACACCACTGTAGATGCAGCAACCTATTTAATTTAAAAAGAAAAAGCAAAACAAAAAATCTCATTTATGCTATGTCAGTTTTGGGCCTAATACACTGCTTGATTTTGGAGCTGCTGCACAATAGCCCAATAGCTTTGGCCTTTGTCTTCATTGAAGATCTTCATTCCTAAGCCATCAAAAAGGACAAAAAAAAAAAAACATCATAACCCAATGCTATCATTCAGAAAAAAAAATTGCAACAGAAAACAAAATAAAGCACATCTTCACCCTCCAGCCCTTCTAACTGGAGAACTCCAAGCAAAATCAGGAGACTGTGTGGGGAAAAGCTGTTTGACATACAATGCTCAGTAAGAGCCCTGTGATTTGTTGTGTTGGGGGCTGTGTCAGAACTAAAAGAGAGAGGGCCATGGTGCAAGATATTTTTAGCGCCTAGGTGCACAAGAGGTAGATCCTCAACTGTCCTACAACTTAAAGGCAGGAGAAACCATTCTTTAAAAAATTGTTTCTCATTTGAAAGGGTGAGAGAAGTGATTGGCGAGCATGAGGGGGTGAGTTGACTCCAAATATACTATGTAACTACATGCTGGAGTCTCACAGTGCATTGTGCGGCTATCCACCGCAGCACTGAAATGGTTATGTGCTGTTGTATTTGTGCCACAAGTGTTTTTTTTTTCTCTAGTTTATAAAGCTGTAAAGTAATTTAGTAAATTGCAGCTGGCATAGCTATGGTTTCCTAGAGTGCTGCACTCAACTCGGAAACTTTTACTATCTGGTACGGTACTAAAGTTCTGTCAGTTAGTAAATTGCATTTTTGGCATCACTGGGCCACAAAACTAATTTTAACAGTGCTGGGGTCTTGAAATTTGATGTAATAATTCTTAATTGTCCGGCCTGTTGGTCCTCAGACTTTTGTATTAAACAATTAAACAATCTATGGCACTCTTAGCTGCTGATGGGCTATTTTTTTGTAAAAATAGTAGAACATTTATTTTAAACATTGGTTTTATAGTAAGCACATAAACTTTGTGAAATATTGCTTATTGATAGACTGCTGCGTAGGTTAATCAGAAATTTTAAATAATATTTACTTATCAATGTTATTCTTTTCTAATTTCTATTAATTCATTATATCACACTGTATCTCTTATCTTTTAAAGTGTTTCTACAGGTTCTGAAACATACGTGTAGAATTCTAAAAACATTTTTAATATAAAGTCAGTGTGAAAAAAAATAATTCATAATGGTCATATACCTTGTCTACGTCATTTCTGAGAAATCTATTTCCATTTTCATGGAAATATAGATTCTTATGTCTAGAGCAGTTATCTATGCACAACACACTCATACACTGATCAGCCACAACATTAAAACCACCTGCATAATATCATGTAGGTCTCCCTCTTTTGATGGTGGACAGGGGGTATCATGGGTACTGTTTGGTGCATATTTGTGCCCTTTTAAATTATCTGATTTTGCACAGAAACTATTTTTGGTACCAAAATTGTGTAGTGGTGAACGAACATCCTTCTGGAATTTGGTCATCCTGAAAATGTTTCTCTTTTCAGGAAAAATGGTTCAGTTGAGTCAAATTTTCTCAATGTGCACAAGTCTAACTATTACTCTTATCACCTAACTGACAAAGCTTTTTTTTTATTGCATGTTTTTGTTCCCACTGTCTAAAACTTAATTAACTACAGAATTCTTGTTCACCAGTAACATGGCTCTCTACTGATATTTCCTGTATATTGAACAATTCCACAATGACGCCAGCTTCCTGAACCATGTACAATGGGATCAAATTTTAATGTGCGCTCTCTTTTATTAATCACATTTAATTACCTTCTAAATCTAGCTACCTCCAGCAAACAAATAGCTTTGTAATTTACTTGCTTCTCCGTCAGAGAAAACCATAGGTCGAATTAACATAATTATTGCTTCGCTTCTCAACTACAATAACTACCTCATTAATATCATTGCTATCTACAGACTTCCTCATTCCAACCCATCTTGAAAATTCTCTAGACTAATTTTGTTTCTAACAATCCACAAATCTACTGCTCTTTTCAATAATTTCCTTAATCCTATAGGACTCAATCTTAGTTCTTAGGTTAGAGAGCTCAGAAGTCCAAATTACTTTCTCTGTTTGACTCATGACTAAATTGCTTCTCTTCTACTGTTATCTTTATTTTACTATGTATTTTTCTCAAGGATGAGATGATGAGCATTATAGGTTTAGAGCTAACTTTAAAAAAGCTCTGGAAATTGTGAGTTTGAAGAAATATTTCTCTCACTTTATTATCTTGTATACAGGTTACACTATGCGTGTTTTATCTATTTATACATAGGTTATAAAGAACAATTTGTTGTGTGGTTACCTGAGATATATTTTGTGCAAGGTAAAAAATTTAGTCTTTTCTGTGTGCGCAAATCACTCTGTCTTTTTTCCTATTTTATCATGGTGTGCATCATGCCAGGGTGATTTGCCTGTTCATTTGGCAGACGAGTCCCTTTTTTGCGGTTTCAGTGATGTTGACATGTTAATTGCCTGTTACACTGCCCACTCGTTTCCCATTATATGGGATGTTGCTCTTAGGAGGTATGATTATGTAACTTCTATATTAAAACTAGGGTATATCTCATAACATAAAATACTACATCAAAAGTTTCTGTACATAAGTAGACTTTTCTAACAAACTGGTGGCACCTTTGAAGAGAAAGACTATATAAATAAAGAATTGTGCATTTAGTAGGGACAATTAAAGCACTATATTGGTGGCATACGCACCGTAATCAATTCAGCTTGGCCCCTCTTTCAGTGGAAAAAGCTTCCACTTTAGCAATTTTGCTTTCTTCTGTAACAATGCCATTGAGAGACAGACACCACCTGGGCTTTCACTGCTGTCAAATTACATACGAAATGTATGTTACATGTGGGAAGCTGTTGCTGACGCATTATGGCCAAGCCTCAGGAAAACCCAGTTTTCATCAAGATTTCTGAAAATGGCTCAACAAAGAAAAAAATGGGATGGTGCCTTCAGCAAACCATCACAATAATTGATACAATTGGCTGTAGTGGTTATGGTGCTTAAACTGCCTATTTAATATACACTGAACAAAATTATAAACGCAACACTTTTGTTTTTGCCCCCGTTTTTCATTAGCTGAACAAAATGCCTGGTTCTCTCAAATATTGTTAACAAATTTGTCTAAATCTGTGTTAGTGAGTACTTCTCCTGTGCTGAGATAATCCATCCACCTCACAGGTGTGACATATCAAGATGCTGATTACACAGCATGATTATTGGAAAAGGCGTTTGTTAGGAGGCCCATTGTTGTGCTATTCATCCACGACCATCACCTTATGTTGCAGCATGATAATGCATGGCCCCATCTTACAAGGATCTGTACACAATTCCTGGTAGCTGAAACATCCCAGTTCTTGCATGGCCAACATACTCACGTCACCCATTGAGCATGTTTGAGATGCTCTGGATCGGCGTATACAACAGCGTGTTCCAGGTCCTGACAATATCCAGCACCTTCGCACAGCCATTGAAGAGGAGTGGACCAACATTCCACAGTCCACAATCAACAATCTGGTCAACTCTATGCAAAGGAGATGTGTTGCACTGCGAGAGGCAAATGGTGGTCACACCAGATACTGACTGGTTTTTAGTCCACCCAGACCTCCCCAATACAGTAAAACTGCATGTTTTAGAGTAGCCTTTTATTGTGGCTAGACTAAGGCACACCTGCGCAATAATCATGCTGTCTAATCAGCATCTTGATATGCCACACCTGTGAGGTGGATGGATCATCTTGGAAAAAGAAAAGTGCTCTCTAACACAGATTTAGACAGATTGTGAACAATATTTGAGAGAAATAGGCCTTTTGTGTACATAGAAAAAGTCTTAGATCTTTGAGTTCAGCTCATGAAAAAGGGGGGCAAAAACAAAAGTGTTGCATTTATAATTTTGTTCAGTGTTTTAGTTTATCGAATATCCAAATAACATTAAAATAAACACTTATAGTACAAATATTTTGAAAACTGCATATAATACCTAAGTCGATTAATTGGCAAGGCTCTAAGTAGACGTGGATATTCATTTTATGTCAAACTGCAGTTTATCTGGTTGATTGTTTGTTTGCATTCCCAGACTTTGAGCTGAAATGTAGTTAATTCACAAATCAAATGAAACTTGCAATATTCAAGCATGTTTGTTTGGATTTGTGATTCTGATATCTACCCCGGGTTCCCAAAAAGTTTATGACTGATGGGGAAAAAGATCATTAATTAGGGACGGTCACTAAATGTAAATTTTATTCACAGATCAAATGAGAGGTGCCCAATAGAGTGAGAAAAATTCTAACCAGAAACATACACACATATTTTCATTTATTTTATTTATGTCTTGTTTTTGTTTTTTAATTTAGAACCTTTAAAGGTGGATTATTTTTGGATTTGTATCATTATGTTAAATTATCCCCTGTATTTAACACATATATGTATATTTTTATGAGAGGTATAAAACACAAGATCCAGCGCACTCACCTATCCACTAAACAGCAACTTCAAAGTTGAAAGATTTTATTAGTTATAAAATCTTTCAACTTTGAAGTTGCTGTTTAGTGGATAGGTGAGTGCGCTGGATCTTGTGTTTTGTATTGTTTGGCCCCCAGCGGCACCCCCATTTATGCATGTTCAGGTGAGTGCAGCCAACCCCCCTTGTTTTTTATGAGAGGTATAATATATAATTAAATGTAGAAATCCACACCTCTTTAACTTACAACCGAGCACCTCCCTGACAGTCATTGACAGATTTACCGTTTGATTAATTAAAGTCTTTAGTAGACCTTCCCCCAGTGTATTTTTATTTTTGTTTTGTTTGTCTTAAATACATAAAGGTACTATGAAAATAAACTTTTAAACCTTGGAAATCTATTCAGAAGAACTTAAATGTAGCAAGTGGAAGCCCTAATCTTGGTGCTGCTGTCTTTTTCCAACTTTCCTAGTTGCTATCTAGTCTGCCTATTTATCTGATCTGCCATCACTGCTCTAGCCTTATGCATGAACAAAACAAATAATGTGATGTTAGTAGCATGGAATCTTTCAATACAAGTACAATTGTTCTTATTGACAAATATTGCTCAGTGCATGAAAATATGAGTATGATGTCAATGATTTCTGGCTGATGAAAATGATAGGGCTTGGCAGGTGGAAGGACAGTGAGAAAATCTTCCAGGCCTAACTATATTTGCCTAATTATGCAAACCATTTTTTTCACATTAACCTTCCAACATATTCCGATATTTGTATTGCATTATTTTTCTTTTAACTAGAGATACTGGGTTGATAAACTACAGCGTTTTTAACCCTATTTATGTCTGGTATTGAAAAATATCCCTCATTTAATGGTCCGTTTCTCAAAGTGAGATCATTGTCTCAATGTTCCTGTCACAAACGCTAGTTTAAATCAAGGAGCTGGTATAAATTAATAGGATGATCAATACAAATCCATTTAGAATAACTGTATTTAATTACACAAATATGTGTGGTAAGGTTCCACTTACATGCAGACCTTGATATAAAAACAGCTGAGTAATGTTAGGAGGGAGATATGTTAAAAGAAATGTTAGGTAGTTATGTCTAAATGTGGAGCAAAAAATGTTCTGGTGACTTCTCAAAAATTTTGGAAACAAATGGATCTTTATACATAACCCCAATTGTAGATCATAGGTTAAATCCTTCTTATTCAGGACTTATGAGTTGTGCTGAGTCAAAATGAAAATGTTAACCTCATTGACCTCATTAACCTCAATGTTAACCTCAACTATTAATATACATATTTCCCTAGAAATCAAAATGACGTGTTGCAGATCACGTAAAATGTATTTTTGGTTCGATGATGTTTAAAATATTTTTTCAGTGTGAAAAGTTGGATCTGAGAAGAAAAATATGTATATATAATTGTGCATGATTTTACAAATGGTTTACTGTGAGTACTTTACCTGATCCACTTTTGAAACCTAATTATAAAAATAACACAGATGCAGTACAGTATAACTGGAATACTTTTAAATTCATTGTTAAACAGAATGCCATTTTGGTAATACCTCTAATTTATACGCACTTCTGCTGCTATCCAATTTAGATATTCCAGGCTGACCTTTTATTTTTCTATCCCTCTTCTGCTTTACTCTCAGCTCTAACCTTTATTTCACTTTATCACCAAGACAGTGTGATTCCGTAAGGTGGTCATGATGCAGGTGATATTTCCTTCTGCTGTGTAGTGATAGGAAATGGAAATTCACACATATGCAATTGGAACTCTTTTAAGGGCTCTAGTTGCTATAATACTTTTACGTCTTGAAGGTTTTATACAGCACAGAGCAGTTTTTGATTTCCAGTGGAAAATGAGAGTGAATGTCTAGCATTATGTACCTGTTATATAAATCTGTGACCTACAGACCATAGCTTGTTGTTTATGTAGGAATAAGTTAAATTGCTCAATAAGATTATGGTAGATCCTGTTCAAAACATCAGGGCATACAGTAGATTTGACTAAGGTGTGCATCAAGTGTTTTTACTTATGTATTTTATTTATATGGGATGAATATCTATTGATTAGTCATTCATGTTTATTCATCAAACTAAATTGTTGTTAGGTTTAAATAAATACATGGAATAATGAGCAATATAGCGGGGCCAAAAGCAGCCCTGCATTCAAAATGACATATCAAAATGGAATGGTTATGCGCACCTGGGTATACATAACACACGGTTTCTTCCCTCGCTCGGTGCCAGGCACCGCTAGCTCAAGAATCCAGAATTTTTTGCACTGAAGTGAGTTCATGAACAAAGTTTGACTGGGAGGTCAAATATTCAGTGACCATTAAAAGAGACAGTATTATTTAACACCATTTTATTGCTTGTGCATCCTATGATATACTTGAAATTAAGGAAAGTGTATTGTGCATCCTGAGTTGAACATTGGGTGCCTTTACTCTTTTCCTGTCATTTACTTTTTAGTGTTTGGCAAATGACTAGGTGCCAGAATAGCCTTTAAACTATCATTAGTTTTTGGGCAGACTAGAGAACAACCCTGTGCAGCATTGGTTTTATATTTTTTCACCACTCCTATTTTCTATATGTATTTAATAAGCGCCAGGATTGAGACTGTATGGAGTCCCTTGCCTTGCGCAGAATGGTGTAAACACTTCTGTGTTAAATAGGTCTTTATTAAAGGAGAAACTGCCATCCTTGTTCTACACAGAAGATATCAGTTTTCCAGTAATACAGCATGTGTGGGATGGTGTAACAGATTTTGTGCACACTATTTCAGATATATTATTTGTCTTTTTTAATTATTGGTATTGTGATAAGAGTTTGTTCTCCATTTTCCTGACCATTAAATTTATTTGGGGCATATTTATATATATATGTCCAAGGCCCTCTTATGTTCAGCAGCCCATTTTAATAATTTGATGCTTTGAAATACTTTGTACAATTCTATTTAGGTAGCTTTATTATGTGAAAATTGTGTGTGGATTTTTATAATAAACTTTTTAAGATATAAGAGATATAAGCAGAGGTTAAGTTCTATTGATTTAGACACATGTTTCTTTAAGATACAAAAAAGGTTAAGCTCTATTGATTTAGCTAAAAAAAAAATATATATTCTGATTTTATGTTTCCCTAAGGCTTATACCTCTTCTTCACTGAGCAGCCTTCATATCATAGGCTCTCCCAATAGTCCTGTTTTTGGTGGGATAGTACCACTTTTAATGGTGCAGTCTTATTTTCAGTTCCCTGATTCCTGATACATTTGGGGACATCAGGGAAATTTCCCTTGGAATCATAGTGCAAGAGCATTTTTAGATGCATTTGTACTGTGCAGAGGGCACTAGGAACATGCAAGTAGTGCTTCTGCGGCACTTCCTGAATATCTCAAAATGCTTGAGGCTGGTCAGTTAGCCTATCAGAAAGGAAACCATTATGGGCATCGCTAATTACACAGGTTGTGCTACTAACAATGCCACCTCAGGGCGCTGCCCACATCGTCCTGATTCTCCCCTCCTGATTGTTGGGAGGTATATCATACAAAGTTCTTTCCTAGACATTGAATTCATGTTATGCAAAGATTAATTGGAATACAAATTGTAATTAATGCTAACTATTCCATTGATGTCTCTGATTTCTCTCCTGGTATATTGCTAATCTCAGGCATAGATGTCCCAGAGCTACTCTGAGATTGCATAGTGTCTGTAAATCATGTATTATTGAATATAAAGTGTATGAATGGTTTTACTCTCTTTGTAGTACAAGTTCTAAAACCATTATCTGCCTACTTTACGATCCCTCTTATCATATTGCCTTAAATGTTACCTAAAAAAAACCCCAGCAATCCTTTTATCAAGTTTTAAAATGAACTTGATTTTATTTTTTAAATGAAGTATATGTAAAAGAAAAAAGAAAAAAAAACTAATCCCTAGTATATGTCTTGGTCCTTCTGCCATATATATGCATCTTGGGTCAGGCAGTGTTTAAAAACCAACAGTAAGTCTCCATAGTCTTTACTTTCCTTGGCTGTATAGAATCATGAAAGTCTATCGAGACTAACTGTTGGTCAGTAGGAGGTGTTTTTCTTTCTCGATGTTATAGGGGACCAAGGGCTAACAATGAAAGAGTTCCAAAATCAGACTGGGTTTTTTTTAGTTCTCCATTCAGGGTTGTAGCCCTTGTTTACCCCCCAGCACTCTGATCCAGTGGCGGAACTACCTTAGGTTTTCGGTGCCCATCTGGTAGCCCATACACTTAGGGCAATCCCAATAGACAGGCTGGTCTGATTAAGGGTCCAGTAGGATGCTGTGGCTCATTAGCAATGAGTCATCAATGTCATCAACCAGTGCCTGGACAAAGTGAATTCCTGTCACTTCATACCAGCTTGCAGAATGTGCGGCGGCTGGGAGGAACGAAGTGGCACAGAGAGGAGAGGAGGGAGAGCACTGCAGACAGCCTAAGACTCCCACCATCTGCAGGCAGCCCAGCAAGCTACACTCCTTCATCCAAAAGGCATGGAAGCAAAGGAAGGCTGTAAATTGAAACGTGTGTATGTGTGTGTATGCCAATGTGTGTGTATCTTTGTGTGTGACATTGTGTTTATCTATGTGTGTGTGTGTGTGTATACATGTGTGTATCTGTGTCAGTATGGATATATTTGTAACTAATACAAAAACAATAAGAGAGTGCTCAAAACAATAAACCAAAGATTATTTCAATTACAATAAAAAACTGTAATATTGTTGTAGTTAAAAAGCAGCTCAACACATAAAAAACTTTCCCCAAGTTCCAAAAGTCAAAGATCATCCACTGATATAGATGATCAGTGATGTCCAGCAAACATATACATACTGACAAGTTGTAGATTAAAATCTTAGCTTCAATGACAACTTAAAGGGACACTGTAGGCACCCAGACCACTTCTGCCCATTTGAGTGGTCTGATTGCCTTACCTCCTTCCCCCCCTTAGCCCTTTTAGTCAAAACACTACTGTTTTGGAGCAACCGCAGTGTTTTGATTGCAGGGCTAATACCACCTCTAGTTGATGTCTCTCAGACAGCCGCTAGATTGGGTTTCCGGATTCTTACCGGACCAAAAGTGGCTTAAATGACGTTCAATGTCCTCACGCTTTGCATGAGGACGTCTAACGTCACATGGGTCTGATGCAGGGAGAGCTGCGATGTGACCCCGCCTGCATCAGACAGTGGAGAGCTGGGAGCACGCTATAGATTCAATGAATCTCTACGTGAAGCGTGTGATAGGCGGGGTGCTGCGCAATGCTTCCCAATGAGTATAAGCTCATTGGAGGAGCGAAGCAAGGAAGGTCAGCAGACCGGATGATGCAGGAGGGGGAGTAGCCAACGGAGGCTGAATGTGTGACGCAGCGCTAGAAATAAGGTAAAAAAAGGGATATTTGGGTATGTTTTTAGAGGTTAAAAGGGGGGTTACAAGGGTCCAAGGGAAGGGGAGAATTAAGTTTATGATGAAATATAGCTTTCATTTCGGTCAGTAGAGTTTCCCTTTAAATGTGAGTCCTGGAGTCTTATGGAAAAGGGTGTTCTGTAATATTCTACAGTCCAGTGCCATAATGTATCTTTTTATTTAGTAAATGTAGTGATATCCCAATGCCTTAAAAAGATACAAAGAGATCTACAATAGTGTAACAGTTTTTTTTTTAATAAAAATTAAAAAAACCTTTCCCCAGTAGGAATCTTTACATTAAAACAATGTGATGCTCATCTCCAAGTACCACTAGAAAGCACATATGTAAGTTGTTAGTCAGGCAATTGTTACCACTCTGTTCCTGAATCATCCGGGACTGTCTCTGGCGCAGAAGCCGAAGGATGTTGTCTCCCTGTCCGGAAGAACGCCAATGTGGAATGCCGTTATTAAGTCCTTACGGTGCCAAAAACAAGAGGCTCGCTTATCTACGCGTACTCTTATATACAGTAAAGGATTTAGGGATTTAAAGTGCCCGAGTTCATTGTTAATTCTTTCATTCTCGGGTGATAATGTATCTTGTTATCCCTGTTTTTAATACGTTAAAAGGTACAAATAATATACATAATTACTAAAGACGAATATACAATTCACATAAAGGATACAAATGCATACAGTTCTACTGAAAACAGTATCAGGGAATACTTTTTTAAAAAATCACAGAAATGCACAGATACTTCTTTAGAACTATTATAAAGGGATCAGTGTAAGTTAACTCGCCTTCAGTTGTTTTCCTGGGGATCAGTACAAATTAACCTGGCTTCTGTTTCTTCACATAATACACAAAAAAATAATACACACACAAAAAAATAATATATATATATATATATTTATATATATACACACAATGGTGCTCCATTCCCCAAATCTTCTCAATGGATTGAGAAGTGGTTTTCTATCTAAAATATTTACTTTCCCTGTCGATTCTGTGAGGAGGTCTAGATCATATTCGTTTTTTAAGAATAATTTTTTTTTTAACTTTCTCTAGTTGCTCCTCACAGATATAAGGATCTTTACAGTTTTTTTTAATACTATAAAACTGTCCATATGGTAAATTTTTTAGCCATGAAGGATTATTGCAACTCAATGGTAAAATATAACTGTTGACGTCTACACTTTTAAAATATGTTTTGGACTTAAGGACGTCATAGTCCACATATAAAACTACATCTAAAAATGTAATGTTATTTTGGCTATATTTGGAAGTAAAAGAGAGGTTAAAATTATTCTCATTCATACAAGATATAAAAAAAACTTTCAAATCTTCCTCCTTCCTTAATAAAAAAACAGTCATCTATTAAGCATCTATATATGACTAGGTTCACTACCCAGGGGTGACCATGCCAGACAAATACATCTTCCCAGTGGGACATAAAGATGTTGGTGTTACTGGATGTGAACCTATTCCCTATCGCTATACTGGTTATTTGTAAAAAGACGTCCTCATGATGCCAGAAACATTATTGGTAAGGATACAATCTATTCATTCTACAAAAAATTCAACCTGTTCCATACACATCTCCTTATTCCTATATAGGGTGTGTCTAATGGCTTTAACCCCTTCACGACTGCGGACGATTCAGGACCGTCATCAGTATTTTACCATTGAGGACCGGTGACGGTCCTGAACCGTCATAACGATAAGATGTACTTACCCTATCGCCGTCGTTTCCCCGGCAGCGATCGGCATTGCTCCCGGTGTGGAGAGACTGCCTGCAGCGGTGACTTAGGACCCCGGGGGCCATGTTATCGCCAACAGAGCGGTCACATGGTCACAATAGGTGTCCTAGTGTATGCCTGCATGGGGACTGCCTGTGCTGACAGCCAGTCTCCCTGCAAGTGTAAAATAAAAAAAATAAAAAAAAATGTTAATGTTAATTAAAAAAATATAATTATATATGTGTGTGTCTTGAGAAAAGTCTATTGTGACTGAAACGTCGACATTTTTGTATTCTGCACAATAAAGCAGTATCTATTTTGATATAAAACGAAGACTCCAGAGTGCTCTCTACTTGGATGCTATATATATATATATATATATATATATATATATGATATGTAGACATATATTAGACATATATTATATACATATAATATATGTCTATATATCATATATAAATGTCATATTAAGTGTATTTTATATTGATATATACATATATTAATATAAAAATACACTTATAATTAAATTACAAATGTGTGTATATATATACATTTATAAAATATATATAATAACTATATATATTGTGTGTATATATATATATATTATAAAATACAAGTAATAAGTAAATTAAATTAAATTAAACGTAAAAATAATAATAAAAATTTTAAAAATTATATCTGTATGAAATTTTATTCTAACTGTATTTATATATATATAATTATATCAAAATACACTTAGAATAAAATTGTGTATATATATCTATGTATATATAAATAAATAAATAAAAATAATATGAGATATACATATGTCCATATACAAAATTACATAAATAATTATATAAATATCCACATAGACTTCAAATATATAAATATGCATATATATTTAAATTCTACGTGCGTATTTATGTAATATTTTTACATACTTAAGCAATTTTATTGATTGCAATTTGAGGGACCTGCCTGACAACCCAGGCTGAAAGTCCAGAGAATTTAATTTGCTAGCACTGTATTTTACCCTGTAACTTTCTATGACACCCTAAAACCTTTACATGGGGGGTACTGTTTTACTCGGGAGACTTTGCTGAACACTAATATTAGTGATTCAAACAGTAAAACATATCACAGCGATGATATTGTCAATAAAAGTGACTTTGTTTGCATTTTCCACACACAAACAGCACTTTTACTGATGATATAATTGTTGTGATACGTTTTACTGTTTTGAAACACTAATATTTGTGTTCAGCAAAGTCTCCCGAGTATAACAGTACGCCCCATGTACAGATTTTATAGCGTTTTTGAAAGTTACAGGGTCAAATATTTTTACATTGAAAATGGTCAGGTTGGTTACGTTACCTTTGAGAGCGTATGGTAGCCCAGGAATTAGAATTACCCCCATGATGGCATACCATTTGCAAAAGAAGACAACCCAAGGTATTGCAAATGGGGTATGTCCAGTCTTTTTTAGTAGCCACTTAGTCACAAACACTGGCCAAAATTAGCGTTCAATTTAGTTTTTTACTTTTTTCACACACAAACAAATATGAACACTAACTTTGGCCAGTGTTTGTGACTAAGTGGCTACTAAAAAAGACTGGACATACCCAATATTGTCTACCTTAAATAAATATGTACATGTGGGGTGTGATTCAGAGATGTTACAATGTCACTATTGATACATTTTAAAATGTATATTTTTGAAACAGCAATTTCCTATTTGTACTTATAGCCCTATAACTTGCCAAAAAAGCAAAAACGCATGAAAAAAAACACAGGGTGTTTTTAAACTCAGGACAAAATTTTTAATCTATTTAGCAGTTTTCTTCATTAGCTTTCGTAGGTAAGTAAAAGATTTTTCCACCAAAAATGTTTCAATTTTTCACCGTATTTTTTTTTTAAAGTAAATTATATGACATGATATAAATAATGGTATGTAAAGAAAGCCCTTTTTGTCCTGAAAAAAAACAATATATAACTTGTATGGGAACAGTAAATGAGAGAGAGAAAAATTACAGCTAAACACAAACACCACAAAAGTGTTAAAAGAGCCCTGGTCCTTAACATACAACATTGCAAAAACAGGCCGGTCCTAAAGGGATTAATACCCAGTTCATGTTTTATAACCGTGTACAAATATATAACATCACACATTACCAGCCAATAATTCTTTTTTCATGTCAGCCCTTTCAACATTCTCAAAAGGTCAATACTGTCTTTTAAATAAGACTTAGAGAGTTACTCTAACTTGTCAGTATGCATATGTTTACTGGACATCAGTGGATGATTTACTAAGCACATTGTTGCAATCAAACACTGCCACTACATACAGACACATCCCTGAATTAAAATGCCAACACTGTATGCAAACAAATCCCTAAATTCAAACAGCAAAACTACACACAGATACACCCCTTCATTCAAACACCAACAGCTCATACAAACACACCACTGCATTCAAACACACTACACACATATATGCCACTGCACAACTGCATTCAAATGCCAGCACTAAACACGAATAGACCCCAACATTCACACAAACACTCCATACAAAAAAATGCTTACTTTCATATACACAAGAACTGCCCACAAATAAAACCTTTCAAAGATGGTCAGTTGGTAGATTCCCAGTTGACAGTGCATCTTGGGAGATATATACAGCAGATGGGAATCTACCTTTTGGACATCCTTGTGATGGGGAGGGGAGCAAAAAAAATTTTGCACCCGGACCCTCTCTACATTAGTTCCACCAATGCTCTGATCCAAGCATGTATGCATGTTCATGTGAATGCTTTTCCATCATTGTGTTCTTCAATACATGTCAGTGTGTTCTGCATCTTCTAGAGATAACCAAATGAAGAGAAACACATAAACCTGGATGGACACTTGATAGTGGAAGGTTTAATCCAGCATCTTGTCTATAATCCAATGTACATCTCAAACTAGTATAAATCACAAAGAGCACAGTATTAAAACGAGGAGGAATCATTGTGTTGTTTAATATTTGCCCCCAGCCATTAATAAAATTTTGACTTGCGATAACTGCATTAGTAAAATCTTTGAATGTTATTACAAACATGAAGCTTACATTATGCAAGTTGAAAGCTAACATAAAAACCCCAATTATAAGTATTAATGTCAAAAGAATAGTGAAATGGATGACATGTTTTGTGTAATTGACACATATCAGACTTATGTTTTTATAAATGTACATTGAATGCACAACCTAAACTAACACTGATCAGTCACACCATTAAAACCATCAGGCTAATATTGTGTAAGTCCCCCTCGCGCTGCCAAAACAGCTCTTATGTGTCGAGGCAAGGATTCCACATGACCTCTGATGTGTGCTGAGGTATCTGGCACCAAGACATTAGCATAGCAATGGATTCTTTAAGTCCTGCAAGTTGCAAGGTAGGGCCTCCATGGATCCGATTTGTTGTTTTCTGCATATCCTACAGACGCTCAATTGGATTGATATCTGGTCAATTTGGAGGCAAAGGCAACACCTTTAACTATTTGTTATGTCCCTCAAATCATTCCTGAACAATTTTTGCAGTGTTGCAGGTACAGGGTGCATTATCCTGTTGAATGAGGCCACAGCCATCAGGGAACATCATTGCAATGAAGGAGTATACGTGGTCTGCAAACATCTCTAGGTAGATGGTACATGTCAAAGTAACATCCACATGAATGCCAGGACCCATTGTTTCTCAGCAGAACATTGCCTAGTGCATAACACTGCCTCAATTGGCTTGCCTTCTTCCCATGGGGCAACCTGCTGCCATCTCATACCCTGGTAAACAACACTCATGCTCACAGCCATTCATCTGATCTAAAAGATAATTAGACCAGGCATCCTTATTCCATTGCTTTATTGTCCAGTTCTGAAGCTCACATCCCCATTTAAGGCATTTTTGTCAGTGGACTGGGGTCATTATCGGCACTCTAACCAGTCTGTGGCTACTCATGTCCCATGTGCAGCAAATTGCAATGCACTGTATGTTCAGAAACCTTCCTAACATAGTCAGCATAGCATTTTCAGCAATTTGTGATATAGTAGCTCTACTGTGTGATGGAACCAGACTGGCTAGCCTACTCCCCATGTGCATCAGTGAGTCTTGAGCACCCATGGGTCTGGTGCCTGTTCACTGGTTGTCCACCACTTTTGGTAGATACAAACCACTGTATACTGGTAACACCCCACAAGACTTGGATCTCAAGCATCTATTGAGGAACACCCCACAAGATGCTTGAGATCCAGTCATATAGAAATTACTATTTGTCACTTGTTAAAGTCACTCAGATCTTTACACTTGCCTATTTTTTCTGCATCCAACATATGAAATTCAAGAACTGACTGTTCATTTGGTGCCAAATATATCCCTACCCATTAACAGGTGGCATTGTAACAGTATAATCAATGTTATTCCCTTCATCTGACAGTGGTTTTAATGGTGTGGCTGTATATGTGTGCAGGCAGTTACACAATTATATCAGATACACATATGTTTTAAACTTTTGTTAATTTGATAAAATTGGTTCGAGTAGGGATATCCCTAAAATATCTCCTGATATAAAATCTTTATTTGTCATACTATCAGTACTATCATACTATCAACTGCTAATCATTTCTAGCTATTTGCACATTCCAGTATGACATCTTGTTATCTAGAAGAGGACTTGTATTTAAGGATTCCATATGGATACCTATTTGGAAGCCTGGCTTTTTAATAGTGATTTTTTAAAATTGTGTAGGGAAGAGCCAGTATATGGGGTTGCATGTACAACTGCCTGCTATACAAGGATACATGTTTTTGCCTAGGGCTGCAGAAATTCTTGCATATGCTTAGACTAGACATACACTGACACCGTAAAACATGGTTTGCATATATCTATAATTGAGAAATAATTCTATATTCTGTGGAAATGAAGGATACCATATTCAGTTGATGTTTTAGTACTTTAAAATGGCTCTGCCATCTTACCAAAAATAATATTTATTAAATACTCTAATCCAGTGTTTCCCAACCCAGTCCTCAAGGCACACCTACCAGTCCAGGATTTAGGGGTGACCCAGTTGTGTCTAAGGTGTTTTTTCTAAAAACACCTTAGCCACTACTATGTAATCCCTAAATCCTGGACTGGTAGGTGTGCCTTGAGGACTGGGTTGGGAATCACTGCTCTAATCGACTATGTTGGAATTCCATTGTTTTCCAAGTTCTGAACAAAAGCATAACCTTAAATGTATGGCATGTGTTTGTTACACCATAATTTCAGGGTTTCTCTTTAAGTGCCTACATTTTATATATTGTTTTTAAATGACATAAAGGACTTTCTTTTAATGTTCCTAACACAACAATAAGTGTGAATAAATCGAACACTAACTCTAACCCTACCACTACATTAGCCCTACTACTAATCCCTAACCTTAAGGGAATTCTCTGCTTATATAAGTAATGATCTGCTTATGGTTTTTTTTTAAGTAGAGACAGTAAAGAGTGCTATGTTGGCATTTGCTTTTTTCAGTATTACAGCAACATTTCCATGTATTAGTGAATGAAGCATGGTTACCCAGCTGATCACACCGTGATCGATGCAGGGCAGCTGGCAAAGCATATAGCACCAATCACAATAGGCTTGAGGACAAACAGTGAGACCCTATGAGGCTCTGTTCAGTCCCTGGATGTCTCCCTACAGTAGCCACAGTAGAATCACTGCTGCTGTGCACAATTCATTTACAGGGCTTAATTCAGTGCCTACTTTAAGCACTACATACAGCTCATTGGTCAATCTGAGACCACTACAAATGGCCCAATGGTGACAAAGGGAAGCCCCAGGTATCCATTGTTTCAGGGTCTTCTTGGTGTGAGGAGGGATTAACTATGCTCTCACTGCATTGTGGCAATAGGCATTTAAATAGCTGTATGCTCAGTTTGAGCACTGCATACAGAGCATCTGATAGTCTAGGGCCTTTAAAATAACCACAGCTAAAAAAGGGAGCACCAGGTATCCAGGTGATACCTGGATTTCCTGGTGTGTTCATGGATTTAACCCTACTCATACTGCATTACAAACTCCGAATAGTCATACCGCTCTGTTTGAGCAGTGTGTATAGCAAATCTGTAAATCTAGGACCACTAACAATAGCACTAGCTGACAGAGTGGAGCCTCAGATATATGATTTAACCCTGCTTACACTGCATTACAGCCTATGGCTATTTAAATACCCATTTTAAGAGCTTTTTAAAGCGCTTACGTTGAGCACTGGATAGTGCTCATCTGTCAGTCTGGAGCCACTAAATATGGGACGAGCTGACAGAGGTGATACCGAACAGTTAGACATGTTTGACCAGCCTGATATAACTACTATCACTTTAAAAACGTGCAATTTTATTAAATGCCATGAAGTGCATGCTATTGTTACCGTGGCATGGCAAGCTTGATTGTAAACTCCTGCACAGCAAAAATAAAGATTTTTTTTTTTTTTTAAAGGCAGCACTTCTCCTGTGTTAGCTCTTCAAAGTCTTTATAGATGTAAATCTGTATCTAGAAATTTAAAACTATGGACATACAGTATCTGCAGGTTCTTTAATAAGAAAATCTCCAAAGAGACAACCAATCTCAAAAACAGCTCCTTTAAATTTTAATCCTCAGGTAACACTGCTGTTAGCTGAGGTTCTATAGTGCTTTTACACAACTCAAGTTCCTTTTGATAGGTTATGGACTCATACTGTTTTGTTCTCCACATTTAAATATCTGTAGTTTTAGAAATAAAGTAAGAAACGTGGAGGCTTTAGTAATGGAAGCAGGCTGCCATCATACATTTTGGGCCTCTTATACAGCTCAAGGTCTGGTATTGAGTGTGTGTGTTTGAGTGTAGAGTGGATCAGCGGTGTATCTCCTGTGAGGCTGACAAGGCATTTGCCTTGGGTGGCACTTTCTAGGGGTTGGCAAAAAAGCCCCCCCCCCAATCGCCCTGGAAAATGCCTTGCCAGCCTCTTGTCCTGGGGGGCCCAGGCGCTGGCCAGCTGGCCACCTCATGGCCCGCCTAGGCTGGCATGCACTGATGTTGCAGGTGGCGAGGATTCCTTGCGCGCACTGCGGTGATGCCGGAGCCGCAATATGACATCACTCCGGCATCACTAAGAGGCACGCGAGGATGCTGAGCAGGAGGATCAGAGTTCGCCTCCACCTGTCTGCCCGACCTCCCAACTGCCTGCCTGCCAAGCTGCAGCCAGCCCCACTGGACCACAGGGAAAAATCCACTCCAGCACTCCCAAAGGAAGGAGGTTGGGTCGATTGAAACTTGTTATTTTTTTTATTGTGAGTGTGTTAGTTTGTGTGTATGTTGGTGAGTGTTAGTGTGTGTCTGTTAGTGAGTCTGTTAGTGAGAGTGTGTGTGTGTCTGTGAGTTTTAGTATGTCTGTTAGTGAGTGTGTCTGTTAGTGAGAGTGTGTGTGTGTCTGTGAGTTTTAGTATGTCTGTTAGTGAGTGTGTCTGTTAGTGAGAGTGTGTGTGTCTGTGAGTTTTAGTGTGTCTGTTAGTGAGTGTGTGTCGAACCGCCTGGCACCCTAACTGGGTGCCTCCGCCAATCGCTGCTTCCTAGTAGCCTTGAGTACTATAAGCACTGCACCAGACACTATAGGCATGTGTGCTTAGAAGTTGATGTGTGTGTAGTGGATGTAGTATGTAGTGGATGCAGTGTGTGTAGTGGATGCTGTGTGCATAGTGGACACAGTGTGTATATTTGTGTAGTGGACGCAGTGGGTGTATAATGGATGTAGTGTGTATAGTGGATGTAGTGGATGTAGAGTGTGTGTTTGTATAGTGGATGCAATTATGTTGGGATGTGTTCAGTGGGCAGGAGATGTTTTATTTAAAAAAACTAAAAACATTTAATTTATTCCCCGCTCCCAGCCTCTACATGTGGCCCGGGAGGGGCTTTGTGCAGCCTTCCGAATGCTGTATAATAAAGAGGGAGCCCAGCAAATGCCATATTCCCTCACTCATGTCCAATCGTGCGCTATCTTGAGCTAGCGCAACAAAATGTTTCAATGGTCTTTGTAATGTTGTGGCAGCATCGGGGGTTCTGGAAACTAGATCATCAGTCCCAGTGTCCGTAATATGTGGAAAATGTAACCTCAACTAGATTGTGGACCAGCACCTTATCATTCACTGACATAGCATAAGTGACCAATAGATTGTTTCTGCAAGGTGACATTTTTATTTTTTACTATAACTCTGTGAAAATTCCAGCTTTAGACTACCTTACAAGGACACAACAATACGACATCAAACTATCTTCTAACATGGCTCAATTACATTTTTGTTGGTGAAAAGATGATGTAAGTTGACTCTGTTAACAATAGTTATAGCAGTTTTGGCTGCAAATTACTATCAGGTTGTCATTACCATCAATAGTCATAGCCAGTAGCGGCCACATATTACCATCACTTTGTTACTAAATTAAATTGTAGCTTATCACTAATGTCTGTCATTACAGATACCAACCATTTACATGTTATTGACTTACTGGTAAAGTACAGGAACACACACCTCAGCATGTGCACTTCACCATCTTTGGCCAATATTTTCCATTTGTAAAAAGTGGTGCTTAATGACTCCCACAGAAAATAGTGGTAGCAGTTAGCAACTGCTTGGTAACTGGCTTTCAATAATGGCAGATGGTAACTCTCTATCGCTGCTTATGAGCTTTTGCAGTCAGGTAACAGCAGAGACTTGCCTAGACTAGTGACAGTCACAGTAGCTGTAGCAGCTGGTTCTTTAAGCTCAAGCCCAATGAGTCTTAAAAGTCAGACATAAATGTAGTGGCGCTTCTCTTGCAATCATCTTTTAAAGAATAGTGAAGCAAAGTTCTGAAAGTGAAATATCAACTCATTGCAGCTAATTGGAATCCAAATTTCAAAATCAAGGCTCAAATAGCAAAGCTCTCACTATAGCTGATTCGCTTTTTCTGGTGTAAGTGCTATGCCCAGTGAGAGCTGGCATAACTCCTCACTAGGATAAGTATAGTGCCAGAGTAAAGAGCAATGTGGTCCACGACTCTCCCCTGTTGCGTTGACAGTGAAATTAAAATAAGTCGTATATTTTGAACATGAAAATATCTCTGTCAATGAGGACTGATCAGGTATCGCCAAAATATAACAGGACACTCAAAAACTCACTATTTAATTTATAAGTCAGCCTGCATGTTGTGATAGTAAATATCATGGATCTTTAAACTGACTTCCCAAACATATCTAAATTCAGCAGCAGGACAGCTTTTTAGCATATGTTATTCATTGCACTTTTATTACATGCCTAAGCAAAAATGTATTGCATCTTCCCACTCATCGCAAATGGTAATGACTTGTTACCAAAATTGTAAAGTTTGGGGGTGAGTTGTTTCTCAATTTGAAAAAAATCTGCAACTCGTCTTTAGCAACAGCCTGGATATTTTAGGCTACATTTTGAAGTATGGTGTAACATTATTCTATATTTGTTTTATGTGACAGATTCTGAATAATCAACTAATAAATTACTTACTGCAAAACTGTTTACAGGAATTTATATGGAAAAAAAATAACTTGACTGTTGGAAACTACAGATTGCAAGTCAGTTGAAAACTCACTGGATAGAGAATAAGCCATAGCATTTCATCAAACATAGCACTGTTTTTAAATTCAAGACAAAACCAAACAAACTCTGCTGTATATGGAATGTCAATAAAAAACAAACTTTTTTTGTCAGACTTTTCCTTTTACATATGTAGGTATGTAGTCAGGTGTTCCTTGCTGCATGAAACTATTTCACAGTGTTGCATAGAGAAAATATGCTTTTAATATACCAAATGATCTAACAGTTGCTGATGACATTATTGTGGTAAATTAAATAGTTATCACATTTCCCAGAGTTTCATTGTTCTTTCAGTCCAACACTTTAGGAAAATTAGGAAACTTAATTATGAACCTTGCAGGCATCTGGAAATATATGACAAGGTAATTTGTTTTCCCTGTGAAAACAGAGTAAAGATGGAACTTTTCCAAAGTTTGTAATGAGCAAAGTTGTATCAGAGATAAACAAGGAAGGTATATATTTTTACAAAGTTTGAGCTGTGATACATATTCGTTCCAGCATTCTCTTTAATGTAGGACTCTAAGATTCTACAGGAAGTTAGCACCTCTGTACGTGTCAGCCATCTTAGCAGAGCAAAGGTTCCTTTTATAGTTTCCATCCTTGCAAGCCCATTGCAAACATTGCAGTTTTAATGAACCAGACTTTACAAAGATAACATTGGGCCAAGTTTTTATAGAGTGAATATTAAAATTTCATGGGCTTTATAGAAGCCACTTTTTGTTTAGAGATAAATAGTATTTTTATGTCTCTCATAGAGGTCTTGTGGGCAGTTATGAGTCCCATAAATCACTTTGGCACTGATGTATTTGTTAAGCCCTGAAAAAGAATTCAATTTAGAGGGAGAACATTTTAACCCATCGATGCTCATGCAGAAAAAACTACACAACACAATATGAAAATAATAAAAAATAACTTTTTAACTGACTGCTTATGGTGCTTAGGCTGACCTTTTAATAAAAAGTAATGTGAGATCTCCTTGTCTTGTTACCTGGTTACCATTTAAGTGATACCCATGCTCGCAGGGCTGTTCTTAAAGTACCTATAAAATGGTAAAAGGGAAGAAACAAATCCAATACAAACTGCTATTTTGCAACTTATTCATTATTAGGGCTGTCAAAGGTCATCCATTGAGACTTCACCATCAAAAACACTCACGGGGTTATTCAATGTCAAGTAAAGTGTCATAAATTCAAAGGGAAATTACTGTTTTAGACCACAAAAGCCAAATTGGAAAAACATTTTCTATTTTGGCCTAAAAATGTTGATTTATTTTGAATTCACTTTGAATTTAAGGTAATGTACAAGTTAGTTTACAAATAACCCTTTCAATAACCTTCAGAGTTATATATATGGAATTACGTTTTTTTCAGTTCTAAAAAAAGATGTCTGTAAATGAGTTGGCAACATATTTATCTTGAAATAATGCTATACATAGTTTAAAAAATAATGCATTATCTTGAAATAATGCTATACATAGTTTAAAAAATAATGCATGTACATTACCCATAATAGTTTTATGGTCCACTGAAAGTATTTTAAAATCAGAAAGAAATACTGTAATTTTCTTTAGATAAATAATTTTAGTGTGGGTTTTAGTGTTCATCTTAACCAAGGGTACAACTATGGCCTTGTGAAATGTAACTCCGTTAACACCTGGTTAGCTAATAGAGATTGCCGATGTAGACTATATATTACACAGATATATAATTTCTAATCCTATATACAATATCTGTGATCTTTAAGGTAAAGCTTGCTGCAGCACCTATTATCCAACCCCTCAATAATCCCAGTAAATTAATGCCATACAATTTGAACGTAATTGACATTGATAATGCAGAAATCTGAATTCTACATTATCTCCCTGTGTGTGGACAAGGAGTGTACCTTTGGTACCAGAAGGGTCTTCAGTTCATATCAAGCCATTCTTGAAACGTCAGCAAGGGACTCTAAGGAGCATAGCCCCTACAGCAAGCTGCAGTGGATATGTTACTCATATTATGTGAAGTAGTACTTGAATGGGGACAGTTATTGGTAATTCTAGTCCTGAGTTCTCCTAAAGTCTGGATCGAGTGAATCATCTGGAATGAAGATCTGAGGCAATCAGTAGGAGAAGTGGCAGTGGAACAAGTCCACGATGTGCCAGTGAAAGAGTGCTCACCCTCTAGTGGTACAAAACTGAGTTTCCCTTTAGTGATATGGGAAACATAATAGCCTCATAAAATTGGGGTTCACCCTATAAGACCCCTCCATGGGGTTTGGTACCTAAGAGAGGCTCACCCTCTAAACAAACGCTCAGAGTAATTATATTGGGGCTCACTCCTGTTGTACTCGAGAGCTGTACCTCCTTGGTCAGCAAGAGTATTCAACCCAATCACATAGGTATTAACATTGCAAGTAGGGTACCATATCTTTGTAAAGTCTACTCCGGCAGAGCTATACGTAATAAGCTGGGGGCTCACCCCATGTGGCGTGCCATGAAAAACCCAGAGGACACCCACATAGTAGTAATAAACACTTGGCACAGTACAAAATAATCCCTGTGGATGAACAGGTTTGTAATAATTTCCTAGTATTGTCTTTAAGACCGCCATATGTAGAAAATCCATATATATGCTACACTCATGTGAAATGAATTCCAAGTATAAACATGTAGTAATTCTTTGTACAAGCAGATTCAAATAGTTTTAGTAAGCAGTACATTGATAGCATCCACAGTAAATATATTTGGTAGCAGGTTGTGAAATCTGTATCCTCCGAGTCCAGACCAAGTGATTCCCGATCTGGAATGACAGGAATAAGATGGCCGGTGTGAATCTTGCAGTACTCACAAGATCCAAAATAGTCGCCGTTCATGCAAAACAGTCCGCTGTGTAGAAAAGGGACAGAGTAAAACAGACCTGAAGGGAGCAGACAGAGGGTAGTGGAGGATGGAAAGAAAAAAACAAATAAAGCACAAAATCGGTAGAAGGACAGAAGTGGGGAGACAGGCAGTGAATCAATCTAAATAAATCTAAGTAACCAAAATAAGGCTTAAATTACACAGTGAAATCAATTAAGCATAGGGAGAACACATTACTCTGACCTGTGCACTTGGCTGGAGCAGCAAAGAAAGAGGAAGGATGTGGTCTTACAGGGCCTTTTGTGTAACATCCTCCTTTTTTCTGATTGGTTGTTTATGATCTGTGCTGCTGGAGAATTTCAGTAAAGAGAGTTATGCAAATATGAAGCCTCCTGTCATGTGGTAAAATTACCCTTTTTATACATGACAATGCCTTACTGGCCTTAGTCACTGCTGACATTGGCATTGCACATTATTGCCTAGTTTGTTGTCTATAACAATTTCCAAATCCTTCTCATGTGTTATTATCTGTAACTCACTACTATTTAGGATGTAAGTTGTGTGTGCATCCTCTACCCTGAAGTGAATAACTTTGCATTTATCCACATTAAATTGAATCTGCCATTTGAGTGTACAGCCCCCTAATCTATCTAAATCCCACTGCAGCAAAGTAATATCCTGCTCACATTGTTATTACTTTATCTAGTTTTGTGTCATCTACAAATACTGAAACATAACCTTCAATGCCAATGTCAAAATCATTTATAAATATGTTGAATAAAAGTGATCCCAATACAGAACTCTTAGAGATACCACTTACCACTTTTGTTCAGCATGAAAATTCACCATTAATGACAAGATCCTAAAATGATAGTAGTCCAAAATTGCTGTGTTAATAATGGACAACAGGCAAATATGTCTTAAGAACCACATGTCATGGTGCTCCATCAGCTTGTACCAGCCATGGTTTTACTATTGATGAGTGGGAAGATGCAATACATAAAAACTATTGTACATTTCCCACACCTTTCATGCCCTTGCAGCAAAAAATCACAGCCTTGACAATACAAAAACAAGATAAAACAAGCGTGAGAAATATAACATATGAAGTAGAGTGAGAATTTCAATGCTTTATTCTGCCATATCACCATAGAAGTTGGAAAAGGTCCTTCTCTATAGACCATGAGCCTATTCACTCATTCATTTTCCCACTGCTCTATTGCTCTAGGGGAACCCTTGCTCATCTCTCAAAAGATATAACCAAAACTCTTGTTCTTTCACTCATCTTACAAACTAACAAGTGCTATTCCTCTGACCTTCATATGCCAATATTATACCAATTTTGAATATGATGCGTCTGCCATGTTAGTCTTCCTATATCTGTTGCTTTTCTTACTCTTCACCTTTGTACCTCATAATGGTAATTCTTACCAACAAAGATCGCCAAATCTCCACCCTAATAGGCACTCCTCTTTTCCAACAATCCTTATCTCTCCTCTGTGCACATCCCCAATCCTGACTCAAACTTAACATGGCTTCTCTAGAACTTATATATATATGTCCTGCACCACCTATAATACTTCCTAGTTTCCTTTTCCTTTAGGATTGTAAGCTTGTTTTGAGATAGATTCATATTACCTCTAATTTCTATTTATGATTATTAACTTGTGTATTTTGACTTCTAAATGCACAGAACATCAGAAGAGGTTGGCACTTTTTATAAACAGGGAAATGAACTATAACAATAATGAAATCTACAGACATAAGAATGTAGAAAAAGGAAATAGACAAGAGCAGGAAAACACAAAAGACAGTAACATGATTATGGTTAACTTGCAGTTGCTTATGTACATCCATAATTTCTTCATTTTTACACCCTGTCGTCTTGTCTTCACTGTTTAATCCACTAAATCACATTGTGAAGTACAATCAGTGACCAAATATTAAAGTGACACTCTAAGCACCACCTCCTGGTAGAGTTTATGGTATAAAGTGTGGGGCCAACCCCATGGAATATGTCAAACCATTTTCAAGTAGTTTGGCAAAAACTGGGGATCTTCTGGTGCCAAAAGGACATTTGACGTTTCTAATATATAAGAGAACTTCTGCACTTGCATATTCATCCTGCTTCACCAATGCTCCGAGTCTAGCACTGCCCTCCAAAATTGGAATTGAATCATATTACCAAAATGCCTTCTATTATAAAATCTTTAAAAATAAATTGATATGAATCTGTTATCATTCTATCATCATTCAGACAATTGTAAACACTTATTTAACACAATATCAACATTTTTACAATTGTCTTTTAAAAATAGATTGCTTTTAATTGACATTGTAGATGTTTATTTTAAACCAATTTACAACTGGCTCTGCTCTTTGCCAATGGAGGAGACTCAAGGGACCACTTGAAAAGTAAAGTTGAATAGTAAATATTTAAGCACTCACTGCAATACAGCATTGTGCGTCTCATAAATGAGAGATGTCTGCTTGTGTTAAGCTAACAGAGTGTATTCAGCTTTGAAAACATAAGGAAATAGTGGAATTCTACAGGAAATCTATTAACTATAAATAAAGAGCTTTACATATCTTTAGCACCACTTTCTACCACCTCAGTCTTGAAACTATAGATGGAAGTGAGATAAAGGTGTCTCATTATCTTTTCTCACTGCAACATATTCAGCAAAGGCAGTTAATACAGGAGGTATGCCTACAGTGAATAGATTGGACTTGCTTTGATATATGGACTAGATAGAGGGGTAACTGGTTATAGCAATGAATCATGGCTCATAGGCCTGCAATAATATTGATAAAAATAAGTTCTGATGGATAAAATATACTTTACTGGAGTGGTCATTTCTTTTAAACAAGAAGAGTATATAAAACAGGAACAGCTTAGTGTTTTGATAAATAGGGTATTCACTAGTGACCATCTATCTAAAATCTATTAATATGTCCAGATATTTTATACTGTATTTGTGATTTAGTGAAATAGCGTGATCAAGTCATCACTTTGCATACAGACTAAATATAACTCTTTTATTGCTAAAAGGGACACAGATGAAATGAGAATACCATTAGAAAAACAATCAAACAAATAAATTTGACTAAATAAAAATAATAATAAATAAAACAAAGGACCCCCTCCCACAGTTTGCATGATACTTGAAGCATAAGGAAAATCATGATTCTGTAACTTTTTTAACCATTTTATTTTATGATAATACTAAAATACAATGTTAACTATATTTTTTTTATTTAGAATTATGATTACCTTCATTTAGATGTAGATTAAAGTTTTTTAATACCTGCGTAAACCTATATTTAAAGAGAGACAAAATGTCAATTTACCTCTGGTGATTCTTTTTGCAGGTTCTGCGCTTGTGATCTGCATCGTGTCTGTGACATCTGCCCTGGACAGTTATGGAGAAGGTGGCAAGTATGTCATTACAAAATGATCTGGTTGTCAAGTGTTAAATAAAAAGAGACAAAAAATAAATTTCTCCTTTCAAATCATAATTTTAACAAATATTTCTTCCCTGCACTAAACGTAGTTTATTATATTAAACCAGTATTCTTGCTAATGCTAGTTATTTTTTTCTCTTTACCTGGTATAATTTCTTGAATTTTCTATTAAAATTTTTATAAATGATGCAAACATTCAGAGAAAATCAAAATACCAATCTTATAAATTATTGACTAGTACAAGACAAAGTCACAGGGAGGTTGGGTGAAATGGGATATATATGGCACCAACAACAAATGATAAAAGTCCTATATTTGCCAGACCTTCATTTAATATTATAGAACTCTAAATAGTTATAGAATGATTAAACCTTTTTTAACCCCTTAAGGACACATGACATGTGTGACATGTCATGATTCCCTTTTATTCCAGAAGTTTGGTCCTTAAGGGGTTAAAACCATTTTTAGCTTAATTGCTTGCTAACATAACATCTATTTATCTAACAAATATCTATCTATCTATCTATCTATCTATCTATCTATCTATCTATCTATCTATCTATCTATCTATTTATCTATCTATCTGTGTATCTATCTCTCTATCTACCTACCGAAAATACTTTCATCTTTGGGTTCTAGAGATATTATAAAAAAACACAATATTAAAGGATGAGTGATTTATATGTTTTTAAAACACTAATTTTACATTATTTTCCCATAATAATCACAGATAGGGCTAGAATTAGGGTTAACGTTAGAGATAGGATTCCTTTATTCTTAAACCACCAGCAAGACACAGGTCCGCCCTCAGGGGGTGACACATATATAGCGAATATCGCTATATATATGTGCAGCCCGCGGGCCCCGGGTTACCTGTTACTGCAGAGGGGGCCCAGCACACTGCGTCTGCACATTCAGCTCCTCTCTTCCAATAACTCTCGCGAGCGTGGTGTGCGTGCCTCGCGGAGCGTTGCCATGGTAACCCGTGGCAACGCTCTGAAAGCCGCGGGTCTCGTGAGAGTTACTGGAAGAGAGGAGTTAAATGTCAGACGCAGTGTGCTGGGCCCCCTCTGCAGTAACAGATAACCAGGGGCCCCACTATGCCACCGGACCACCAGGGAATGTTATTTCCCCCCCTCCCTGAACCAGGTAAGAAGCAGGGAGGGGGGAATAACATTTAATTAAATTTAATTTAAAATGCCCCTTTCCCCCCTGGATTGAAGGCCCTGGTTTGCACATTTACACACATTCTGCATACACTACACTGACACACAATCTGCATACACTACACTGACACACAATCTGCATACACCACACTGACACACACTCTGCATACACTACACTAACACACACTCTGGATTCACTACACTGACTCACTTTGCATTCACTATACTCACACTACATCCACCACACATTCAAACACTCTGCATTCATTATACACAGACACTGCATCTAATACACACTACATCCACTACCCAAACTCAGACACTGCATCCACTACACACACTGCATACACTAGTACAAAACACACTCTGCATACACTACACTGACACACACTCTGCATCCACTACCCTAACACACACTGTGCATCCACTACACTGACACACTCTGCATCCACTACACTGACACACTCTGCATTCACTACACTGACACACAGTCTGCACTCACTATACACACAGCATCCACTACACACACACATTCTGCATTCACTATACTCACACTCCATCCACCACACATTCAAACACTCTGCATTTATTATACACAGACACTGCATCTAATACACACACACACTAGGTCCAATACACAAACACTGCATCCACTACACACACTGCACAAACACACTCTGTATTCACTATACACACTACATACACTACACACACACTGCATCTAATACACACAAACACTACACACATTACACAAATGTAAAATCTGTATCCACTATAAACACACTCTGCATCCATTGCACGCATTCTAATTCTACATCCACTATATACACAGAGACCTTGAGCTTTGTTAGGGGCCCCAAAATTTCTGATGGCAGCCCTGGTGAGACATATATACCTGGTTTACTTGAGAATGGTGGAAATAACAATTCTGAATAACAGCTCATATTTGCCACTGATTTCCTTAGTTTATCTATTCTCACTTTACTAATTTGCTGGTAGAGGAGTCAGAGAGACAGAATTGTACTGCCTCGCTCTGTCTTTCCAGTTCCTTTCCAGTTACATCATCCACGTTTTGGTTTATTCTTGAGGTCTGAAATAAATCTGGAAAATTAATGAATAATATCTGAAAGTGTTAATCTAGCAAAAGTCAAAGCAGAACGGTCACTTGTAAATTGTATTAAAGGACCACTCTAGGCACCCAGACCACTTCAGCTTAATGAAGTGGTCTGGGTGCCAGGTCCTTCTAGGGTTAACCCATTTTTTAATAAACATAGCAGTTTCAAAGAAACTGCTATGTTTATTAATGGGTTAAGCCTTCCCCCAAAGCCTCTAGTGGCTGTCTCATTGACAGCCACTAGAGGAGCTTGCGTTTCTCACTGTGATTTTCACAGTGAGAGCACGCCAGCGTCTATAGGAACATTGTAAATGCTTTCCTATGAATTGAATGCTGCGCATCTCAGCCCAGGAGGAGGAACGGAGGAGGAGAGAAGGAGGAGAGCTCCCCGCCCAGCGCTGGAAAAAGGTAAGTTTAAACCCCTTTCCCCCTTCCAGAGCTGGGCGGGAGGGAGACCCTGAGGGTGGGGGCACCCTCAGGGCACTATAGTACCAGGAAAACGAGTATGTTTTCCTGGCACTATAGAGGTCCTTTAACAAGCAAATATTTCACTTAAACTTAGATATGGTTTGTGCCTTGGAAAGCATGTACATATGCATAGGGATTTGGGGTAGTGCACAGGTAATTCTTCTCTTTGGTTGTATGTATTGGGGCTGATGTGTGCTATATCCATTGCTGCCACACAAAAGTACTGGGAGTCTGAGTGCAGGACTGGTTTTCATGTATTTACATTAAATTAAACCCTATTGAATCAAAGTATTTTTCTGTAGCTTGAGATGACACCAGAGGTTTAAGAATGTGGCAAATGTTGCCCCTTACCAATGTTGCATTATTTACCTCACTATATGCTTAAATTGCATTTCTGGGGTGAAGGAACAATGAACTGTCTATTTCAGAGACGGCAGATAAGCATAGGCATGCGCACGGGGTGTGCCGGGTGTACCTGGGCACACCCTAATCCCCGCGGCACGCCTATGTATTGAGACCGGCAGGGGAGATCTCAGGATCTCCCCTGTCGGCTCATGCAGAGCCGGCGCGCTCTGCTCTCACCCTCCCTCCCCACTGCAGTATGGAGGGAGGCAGGAGAGGACCCGGGGAGCTCAACCAGCAGCTCCACCGGGTTCCTCTCGCAAGATCTGAGCCCCACAGGGGCTAGAGTTCACTCTCCACTGGATCACCAGGGAAAGCAGCAGGAACAAGAATCTCCCCTCCCTACATAAGGTAAGAAGGGATATTAAGTAATGTACTCCCACCTCCACCCCTCACAATCACCCACACACACAGCACACACACCCACACACACACAGAGCACCCACACGGCACCTACAGACATACAGCACACACATGCACACAGACACACAGCACCCACATAACACCCACACACATACAGCACACACACACACATACAGCACACACACACACATACAGCACCCTCACACACATACCGCACACGCACACATACAGCACACACACACACACAGAGCACACACACACACACACAGCACCCACACACACACACACACACAGCACACACACACACACATACAGCACCCTCACACACACATACACCACACACACACAACACACACACACACATACAGCACACACACACACACAGCACACACACATACAGCACCTTCACACATACACACACACATACTGCACACACACACATACAGCACCCACACACACATACAGCACCCCACACACATACAGCACACACCCACACACACATACACACACATACAGCACACACACACACATCACCCTCCACACACATACAGCACACATACAGCAGCACACAGCACACACACACATACAGCACCCTCACACACACAGCACCCCAGCACCCACACACACACAGCACACACACACACACAGCACACACACACACACATACAGCACCCTCACACACATACACCACACACACAGCACACATACAGCACACACACAGCACCTTCACACATATAGCACCCACACACATACAGCACCCACACACAGCACACACATACAGCACCTTCACACATACAGCACCCACACACACACAGCACCCTCACACACATACAGCACCCACACAAATACAGCACCCACACACATACACACCCTTGCACATACAGCACCCACACACATACAGCACCCTCAAACACACAGCACCCTCTCACACACAGCACAGAAACAGCACCCTCACAAACACACACACAGCACACTAACAGGAACCTAACAAACACACACACACACACACACAAACACCCTCACACACACACAGCACACAAACAGCACCCTCACACACACATCACACTAACAGCACCCTTACACACACACACATCACCCTTACACACACAACACTCTCAAACCACCCTCACGCAGCACACACACACACAGCAGTGTATGTATGTGTGTGTGTATATATATATATATATATATATATATGTATAATATGTATATATATGTATGTATGTGTATATATATATATATATATAAACACACACACATACACAAGATCCAGCGCACTCACCTATCCACTAAACAGCAACTTCAATGTTGAAAGATTTTGTTTTTTTTAAAAACACCTAATCTAGGCAAAATTAATGGGGGTTTAGTTGCATTATATGCTCATACATTGCATAAGCCTGCCACAACGTCAATGGCAGGTCCTACACTAGCAGCCTAATGTCTGCTCTTATGAGATTAACCCACTTACTTGGGACCCTTTGGCAGGTCCTACACTAGCAGCCTGATGTCTGCTCTTATGAGATTAACCCACTTACTTGGGGGAAAAAAAGCAGACATTAGGCTGTTAGTGTAGGACCTGCCAAAGATGTGGTACATTGACATTGTGGCAGGCCTATGCAATGTATGATCATATAATGTAACTAAACCCCCATTATTTTTGCCTAGATTAGGTGTTTTTAAAAAAACTAATAAAATCTTTCAACATTGAAGTTGCTGTTTACTGGATAGGTGAGTGTGCTGGATCTTGTGTATTGTATAATTTGGCCCCCAGCAGCACCCCCATTTATGCATGTTCAGGTGAGTGCAGCCAACCCCTCCTTGTTTTATATATATATATACACACATACATATACACGCGGCGTGTGTTTGTGCTAATGCAATAGGCTGCGCACGCCTATGCAGATAAGGTAGATTAGTAGAGACACAAAAAGAGATGTTATGTCATTAGAGCTCAAGCAAAGCTTTACATTTGTGAATAGGAGATGAGAAACATTTGTGGGCATCATTTTTTTATGATGGCTGTTACATGTGATGTAAATGTTATGTCTTGAAAAGTTTTGCTTGTGGCTGGTTGAGCATTTGCAATAATCATTGTTTTGTAGGCACTCAAATGCTTGCAGACTTGTTCTCAGCAAGGTATACAGCAAATTAAACTTTTTTAAGACTTATTTTAATGCTAAAATACTTTGTGTGGGGCAGCTAGTTAATTATGTTTGCTTGCTTTTAAAGTGCACCTGCCATGACAAACAGGATATAATGTTAAGTTATAATTATAGAGTCAAATTAAATCACCTTACTGTGAACTTGGTAGCAAATATATAGATGAAAGGATTATTTGCTGTACAGTTTTACCTTTATACTTTGTATTCCATACACCAATGGCATTATGCTATGTACAAAAGTGGAAGTCATGAATAGCTAGGTATAGAATGTATTTCTGTAAGTCAGTGACTTTTCCATCCATACAGTATCTAGTTGATATGTTTACTTTAAGAGGTAACATGACATTGCTACCTGTTTAAAGAAGACAATGCCAGGTAAAGATCGCTAGCACACATTATTACAGTGACAGGTCTAGATTCACTGAGTGAAACCTCAGTCAATTAACCCACCAAATATGGGTTTGTAAAACTGCAGAATTTTTATTATAGATCATTCACCACCAGGTAGAATCAATAACAAAACACTGCTTAATATTCACAAACATCTGTTTTTCCAGTATCGCTACAATACCCAAAGCCAAGCAAAATAATAGCAGACTTTGGTTTAAACCTTGCAAGGATTCATTTTTTTATGACAATCAAACATATATACATACACTTGAAGATGTTTTTCCCTGTGAGATTTGAGATTTATTTTTATTTCGCTAAAAGCAAGTGATATAGAGTGGGTTGACTGGCAACGAACATTCATTTTTCTTGCAAGAAAGCCATATATGCCTACATCCTCAAAATATTTATCCAGAGAACGCAAGATTAGATCACTCAATCATTGCACAAAGAAAAAAGCCCATGCCAGTTAAAAAGACTTGGTTCACACTGGCAGGCATTAAAATGGTTATTCATCATACTCCCAGGGGTCCTTAAATTTCCAAGATAAGATATTAAAAATGTATTTATTTAACTCCTTCAGTAACGGCAGCAAGCTCACAGAAACCTGCTGTGAACATTTTTTACTTGTTCATTTCACTCCACATGTGAAATCATTTCCTATTTTATTTAAAATGAAATTTGCATTGCTAACACAACTGAGAATTCAGAAGCTTGAGAAATCTGACGCAAGTAAAAAGGAAATTTTAAACCTTTCTCTTATTGCAAGAGGCAGATGCCTGAGGCTCAGCTTTTTCCTTTCATGCCTTGGGCTGTTCACTTTCTGATTAGGGATTATATACCTGTTTTCTTTGTCTTTATAAACTATAGGAGCCTATATACCTGTAAATCATTTACAGCCAAAAACTGCCCTCTTCACTTCGAAGTAGACAGTACTTCAAACCCCCCCCCCCCCCAGGAATAAAGAGTTAAAGTGGATTTTTTTCTAATGTGAATAACATTGACAGGAATTTGACTTACATGTGAAAGTTCAATACATTTTGTGTTTCACATAGTGAGTTTTATATAAAAACACTGGTATATTTATATGGTATTGGTTCTATTCTCTTTTAGTTGCTGGCTTTCTTTGGAGAAGGGGGCGATCTGGGCATTTGTAGCTCCTGCACTGTTTGTGATAGTGGTAAGTATAATGTAGTCAGCTGGCAAATTTTATGTGATTATTGCTTGGATAATTTGATAGAGCTTGTTTGTCTTTTAATTTGTAAAAAAAATTTTGTATTATGTAATATCACCCATGACCATTGGGGGCATCTGATATACATTCTACATTTTCTACACTGATGCTATGTATATATGTATATATATATATAATTGCTACCTATATTTGTTGAACTAATCAAGTTGCCCCTATTGCATCAGTGGTCATCATGAGCACGGACAGTAGATTACATTGGTAAAACCTTGAATTACTGTATATTCTCAATTTTGAGTAAGAACATAGTAAAAGTAGGATAAACATTTCAGATTTTTCATGTTGTCACCTATAGATACATATTCTAAAAGTATTAATGCTTAAAGAGAGCAGTAGGATCACCATACCCAAGAGTGAAGTGGTAGCATGGAAAATAAAATGTGTTCATTTCACAGTGACTTCACACTACAGAATGGTGCAAAAAGATGACCTAAAGATATTAGGGCCAGTGCAATGATTTTTGGCCACACTGGCAAAGATGCATTTCATTGCCCGTCTCCAAAACAAAATGCATCTTCACCTGTGTGTCTCTTTACCCCCTTTTGAATTTCCTACCCCCTATTGTGTTTTCTATTTCCTCTTTTGGGTTGACTTACACGTCTTTTGTGTCTATTACTCCCCCCCCACCCCCCGCTTTTTACATCTCTTACTTTTCCTCTTGTTTGTCTCCTACTTCCCCATAGCCCTTAGTGTGTCTCTTACTACCCCAGTCCATTTGTGTGTCTCTTTCTCCCACCAGCCCCTTTACATATCTCTTTCTCCCCTTCTCCAGCCCATCTATGTGTCTATTCCTCCCAGTATCTTTGTGCATCTCTATTCCCCCCCCAAACGTATTTGTGTGTCTCATTTTCATCCAACTAGATCCTTTGCATGTCTCTATTTCAACTTCCCTTCTGAGTGATTATCTGTGTCCCATTCTCAATCCCTCTGTGTGTTTCTGTGTCCCCTACCCCAGGCCCCTTTGTTTGTCTCTTCCTCTCTACCCCTTTTCCCCAATTGTAGCAGTGACTGGAGGTGACTGGAGGCTAAAAGCGCTCTAAAGTGGTTGCCTGTGCCACCCTAAGGTTCCACTGGCTCTCATGGTAAATATGACTGCAACAGAGTTTGGAAGATGGCTTTTTGGAAAAGGAGAAATGAATTAATTTGGTGATCATGAAAAAGAAAACTGCTCTCATAAATTTAATAAATAAACAAACACATAAAAAAGGCACTTTGTTTTAGACTGAAAAAATAAGCATCTATTCTTAACCATAAGCAGCTTGGGAACAAACTCTTAGAGAATTGCTGCTGACATCTCTAGATTTTTTGCTTAAGGCAGAAGTTTTCTACAACAAAAAGATAAAACCCAGATTTTTAGTCTGTTCCCACTAGCTAGCAGACTAATATTATCATAATGCACTGTTAGATTAAATAAATCTGATAGAACTATGGGAATTGTAGTCGAACAAGGACCTCAATTTAATATTTTCTTTGCATAAGCTTTTCAAATGATTTAATATTTTTGGATAAAAAAAGACCTTTTTTTTTTTTGCATACGCTTTTTAAATTATTATTATTAATATTTTTGGATACACTTTTAAAATAATTTTTTCAAAATTGTAAAATATCAAAAAAGCTGTCATATGTAAAGAAAAATAATAATATTTTTTTTAATAAATATATATATATATATATATATAAAAATATATAAACAAAGTTTATCCAAAAATATTAAAGCATTAGAAATGCTTATCCAAAAATATTAAATCCATGCCAATATTGCAAATGCAGTAGCGCAACACCCTTTAACAAAAAAGGTTAAATTTTTTTGCCACAATCAGTTCATAATTGCTTGTTGCATTATGTCACTCTGTGCAATCACCCATTTGTGCCCCTTTTCCTCTAAATGATTAGTTATATGATTAGCTGTATGCTAAAGGGAATTCAAAGAGAAATTCACATTTTAGTCCTAAATACTCAAGCTAGAAAAATTATGTAAGTCTGCTATTTTAGTCTTAAAATGAAAATATAATTAAAGTCTAATATATACAGAGTTACATAGACAGGGCCGGCGCCACCAATAGGTGAACTAGGCATTCACCTAGGGCGCCAGCCTGCTGGGGGCGCCCACCAGGATGTTGCCTGGCAAGCTGCCTGACCCTGTCTGGGGCTGCAGCGCTGGGCGAGAGGCTCTTGAACTGCCCCAAGCACCGGGCGATCCTCAAGGCGCCCGAGGTGGGAGCGTCGGGAGAAGCCCTATTACAGGGGGCCCAGCAGGTGGCCATTTGGCCACCTCAGGGTGCCCCCGAAGCTGTATTAGGTAAGGCAGAGCAGGCACCTGCTTACTTTGATGGTAAGTGCCTGCTCTTCCAAAAAATGCCGGTGACCTTTCCTGAGGAGAGGGGGACGGAGAAGCCAGGCGACGAAGGAGGCTGTTCTTACAGCCTCTCACTCCTTCCTCGCACGCCGTCTGTGATGCCGGGAGCCGGAATATGACGTCATTCTGGCCCCAGCATGCTAAACAGCAGGCGGGAGGAGTAAGGAGCTACTCCACACTGGACCCGAGGGAGGTGAGTGTTTGACTGTCAGTGAGTGTGTGTGTGTGTGTTTGTGTGTGTCTGTCAGTGAGTGAGTGTATGTGTCAGTAAGTATCTGTGTGTGTGTCTGTCAGTGAGTGAGTATATGTCTATCTGTGAGTGTGTTTGTATATCTGTCAGTGAGTGAGTGTATGTCTATCAATAAGTGTCTGTGTGTGTGTGTGTCAGTAAGTGAGTGTATGTCTATCAATAAGTGTCTGTGTGTGTGTGTCAGTGAGTGAGTGTATGTCTGTCAGTAAGTGTCTGTCTGTGTGTGGGTGTCAGTAAGTGAATGTATGTCTGTCAGTGAGTTTCTGTGTGTGTCAGTGAGTGAGTGTATGTCAGGGCTCGAGTCCTGCATGAACAAGGTGGGAACGGCGTTCCTGCACTTTTTCAACAGCAGGAACGGCACGCTGTTCCCATTTGTGGTCCTGCACAGACCCAGGTAAAGAAAGAGCTGGGTGGATTAAAAAAAAAAGACAGAGAGAGAGAATGTTTGTGTGTGCCCCTAACCACTTCACTACCCTCCTACCCATCTCACAGCCCCCTACCCACCTCACAGTTATTCTACCCACTCACCCCCTACCCACATTACAACTCCCCTACCCAGAATACAGCCCCCTACCCACTCACAGCCCCCCTACCCCCTTACAACCCCCCTACCCACTACACAGACCCCCTGCCCACCATACAGACCCCCTACCCACCATACAACCCCCCTACCCACCTTACTGACTGCCTACCCACCATACAGACCCCCTATCCACTTGCAGACCCCTACACGCGTTACAGGCCCCTACCCACCATAAGACCCCCTATCCACTTACAGACCCCCTACCCACCTCACAGTACCTCCTACCCTCACAGTCCCCTACCCACCTTTCAACCCCCCTACCCACCATACAGACCCCCTGCCTGGACCCCCTACCTACCATACAGACCCCCTATCCACCATACAGACCCCTACCCACTCAGCCCCCTACCCATTCACAGCCCTCTCACAGCCCCTCACCCTCTCACAGCCCCCCTACCCTCTCACAGCCCTCCTACCCTCTCACAGCCCCCCTACCCACACTTTGTCACAGCAATTCCCACCCTGTCACCTCTCCCCACACACACCCTGTCATTCCCCCCATACACACACCCTGCCACCCTCCCACACACACACACACTATCACCCACACACCCACTCTATCATCCCCATACACACACTGACACCCCCTCCATACAATATCACCATCCCCAATTACTTTCAGCCTCCACACGCTATCACCCCTTCACCCAGCTATACTTGTTTTTAGGGGTGGGGGTGGATCTTGGTGAGTTCCACATTTTTCACCCCAGGACTTGACCCCTGGTGTATGAGTGTCAGTGAGTGTGTGTGCCAGTGTGCGTCTGTTAGTGAGTGAGTGAGATGAGGGGGCTGCAAAATGGATCTTTACCTAGGGCGGCAGAAATCCTTGCACCGGCCCTGTACATAGAAGTCTAGGTTTAAAAAAGGCTTAAGTCCATCAAGTTCACCTTGAAACCCAAAATAGCTTTTCCATTAACAGGAAATAGCACAGTCAAGACCTACCTTTTGTTAAAAATCAACCATATGGTTAGCCATGGTTTCATATCACGGAAACTTCACTGGTTTGAGTTTTATATGGCCTTTTCTGTTACTTTATGAAATCCCATACAGCGGTGAGCTATGAATAGGGTAATGTAATACATGCTCTGTTTACACTTATTATATCACCTGTCCAGTAGAAATATAAAACTCAAACAACTGTAATTTGAATATATATATATGCACACTCATAACAAATAAAAAAATACACAATTAAAAAGGGCGCAGCAATATCAGAATAGGATCTGCCCATAGATATACTTATTATTAAATAGTTGTAAAGCAAAAGTTACATTATTGTAGGATTTTTTTTTTTTAAGGACCCTGTTTCCAGTTATCTATAAACACAGATGCTGTAATGTTACTCCTTTTTCATAAAGTAAAGTTCAAATGGATTTGCGATTTACTAATTGACATAGCTGTGCTTGTCACTATGGAAACACTTATCAGAGGGTCCACAGTGGAATGTAATTGGCTAATCCATGGTAACACACCGATACTCGGATATTGCTTCTGCTCCAAACCAGTTACTGATATTTGTGAAAACTGACACATTTGTTCTTTGTTTTATTATTAAACATTTGACTTATTCTGGTTTTATTTATTTTTTTAGATTATGATAGGAGATTGTTTTAACCCTTTAGTCCCTTTAGGAATATCACTTTCTCTGACTGTTGAAATAGTTATTGCAAATCATTTATTGCTTGGATGCATCTAGAGAATTATATTTTTTGTGCTTAAGGGTACAAACACGTTCTACACCTGTCCACTAGGAAAACAAAGAAGCAGCCGCCTATAACAGTACTCTGTATAACGCAGTGGAGCTGTTTGATTAGTTCGTTTGAGTTACTTACCTGAGGATGCAGATGGTATCATGCAGTGACATTTTTAAATATAACAAAACCAATGAAAATTGACCTGAGCACTATTCCAAATTCCTTTGGGCATTCAAGTAAGACAGATTTTTAGAACCATCGCAATGACCATTAACGTGCGCGCTCACCTGCTGCGTCTAGGCAAACCTCTTAGGCTAACAATTCACCTTGCTGCTTTCAGAAAAAAAAGTAAAATCTCTTGTGATAAAGAATGAGGTACTCTTATGAACGCCTACTAGCAAATTAACCCTTGATAGGATACAGATGGGCTGGAAGGCAGCACCGTTATATTGCTGTGCAATACAAAAGCAAATAAAGCAAACAAAATTAAGCCCTGCGCTCAAATGCCCTGTACTCATGGGCAACAGCCATGGCTATAGTATTTAACAGTCCAAATCCATATATCTAAACCCCAAAAAGTTACCACTACTATTAAGGGATAATTTGTTTTGTGTCTCGTTAATGATGTTAACTTTTAGCTGAAACAGCAAGGTGAATTGTTAACGTGGGATGTCACCTAAGAGGTTTGTCTTGACATGGCAGGTGAGCTTATACTTTAATGGTCATTGCAGTGCTTCTAAAAACCTGTGTTATTTAAATATGTATAGATATTTGGGATATTGTGCAGATAACTTTTTTGTTTGTTTTTTTAACTTGCTCAATGTATATTGGCTGATTAATACTATAGTAATTTGTGATGTCCAAGAGGAGTGAGAGTTTAAGTGCAGGGCTAATTTCTGTGTACGTTTTTTAAATATGTTCCTCTACAGAAAAAGTATACTGCATGCAGTGGCGTCTCTATGATTAAATTTTAGTGGGGGCACATGGTGGGCCAGGGACAAAAGTAGGGGGGCAGTTATAAAATGTGTATGTATGTGTAAAGTAAAGGAGACCCTTGAAACAAGGGGATGCTGGTAGTAGCTCTGAACACACAGAAAAACACATGTGTAGTTACCAGATAATAGTGGAAAAGGTGGAAACACACATAAATGGGTAATACAATGGTAAAGGTAGGAGGGAGTAGACAAAAGAAACCCTATCTACACCTTAGAACCACTGAAAGCTTGCTAACTAACTATAGGGGAGGAATAACCCTTCCCCAAAGTACATAGCAGTAAGTAAAACAAGGAGAGAGAAAAAAAGGAGAGAGATAGAGGGCTCAAGATGCTCCTCTCAATATAGAAGACTCCTAAATCTCTAAGAACCCAAACTGAATAGACTAATACAAGCTGATAACCCAAAAGAAAAAAATGTCAAAGTTCCCACTTGTCTGAAAAGCAGATAGAAGTCCTACTAAACTAAATGACCGCAGGACTAAAACTGCCTGACTAGAGACACCTATATAAACTGGTAAACTACCTTAGACCAAACTTGCTAAATAAATAAGTGCTACCTAGTGAAAAGTAAATAAAAATAAAAAGCGCTCGACGTGTGTTTCAGCGTGAATACACGCCGTCATCAGGAGCTAGTAAATGTGCAAGTCCCACAGTCCGGTTAAATACCTTACTAATAAGGGGAGACCCCTTTCAGCTGATCCGCTGTGCTGGAGGGGGTTTGGCGAGTGACGTTGAATCGTCACGCCCTCTCACAGCATCATATCGTTGTCATTGGATTATGGCTAAATCAATCAAAATGCGAGAGGTAGTTAGCCACGCCTCCTCTCAGCTTCGCAGCTAATGTGGAACCCCTCACGGCTGATCCGGTGTGCTGAAGGAGATAATGAGTGACGTTGAATCGTCACGCCTTCTTACCGCATCATGCCTTACAGCCATTGGATTATGGCTAGATCAATCAATGTGGGGGAGGGGGGTGTTAAACGCGCCTCCTTCCAACATTGCGGCAATGATTGACAAGTGACGCCCACTGTCAGTATTACGATATAGATCAACTATTTTAAATTCGAAAAATCTAAGATATATATAGTTCCCAATCATAACGCATGTACATCACTTAACATAAGATAAATGCTCACATTACAGTACAAGAAGGGGGTTTGAAGTAGAAATATCAAAGCTCATATCCCCCTCATATTATATAGTGGTGTGAGCGTATGTAACACAGGTATTATTGGATTCTGAACTCAATATAACTCTTACTAAAAATAGTGAAACTAAAATCAGTTTCCAATATCTCAAGATTCCTGTGAATAGCATAGGTGATAGAGTACATACATTAAAAAAGTGAACAGTATGTCCTTTAGGGAATAATTATTCATACTGAGTGTTTATAAATAATGACATACAAGGTCAGCCATATAGTATCATCAGGTATAAGTCGGTGGGATCTATGTAAACTAATTAATGAAAAAAAAAAAAAACTTTAATTATTTACATATAAACATATTTACAGAAAGCATCTAAAAAACAAGTAAATTGGTATAAACATCTGTTGATGGAAGTACCTATAAAGTCTATAAAAATGATGAGAATGAAAAACCTTCATTTAGTCCATGTGGTGAAAGTGTTTTAAGTTTATATATCCAGTAAGATTCTCTTTGCTTTAACTTACGATCCCAATCCCCTTTACGTTGGGTTCGGGGTATGAGTTTAATGCCCATTAAGCATATCTTACTGGATAAATTGGCATGATGGGCCTTAAGATGCCTTGAAATGGGAGTTTCCAATTTCCCCCTTCTTGTACTGTAATGTGAGCATTTAGCTTATGTTAAGTGATGTACATGCGTTATGATGGGGAACTATATATATCTTCGATTTTTCGAATTTAAAATAGTTGATCTATATCGTAATACTGACAATGGGCGTGACGACTAATCTCGTCACTTGTCAATCATAGCCGCAATGTTGGAAGGAGGCGCGTTTAACCCCCCCCCCCCCACATTAATTGATCTAGCCATAATCCAATGGCTGTATGGCATGATGCGGTAAGAAGGCGTGACGATTCAACGTCACTCATTATCTCCTTCAGCACACCGGAGCAGCTGTGAGGGGTTCCACATTAGCTGCGAAGCTGAGAAGAAACGTGGCTAACTACCTCTCTCATTTTGATTGATTTAGCCATAATACAATGACAACGATATGATGCTGTGAGAGGGGGCGTGGCGATTCAACGTCACTCGCCAAACCCCTTCCAGTACACCGGATCAGCTATTTAACCAGATTGTGGGGCTTGCACATCTACTAGCTTCTGATGACGGCGTGTATTCTCGCTGAAACGCGCGTCAAGCGCTTTTTATTTTTATTTACTTTTCACTAGGTAGCACTTATTTATTTAGCAAGTTTGGTAGTTTACCAGTTTATATAGGTGGTGCTAGTCAGGCAGTTTTAGTCCTGCGGTCATTTAGTTTAGTAGGACTTCTATCTGCTTATCAGACGAGTGGGAACTTTGACATTTTTTTCTTTTGGGTTATCAGCTTGTATTAGTCTATTCAGTTTGGGTTCTTAGAGATTTAGGAGTCTTCTATATTGAGAGGAGCATCTTGAGCCCTCTATCTCTCTCCTTTTTTTTTTTCTCACCTTATTTTACTTACTGCTATGTACTTTGGGAAAGGGTTATTCCTCCCCTACAGTTAGTTAGCAAGCTTTCAGTGGTTCTAAGGTGTAGATAGGGTTTCTTTTGTCTACTCCCTCCTACCTTTACCATTGTATTACCCATTTATGTATTGTTTCAAGGGTCTCCTATACTTTATATATTTTTTGGGTTACCCCCTATTTTGTAGCTCTGAGGTAGGCTCCATTTAGGATAGATTCCACACCTTCACATACCTTTGTGGTCGTGTGGATCTACCCTCTCTCTCTTCATTTATGTGTATGTATGTGTGTTTATATATTTACACACGCTCCCTTAACCCCTTAAGACCGGAGGGCGTACTATTACGTCCTCTAATAGGCGGCTCTAAACGCCGCCGGGCGTAATAGTACGCCCTCCGGTCTTTCTGTACTTACCCGGTCGCCGGCGGTCCCACGCCGGCGATCGCGGTGGGGGGGACTCCCAGGGAGCCCCCCGCGGCACGACCGTCCTCCAGGAAGCCCCCCGGCCGTGTGAGAGTGGGATCCTAGCGAGGACCCCACAATCACATGGCCGGGGATAGCTGGCTTCTGTATTGCCAGCAGTGGGGCTGCCTGTAATGACAGGTGGTCCCCCTGCTGGCTGAAAATAAAAATGAAATAAATAAATAGTGTAAAAAAATAAATAATATATACTTAGATCATATATATATATTATATATATATGATCAAAGTATATATATACACATATATATACACACATGTACACCGTCTAGGTGTATTTTACTATTAATATATATATAATTATATATATATATTAATATCAAATTACACGTAGACTGATACTGATTAAATATATATATAATTATTGTTATATATTTATATATATTATAAAAAAAATTAAAATGTAAATACGTTAAAAAATAAAATTACAAAAATAATTAAAAATAAATAATTAAAAAATATATAGATGTGTGTTATTTCGTTCTAACTGTATTGTGAAATTAATATATATATATATATATCAAAATACATATAGAACGAAATAATATATATATTTATACACATAAATATATACGTATATATCACTATATATATACCTATATATAAATAAAAATATTTTGAAAAAATTATATAGATATATACATATATATACACATACGTATATATATACATATATTGATTCTACATATATATTTATGTAATATTTTTACATAATTAGGTATCTTAATTAATTACAATTAGCAGGACCTGCATGACAACCCATGCCGAAAGTAAAGGGAATTTAATTTGCTAGCACTATATTTAACCCTATAACTTTCTGAGACACCATAAAACCTGTACATGGGGGGTACTGTTCTACTCGGGAGACTTCGCTGAACACAAATATTAGTGTTTCAAAACAGTAAAATGTATTACAAAGATGATATCGCCAGTAAAAGTGACGTTTTTTGCATTTTTCACGCACAAACAGCATTAAACGGACAATATTATTGCTATGATACTTTTTACTGTTTTGAAACACAAATATTTGTGTTCAGTGAAGTCTCCTGAGTACAACAGTACCCCTCATGTACAGGTTTTATGGTGTTTTCAAAAGTTACAGCGTCAAATATAAGGCTTGCGTTTCATTTTTTTCACATTAAAATTCGCCAGATTGGTTACGTTGCCTTTGAGACCCTATGGTAGCTCAAGAATGAAAATTACCCCTATGATGGCATACCATTTGCAATAGTAGACAACCCAAGGTATTGCAAACAGGGTATGTCCAGTCTTTTTTAGTAGCCACTTAGTCACAAACACTGGCCAAAATTGGCGTTTTTTGCATTTTTCACACACAAACAAATACTAATGCTAACTTTGGCCAGTGTTTGTGACCAAATGGCTACTAAAAAAGACTGGATATACCCCATTTGCAATACCTTGGGTTGTCTACTATTGCAAATGGTATGCTATTATGGGTGTAAATTTCATTCCCGGGCTACTATACAGTCTCAAAGGCAACGTAACCAATCTGGCGAATTTCAATTTCAAATGTAACGTGCTATATTTGACCCTGTAACTTCCCAAAACGCCATAAAACCTGTACATAGGGGTACTGTTTTACACGTGAGACTTTGCTGAATACAAATATGTGTATTTTATTGCAGTAAAAGCAAACAGTATTATGACACTGACCGTTTAATTGTCATGTAGAACTAAAAAAATCCAATAAAATCGTATTTTCTCCCATTTTTTTCATATTAAATTATGTTTCATAGCTAAATATTTGATATTAAATGAAAGCCCTGTTTCCTGAATAAAATGATATATAATAAGGGTGAGTGCATTTACTATGAAAGAGGTGAATTACGGTTGGACAGACATGTAGCGCAAATGCCAGGTTTTGTTTACATTTTGTTTTGTTCACAACGTGTACATTTGGCTCCGTCCTTAAGGGGTTAATCCCTCTGCAAACTGCAGTCTCAGCCAGGCAGGTAATGTGTCACACCTTAGATGTAGCCGCACTGTCCGTTCAGGTTGCATCTACCCCATGATTTGAAGAATCCATGTTTTTTTGCCCCTCCTACCATCTCTCTGTTCCCCTCTCTTTCATGTCTTTTCCCCCCCTTCTTTCATGTCTCGTGGTCACTACTCTATTCTAATTCTCCTTGACCTGTCTGCGGCTTTTGACACTATCATCAGCGGCTTCTTCTCATTCTCTGCAATGTCAGTCTACAAGATGTTGCTCTCTCCTGGTGCTCCTCCTACCTACCCAGCGCTCTTTCAGTGTTTCTTTCTCTGGATCTGCTTCTTCTCCCCAACTCCTCTCTGTTGGTGTCCCCCAAGGTTTAGTCTTTGGTCCCCTACTGTTCTCCATCTATACTGCCTCCCTTGATGAACTCATTAGCTCCTTTGGCTTCCAATATCATTTCTATGCAGACCTGTCCTCTCCTGTTCTCTCCCCATCCCTCTTGACTAGTGTCAAGAGGGACAATCTACCTGTCCTCTCCTGATCTCTCCCCATCCCTCTTGACTAGTGTCTCTGACTGCCTCTCTGCTATTTCTAACTGGATGGCTGCCCACTTCCTTAAAATAAACTTTACCAAAACTGAAATTCTGGTCTTTCCTCCCTCAAGTGTTGTTACTCCTGTGTCTGTCTCCCTCGAAGTCAACAGTGCTACCATCAGTTCCACCATGCAGGCTCGCTCTCTAGGTGTTCTCTTTGACCCCGACCTCTCCTTCAAGCCTCATGTTCAATCTATCGCCAAATTCATGTCATTTCCATCTCAAAAACATTGCGCACATCCGCCCCTACTTAACGCAAGATGCGACTAAGGTGCTGGTCCATTCCATTGTCCTTTCTCGCCTTGTCTACTGTAATCCGCTTCTCAGTGGTCTCAAGTGCTCCCAACTTGGGCTGTTACAGTCCATAATTAATGTGGCGGCGAGGCTCATCTTCCTCTCCGCCCACACCTTCCATGCCTCACCCTTCTGTCAGTCCCTACATTGGCTTCCTATAAAATATAGAACTCAATCTAAAATTCTGGTTCTTGCTTTCAAATCTCTACATATTGCTGCTCCCACCTATCTATCCTCCCTTATACACAAGTATGTCCCGTCTAGGCCCTTATGATCGGCTGAAGACTTACGTCTATCTTTTGTCCGTACTCCCACCTCTGATGCTCACCTTCAAGATTTCTCAAGGGCTGCACCGTTCCTGTGGAACTCGCTTCCCTCCTCCATTAGATGCTCACCCAGTCTCCACTCCTTCAAAAAATCGTTAAAAACCCACTTCTTCATAAAAGCGCATCAATTAAACTGTTAATAGCTCCTGACTGATTCCTCTTCTGCAACTGTCACTAGTCTAATACTATCCTTACCTTTTTGTATCATTTTACCCCACTCCCTCTAGCATGTGAGCTCATTGAGCAGGGCCCTCAACCCCTCTGTTCCTGTGTGTCCAACTTGTCTGGTTACAACTACATATCTGTTCGTCCACCCATTGTAAAGCGCTGTGGAATTTGATGGTGCTATATAAGTACCATAATAATAATAATAATAATAATAATAATAATAATAATGTCGTGGATGTCATTTGTATTGTATGCTGTGTGTATTGAATACATTGTGTCTGTGTGTAGTGGATGCAGTGTTTGTGTAGTGTAACTAGTGTTTGTGTGGTGGATGCAGTGTGTTTAGTGGATGCAGTGTCTGTGTAGTGGATGTAGTGCATGTGCATGTAGTAGTGTCTGTGTAGTTGATGCAGTGTTGGATAAGTGCTGGGGGGTGAGCTGTTTAAATTAAATTGGGCTTAACCCCCCCTCTCTGCCTCTTACGTGTGGGCTGGAAGGGGAGGGTCAGTGTGTAGGAAGGTGACAGTAGAGGGGGACAATGTGTATGAAGGTGACAGTAAAGCTGAGCAGTGTGTAGGAAGTTGACAGTGTTGGGGGCAAGGTGTGGCGATGACAGTGTGGATGGGCAGACTAACAGCTGTCACTGATACACACTCACTGACAGTCATTGTCTCCCACACTGTTTAACTAACACATACGTTCACTGACAGACACACACTGACACAAACACACTCTCAGAGACACATGCATTCACTGACATACACACACTAACAGACACACACACACACATTCACTGACACACTCACTGACAGACACACACCTACTGGCAGATACACACTGACAGTCACACACACAGACGTCACTGACAGACATAGACTCTCACTGATTTGACATAAACACATTCACAGACAGACACAGATACACTCACTGACACACACACACACATTCACTGACAGACACACACACATTCACTGACAGACATACACACACACACTCGCACATTCACTGGCAGACACACACACATTCTCTCACACACTCACAAATTACTAATATTATTATTTTAATTTGTCCACCCAGCCTCCCTACTTTTGGGAGAGCTGGAGTCGATCTGTGCCTGGGGTCAAGTAGGGCTGCTGTGAAGTGGGCAGCTGTGAGCACATCAGAGGCGGTGAGGGAGCTGTAATCCTCCTGCTCTGCTCCCTCACGGGATATCTACTGATGCATGGAGCCAGAATATGATGTCATATTCTGGCTCCTAGCACCAGTAGATGGCTCGCGATGGAGCAGAGCAGGAGGATTACAGTTCCCTCGCTGCCTCTGATGTGCTCACAGCCACCCGCCTTGGGGGTCCATAAACTGCTTCCTCCAAAATAGGAGGAAGCACTGGGGACGTCCATGCAGGCACTTTGGGATAGATAGAGCCAGGTTTGGCCTTGGCCTTTAGGAACCCATGCAAAAAAATCCCACACACAGGCTTACAGTCACATACAGGCAGAGTGTGATGCACACACAGTTACGGTGACACAGAGGCACATAGTCAAACACACAGAGGCACACAGTCACACACACACAGCCACACACAGGCAGACAGTCACACACACACTCAGAGGCAGACAGCCACACACATAGAGAGGCTGACAGTGTCACACACACACACACACACACACTTACTGTCACACATAGGCAAACAGACAAACACACACAGAGGTAGACATTCACTCACACACACACACACACACACACAGTTAGTCACATACAGGGCAGTCAGTCAAACACACAGAGACAGGCATTCACAGTCACACACAGGCGGACATTTAAACACTAAGGTCAGACAGTCTCACACACAGAGGCAGACACAGTCACACAAACACACACACACACACACACACACAGTTACAGTCACGTACAGGCAGACAGTCAAACACACAGACACACAGTCACAGTCACACACAGGCAGACAGTCAAACACAGAGGCAAACACAGTCACACACACACTTACCTTTGCCCATTATGGGCTAGAGGGGAGGCAGTGCGGCTTCTGGAGTCTGGATGTTGGGGAAGCAGGGACTCCTTCCTGCTTCCCCCCCTTTCTGTGCAGCAGTTACCCCAACCGATGTCTTCTGGGCACCTTTATCCCCACCCATGTTGTCATTTGACACTCACCCCTGCTGCACAGTAAATCCCACCCATGCCACAATGTGTTTGTTTTTTGAATAATCCCAGGTGGAGGATTCATTATTCTCCACCAAGGATTATTTAAAAACCAAACACATTGCCCTTGATACATTGCCTGCATTTGGGGGGCACAAGGCAGGACACTGCAGATGTAGGGTTGGGCCATGGCCCCCTCCTAGCGACGCCACTACCTTCATGCTAGTTAAATCTTTCTTGATTCAAGTAACTTTGAAATGCAATGAATCCATATTGCCTTGGAAATGGGAATTATTGTAGCACCAAAGTGATTTCAAAATTAATTTCAGCTTTTTGTCTATAATACTTTTATACACGCTATTTGCTGTCAGAAAAAAAACTCCATAAGAAAAATAAGTGAAAGTTTCTTATACTATTGAGCGCACTAATATTTAACTACTTTCAGACGTTTGAAGGGTTAATAAAGTCAGCACAGCCATTGTTTTTTATATGCTCCATCCTTTCTTTCCTATTCTGCTTTCATCTATTTTTCAGCGGGGTGCACTAAGCTTGTATTAAATCTTTGTAGAGGAGTGAACAGGATCAAGGCTTACTTACTGATACATGAACGCATTACTGCAATTTAATTATGCTTCCGCATTAAATTACATGGGAGTGTTGCTAAATCACTTTCATGGCCCAAGAAATCGGTCTCTCTTACTGTGCAAGAGAGGGTGAGTAAGTTATGAAGAGCAGAGCAAAATCTCCCTAAACTATTTAAAGTTCATTAGTTCTTCATTTTCATGGGTGCTATGTTGATGTTTCCAGTTCATTAAGTACTCATTAATTATTTTACATAAATATACGTATGCCTAATGTGTAGGTTCTTTTCTAATTGCACCACATGTTACAAGCATTAATACAATACTTAAAAAAAATAAAATGTATTTTTAAAAGATTGACAGGGTTATTCACTAATGTGAATGTAACGGCACCCCCAGGCATAAAAGGGGTTAACAGCCTACTGCAGAACACCAATCCGCCGAACAGGAAACCATATGAATGCCGTAAACAGCCGAATAGGAAAAAACAGCCGAATAGGAAAATACATACACTCCTAGCAGTCAAACTGGAACAGCATACAATAAATCCCCCCAAGAACGAGACAAGGCTCCGTTTTGAGGGTCAAGCAGGAACAGACAGAGCTGTGGGTTTATTGTTCTTATGTACACATTCTTACACATTAGTACCACCCACAGGGTTTTGGAAAACAGCCAATAAACACGTACAATACACTCAGACACTCCCACACAAAATCCTCCCCTCTGCCTGTGATACAATTACCTTACACAATGGGTAATGTAATTATCACCAGCAGAGTAATAACATTTTTCCACATTATTCATAACTTTAAAAGTATGCATCACATTCACATAAAAATACATTTTCAGAATCAGCATACTCCAAATACAAACATATGTCAAAATCATCCAAATTGGTCCAGTGGTTCAAAAGATAGATCGTAGTCTTTTGTGACCAAAGGAAGCATGGCTTTTCTGCCCAAAACCAGTTCCACAGAGTCTTCTATCCTGGAGATAATTGGGAAGTAATCCAAGGACAGAGGCAAAACTCCATTAAGCACATGGCAGTAAAAACTCAGTAAAATACAATAAAATACACAAGGTTACATTTATTACATAAAATACAGACATGCAACATATCCCCAGATAGCTTAGGTCTGAGCGCACATTTTTACTGAATGGCGCTCAGACCACACACATACAGTTCAATTGCCATGGAGCCAAAGTCTTTTATTACACGAATAGGCTCCATGGCATATCTATCTGGGTTAAATGAGTTCATTCAGTAAATCTGAGAATCTACCGAACGCCAGGGCAGAAATACAGGAATAGACCTTTCTGCATAGGAAAATAAAGTATTTAAATGCCGGTCCATAGTCAAAAGGCAGCAGGCAGGCAACCAGGCTCCTCCAATGCACAGTGGCAAGATTGGTCTTAAAATTTAAAATTTAAAATTCAAGTCCAAAGTAGCCAAAAGAGAAACATTTCCACTGTTGTAGCTACTATTTACCAGCTAGCCACTTCTCATTAAAGTGCGTTTCACTGTGAGCGAGTAAAGGTTGTTTATTGACTGCAAAATTTCACCAGTAGTAACAGAGAGTTACCAACTGTCACTCAGCCAGTCAGTAATTGTGGTTAATAGAACTCATTCTTATACGTGGGAGCCACTAACTGCCACATAGCAACTGCTTTCTTATCACTGGTGCTGGTGGAACTTTCAGGTGCTGCAAAGTTTGCGACTTTAGATTGGGTCCTGGAGTTCCGCCTGTCAGAAGGGGCTCATCAGGGATTGAAGTTGCAAGCAGGGTAGCAGCAAACTTTACTTTACTTACAATTTTACTTTACTTTAATTACTTACAATTGGCACGCCTGCTGCTACCCTGCTTTGAGACCACTCTTCCAACTGCCCCCAATGAAAATAAAAACAAATCCCTGTTGGTCTGATGGTGAATCACATGCTCTGCCCCTTTGCTCATACAGGGAGTGCAGAATTATTAGGCAAATTAGTATTTTGACCACATCATCCTCTTTATGCATGTTGTCTTACTCCAAGCTGTATAGGCTCGAAAGTCTACTACCAATTAAGCATTTTAGGTGATGTGCATCTCTGTAATGAGAAGGGGTGTGGTCTAATGACATCAACACCCTATATCAGGTGTGCATAATTATTAGGCAACTTCCTTTCCTTTGGCAAAATGGGTCAAAAGAAGGACTTGACAGGCTCAGAAAAGTCAAAAATAGTGAGATATCTTGCAGAGGGATGCAGCATTCTTAAAATTGCAAAGCTTCTGAAGCGTGATCATCGAACAATCAAGCGTTTCATTCAAAATAGTCAACAGGGTCGCAAGAAGCGTGTGGAAAAACAAGGCGCAAAATAACTGCCCATGAACTGAGAAAAGTCAAGCGTGCAGCTGCCACGATGCCACTTGCCACCAGTTTGGCCATATTTCAGAGCTGCAACATCACTGGAGTGCCCAAAAGCACAAGGTGTGCAATACTCAGAGACATGGCCAAGGTAAGAAAGGCTGAAAGACGACCACCACTGAACAAGACACACAAGCTGAAGCGTCAAGACTGGGCCAAGAAATATCTCAAGACTGATTTTTCTAAGGTTTTATGCACTGATGAAATGAGAGTGAGTCTTGATGGGCCAGATGGATGGGCCGTGGCTGGATTGGTAAAGGGCAGAGAGCTCCAGTCCGACTCAGACGCCAGCAAGGTGGAGGTGGAGTACTGGTTTGGGCTGGTATCATCAAAGATGAGCTTGTGGGGCCTTTTCGGGTTGAGGATGGAGTCAGGCTCAACTCCCAGTCCTACTGCCAGTTCCTGGAAGACACCTTCTTCAAGCAGTGGTACAGGAAGAAGTCTGCATCCTTCAAGAAAAACATGATTTTCATGCAGGACAATGCTCCATCACACGCGTCCAAGTACTCCACAGCGTGGCTGGCAAGAAAGGGTATAAAAGAAGAAAATCTAATGACATGGCCTCCTTGTTCACCTGATCTGAACCCCATTGAGAACCTGTGGTCCATCATCAAATGTGAGATTTACAAGGAGGGAAAACAGTACACCTCTCTGAACAGTGTCTGGGAGGCTGTGGTTGCTGCTGCACGCAATGTTGATGGTGAACAGATCAAAACACTGACAGAATCCATGGATGGCAGGCTTTTGAGTGTCCTTGCAAAGAAAGGTGGCTATATTGGTCACTGATTTGTTTTTGTTTTGTTTTTGAATGTCAGAAATGTATATTTGTGAATGTTGAGATGTTATATTGGTTTCACTGGTAATAATAAATAATTGAAATGGGTATATATTTGTTTTTGTTAAGTTGCCTAATAATTATGCACAGTAATAGTCACCTGCACACACAGATATCCCCCTAACATAGCTATAACTAAAAACAAACTAAAAACTACTTCCAAAAAATATTCAGCTTTGATATTAATGAGTTTTTTGGGTTCATTGAGAACATGGTTGTTGTTCAATAATAAAATTAATCCTCAAAAATACAACTTGCCTAATAATTCTGCACTCCCTGTATATAATAACATTATAATTATAATTAGATGTAATGGAGTCGGGAGGGGGGGTTAAAAAAAACTGGATTCTGCCATGACAGTGTCACTTTAAGGGAAACAGGTTTTTGAACCTGATAAAGAAAACTTTCATATCTCAGTTAGTAGACGCGCCAACTAGATGCTTGTCTGGATCTTGTCATAAATAATAATGTTTGCTTATTTTTTTTAAATATTCAAGTTAGGGTGCATTTGGGAAATAGTGACAATAATATGGTATTATTTGAGATTAATTAAAAAAAACATCAAATTTACATGTACTATACACAAACTTTAAAATGGCTAAATTCAGTAGGATAAAGACATCTTTAAAACAAATTGACAAATTATACGAAAGTATATTTTTCAACACGTCATTGCGAAAAAATATAAAAGCAGCAAATTAAAACCAAAGTGGTTTAGTAAAAGGACCAGTTAAATAAAAAATAATAAAAGGGTATTCAAAGAGAGGTCGAGGGTGTCCTATAACAAATATAGGTCCTAAAGAGAGCAGGACCAAATCCAATTAAGTATGTTAATAGCAAAATGGTTAAAAGTGAAAGTGTTAGTCTATTGGAAACTGAAATGGGTGAATTAATCAAGGACAAGACTTAAATGCTAAATAATATTCTTCAGTATATAGGGAAGAAGAATATATAATTGTAGATTTGCAAATTCCCGTTACAAAAGCCTTACAACAAACAGGTGATTTTAACACAGGATAAAGTGCTACAGTAATGTAATTAAAGTTAATGTAAACAGAGCCAGGGCCAGATGATATACACCCACTTGTGCTGAGGGAGGTTAGTGTAGAAATATCAATTTGACTGTTTTTAGGATTTCTTTCTTTCAGGAATTGTACCAGAGGATTAGAGAAAAAAAATATTTTTTTAATAAAAGGTTATGCCATAAACACCACCACAGTATTTTCTGTTAAGGTATCATATTCAAGTATTAACTTTGAACAATAATATCATTAGCGGGATGTGGTCTACTTCATTTTGCTAAAGCATGTGATACAGTTCCACACGAAATTAAACCTGAAATCAATTGATCTATTTAATCTGTTTATAATTGATTTGAACTTGGCATTGACAGTTATTTAAAAGTAATTTGTCATTGTTCGCAGATGACACAAAACTAGGTAAGATAATACAGTCTGAACATGATGTAACTTCTCTTCACAGAGATTTTTGATAAATTGAGGGCCTGGGCAGACAAGTTGCAGATAAAATTTCATACAGTTAAATGTAAAGTGATGCATCTTGGAATAAGGAACCAACAAGCCACCCATACTTTAATGGGATTTCAGTTAGAGATAACATTAAATGAAAAGGAAAAATTATAGATCACAAACTAGGCAACAGTATGCTGGTCTTCCAAAAAACTAGTAAGGTAAGTATGGTAGGCAATATTTGTATAAATAAAACGAGACCACACAATAACCACAGACAACTTTTAACCCCTTAAGAACACAGCTTCAGAAGCTTGTCTTACGCTTAATGACACAAGCAATTTTTGCATTTTCTTGCTGTATGCATTCAACTGCAATTTGTATCTCTCTCATTTATTGCACCGACACATATTATATACGGTTTTTTAAAGGACAGAAAGGGCTTTAATTTGATGTAACATATATATATATATATATATATATATATATATATATATATATATATGCTTATTTATTAAAAAAAATACAGAAAAAGGCAAAAACAAATTGTGTTTTTTGTACAGTTTTTGCAATAATAATGTGTGCCTAATTACTGCAGGTTAAAGAAAGTAATTAAAAATAAATTCATTTAGTTGTTCTGATTTACAGAATATATAATGTGTCTGGGATTTTAAGGTTTTTTTTGGTAGTTACGGGTCACAAAGCACAAGGAGTAAAATAAACTTTTAATGTGGAGCGATTTTAGAATTTGGTATGTTTGTCTTGTAAGCTTAATAGCCATAAAAGAAAACAAAATTGCCACACAAAAGTATAAATTTATATAAAGTAGACATCACAGGCTATTGTCCTAAGGTTGTTTTGACACTTTCTTCTGCTAAATATTGGAGTAAAATCTTGTTTTTGGGGGTTTTTGGCACACAAACTTAAAACAAAGAACTTCTCATGTTTATTTTGTAAAGTTGGTGTGTGCTATTCCTGTATAAAGTTTTATTTTGTGTTCAGTTACTTCTGCTGAGAACAACGATACCCCCATTGTATGTCTTTGGCACTATTTTGTGAAGCTACAGTGCCATATAGGAGACCTACTGTTTCAACATTTACAGTAGAATTTTGAGAGACGGATTTAATTGGCCTATGCTTCAATTTGGGGTATAATAGCAGTTTGACTGTTCATAAAAAACCCACAAAGGCCTACCATTTGTAAAAGTAGACACTCCAGTGTATCTCATATGGTGAATATTGTGCCTTAACATGCCCCCATTTTTTCACCAATATATGCCAAAGTATGTGGTAAAAAATAATTTTGGGCATTTTTTACATACGGATTACATTTTTGCTGGGCATTTTGTACATTTCATATGTGCCACTAAGTTCAAACCCCCCAAATTATGCTCAGCTTAGTCTTCTGAGTAAAAAGAAATATGCCCAATGTATGACCTAGACACTATTTTGTGAAGTTACACTGCCGTAAAAGAGACGTGACAAGTTAAGGTTTTTAAGCGTGAATTTTCATGGAGGGTTTTGATGCATCCGTGTACCACCTTGGAGCACTTGAGCAGGCTACATATTACAACTACAGCATAAAGGCATACCATTTCTTAAAGAACACATCACAGGGTATTTCAAAAGGCATATTTTGAACCTTAGTGTGGGATAATTTTTCCGCTAGCTTGTACCAAATGTAGTGGTAAGAAGCGTTTTTTTTGCCTTTTTGACACACAAAGTGAGTTTGCACAGTATATTTTGCAAACCTTATGTGTGCTATGACTGTATAATACTTCATATGTTGCTCAGCTATGTTGGTTGAGTACAGCAATACCCCCGTATGTACCTTTGCCTGGTATATGTGGACATCGGAGGGGCACATTTGGGATACAGCCATTCCAGTTCTTTTCAAACTTTAAATTTTTACACTTTGCTCATGTCGCATTTTAGAGTATTTTACCAGGCTATATAATCCAAATACCCCATAAAGCCATACCATTTCTTAAATAAGACATCCCAGGGTATTTCAAAAGGCCTATTTTTAACCTTAGCGTGGGATCATCTTTCCGCTAGCTTGTACCAAGTGTAGTGGTAATAAGCATTTTTTCTGCCTTTTTGACACACAAAGTGAGTTTGCACAGTATATTTTGCAAACCTTATGTGTACTACGACTGTATACTACTTCATATGTTGCTCAGCTATGTCGGCTGAGTACAGCAATACCCCCGTATGTACCTTTGCCAGGTATATGTGGACATTGAAGGGGCACATTTGAGACACAGCCATTCCAGTTTTTTTCAAACTTTGAATTTTTACGCTGTGTCCATGTCCCATTTTAGAGTATTTTACAAGGCTATATAATCCAATTACACCATAAAGGCATACCATTTCTTAAAGAAGACATCCCGGGGTAATTCAAAAGGCCTATTTTGAACCTTAGCGTGGGATAATTTTTCCGCTAGCTTGTACCAAGTGTAGTGGTAATAAGCATTTTTTCTGCCTTTTTGACACACAAAGTGAGTTTGCGCAGTATATTTTGCAAACCTTATGTGTACTATGACTGTATACTACTTCATATGTTGCTCAGCTATTTCGGCTGAGTACAGCAATCCCCCCGTATGTACCTTTGCCAGGTATATGTGGACATTGAAGGGGCACATTTGAGACACAGCCATTCCAGTTTATTTCAAACTCTGAATTTTTACGCTGTGTCCATGTCCCATTTTAGAGTATTTTACAAGGCTATATAATCCAATTACCCCTTAAAGGCATACCATTTCTTAAAGAAGACATCCCAGGGCAATTCAAAAGGCCTATTTTGAACCTTAGCGTGGGATCATTTTTCCACTAGCTTGTACCAAGTGTAGTGGTAATAAGCATTTTTTCTGCCTTTTTGACACACAAAGTGAGTTTGCGCAGTATATTTTGCAAACCTTATGTGTACTATGACTGTATACTACTTCATATGTTGCTCAGCTATTTCGGCTGAGTACAGCAATCCCCCCGTATGTACCTTTGCCAGGTATATGTGGACATTGAAGGGGCACATTTGAGACACAGCCATTCCAGTTTTTTTAAAACTTAGAATTTTTACGCTGTGTCCATGTCCCATTTTAGAGTATTTTACAAGGCTATATAATCCAATTACCCCTTAACGGCATACCATTTCTTAAAGAAGTCATCCCAGGGTAATTCAAAAGACATATTTTGAACCTTAGCGTGGGATCATTTTTCCGCTAGCTTGTACCAAGTGCAGTGGTTATGAGCATTTTTTTATGTATTTTTTTACATTGTAAAATCCGTTTTTAAACTTTTATTTTTTACTTATTAAATGTTTTACACTTTCTTAACTTTTTTTACACTTTTAATTTTTTTCTAAACTTTTCTTTTACTGTTAACCCCTAACTAGCAGTAAGCAGCACTAACAGTAAATTCCCCCCTTTCCCATAACTCCCAACCACTCCAGCTAGCAAAATATATATAATTATAAAATATTTAAATTAATTAATTAAATAAATTGAACCCCTGAGGGTTAAAAAAAAATAAAAGTTATTAGGGGTTAAAAGAAATTAGATTACAGTATAATACTGTGATCCGTATTTTGATCACTGTAGGCAGTGATCAGTTGGCAGGGAAGGGGTTCATTTTTATTTAGACTGGGTAAAGGGAGGTGGTTTTTTTTTTTTTTACTTAAACGCTACTTAAACATTTTTTTAAACTTTTTTTACCTTTTTAAAGATTATTTTAAAACTTTTTTTAACGTTAACCCCTAGTTAGCATAACACAAAATTCTCCAATTTCCCACTAAGGTCCACCCATCCCAGCTAGCTAAATATATAATTTTTTAATATTTAAATTAATTAATAAAATAAATGTAACCCCTGAGGGTTAAAAAAAAAAAAATAACCCTCAGGGGTTAAAAAAAAAAAAAATCAGATGACATTAAAATGTATACCCTGCCAATTGATCACTGTAGTCAGTGATCAGTTGGCAGGGAAGGGGTTAATTTTATTAAAGCAGGGGAAAGGGGGGGTGGGATTTAAGTTTATTTATTTATTTTTTTACACAGGGAGAAGATCAGCAGCACTCATCCATCTCCCTGCACTTCACACAGAGCCCGGAAGTGCAGGGAGGCGGAAGGTAAGTACACTGAGCACATGTGCTCGCTCTGACAGCCTGTCAGAGCGAGCACCGGTGCTGGGGCAGCCCGATCGGGTGCAATTGCAGCGATCTGGGGTTAACTTTAGTAAATTACGGAAATTTTCCGTCAACGGTCCTTAACTGAAGGACCAGGTTGACGGAAAATTTCCGTTTGCGGTTGGGAAGGGGTTAATTACTTTTCAATGGGCTTGGCTGTGGTGTTTATTCAAATCTCAAGAGGCATACAACCATATATTTGTAACCATAACTTTGTAACCATAACCATATAACATATGGTTCACCAACTTTCAAAACTTTTATCCTTATTAACCACCAAATAGCCAGTCAGTCATAACTAACCTGACCGCGTTTTACTTAAAACTTTCAACTTTGTTAACCACCATATTGCCAGTCTGTCATAACTAACCTGACCACCTTTTATTTAAAACCATTTACCACCATATCCTTCCTCAGAATTTGACCTTGAAGATGACTTTTGCCACAATGCTTTCTAACACCACAATACAATTAAATAAAAGTAAAGGGGAGATGGGGTCCATCCGCACCGTTCCTGCTTCAGTCCACTCTGACAGTACTAAACTTGTGCTGCTTCTTTTTATACTGCTCCAGTTTCACGCTCTTTTTCTGCTTGCAACTTTCAACCAATCCCATGCCAGCTCCAGTCCCCAGAAACAGCTGTGTTATTAACTCTGCCCAGATACCTGTCTAACTGACGTAAGACAGTAAAATTCCTCACATTCAAATCCTAGACAAAACAGATTAACTCCTTCATTGCCACCATACATAAATGCCACAGAGCTTAGTGCCTGTTGCTTCTTTTTTGTGTATAAAAACGGCTATTGATTCACATGATCAAATAGTGTCTCTGTATCATGACACTAGGGCAGCAGGGGATCCTGGTATCTCCAAAACATTTTCTACAATTTCTCAAAATTTTTGGTGGCCTTCTCAGCATAAGGATATGCAATTTAAAAAAAAAAAATCAACTTCCTTTTAAAACATGATAAAATGATTTTTCTATGATAAATTGACAGTTGTCCTTTAAGCTCTGAAGCTTTACCTATTGCCAAAAATTTCCAAGAATCATGCTCCCCATAAGAAAAAGTAGTCCCTACTTTTTTATTATGCATAACTAAAAAACAAGGATGATTTAAAAATAAATAAACAAAAAAAGAGAAAAAAAAGAAAAAAAATTTACATAAAAACAAAATCTGCAAAGTGACAGAGCTGCTTTAAACCACTAGCTAACTTCTCAAAGAACAACTGTCACCTCAAAAATCTTTTTAATGTAAAAATAATTTCATCAAGTATTGAAAGATAATAGATTTTTTTTTAATTATGAAGTATATGTAAATCATTAGAAAAGTATGACAGGATCCTTCAGCCATGTACATGCACTAATGGTCGGACAGTATTTGAAAACTGTCTTCTGTGCAAGAAGTGAAGCAATTCTAGATGAAAGGTTTATTATATTAAAAAATATATATTTTTGAGGTGACAGTTGTCCTTTAACCTCCATACATTATTAATAATTTCACATTTTATACCCCCATGATGGCATACCATTTTCAAAAGTAGACAACCCAAGGTATTGCAAATGGGGTATGTCCAGTCTTTTTTAGTAGCCACTTAGTCACAAACACTGGCCAAAAATGGCGTTCAAATTAGTTTTTTGCATTTTTCACACACAAATATTAACACTAACTTTGGCCAGTGTTTGTGACCAAGTGGCTACTAAAAAAGACTGGACATACCCAATTTGCAATTCCTTGGGTTGTCTACTTTTGCAAATGGTATTTCATCATGGGGGTAATTCTCATTTCTGGGCTACCATACGGTCTAAAAGGCAACATAATCAATTTGGCGAATTTCAATATGAAAAATCTGAAAAATGTAACATGCTGTATTTGACCCTGTTTTACACGTGAGACATTGCTTAATACAAATATGTGTATTTTATTGCAGTAAAAGCAAACAGTATTATGCCATTCATAGTTAGAATGTCACATAGAACTAAAATTTCTTTTAAAATTCTTATTTTTTCCCATTTGTTTATATTTTATTCATATTAAATTGTTTCATACCTAAATATTTGATGTTAAATAAAAGCCCTGTTCCCCTGAATAAGATGATGTATTATACGTGTGGGTGCACATAATATGAAAGAGGCAAATTATGCCTGAACAGACATATAGCACAAATTCAAGTTTTTGTTTAAGTTTTGTTTGGATCACAACGTGTACATTTGGCTCAGTCCTTAAGGGGTTAACAAGCACAACCTTTCTAATCTATTTTGCTTCACCACTGACAAGTATCTTTCCTTAGTTTACTCCTCCAGCCTGTTTTCACAAAAACTCTCTGTTAATTACACCTGGCCTCAAAAACAATTTTTGTTTGCCATGTAACCTCTCTTCATTGACTGTTTACCCCTCTATTGCCACATTTGGCATGTACTTGGAAATTATCAGTTGCTTGATTTATATAGTCTACTTCACAGCTATCCAATTTGAATGTAAGAAAGGTTAAACAGGTCATGGTGGTAGGGCACTTTATTATTACAAGACTAGATAGGATAATATTAATCTCAACCAGACAATTTGTTGTCTCCTGGGTATTGGGATCCGACATGTTGCTGACAGAGTGGATGGATTATTTAGAGGGTTAAGGGATACCTGAATATCATGGTCAATCATGATCATCATGGTCAATATTGGTACCAATGATTATAAAATTAGTTCAGGGAATTGTTAAGTAAACTGAAGAAAAGAAACTCAAAGGTAGTATTTGTAGAGATATTACCTGTGCCACAAGTTACAGTAGAAAGGCAGAGGGAGATTAAGGAGTTTATTGTGTGGCTAAAGTCTTGATGTAGCAAGGATGGCTTGGGCTTTTTAGAGCACTGGGCTGATTTTGCCCTTGGGTACAATGGGTACAATCTTTATAGATGTGATGAATTGCAACTAAATAGAAGAGGGTCTTCTGTGCTGGTAGACTGGTAGACTGGATAGCTAAAATGTTGGAGGAGATCTTATACTATTGGTAGGGGAGAAGGGACATATAATTCTACAAAATGAACATAGGACAAAAACAAGATGGGCTTTAGCTCAGAAAAAGGGGCATGGAAATGTGTTGAGAGGCAAGATCAGGACAGAGGTGGTATGTGGTAGTAATAAAAATTCACATAACAAATGAGACGGCAGATAAGAACCATTCGGCCCATCTAGTCTGCCCAATTTTCTAAACACTTTTATTAGTCCCTGGCCTTATCTTATAGTTAGGATACCCTTATGCCTATCCCACGCATGCTTAAACTCCTTTACTGTGTTAACCTCTACCACTTCAGCTGGAAGGCTATACCCTCTCAGTAAAGTAATACTTCCTGATATTTTTTTAAACTGTTGCCCCACCAATTTAAGTCTATGTCCTCTTGTTGTGGTAGTTTTTCTTCTTTTAAATATAGTCTCCTCCTTTACTGTGTTGATTCCTTTTATGTATTTAAATGTTTCTATCATATCCCCCCTGTTTCGTCTTTCCTCCAAGCTATACATGTTAAGTTCCTTTAACCTTTCCTTATAAGTTTTATCCTGCAATCCATGAACCAGTTTAGTAGCCCTTCTCTGAACTCTCTCTAAAGTATCAATATCCTTCTGGAGATACGGTCTCCAGTACTGCATGAGGTCTCACCAGTGTTCTGTACAATGGCATGAGCACTTCCATCTCTCTACTGCTAATACCTCTCCCTATACAACCAAGCATTCTTCTAGCATTTCCTGCTGCTCTATGCTAGCATAATGCTTGGCTGTATTACAATAATATTGTAATTGGATCACTCAAGACAAGGTGCTACAACAACTAAAGAAAGTTAATGTAAACAAATACCCATAGTGTGAAGGTATATTCCCTTGAGTACTTAAGGAGCTAAGTTTGGAAATAAGAAATCTGTTTTCAATCTTTTAGGGAAGGTAAATGTGGTTACAATATTCAAAAAGGGAACAAAATAATTTCCTGGAAATAATAGACCTGTGACCTTAACTTCTGTGACTGGAAAATATTTGAAGGGTTATTAAGGAATCATTTTCAGTAATTCATTGGAAAGAACATCGTTATTACCAAAAATCAGCATTGTTTTATTAAACATAAGTAATTTTAAACCAACTTAATTTCAATCTACGAAGATCAGGATGTTGCAGTGGATGTGATCTACTTGGATTTTGTCAAGGAATTCAGTAAGATTCCACACAATAAGTTAGTGTTCAAGCTGAAATAAATTGCTCTATTTGAAAATTCTTGTTCATTGGCTTAAAGATAGAGAACAGAGAGTTGTCATTAATGGTAAAATTTAAAACTGGACAAAGTTGCTAAGTGATGCAGCAGAACAACACAGTCGCTTCCTAAGTGGGCTCTGAACGTACAGACAGTGCATCCACAAACTTTGGGCACTCTTCTAACTATGGTACAATCAAACAATCTTTCTTGACACCTACTGTAAGCACCCGACCAGAAAATCTGGAGCGCTAAGTTTTTATGCTACAATGCAGATCATCGTAGCGAGACAGTTGGCCCCAATATGGCGCTGGAACCATCACAGGATAGCTCAGCTTCTTCAAGTTCTGCAGGCTCCAAAGGCTCTACAAGCACGATGGAAGCTGAGCTGTGTGAAAGAACATACCTTCTAAAAATTACATTGCATCCACGCTACCCAAACTGGAAATGTCATTCCAAGTTAAAGTGAACTCCATAGCAGTGGGTATTCACTATTTTGGCAATAGGGTGAATACCCTGGAGGAAGACAGGGATCTCCTGTACTCTCCGGTACAACAGCTTTAGAACGTGTCTGAAGCACACACCTTGTACCTATCTACTCTACACAGAGCTTTAGATGATCTTGACAATCGGGGAAGGTGCAACAACCTCAGCATTAAAGGGCTTCCCGAACAAAACCAAAAGTATTTACCTCAAATTCTCAGTGAACTGTTCAACCGAATATTGAATAAACCAACGGACACACCATTGCTCTTAGATAGAGCCCACAGGGGTGGGCAGATCCCCGACAGACTCTCTACGAGATGTGGTTTGCAGGCTACATTACTACACGATCAAGGATTAGATCAGAATGCTCCCCGCCAATCAACCCAACCACTGTTATTCACGACCATGCTATTCAAGACTACACAGACCTCTCCTGGATGACTGTTATGCTTGTAAAGAAAGTGGAACTGGAACACAACTGCAGTTTTAATTATCAACCGTTTACTGAATTAAATTGAAACAAGGAGCAGCTACTGCAAATGTATGGTAGAAGCAATTGGATACAAGTAACAGTCTTAGCATGTAGCAATTTGAAGGGGAATTGATACAATATAACAGAGTTCAGGGATGATAAAAATGTAGCTTGTTTTAAGAATATAATTACTTGGAATGCTTAGCGAAGTCCAGGCACTTGAGAACAGTAAATGAACAGTCCGGGTAAATGAAGTAGAGAGATCAGTGTGGTCAGTTCGAATTTCTGAGTCAATTCATTGTAGAGAGTAGCCAGGTAAGTAGAGGAGTCCGGTTCAGTCATTGAGAGTGCAGCGATGTCATTAATCAGTCCAGTTGGGTACACAGTAATAAATAATATAGTAGCTTAGGCTGCAATGATCTGTAGGTAAGAACAAAATTGTCTAAGCGTCTTACCTTACCTTAAGGTGTGGCTCCCTTTTGAGGTGTAGAGGATAAGCGTAATTAATGAGGGGCAGAGTCTGAGGATGAAGGAAACCCGGAAGTAACTCAGAGGAATCGGTTGCAAGTAAGACCTGCCCATGACTCTCTAAGGAAGAAGGACCCTGTGACCCATCATAGACCGCACCAGGAATATAAGATACCAAAGGGGCTTCCCGTTTGCTCTGATTGTATCCCACATTCTGGCAAGCCCCTTGTAAGATACACAGAGGTGACCGAATGGAGGCTTCAGGGGGACCATGTACCTGTCAGTCTTGAGCTTGACAAAGACCTGGTCGGGTCAAAACATTGCTTTATGTTTGCTCCAATAAAGCTGCTGTTTTGCTATCTACTTGAGTGCCTTAATCATCACTTTATTCTATATATACAGCTTCAACAACTACTTAATGCCCAAATCAAGCGTAAACTACTTAATACCGACTATTGGACAGGGCCTAAACCACACACCTTTATCACTAAGATCAAGAAATCATCATGAGAAACCTCCCACTTACTCCAGGACATCAGCCTTTCACAATTTCTATTCACAACTGTGTAATCTGAGGCAGGATCTGCCCCTACAAACTAAAATTGAAGAGCTCTTACCCACTCGAATAAAACAAATCATCCCTTAGAATGTATTCCACTTACAAGATGCCCCAATCCGTAAAAAGGAATTTGATTTGGCGGTGAAACATCTCCCACTAGGTAAAATCCCAGGCCCAGACAGCTTTACAGGCAAATATTACAAGACCTTTCTTTCAAATGTCTTGACTCCATTTATCACAGCATTTAACTCCATTACCGAAACTGCACAACTCCCAGACTCAGCACCTTGACTTTCATCACCTAATGTGAGGCTATAAATATCAAAATGAAACTGATAAATCTGATTTACTTTTTCAAATTGAGCCACACACCTAGCCTCTTTCAGGCAGTTAACACCGAAAAGGTGTTCAACAGGGTGGACTGGTCCCTGCTCCTCACAACTTTGCAAATGATGGGCATCAGTATTAATGGATGAAGTTATGTGATCCAACCCCACTGCTAAGATCAGGATTAATAGCAGCTCTCCAACCAGGTCCACATATAATATGGCACGAGACAGGGGTGCCCCCTCAGACCTCTCCTGTTCATACTGATCATGGAACCCTTCTTATAAGGCATTACAGATAACCTTGACATTTACAGCATGCAAAAAGACAATAGGGAGTATAAGGTATCTGCATTTGTGGATGACCTTCTAGTCACTATCACAGACCCTATCACGTCCATGACCCCCTGATTGCTGAAATGACTCTGTACCAACACCTGTCTAACTTTAAAGAAAACTATACCAAAACGTGAAATACTACCACTGAACCTCAAACCCAAACAGCCTTACAGATGATTATTCCATTCCCCTGGGCTGCCACTGCCCTCACCAGCTAGCTAAACTTTAAGACATCAATAAAGTTATCACAAAGCAGTCATCCTTGCAAGAATATACAAATGTCCCAAGCCAGACGACCAAAAGCAATGGGTCCACTTAGTATCCATACCATTCCTTGGCACAAAACATGTCAGGCATACCTCAAACCCCATCAATATATCCAAACGTTTCTCTGATTTTGGTCTTGCATGTACGTCTTTTCCAGAAGTGTCTCCCTACTCATCCTCTCTCTACCCGATAACTTATTATTTCCCATGGTCCTCCACACAAAATTGTTTGATAGTTTCTGTAACTCTCCTCACCTCACCTACAGTATATGATATACTGAATGATCATGGCATCAAGCCATGCTCAGAATTAATACCTAATACACACCCAACTACCCTACAATGACTTTGATTTTCATAGCTCTCCCACTTCCTTAACTCTTATCCAGGTCTACTATGTAGCCACTTTCGAAAACATTTGTAAAACACAGTAATTAAAGTCAAAATAATTATCTACCTTGTACAAGCATATGCAACAGGAAACTGTTCCACCCCTATCTTAATACACAAAACTCTGTGAGGAAGAACTAAATCACTCCTTAATTTGGACAGACTGGAATCACATATTTTCAAAAAATTTCCACTCCTCCAAATATAACAACACTCACGAAAGCAACTATAAAAGAATACTTAGGTAGCACTATACCCCAACTCAGATACACCAATTAGTCCCAAATGCCTCAGACAAATGCTGGAGGTGCACCCAGTCACAGGGATCCCCAAGCCATATATGGTGGTCCTGCCCCATCATCAATACTTACTGGAACAGAATAGAACCATATCTTCAGCTCATTACAAGGATACATTTACCGAAAACACCAGAGACTTTCCTATTCCTGCAATATCCTTTCCCGATTGCTAAACCGGTATGCATCCTGCTCAACCATTTAATAAAAGCGGCAAACCTGTTCATTTCTATTAATTGGAAAAACATGCTGCTCCATCAATTAGACACTAGATTCAGAAAGTAGAGTACATACGTTTGATGGAAGAACTCACATATTCTTTCACACACATGTACACCTAGGACACTGCAATTTGACACAATGGTTGGACTTCCTCAGGGTGCCCACATAGGGCAACACGCCAATGAGGGGTTGGAGACATAGATAGAAAAGAGAAAACAAAATAACATTTCAGCATACCCCTGTCCCCCACCCAGTTCTTTTTATCTCCTACTTCTTTCTAACTGCGGCTACAGCTATGTCATCTCCTGTTCGAAGACAGTTTTTAACCTAGATGGAAAAACCATGCCAACTTGCGATGCACTCGGGGAGACCACAGCACCTCCTACATACTAAAATGCTACCACTGAATATATCTCACCCCTTTTGGGGTGACCTGATCCCGGGGGCAACAGGAAGATCACCCTCATCTTATTTTTATCATTTTCTCTGTTACTCTCTCAGTTATTACTGTAAGGGTAATGTGCTGGCTACTATTGTAGTAGTCACATTCGGTTTAACTAGCAATCTCACCTCATTGTTCAGCATAACCAATAAATGTCTCATTGTCCAAGTAGATTGTGCTTGTACTCTTCCACTAGTACCGGTTTCCGTTCCATCCAAAGGAGACAATGTAACTGAACCTAGAACTTGTTACACTCTTTGATTGTTGTAATTCAATTATATACGATGCTGGATATGCAACATACTATGCCTTGTCAAATATTATACTTATATGTTTTGTTTCCCTCTGTAATCAAAGGAATTTACCAATAATAAATTAAATAAAAAGTAATTTTTACTTACTTCTTCTTAGAATGCAATCAAGTTAGTTTGACATGACCTGTGCTTCATAAAACCATGCTGATTTTTCCTGATAATCACGTTCTTCTCAAGAAATTCTTGAATTTTATCCCTTATTAACCTTTCAAATACTTTCCTTGCCACATACGTTTTGAACCCTTTTTGAATATAGGAACCACATCTGCCTTACTCTAATCCTCCGGAACACTTCCTGAAAGAAAAGAATCTTGAAAGATTAAAAACAGAGGTTCATTTATTTCCAGATTTAATTCCCTAAGTACTCGTGGAAGAATACCGTCTGGCCCTGGAACTTTGTTTATATTAACTTTCTATAACTGCTGCAGCACCTTTTTTTGAGTTAGCCAATTACAATTTTTCTGCAAGTTTTTTGCAGCAATTATTTGCATATTTATTTCCATAGGTTCTTCCTTAAAATAAATAGAAGAGAAATAGTTATTTCAAATATCTTCCTTTTCCTGGTCTTTATTAACTAACACCCCCATCCCGTTTTTAAGTGTACCTACACTTTCATTTTTTGTTTTTTTAAATTTAGGTTTTGCTCTCTTTGGCCATCATTTTTTCATTTTGTAGTTTAGCAAATCTAATTGCCTTTTTGCACATGTTATTGGCTTCCTTATATCTTTTATAGGATGCCTCTGATCTGTCCAAATTAAAGGCTTTGAATTCCTTTTTCTTATTTGTACATATATTTCTTGATTCACTTTCCCACTAAGCCACATTGATTTCAATTTGTTTGTTTTATATTTATTACCCAATCGTAGATATTGAGAAATGTACCTTTCTAATATTTGTTGGAAGATGTTCCATTTATCCTCAGTGTTCTTTTCAGTAAATAGTTTATGCCAATCAATATATGTTAAAGCTGCCCTTAACTTATTGAAATTGGCTTTTTTAAGATTATACGTTTTAGTATACCCCATGTGCTTGTGTTTTTTTATTTATCTTTTTATTTCAAAGGACACTATATTGTGATCACTATTTCCCAAGTGCCCACCTACTTAAATGTTGGTCAAAAGATCAACGTTGTTTGTTAAAACCAGGTCCAGATATGTGTCCTTTCTGTCACGATTCTCACCGCGACATCCCGACGGCCAGACGAGGTCGCCCCAGAAGTGCCCGGTGACGGACTTGAACCAGGGTACTTTGCAGTCCTGGGGCTGCTATTTTGCCTCTGAGCCACCATATCAGCTCAAGAGATAGCCAGAAGTCTATATTGCCTTGTACCCAGCACTGGGGGCTGGACGTTATTCTGTGGCTGCTCCAACGATCTCAGCACACCTGTGGCTGATCACCAATTAGCCAGGTATAAGACACTGCCTCTCCCTGAGGGCAGTGTCAGTTCATTGACTCTGGTTCCCTTGTTTGGTTCCTGTTACTCCGTACCTGCGTTCCAGTGATTCTTGTCTAATTCCGGCTTCTGACCTTGGCTTTCCTCCTGGACTACTCTGACCTCTGGCTTCCCTGATTTTGGCTTCCCTTGTCCACGCTTCTGCTAATCCCTGCTGTACTGAGACTTGGCGCACTTTTCCTGGAAAGCCCCCGTGCACAGACTCACAGATCAGGTGGCGTCTTACCTGGTCACCCTGGTCTGTGTCTACTTTGCAAGGGTGAGCGTATAACTCTGCGAGCCAGACTCCCCATCAGGTAAGAACCTGACATAATGAACTGACCATATGGAGTCTGCAGAGTTATACAAATTACTCACCTCCCTGGCTGAACAAGTCTCCAACCTGTCCCAGAATGTTATGGATTTGCAGAGATGTTCATTGGCATTTAAAGGAGCAGTACATCCAATCCCGGAACATACATACCCGGAACCCTATGTCATTATGCCTGACAGGTTTGACGGTTCCCGTTCTGCTTTCCCAATGTTCAAGAAGGATTGTGAGCTACTGTTTGCCCTGAAACCTAGAACCTACGCCACCGACCTTATCAGAGTCCGCTCCGCTATTAACCTGTGTACTGGGCGGATTAAGGCGTGGGCACACCAGAAGCTGCAGGAGAGAAGTACTGTCTTGGACTCCTGGGAGTTGTTCATGTCCGCAATGGACTCTCAGTGCTTTGCATCAAGGAAAGCAACTCCCAAGCCTACTTCAGGTTCTCGCAGAACCCGGTTGCCTAGAGAAGAGGAATTATTTTATGAATACAAGAATCCCATCTCGCTACAGTCTAAACCTACCTCCAAGGACCTGCCTTGTCATCATAATGTCACCCATGTGGAACTTGGCACTCTAGAGGACAAGGAGGAACCCATGGAGATTGGCTTCATCCGCACAAGAACAAGACTGCCATCTAGTGAAAGAGACCGAAGGAGGGCTTGTTGTCTCTGTTTCTATTGTGGAGAAGGAGGGCACTTTATCTCCCACTGCCCTATTCGCCCAACTCGGCCTAAGCCTCTTCAAGTAGGTACTACTCACCTTCATCCTGTTATCCCGGCAACACAGCCAGAAAAATGTCAAGGATACTGTCAGAAGTTTCCACGTTCCGTGACGCAGAAGAGTACCCAGACTACGATGGCTACTGATGCTAGTGTCTCTCAAGAACACATAATCGGTGATCATGAGAATTTACTACCTCCAGAAGACTCTCCTGTTAAAACTGGTACCATCACCACTTCCTGCCTGCCCAAAGGAGAACTACCTGTGGATTGCACCTATGGTAACAAGGTCCACAGAACAGATCTGGAAACGTTTGAAAGGGCTTTGAAAGCCGTGAGCTCTGCTCCTGGTGACTCCCCTAAGAAAAAAAGCTCAGAGAAACTGACTCCTGGGATCAAGGTACTTACCGCCTGCACCAAATCCATGAATAACCTTGACCTCTTCCCATTAGCACCCGAAACTGGTACCATAAAGTCCCAGTCTGTAGACTTTGATTACAAAGACTATCTTAGTGATCCTGAGACCGAAGATGAGGAGTACTATTTCCGGGAAGAACCTGTTCACGCCCGGAGAGCGTTCTTGAAGGGAGGGTACTGTCACGATTCTCACCGCGACATCCCGACGGCCAGACGAGGTCGCCCCAGAAGTGCCCGGTGACGGACTTGAACCAGGGTACTTTGCAGTCCTGGGGCTGCTATTTTGCCTCTGAGCCACCATATCAGCTCAAGAGATAGCCAGAAGTCTATATTGCCTTGTACCCAGCACTGGGGGCTGGACGTTATTCTGTGGCTGCTCCAACGATCTCAGCACACCTGTGGCTGATCACCAATTAGCCAGGTATAAGACACTGCCTCTCCCTGAGGGCAGTGTCAGTTCATTGACTCTGGTTCCCTTGTTTGGTTCCTGTTACTCCGTACCTGCGTTCCAGTGATTCTTGTCTAATTCCGGCTTCTGACCTTGGCTTTCCTCCTGGACTACTCTGACCTCTGGCTTCCCTGATTTTGGCTTCCCTTGACCACGCTTCTGCTAATCCCTGCTGTACTGAGACTTGGCGCACTTTTCCTGGAAAGCCCCCGTGCACAGACTCACAGATCAGGTGGCGTCTTACCTGGTCACCCTGGTCTGTGTCTACTTTGCAAGGGTGAGCGTATAACTCTGCGAGCCAGACTCCCCATCAGGTAAGAACCTGACACTTTCTAATTGGTGCTTGTACAAGTTGTGACATGAAGGTGTCATTTAACAAGTTTAAAAACCTGATTCCCTTTGCTGAACTACTAGTCTCTCTGTCCCAATTTATATCTGGGTAATTAAAATCTCCAATAATTAACGTGTTACCCAGATTTGCAGCTTTCTCAATTTACTCAAACAGCTATTGTTGCTCATCAATATTAACATTAGGTGGTTTATAACATATCCAAACCAATAATTAATTTCCCTTCTTTTGCTGCAAGCAGACATTTACCCATAAAGCTTCCACATTTTCCTCATCAAGTTCCACTTGCTTAAAATTTGGCTTTAACTCATGGTTGACATACAAACATACCCCACCACCTTTTCTGTTTTTTCCTATCCTTCCTAAATATTGTGTACCCATTTACGTTAACTGCCCAGTCATGTGTCTCATCCCACCATGTTTCAGTTATGCCTAGTTTTTTTGTCATGTTATTTAGTGTATGCTATTGCTTCCATTTTCTCCCTCTCCCCCCCCACCCCCCATTTTGTTATTTAGGGTCATTGCATTAGTAAGCAGACATTTAATATCACTTGTCCTTTAGCTTGTAATTTTAGTGAATTTTTATCAATATTACATATGTCCTCTCTGCTGAGCTTGCCCCTCCCCCTTATCCACACCCCTTATACTGAGCTAAAGCCCATCTCCTTTCTGTCATATCTTCATTTTGTCAATTGCTATGACCCTGCCCCCTACTACTAGTTTAAAATCTCCCTCAACCTTCTAGCCATCCTGTCCCCCAGCACTGCAGACTCTCTCACATTTATGTGCAACCCATAACTGCTATAAAGCTTGTAGCCAAGCGCAAAGTCAGCCCAGTGCGCTAAAAACCCCAAACACTCCTTCCTGCACCAATATTTCAGCCACGCATTGCCTCTCTAAAATCCCGCTGCATTTCCACTGTAGTGCATGGCACAGGTTATATCTCAGAGAATACCACCTTGGAGATCCTTGGAGTTTGCTACTTAATTCCCTGAAATCATTCTTTAGGACCTTCCATCTTCATCTAACTTTGTCATTGGCACCAACATGGACCAGGACCGCTGGGTCATTCCCAGCCCCTCCCAATAATCCATCCACTCTATCAGCAACTTGCCGGACCTGAGCACCCGGGAGACAGCAAACTGTCTGTCAAAGTGTCAGATTACCCTATGTACTCTCCTAAGGATAGAGTCCCTTAACACCACAACCTATCCTTCCTTACATTTTCATTCCCACCCGCAGTGGCTCATCTAGTGGCTGTTTTCCTGACAGCCACTAGAGATGCTTCCACTTTGAGAAACTAGTTAAACTGGATTCTCACAGCTAACCTCCTATAGGAAAAACACATTTGGGTCCACCCACAGTTTTGCTTTTTATGGGCATGGAAGCTAGAGGTCTAAAAATTTTAAACACGGTTTTAGGAAACATTTTAACATACGGACTACCTTCCTGTTGCCTCATATGCTCATATATAACTGTTTATATGACATTACCTCACTTTCTACTAGACTTTGTTTTGTATTATACAAACTTTTAATCATGTTTCTATATTTTTATTCATATTTGAGTTCCTTAGTTTAATAATAGAACTACATAGATACAGATGGACAATTGTAATACAACTTTTTTTTTAAGGGAATTGCTGTTTCTTTAGTGCCAGACAGCATTTACACAGATATGCAGTGCTTAAGAGAAATCTCTATTGTAATTTTTATGATGCTTTCCCTATGGTTATCTTGATCCATCTTAATTGGAAATGACTTCACATTTTTTTTCTTCTGGAAATTAAATGTTAAGCTGGAGCTTGTTTGGCATATGCCTTGTTTTTGCATATAACTTATGTAACTTCTGTTATAATTTTAGAAAATAATATATTTTTTTATATTCAATGAGTACTGCAAAGACATTATCTCAAATGATTTCCTTCGTAAATCCTATCATGCTAGCACTTATGGAGCTATTGGAATTTATCACAGTTCATTACAAATATATACAGGGTCAGTACAAAATGCTTTGTGCTAACCTGCTCATTAGCAGGAATATACAGACAAGAGATCACCCAGTGAGAATGAAAATAAGGTGGTTTTGCATACAGCAGAGGATAGGGTTCATTGTAATAAGAACTATAGAAATGTGGAATTCTCTAACTAAAAAGGTTGTCTTATCAGATACTATAGATATTTTTAAAAATAGACTTGAATGTTTATACTCAAGGATCTAATTGATATGCAGTAAACTGGCTGTACATCCAATGAGAAATCTGATTGATCAAAAAGGAACTTTTTCCCTTTTTGTGGCATACTTGGAAGTGCCAATAATTGGGGGTGGGAGCTGCCTTCTTTTGGATCAACAGCATAAAATAATGGGTTTCAAGGCTGTACTTGATAGTCTTCACCCTAGGCCATTATGTAACTATATAATCACATGGTTCACGTAACAACTAAATCAACCGAATATTTAAAGCATACTTGCCTAAAAGCAAAACAAATCACTTATATAGAAATGCAATTTATAAATGCAGTATGCTTGGCTAGTTACTCTGTTTGCAAATGTATAGATTACATAGCCTTACTAGTCCTAATTTTACTTCTATACAACAGTCATAAATGTAACAATTGCAAATATGGGGGTCAGTCTGTTTGGAAAAACGTATAATCATGTTAATGGCCACCGATGAACCTTAAACAATATCAATGCAATCACACCTTTCCAATTCTTTTCCACATTGCTTTGGAGATTGTTGGTTGCATGACAAATGTCTGTATACCTTACATTATTCATAGACAAAGTGTGGAGTTGCACACACCCACAGGGTATGCTTAGACTAAGCAGTCAAGCTTGAGTAAACACAAACTTTATGAAGATGATTTATTAACGAAATAATGAAGTCAGGAGCCAAAATGATTTGTTAGATCTCTGGTGCTATCAATAACCACAGTCTTTAACATATCCAATTTGTTTTTGTTGTTGTTGTTAATATTGCCCTATCACGCTCAAGATCATGAAATAATGATAAATTAAACCTGGTATTAAATAAGTGATGTTTTCTAGCTTGGCAGCCTTGCCAACAGAAAGTGGGTTTGTAATTTTTGGATTGTTAGTGAAAACACTCACGCAATACAGGCCAAGGTTCAAATAAATGTAAAGATTGTAATTAAAGTATGTACTTTAATCTGTGTCTGTTTTCAAAATGTATAATTCTTACCTCCTTGGTCTTTTACACAACCAGGTATGTAAACAGTGCAAACAATGTGCCCACATGCAGCTCCTTGCACAGCCGCCAATTGATGTGCTGTATCCTAAAACTCACGGCATGCATCTGTATGCAAGACAGAGTGATATGACACTGAACCTGCTTGTTGTCAGATGACTCTTTATACCCCATGCATTTCCTGATTCCATCTCAGAAATAGTCATTTTCAGCTATGTTTGATAAAATGTTAGACTACATATAATGATAACAAACCCCTTTTTACCTCATCACCCCACACACACACACACACACACACACACATAACTCTAGTATCAAAAGCTGCATCAGCAATTTGTAAAATGGGGAATGGTCACAATTTATCCATATCATACACATCTTACAAGACTCATCTATGACGTATTATAGAAGACTTTCACAGTTCCTGCAAAATATCTTAAGTTACACAAGCTAAGTTTAGACTTCTTTTGTATACTCACCATTCTGAAGATGTACAGCAGGAGGCATGATTATTAATCTCTGTGTGATTATTATGACTTTCTTGGCAGAGAATTGTCTCCTGGCTGCTAATGGTCACTTAGTATATCAAAAAGAGCCAAGGTCCATGAATCAACACAGGCAAATGTGGTGTAGTCATTCAGTCTAGGAAAGAGTAAGCTCTACATGCAATTAGGGTGTAAATTTCAGGGGCATAATTGGGAGCTGTTTTTAAAGGAATAATTAACTTTGCAAACCTTTCTCTGTGATCTGATACATAGTATATTTCTATATAACCAACTTAATCGTTTTCATGCTGAAATCAGCCATATTGTTTCTACTATGGGACCAATTAATGTATACAATAAACAGATCACATTTAATAGCAATATTTTTTATAGTGCAACAATGGATTATGCTTGCTGGACATGGCAGTATTTTGTGCATGACAGGTTTACATTAATATAATTGTCATTGTCTAATATATATGTCTATAACATTGAGGAGCTAATCAGCTATATAGTAGAGTGAATTGCATCTGAAATGTATGAGAATAAATGTGAGTCGGTAAAGAAAGAAAATGAATGCTGACAATATCAGATGCTACTATACTGATTTTGCAGCAGCCTTCTCCTTATAGAAAGTAAAAGCATCAAGAGACCTAGCTCATACGACCGTACAATACAAAGGACATGGGATACAATTGTACAATATGTAAAACCACAATATATTGAGAAAGAAGATACAATGTATAGATTTCAATCGCATTCACTATGCACATTGCTAATTTAAGTGGTATACCAAGTGCAGTATCTTTAGAGTAAAAATTTATATTTAGATTAGAAAACACAAGATGTGTTAGGTGAGATAAGGTAATAGGACCGCACTATTGAACATATGCAACTCATTTGTATTCCTTTGTGGATTTTGTTTCTGTAATGCTTTGGTGCTTTTGATTGTACATGAGTAGGGAAAATATATTTTCCCGTATGTTCTCGATTTGCAGAGTTTCAGACTATTAAAACATTTGTAAAAATAAAAATATTAAGCACATGTTTTCTATGAAAAGAGGAAATGTGTTGTACTTTTGTACTTGTTTTCTTTCATTTACTGATCGCATTTCTTCTGTCCTATACTTTGAATGCCTACATCTTTTTTCACCTTTGATTCAAAGACGTTGTAGATAGGGAGAATGGTTTTATATCTCCAAGAATGAAGATGTCTGAAGATATCTGTAGCTCTGATGGGAGTTCCTTTCTTCAAGGTTATCTGGTCTGCAAGTGACATTAAATAACACAAAGCAGCAGATTTCTTTAGCACACGCAGACATGATAATGACATTCCTTTTCCTCTTAAGTTTTGTATCTGAATAGAAAGAACATTATTTGCATTTTTGGCCTAACACAAGTAATGTTGTTGAAATTATCCACTGCAGGTTAGAATTTTGAAAAGGTATTTCAAATCAGTATCTCAACAGGCAAACAAAGTAAGTTTGTTGCTATAGGAATGTTCAACGCAATTAGACAGACTTTAATAGTTGTTCTAACATATTATGTTTGAACACAAATAACACAAAATATTCTACAGTAAGAATAAAACCTGAGCTATTGTACAATGAATTCATGCTGTGACAATCTCTAAACCTCTTGAGATGAATTCACTTATAGCTAAGTTGACCTGCGTTTACAGCAAAAAGGAGAAATTATTGGTTTGTTCATTAATACTGGCTAAGCCAATCTTGTGAACTTCACTAATATTAATACTATTGTTAATGGGGAATGTACTAAATTGAGAGTTAAAGGAGTGCACCATTACAAATGATTTTTTTTTAACAATTCAGTATATACAGCCACCAAGAAAACAGACATGTATCTTTGTTTTCTTTGAGGGTGAGGGAGGGGGTATATAAAAAAACAGTTTGCAAAAGCGATGGACCAGCAGCCTTGCAACCCCTCACCTCTTTACCAAGCACAGACTCAGTCTGTTCCAGGGAATACATGGATCAGAGGCTTTGCAATTAGAAGTCTCTGTGTTGGAGCCACCAACATGCCTGCATGCGTATGTGATTGTGACCCTTCTATGTAAAAATTTAAATTTACACTTTTTTTTCATAAACTGTCATAAATATGACACGCTCAAGATAAATAAAGCACTTTACAAGCCGAAGTGCTTCATATGTGTGAAGTGTTCCTTTAAGTACAATGCAGCTATAATTGAACTATTACATGTTAACCAGCAGAGATTGCATACATATGAATACAGTACCAGTAGAAGCATCGCTTGGGTAACTTATTCATTAGCAGGACTGTCCAAAGGAAAAACGATCACCCATGTAGACTTGAAGAAACTGGATTTTGCCTACAGTAAAGGAACAATTTCATTGTCATAATTATAATATTTTAAATTCTGTAGAGGTGGTTTCATCAAATGCTATAAAAATAATCAGCATGTCAAGGAACAATATAGTGGTTAATATGAGTGTTGATGTCAGCCGGGGGGAGACCTAATGCTCATGCATGGTAATGGACGCACGTGCGCATTAGACCTCCCAATAGGAAAGTGCTATGCAATGCTTTCCTATGGGGATTCAGGCAACGCTGGAGGTCTTCATGCATTGCGTGAAGACGTCCAGCTTTGTTTATGAACCTGGAAGTCCCTCTAGTGGCTGTCTGATAGACATCCACTAGAGGAAGACTTAACCCTGCAAGGTAATTATTGCAGTTTATAAGAACTACAATAATTACACTTGCAGGGTTAAGGGTGATGGGAGTTAGCACCCAGACTACTCCAATCGGCAGAAGTGGTCTGGGTGCCTGGAGTGTCCCTTTAAGTGTTTCATGAGAATTTGTGGATTTGCACATGATGGAAATGGAAAATGGGAACTGGAATGGGACTACTTCATAACTAGAAAATGTTGTCTTAGATTTAGATTATCATACACTATAATGCCAAGGATTCAAAGTTTTAATAGTGTGTACCCTAGTCATGAATATTCTGATTGGTTATTATATTATTAAAAACATAAAAACTTTCTTTCTTAATTTTTTTCTAGGTCAATATTGGTATTCTTATTGCAGTTACCAGAATTATCTCCAGAATTAGTGCTGATAACTACAAAGTCCATAGGGATGCCAATGCTGTCAAGTAAGTACATGACATTGATGTTGAGACATGTAACTCGTGGATTTTCTCATATATAGTTTAACCATTTATGTGAGCAAAAAAAAGTTAATTAATTTTCTGTGTCACTCATTCAGTGAATGAAATTTTAAAGGGAACTAATACCTGACGTCAACATATATTGATAAGATCCCTGTTAATCCCATCACAAAGAACAAAAGATTGCACAGAATTTAAATTTAATTCCATTACTTGATTTGCTTTACTGATTCCTGCAGCAAACAATTCAAAAGTGTTGCAGTATATTAGGTAGGCAATTAAGGTACATTTCCATTACACACTGACAGATTCACACATACACTGAAAGACAAACACACTCACAAATTAATATTTCTTGTGGTTCTATTTTTTTTTTTCAGGCCCCTTCAGGCTGCTATCTACTTTACAGAGTTTTTTGGAGCCCTTTCTTGGGGTCCAATGGCATCACTAGTGAGGGCTGTGAGGAGCAGGAAGAGCATCAGTACTCTCTTACTGCTGCTGCTGTCTGGCTCTTTCTTCCCCCGGACACACTGTATTTTGGCAGAGTAGGCAAATGCCGTCCAGGTAAGCAGATGCCTACTCTGCCCTGGTTAGGGAGTGCCCACATTGGGGGAACTTAAAGTGTCCAACTGGCCAACTCATGGGCTCCTTGTGACAGTAATCGGCCTGCTCCTTGCGGCGCCCCCACTTTGTTGTGTCTGGGAGGTTTGCACCCTGCCCGGGATCGGCCCTGCTCTAATCTTAATCATGTCTCTAAACCTCCAACCCCTTTTTACTTAACATTTATTTACTTAATATTTATTGGGTATTACTGACTTGACCCCAACCCCCTTAAGTGTTACATCTAAGCCTAATACAAAGTAATAAACTTACCTGGAATCCAGCTGCTACATCCAAAAAATATTTCTCTGCCTGGAAGGGAGAAGCCCATTACATCTGTCAAAAGCACGCTGTGAGCGCTTATGAAAGACGGAATTATATCACAGATTTAACATTAGGCAGCACAAAATAGAGTTCTGCCTAAGACACATGTGCTGCAGGTGTATCAAGCTGCAGAACAAAAGTTATTATATCTCTTGATGTTCAGAGTTTCAAACACATTCTGACAATCTAGCAAACTAGGCCATAAATGGCATACTATGCAGAGAGTGTTGTTACGGTATACTCTGCATAGTCCTAGTGCCCTGAGTTAAGCTATGCTGAGTTCTGCTCCCTGGTGTCCTCAAAAATGGTACACCAGATAACAAAGGTGGTACATAGGGACAGGACCTTGAATTTGGAACTGTCTCGTCATTGAGAGGCTTGAATGTATTTCAGGTTAGTGAAACTGTATATTATGTAAGTATGTGTGACATTTAGAGTAACCAGTTTTAGAGTGTAAATTCTCTGTGTATTTGTGTGAGTTTGTAGTTTCCCTATAGTATGTGAATACAAATGTGTGCAAAATCAAGGTAGTATTTCTGTGTGTTGTATTTTCATTAAAGATAAAATGTAAAAATGTACACACATCTTTCTTACCAATGTCCATCAAAATACTAAATAATGAAGCTGTGATTTTTTTTTATTTCACTGAATGTAAATGTGTTTATAGGTTCAAGTCCTTTTAAAATGTCATAGCACTTTTACGTTAAAACCATTGTCATAAAAATATTTGGAGGCAATTTGGAGGGCTTTAATATTCTATGTAAGATACATCATAACCTTTCCCTTTGTGCCTTCCACATAAACAACTCTTTAAAAAAAATCTAATTAAAAACCAGATTATGGCCTCTGAACACACAATATGCGACCTTCATAATAAATATCGGCTTGTGAAAAGACTTTCTCCCTAATATCTGTTTTGTTTGTTGATGAAAAAAAGTGTTTAACGAAGCTGAGCAGCCTCTGACAGGAGAACAATGGCACAACACAAAAACAAAATAATGAAATTACAGAATAAATATTGAAGATATTATATTACCAGAGAGCTTGAGGACAGATGACAAAGACAATGTATAGTTTTGGATAATACCTATGAATATCACAGCAACGGCTGAGATAACCAAGAAAAAAAAAATCTTTATTTTCTTTTTAAAGTTATTATTATTATTATTGATCAGGTCACATAAATAAGGTGTAATGCAAGTCTGTAAGACCCATCAGACTATGGACATAACTTATTTTATACACCTTTGATGGGGAACCTTAGCAGATGTTAATAGCTATGAGGTGCCAAGGCTTACCATCACTATAAATATTATTTCTCCTTCAATTTCAGATACCTTTTTTTCCCCCATTGTGTTCTTAGTCTAAGCTATTAGTGAATTATCTTTAAAACTACATTTTAAAATAACTATTTTGTTTCATCAATACCACTATTAGTTTCTAACTACTGTGAGCGCTTGTCTTCATTTTATTAAACTAATTTATTTATAAAATATTTTACCAAGAAGGATACATTAAGATTTCTGCAGTTTTCAAGTACCGTATTTTTCGCTCCATAAGACGCACCTCACCATAAGACGCACCTAGTTTTTAGAGGAGGAAACCCAGAAAAAAAAAATATTCTGAACAAACTGTTCCATAGTGTTTCTTACCATGGGACAGTTTGTTCAGAATATTTTTTTCTCCCCTGTCCCATAATGATCTTTAACCCCCCTTTCCTCTGTCCCATAGTGATTGTTAACCCCTCCTCCCTGTCCCATAGTGTTCTTTAACCCCTCCTACCCTTGTCCATTAGTGTTCTGATCCCATAGTGTGTCCCCCTCCCATTGTTCCATAGTGCACTTTCCCTCCCATAGTGTCTCCCCCTCCCCTTCTCCCATAGTGTCTCCCCCTCCCCTTCTCCCATAGTGTCGCCTCCTCCCCTTCTCCCATAGTGTCCTCCTCCCCTTCTCCCATAGTGTCTCCCCCTCCCTTTCTCCCATAGTGTCTCCCCCTCCCTTTCTCCCATAGTGTCTCCCCCTCCCTTTCTCCCATAGTGTCCCCCTCCCTTTCTCCCATAGTGTCCCCCTCCCCTTGACCCATAGTGTCCCCCACCCCTTCTCCCATAGTGTCCTCCTCCCCTTCTCCCATAGTGTCCTCCTCCCCTTCTCCCATAGTGTCCTTCTCCCCTTCTCCCATAGTGTCTCCCCCTCCCTTTCTCCCATAGTGTGTCCCCCTCCCCTTAACCCATAGTGTCCCCCTCCCCTCGTCCCATAGTGTCTCCCCTCCCATTGTCCCATAATTACTTACCTGTCTTGGAGCGTGGGCCGGCTTCACAGCGCGCTCCGCCGTCCAGGAACTTCTATTTCAGGTTCCGGCGGGACTGAAAGGAAGTGTGCACACTGAGTGTGCACTTCCTTTCAGTCCCTCCGGAAACCGGAACCTGAAATAGAAGTTCCTGGACGGCGGAGCGCGCTGTGAAGCCGGCCCACGCTCCAAGACAGGTAAGTAAATCTTCACATTCGCTCCATAAGACGCACAGACATTTCCCCTCACTTTTGAGGGGGAAAAAAGTGCGTCTTATGGAGCGAAAAATACGGTATGTCCTGGGTTCACAAAACATTGCATTGATACAATACTGTACAATAAATACAAAAACAACATTAATGCGCAATACATACAAAATTTAGAGATGGATCTCTTAAAGGATTTTAGGCTTGGGGAAGATTTGAAAGTGTGAGGGAAGTCATTCCACAATTGTGGTGCAATTGCTCTGTACGAAAAAGAAGGATTGAGCCACTTTCTTTTTGTATTGAGGTAGACTAAATAAAGTGCTGGTACTGGATTGGAGGTTGAAGGGTGCGTCTGGATTCCAGCGACAGCCAGTTTAGTACTTTTAGCATGTCTCAATGGTGGGTCCTGTAATTACATTGTAGTACAAAGCGGCAGAACGGGTTATACAATGTATTAAGCTTATTTAGGTGAGTTTATGGTGCAGCTGCATATACTACATCCCCATAATCAATGATTGGCATCTGCATTTGCTGTACAATCTTTTCATTTACTGTAGGGCTTAGGTAGGACTTGTTTCTGTACAGGGCACCTAGTTTTAAATAAACTTTTGATGCAAGTTGTTCTATGGGGAGGCCAAAAGATAGATTGGGGTCTAACAAAAAAAAAGTATTTGAAAGAGTGGACTACGGTCAGTGTACTATTTGATTTTGATTTAAAACATAGATGGGAATTTTGTAATTTGTGTAATTTAGGTACTGTTCCAAAGAGCATTGTTACAGTTTTGTCAGTGTTTAGGAAGAGTTTGTTTTTTGTGATCCACTTTTTTACCTTTGTGAACTGGTCTTGGAGCACAGCCTTTTTCGCTTTTTTCGAGCGGTGTTGAGACATCCTTAAGGGTGTTGTGGATGAAATTGGGGCGGTTTGTGCATATTAAAGCTGTTTACTTGGCTTTTAGTGAGCCTTGTCGGCGGAGCTCGCTCAGATCACGACCATCGGGCCACGCCCCCTCAGCGTCAGGTATTTTTGCGGTTAGCCACGATTCAGAGAGCACAATGATTTTGGTCTTGTAATGTGAACACCATGCTTGCAGTGCATCAAATTTTGCAGTGCACAGAGAGGCCTTTTTTTGTCTGAAAGGCTATGAATGGAAGCTGTTGGGGGACCAGGGTTAGACTCTATATCATTTGCAAGGGCAAGTAACACGAGTAATAGGAATTTAGACACAATCTTACTTTGGTAGTATTGCAATTGTAGGGTTTTATACTTTTGTGGGGTGAAGGTGAGAGGGCTTTATTTCAACACTTTTCACCAGCACTAAGCAGATAAATTACAGCAGCATAGCAGGCATGATGTATACGAATTTGTTTCTTAGTTTGTGGTGAGTGGTGCTTAAAAGGGTGGTGGCAGGAACATAACAGGACTGTGAAGACGGTTACAAGGAATATTAACATGGTAAATTTGGAGCCATGAACAGGAGGGGAGGAGGTGAAAACAAAAATGAAATAGGTTACAAATAATGCATATATGGTGAGGAAGTAGTACTTACACTACACATATGGCCAGGTACAGAACACAAACATCTCATGTGCATACAAATTATTACTGTAACAAAGCAATGCAATCATAGGTTTCACATTCGAATCGTATGTAATTGAACATTGCTCTCTATATCAACATAGTTTGTAATGCATAACAGAGCTATATTACCAGGATATATATTTTTTATTCTTCTGGATGTGTTAGTTTGTTTAGTATTTTAATTGGTTTTCCACTGGGAGTTCAATGCCTGTTTGCTGTCACACTGTATAGTTAGTTATTTAGAGATATGACCTGATATTTCTGATTCCAACAACTGACATTCATTGCTTTTACAAGTAAGATTATAATTGGAGCTTTGTAATTAGCTGTGGCATTTGTAATAATGAATTGTCGATTTTAGAAACCAAATGTCTTTTAACTATGGTAGGCAATGTCTACTGCAATATATTGTAGTATATCTTATAAAGCCCTAAGCATATTTATGTTTGTTTTATTTGACAGTCTACTGAATACCCTTCCACAATTGGGGTAGACCATACTTCATTAAAATGCTTGCTGTGTGCTATCCATTTTTTTAATGTTTTTTTTCCCCTCATTTTTGAATATGACACATAATTTATTCTCCAGGCCAGTAGGAGTGAGATTGTATTGTTTGCTTGCATGATGGTCCTGTCACACTTGAACATTCTAACTGACTCTGACGAACTCCAGGACAAAACATCTTGGATGCAATGGTGGATATTTCTTGGTGTTTTTTTATGCTTTGGAAGGCACAGTTGTATTTATCTAAATGTAAGCGAATAAATGCATGTTAACATAACCTCCTTTTTAATGTGTTGCTGCACACGTAAAATACCATTCAGCTCTTTTCATTCTGATGTTGTCATGCAGAAGCTCAATTCAGAGATACTTTTAATCTGCCTCCAATGGAAAGGGCACATCTTGTAGTGGTCATCTGATCCATATGCCTGAGACAATGGGAGACTGTCCCCAAAGCAAAGAGTGTCCTTCAGAGCAACATTCTGGACATCCAACATGATCCAACATGATCCAGTGAAAATTTCTTAGGAGCATGATTTGGGAACTATGGCTTGCTGGATCAGTGTACAGTTAGTACTGTTCATCTTTTGGCTTAGGATTGGTCAATTGTCATGTTTTTTACTCTTGGTAGATTGCCATGGCTCATCATCCTTATATCCTGATTCTAATGGTATTCGGTGATTCTTATTTGCATATTTATAATTGGAGCTTTGTAATTAGCTGTGGCATTTGTAATAATGATTTGTCGATTTTAGAAACCAAATGTCTTTTAACTATGGTAGGCAATGTCTACTGAAATATATTGTAGTATATCTTATAAAGCCCTAAGCATATTTATGTTTGTTTTATTTGACAGTCTACTGAATACCCTTCCACAATTGGGGTAGACCATACTTCATTAAAATGCTTGCTGTGTGCTATCCATTTTTTTAATGTTTTTTTTTTCCCTCATTTTTGAATATGACACATAATTTATTCTCCAGGCCAGTAAGAGTGAGATTGTATTGTTTGCTTGCATGATGGTCCTGTCACACTTGAACATTCTTACTGACTCTGACGAACTCCAGGACAAAACATCTTGGATGCAATGGTGGATATTTCTTGGTGTTTTTTTATGCTTTGGAAGGCACAGTTGTATTTATCTAAATGTAAGCGAATAAATGCATGTTAACATAACCTCCTTTTTAATGTGTTGGTTCCTGGCTTGTGGATCGTTGAAAGGGGAAGATGTTTGGAGTATCCATCCGATACAAGAATTTGGAATTACACAAGTGTGCTCTTGCCTAAGTGTGAGTTGCCAATTTGTATGTACTAGACACAGTGTCACACATTTATAGACTATTTTTTTTCTTGTTTGTAGATTATTTCCCCTATGAGATATATTTTTATTGCAATGAAAGATGAATTTCAGGTATTTCATATTCCCATTTAGGAAAGTATATACGTTGTATGGTATACCTTATTTACACTGCTTTTTGTGAAGATTTATTTATTATATTTGTTCACCAATCTGTTAATATAAGGAGTGATTATCGTGGTTCTATATAGTTGTATATTTCTTCTCAATAGGTTTTTTTAGACAATTCTGTTTTTTTTTTATATTCAAAACCATTTCTTTCAATTTAGTTCTTTCCCTGCATGATACAGCCTTTCTAATGAAACACCTTTATTTAACAAATCATTTACAATGGAAACAGCTGGGAGACACAGTCAGTGTCTTTTGACATTAAAGCTTATATAATAATTTCAGTATCTTCCTTCTATATTATCAACTCAGAGTGGGAATTCTAGGCTGCTGTCTAATAGAGCACTGGGAATCGGACAAAATGTGAATACAAACATATGTTGAAACTAAACTCAAAATAAAAATCTTAATCTTATGGGATGGGGCATAACTGCTAAGTTTGAAGGGCGCAAGTTTTGTGTACTCATGTAAGTTAGATAATTTTAAAGCTAGTTCTGGCTGATAGTGTAAACTCTGCTGGCATCTATTATACTTAGTGGTGCCGCATTACTTCGAAACCAATAGTTATATTAGGCTACCAAACATGAGGTCTGGTCTTGACAGCCAGCTGGGTAAGCTGCAAATCCTTCACTCTGCCTTTTACTGACTATAGTGATATGACATCATGATGTCCATTTACCCCTTTTTTGGACTGGTGGGGTTATCCCAGTCCTCTCTGTGACTCAGAACTCAGTTCTATTTTAAATCTTAGGGTTATTTACTCTGTGTCTGGATGTGACAGATATGATTTTAATTCTCCTGGTGGGGATTGACACACTTTCATCTTCACTGTAGAATGATCTACTGACCTTTTAAGAGTTGTGCTTGCAATTTGTGGCCAGGTTGTATTGCTGCACACGTAAAATACCATTCAGCTCTTTTCATTCTGATGTTGTCATGCAGAAGCTCAATTCAGAGATACTTTTAATCTGCCTCCAATGGAAAGGGCACATCTTGTAGTGGTCATCTGATCCATATGCCTGAGTCAATGAGACAATGGGAGACTGTCCCCAAAGCAAAAAGTGTCCTTCAGAGCAACATTCTGGACATCCAACATGATCCAACATGATCCAGTGAAAATTTCTTAGGAGCATGATTTGGGAACTATGGCTTGCTGGATCAGTGTACAGTTAGTACTGTTCATCTTTTGGCTTAGGATTGGTCAATTGTCATGTTTTTTACTCTTGGTAGATTGCCATGGCTCATCATCCTTATATCCTGATTCTAATGGTATTCGGTGATTCTTATTTGCATATTTCCAGCAGCTGGTCCCTTAGTTGATTGCTATTTATTTTTTTTCTTTCATATTTGATGTAACTTGCTTTGCACTACCAGGGTTATATTGAGGCAGTCTAGAATCCCTTATACATGACCAGCCTTAAGCTACATTGTCTTTATTTTTTTGTCTCATCGCCAACACAAAGGCTACCAGAAGGGAATTTTGCAATGTTGGTTCTGTGAATACTTACTACTTATAAAATGTGGCTTTGTGTTTTTATTCTTAGACTTCCATATTGTGTAGTGTGCTACTGCAAATAAAGAGTGGCAAAACATCTTTATCTATTCTTGTTTTTAATCCTCAGGTTGACTAGTACATCTCTAAAATGTTTTTTGAAGAAGAGATGTTCCAAGAAACATAACAGAATTTATTCAATAAAGCTTTACTTGGAATTATTCTCCAAGTCAAATGCGTTTGCCACTTATCTATTTTGAACTAGTATGTGAATTTTACCATGAGTAAACAATGCAAAATTTAGACCAACATAATGGATTTGTAAATCTTTTCAAATTTGTTTAAAGTCACATCTTGGCAATTTCAACCTGAATGTTCATATCCCTTTTAACTGCTATATTATCTAAAACATGAAATACATAGTAAGTTATGCTTCTCAAATAAATAACATTTTGTGGCTTTGTCTAATGTGAATTGTGAAGAACTGGGAATTCACCAATATGTAAAAAAAAAATGTTTAGTTTGAGAATTTCTCCAATTTTGCTATTTTAGAAAATAAACCCCTTTGGTCTCAAACAATTACTGCTAAATGTATGGTACCATGGTAATTCTAATGCATCTGAATATATATATATATATATATATATATATATATAATTTTTTAAATTTTTTTGCAATTCAGTGTTCCATGACTACATTTAAACGGTTAATCTACCAAGTTCAAGTTAGAACTATACTAAAAGTGCTGTCCAGTATGCAGTATTTTCACTGCACATCTCATTAGGGTCTTGCGATGAACTGCCAACACTTATTAAGTATTTTTTCACCATCTTCTCAAAGATGGCTAGTGAAGAGAAACAAATCTGTATCATTTATATAAGCTGTAGACTTTAGAAAGCAATGGAGCAGAAATGATAGGTATCACAATCAGCCATGAAAAAGCAATTACAGCATCATTAAAAAGTTTCATATACATTTTTTGGCCTGCTTTAGCTTGAGGTTTGAGGGTTTTTTATAAAAAAAATTTCAATTAATTTGTTGGAACAGATGTTCATGCAAGAACATTTGTCAGTGTACGTCTGCTATTAAAATGCATATTTCAACATCCTTTTAAATTTAAGTTCATATTCTTTAACATGAATACAAATATAGCACATGCAGTGGTTAGTATGTCCTACAATTCCATGAATCAGTGCATTTTAGGCACATTGAATTATGGGAGCACATGGATGTATTGTCCAAACTCCAATAGCAGACCCAACAGTAGGGTACTACTTGCTAATTCTAAGCAAGTAAAATTGTAAGTACAATTTGCAATTCCCAGCTTAATATATTTTTGTTAGAGAGAAAAAAGACCACATGCTGGTAAAGATTGCCAGTAGGTGGCACTCAAGCCAAAATGTAGAAATCCCTACGTAATTAAAATAATGCATTTGAATAAAAGGAAATTTAAGAATACAATGTATGAAACTTTGATAATGTATTTCAACTGAGCTTTAAATGAAAAACAAAGACATGTTACCACTAAAATAAGAGTATCCAAAAATACAGATCTGTTTATCTAATGTACTATGATAATTCATTACAGAATTGCCAAGTAATTTATTTTACTCTGATGTTCAAATATCTCCAAAGAGAGTGTTAATCGAACTATTTTTATTCACACCTCACAGCTTCTTTTTATTGTTTATAGTTGCTGCAATACAAAAAACAGGTATGTAACTTTAGACTGGTGCCTTTATGTGGACATTGCTGTCCCTCTTACATCTCCAGGTATTGGCCAGAATGGCGTAGGCATGGTCATGCCATTTTTATAGCCCTATCATACTAAATGAAACCTTGAATGTATCTTCTTCTATATTGTAGTAGAGCAGAAATTAATTCATTTAAATAAAAATGTTTTTACATTTAATATTCAGCATCTGCATTTCTTGCATACCCTAGTGTTATTTATTTCTTAAGAAAGTATATTAAGCATTCAACATCAACACATTTGGTCAAGTGTATGTCATATATGCTAATAATTCCCCAGTACGTTACAATACATGCATACAAGATTTGCTAATGAGGCTTTTATTATCAGGATTTCTCTGAGCTGCTAAGAATAGCTTTCCTAACTAGAAGTCAAGAGCTGAGAAATGTGAGAGTCATATCAATTTACAATCCCACTCTCTCCCATGCTGTGCAGATCAGCCGTAATGCATGCTAAGTATGCAGATTACAATATTATCTCGATTCAAGATGGCAGAAAACAGCACTGATACTACTGTCTTTATTTATGGTCTGCACTATCTTGAAGAAAACATGTGGTGCAAGAAAGGCTTTAAGAGATTGTAAATGGTTTAGATCTCTAAAGGCTACACAAAAAAACTAAATGTTGGCTCTGAAAACAGAATACAGTAGGAAATAGAAAACAAAAATTAAAAATGTTTTTCATACACTTTGAAACTTTGGCCAAAAATATATATTTTCTCTTTAAATTTTGACCTGTACTTTAATATATAAGCCTCGTACAGGATAACCTGCAAATTTGCTTAAACATAGAGAAAATTTGTAGCAAAAAGAAAAATAGGTTGTTAAAGGGCATAGTTTAGACACAGATAGAATTGTAGTGCATAGAAAAAAGATTTTACAGATTTAGGTTCAAATAGCAAAGACATGACCACTTCTGTATTTGAGATTAGTGAGTTTGAGAATTATTGAATTAACTCCCTTAAGCCAAAACTGCAGTGTGTAAAAATATTACATACAAATTGTTAAGTACCATCAGTAATAGGCAAGATTCCTATCTGATGATAAAATCTTCAAGACATTTGAAAGATACCTCCTGTAAAAAAACTATCCACTACCTTACTGATGGGAATTGTGTAAATTCTTGATAAAGTGCCTACTTCCTTGTAAAAGTATAGTAAAGTTGCTATTCTAAAATCATATGGATTTCTGTCAGAAAAAATAAGAAAATAGTGAGGTACAAAAGACTGGCCAATGCTTGACTATTTTATCCTGAATGTTTCATTCAGATTAAATTTTTCCACAATTCAGACTTTAAACCCCACACTGAAGATGTTATGTGTTGTAGCACTGTTAAAACACCAATAGTAAATAACCCACAGGTTCAACAAGGTAGATTGTTAAATGTAGATTTATCGGAAACAGAAACACAAAATAAACATACAATACTTTGGCCCACAGGATTTAATGACGTTTGAGTGCTGAGATGTATACACACATATACTGCCACACACACACACATGAAAACACTTTGCCCTAAGTGCATGGGCCACTCAATAGGCACCCTGAGCGTGCTGACCCCGGTGCAGCTACAGGTAGTTCCACCAATGACCTTTACAGAAACAGTTTATATGAACTGAACCTCTGAATTCCCACTCAGCTTATCACATCAACCTTTACATCAATAACAAACACAATACCAGGTTTTCTTTCAACAATGATTCCCATAATAGAGCTGGAGTATATTTTAGTGCTGCCATGTTGCAAAAAATATATTGCAGTTTTCAGAACCATAAACTAGATTCCTGCTGTGAAGGAAATAGGAACTAACTCACAGGAATTATAAAACAAAATAAACAAGACCGACATACAGCCAGAAAGACAGACATCAAATAGTAATGCCCATATGTGTCTCTTTGGCTGTTCTCTTCCTTCATTCCATAGGTTTACCATCTCTCCCACCAGTTTAGTTTAAATTGCTTTCAGTGGCTCAGTACATACAGAAAGGTAGTGGCTAGTCCAGGAGTACATTGTGTGAAACGGTTAGGCCTATGCTGCAGAGAGTAGCAAAATGTGGGTATTTTGTTTAGTAAAAATTAAATAGATTTGAGCAATAACAAATATATCATGAGGTCCAATGACTAAAGAGCCCATCGTGACCATTAGAACTAAATGAGAACTTCTTAACTCTGTTTTTGTAAAACATAAAACCTTTACACACATGCATGAGATTTATGCATGTCGTGTACCTTTATGAAGAAGTCTACTGTAAGCCTCAGCGAAGAACAAACACATATAGTCTATGGTTCCATAAAAATGAGTTAAAAAGTTTAATAATTGGGTTAATCTCTAAACAGTATGAGTTAACCACTGACTTATTAAATATTGACCAAACAAGCAGAAAACTAAATCCAAGATTTATTGCAGCTTGTATATTTAGACCTACAGTTGTCAACTACCTGTTTAGGAAATAAACCTCAAAGCTTTTTCCTCTGAGCATTTAGGATTAGTTACAGAATTGCTTATGCAGAAAGTAAAACATTAGCATATATCAACCATCTCTACGTATCCCAAAGTGCAATAACATCCCTAGTTGATGTTTCATGTATATATAATTTAATTCATCTGATATAAAGTATGTTAAGATCTTTTAATGTCTCAGAAGCTAGTCATTATGCTAACAAATAGTGTATGAAAAACTGTTATTTTTGCTTAGGTCTGACATTTTCATTACATTTTATAGCAATAGCTAAGAACCCAACAAACGTAAAACTGTTTATATGTTAGGGAAAGGTTTAAGATAATTGTGATGAAACGCTAAGTTGAAAACCATAATACATATCTTGAGTAAATTATCTAAATATTGTTGTCTAATCAAGAATTGGACAATGGGTAGACCCAGAATTGGTCAATGGGTAGCAACTAAAGTCTAATTATTGTTCACATAAGCCACAATAGCCAAGGCTGTAGTAAATTTGAGCTAAATAAATTGCATTGTGGTAACTCATATGCTAAAGTGAAATATATCAATAAGGGAAGATAGGCAGTTGGGTGTAGCAATCACATTTGTTTTTTAATTTTAATTTTTTTTTTTTCATTTTGAGAAAAGTAGAATATTTGGTATATAACTAGAGATTTAACAAGCCCTGGTGCAAGAATTGATTAAGGGATCCCTATACTATTAATATAGGTACCTTCTTGAAAGACATAAGTGCCAACCTTAGCTAGCCCTTGTGTGTCAGTGTGTGGCAGTGACAAACCCTGGGATGTATGGCCCTTTAAAAAAATAGTTGGGCTTATGGACTTTTATTGGACTAGTGCTGGCCCTTTAAGCACAGTATACGGGCATCTTGAGACTTTTGGAACAATGCCCCTTTAAGACTGTTTCCCCAGACCTTTAAAATACGTTGTGAATGTCCTTTTCTCATATGGTTCGGTAATTGGGGCTTACCAAACCAATTACCGAACAGGCGGACCATACGCAAGTGGAAGTGTGCAGGCAATTTACCTCCCAGGCTGGTGGTTAACAGCGGGTTAATTGCCGACCGCTGGGTCGCTGCTGTTCGTACAGTCGAACATGTGCCGGCGGCCATCTTTATTTAGTTGAACGCGGTCAGTGATGTGTGCAGGCAAATTCATGGAACTGAAATCGGCTACAAAACAGCACGAACACCGCTGACCCTTACCTTCTCTGGAACTTTGATATAAGCAGCAATAAACTCTCAGTGGAGTCAGTTCTTCTTCCCCCTCAATCTAGAGTTCTGTCTTTTATTGGGGTAACCAGATATACAGCTAATCACACTAGCTCTTTTAAGAGCTTCCTCACCTGGATGAAGACTGGATGCTGAGAATACCCCTCACTCATTGGGAGAAGGACACCCTCCAGCAGTGGAAACCCCTCTACTCCCCGGGGTAACCGCTAAAGTGGCTATATTGAAAAAGATATGAAATATCTACAAAAAAAACTGAAAAAGTAAAACAGATGTAGGAGATTTTACAACCTTGTATCAGCATTGTAGATCCCATGTAAATGGCAGGATGTTCCGTTGTGACATGACTACATTTATTTCTCAAAGTATTCAAATCTGGGAAGTGGCTATATGCTAGGTCCCTAAGATATTAGGAGAGAAGTCCGCATAGTATGCAAAGGTGTGACTAAGCCTTGTTAACTGCCTTGTTATTATATTTTGTCACTGCTCTTATCAGTCTTTAATATTGTTTGGTGCTCATGTCAATATCTCAAAGATTAATAACATGAAATATGTTTGTTCTTGACTTGACTCAGGGAACAGACTCAGAGAATACTTAACATCTTCAAGGTTAGTGAATGGAACTCAGGTTATTAATAAACTTAAACAAGTCTGACCAAGCTGAAAAATTTAAATTTTTTATTATATAAATGGTAAATATATGATTTGCCCACAAGGGGTCAGCTAGTTGTAGTGAGCTTAAAATTTATGTATTAAAGTCAGCATGTTTTAGCTGGACACATCCTCTGACATCAGTTAAGGTTTTGTTTTCTAAGTATGTTTTGTATAATTTTTTATCAGGTTAGTTGTCTACTTACCATTTAGCAAACATATGACTTAGTCAGCATTATCATCTAATGGAACTCGTTAGTCTGCAAATTCGCATAACATTTTGCAAAACAATAGAAAAATCACTGCAGAATGAGCTATAAAGAATAGACTTCTAAAGGTATAATTTTAATCAGATTAATTCAATACAGCCACGTTTTATGAACACACTATTGTATGGAGGATTATATTAAATTGGGTTTATTCCCTAAATTGTGGTAAATATAACATTGAACTGCAAAATGTAGGTAAAATATACTGGTCTGGAAAATTTACCTAACTCAGAAGCAGTCACAGTTTGGATGCTTTAGCCTGAATTTTGTAATTTGATTCTCAATTTGCCACAAATTTATTGTTCTGTGAATAAAAAACCTTGAGTGTTGTATACATAATTATATAAGTAATGTTGGATTTATTTAAGCTCACTTATAACAAAATATATGTTTTGGTGGCCATGCTGATTCATTGCATTACAGCATATATATAATGCTGACACAGATAATTATACCTATAGAAAAACATGTTGTAAAGATATCTGGCATGTCCATATTTTATGTTTCTGTCATGTTTTTCAGGAAAGTCAAAGATTTTGTTTCTAAATAATTAAATGTATATAATCTTGGAGTTATATTTTAGTACCTCTAGATTCTTGTACTTTGAACTTTATTAGAGTCATAAGACAGAGTAGAATGTTTAAAAGTTTTTACATAAACTGCTTAAATAGTCAGAAATGTGACTTTACTTCCAAGAATGATAATAAATCTGTATTATTCTGCCCTCTTTTAAATTAAGCAAGATCATTTACATGTCATGTTGGATTTATTACATATTTGGTTTTTGGCAATTTGACAATTACGGTAATATTTCTTACGTTATATGCCATTGGCACATAGTTTTATTACATGTGCTACAGTAAAAAAATTAATATTTCCTATCATGGTTCCTATCATAGTTTCCATTGAATAAAATCTTCCTGAATTACCTGGACTTCTGATTGTGTATTATTTTAACTAAGAGAGTAGAATTACATTTAGAATCTGTGGCAGACTTATGCAACGTATGGTCATATACTGTAAATAAACTCCCATTATTTTTGCCTATGTTTTTAAAGCGACTATTACATTCTGTGAGCTTTGAAAGTGAAGTTTAGTGAATGAATGAGTGTGCTGGATCTTTGTGTTTTATATATTTACATTATATATATATATATATATATATATATATATATATATATATATATATATATATATATATATATATATATATATATATATATATATATATATATATTCTTCAAATACATGTCTTGGTCAATGTTTCGGATCAGACTTATCTCTGGTCCTTTATTAAGGAGGACCAGGGATAGGTCTGGAATGTTGGCGGTACATAAATAAAAGGCTTTTGCATTTTTCACGAAGCAAGACCTGTGAGTGCCCACGTTCTCTGGATATATTTGAAGATTATATATGTGTTCCTATGTGACTGCAGCACCAGGGCATTGAAGGATTTATGTGCACATTTTGCAAATAGGAGTTCAGCAAGTGCCCTCAAACTTATGTTTTTTCTATATAGATAGAAAATAAATGGAGCACTCCTTGGGAAAAAAAATTCAAAATGTATTAAAGTGTACAATTAACGTTTCGACCCTCCTGCGTCTTTATCAAGATCAAGATCTGATCTTGATAAAGACCCAGGAGGGTGAAACGTTGATTGTACACTTTAATACATTTTGAAATTTTTTTGCTGAGGAGTGCTCCATTAATTATCTATCTACATATGCGCTGGAAGCACCCGGTTGGTCCCTGTTGAATAGTTATATCGTTAATGGTGAATGCCTGAGTCGTGAGTTTGTTATATATATATATATATATATATATATATATATATATATATATATATATATATATATATATATATATATACACACCTTGTTATATGGGGGAAAGTAAGTACACCCTCTGAATTCTATGGATTTTCATATCGAGACATAACGATCATCTGTACCTAATTCAATCTTAAAATTAGGTAAATGCAACCATAGATGAACAACCTATGACATATTACACTGTGTCATGATTTATTTAACAATAATAAAGCCAAAATTGAGAATCCATGTGTCAAAAACGAAGTACCTTATAATTCAATAGTTTGTAGAACCACCTCTTGCAGCAATAACCTGAAGTATTTGTTTTCTGTATATTTGTATTAGTCTCTCATATTGTTGTGGAGGAAATTTAACCTACTCTTCTTTACAACGTTGTTTCATTTCATTGAGGTTTGCTGTCCTTTGTTTTTGCACAGATCTCATAAGGTCCTACCACAGTAATAGCATTGACATCTGGTCTTTGACTGAGCCATTGCAACACTTTGATTATTTTCTTTTTCAGTTATTCTACTGTAGATTTGCTGGTGTGGTTGGGATCATTGTCTTGTTGCATGACCCAATTTTGGCCAATCTTTAGCTGTTGGACAGATAGCCTCACATTTGGCTCTAGAATACTTTGACGTACAGAGGAGTTTATGGTTGACTGAATGATTGCAAGGTTCCCAGGTCTTGTGGTAGCAAAATATACCCAAATTATCAACCTTCCACCACTGCGCTTGACAGATGGCATGAAGTGTTTGTGCTGATATGTTGTGTTTGGTTTTTGCGAAACATGGCACTGTGCATTATGGGCAAACAACTCAACTTTTGTCTCGTCTGTCGAAAGGACAATGTTCCAGAAGTCTTGTGGTTTGTTCAGATCCAGCTTTTTAAACCATTCTTTTTAGAGAGAAAAGGCTTTCTCCTGGCAACCTTTCCAAACAAACCATATTTTTTCATTCTGTTTCTAATTTTACTGTTATGAATTTTAACTTTTAACATGCTAACTGAGGCCTGCAGATTCTGAAATGTAACTCTCTGTAATTTATCTGGTCTGACCTTGCTGGGACACCCTCTCCTTTGAAGATTGGCTACTATCTTGTTTTCCACTTTTGAGTAATCTTTCTCACTGTAGACTGATGGACTTTAAATTGTTTGGAAACAGCCTTATAACCATTTCCAGTTTCATGTTCAGCAACAGTTGCTTCTCTAAGATCATTGTTATTGTCTTTCCTCCTTGATATTATGTGAACTTATACCTGAATGCTCCAGACCAGCAATCTGGTAAAACTTTGTCCTTTAAAGAGGTGATCTTACTTTCTGATGATCAATTAGTCAAGGGTATTTGATTCACAGCACCTGTCTGATACTTAGCCTCTTAATTCCTACACAGCCAGTAAGGGTGTTTTTTTTCACACATTCTCAACTTCTCCATTTTGTCTTTATTTTTGTTGAATAAATCATGACCTTGTGTAATATGTAATGTTGCTAATTGAGTTAATGGAAGCCCACATATGTTTGCAAGCATTCAAAACAAACCCTTTTTTACAGCTATAATTTAGATTATTAGCTGCATAAGGTATTTTGGCAGAGGTATTTCCTAACAATTGACAACCACTCAGAGTGTAGCAAAAGATAATGTTTAATAACAAGATGTTAGAGAAAAACATAACATATATTTCTAGTTAAAAATTTTAATTCTAAATATACAATCAACTTTTACAGTGCTCATCATATATTTCCCATGATTGCAGTTAAAACATATCAATGGTTATCCAAGCAATTTAATCTAAACACAAGTTTAAAAAATAAGACATGAAAGACATGCAAGACTTAATACTTAATGTCACAGGATCTTAGATGAAATTGAGATAAAGGTTTCTGCTGCTCTGGATAGATCAAACTTCATGTCCCAGGATAACAAAATATGGGCCTAGAGCACATACTTGCAGACTTAGAAAATTAGTAAGGCTGCCTGTGCCCCTATACTGCTACATCACTGCTATCCCTAAAGCACTCCAAAAAACAACTGTCAAAACCTCCACAAAACAGCTTACACAATAACCATAATAACATGTCCCTCCTTCCAGCCTATTCCTTAACCTGCCTCCTGATTCTGAACTGGGCAAACTAGTTTGTTAATTAACAGTGCCTAAAACTAGCATTTATGCAGGGAATATCTATTAAATGGTAAACTTATAACTTTGAGAGTTATGGGTATAAATGCAGAAATATTGTTTTGAAAAGGTAGTCATATTTCATGTCCAGAACAGTAACAAATGTTTTGGTAAACCCAAGTGCAAAACATATCTTTATCAAACTCACTGTAAAGAGATTTAAAACCCATCAGAATTCAATTATTTTTAATTTCAAGTAAAAGTAATATATGGTTTATTTGAGGTATTGGAAGGATAACAAGAAAACAAATGTAGAATAAGGCAACAATTTGATATACCATATATACTCGAGTATAAGCCGAGTTTTTCAGCAAATTTTTTGCGCTGAAAAAGCCCCACTCGGCTTATACTCGGGTCAGTGTCTGTATTATGGCAACTTACATTGCCATAATACAGACCAGGACCGCCGGGCTAATTACAAGCCCGGCGGTCCTGTTGGGGGCCGGCAGGAAACGTTTACTTACCTTTACAGCAGCTCCTGTCAGCTCCGTTCAGCTCCCCCGTTCAGCTCACAGTGTAAGTCTCGCGAGACCCGAGACTTACACTGTGAGCTAAACGGGGGAGCTGCACAGAGCTGACAGGAGCTGCTGTAAAGGTAAGTAAACGCTTCCAGCCAGCCCCCCCACTGCACAGCCCATCCACTGGACCACCAGGGATTGCCCTAGCCTCCCTCCCTGGCCAGTTATTAAGCAGGGAGGGGGGACAAAAAAATAATTTCATTTTATAATATTAAAATAAAAATAAAATATTAAAATAAAAAAATAACTTAAATAATATTAAAAAAATAATAATATAAATTCCCTCTCCCCACCCAGTTTACACATACTACACAAACTCTGCATTCACACAAACACAGACTCTGCATTATACACACACACACACACACACAGTGTGTGTGTATATAATGCACACACTGCATTATACACACACACACACTCATACAAACACACACTCTGCATTATATACACACACACTCTACATTATATACACACACACACTCATACAAACACACACTCTGCATTATATACACACACTCTGCATTATATACACACACACTGCATTATATACACACACACAAATTCTGCATTCATTATATACACACACTACACACACACACACACTCTGCATTCATTATAGACACACACTACACAAACACACACACACACACACACTGCATTCATTATAGACACACACTGTAAATAAATATCAATTAATGTAATTTTATTTGGATCTAATTTTATTTAGAAATTTACCAGTAGCTGCTGCATTTCCCACCCTAGGCTTATACTCGAGTCAATAAGTTTTCCCAGTTTTTTGTGGTAAAATTAGGGGCCTCAGCTTATATTCGGGTCGACTTGTAATCGAGTATATACGGTATGTAAATGTGAATTTTAATACATTCATCATTTACAGAAATTTTGGAGAGACAAACAATTTTAGAGGTTATGAGGTGTCACTGATGATACAGTATTTCCGATAGTGTCTAACAGATAGCGTCTAACATATTATCATGGAGGCAGAAAAACATCTATCACATACAACTAGAAAAACATGTTTGTTTTATACAGACAGCATGACCAAAACAGATACAAAATGGCACACCCTTCTATAAGGTATCTAATGGTGCTATGGATGCAGCTTAATAAAATGCCAAAAAAAGTCAAATGATGACTGTAAATAGACTTTAATCACTCTTTTCCCAGTCTGTTAGACTGCAGCCGTTTTGTTAAATCTATAAAGACAATTTATCAATCAGGAAGAGAAGGTCAAGTACGTGATTTTAAATATTATATCGACATGAAATAAAACTTTGATAATTGTATTTTAAATCCTCACCACTGTGTTATTTTCCATAGGCAGCATGGTGTCTTCTGTTATTCTGGATGTCATAATTTTCATTACTACACTGAACAAAATTATAAACACAACACTTTTGTTTTTGCCCACGTTTCTCATGAGCTGAACTCAAAGATCTAAGACTTTATGTACACAAAAGGCCTATTTCTCGCAAATATTGTTCACAAATCTGTCTAAATCTGTTAGTGAACACTTCTCCTTTGCTGAGATAATCCATCCACCTCAAAGGTGTGGCATATTAAGATGCTGATTACACAGCATGAACATTGCAAAAGTGTGCCTTGGACTGACCATAATAAAAGGCCACTCTAAAATGTGCAGTTTTACTGCATTGGAAGGTCCGGGGAGGTCCAAAAACCAGTCTGTATCTGATGTAACCACCATTTGCCTCATGCAGTGCAACACCTCTCCTTCGCATAAAGTTGATCAGGTTGTTGATTGTGGCCTCAACAATGGGCCTCAGGATCTCATTACGGTATCTCTGTGCACAACAATGAATGGCACAACAATGGGCCTCAGGATCTCATTACGGTATCTCTGTGCATTCAAAATGCCATCAATAAAATGCACCTGTGTTCATTGTCCATAACATACGCCTACCCATACCATAACCCCACCGCTACCATGTGCCACTCGATCCACAACGTTGAAGTTGTTACAAATGGTCTGCGGTTGTGAGGCCTGTTGGGTGTACTGCTAAATTCTCTGAAATGCCTTTGGAGATGGCTTATGGTAGAGAAACGAACATTCAATTGACAGGCAACAACTCTGTTCCTGGGCGTACGCAGGAATTCTTTCGGGGAGGAGGGGGGACATAATTGTAATGACATCTATGCTTGGTCCCTTTTTGATAGTGTCATGAAAGGGAAGGGGCATAGTCATGATCACATAAAGCCAGGGTGAATAGCGTTTTCACAACTATGGTGTCAGAAATACATGTTTGTATTCCTGACACTATAGTGTTCCTTTAAGCAAATTAAAGGAACATTCTGGTCACTATAACAACTTCATCTAAATGAAAATGCTATGATGCCAGGAAGCCCCTGCATGCTCTCTTTCCTTTAAGGGGTTAAACTGCTCTCAAATGGTTTAAGCCCAAAGGCTTCCTCCAGCTCCAGATCTCCAGGTAACTCAGTGGTATTTGGCTTCTGAGACAGAGTGTTAGGAAGTGCAGATTGACGTCAGGCATGGGTGCTGCTGATTGGCTAGAGTGGTCAGTTAACGCTCTAAGCCAATCGCTAATTTCCGGTTCATAAAAATGTTTTACTTTTTTGTGAATGGGGAGCTACTGATTGGCTTAGAGTGCCAGCTGACCGCTCTAGCCAATCAGCGACACCCCTACCCAGCGGAACTCTGTGCTTCCTGACGCTCAGTTAATAAAAGTGAACACATTAACACTGATATTTTTTTTTACCTGGGGAGATGAGAAGGTCCAAAGTTTCCCTGCCAGGCCCAGGTACCAAAGCCGTATGATGTGGTGTCCAGAATAAAGTGGAGGGTTCACTTCACTTGTCCTTCCTGCTCCAATCTCCTTTTCTTCTCCTTCATTTGACATAATCTTCTTTTTCTTCTGACACTGTCTTCTCTACTCCTTTGCTCCTTCTGCTTCTTTACCTTTCTGCTAAGTTCTGCTTATTTTGCGCCCTTCTGCTCCTTTCTCTTTCTGATCCCTTTCTGCTCCTTGCAGACCCTTTCTGCTCCTTCTCCTACTTTACCTTTGTGCTCCTTGTTGTCCCTTTCTGCTCCTTGCTACCCCTTTTCTGCCTCTTCTCCTATGTCACCTTTGTGCTCCTTCTGATTTTTTCTGCTCTTTTACCTTTGTGCTCCTTCTGTCCCTTTCTGCTCTTTGCAGACCCTTCCTTCTCATTGCAGACCCTTCCTGCTCCTGCTGCTCCTTGCAGACCCCTCCTGGTCCTTGCTTCTACTTTAATTTCTGCTCCTTCTCCTACTTTATGTTTGTGCTCCTTCTGCCCCTTCAAGCTACTTGCTGCCCTTTACAGCTCCTTGCTGACCCTTTTTGCTCCATCTACTTCACATTTGTGCTGCTTTACCTTCCAGCTCCTTGCTGACCCTTCCTGCCCCTTCCTGCTTCTTGCTGACCCTTCCTGCTCCTTGCTGACCCTTCCTTCTTTTTGCTGACCATTCGTGCTTCTTGCAGACCCTTTGTGCTCATTGCAAACCCTTCCTGCTCCTTTCTGTTCCTTTGTGCTCCTTCTCCTACTTTACCTTTTGTGCTCCTTGCTGTCCCTTCCAGCTCCTTGCTGACTGTTCCTGTATGCTGTCTCCCCCATTCCTCACTTACCTGATCTATAGGCTGTCTCCCCCCCCATCCCTCACTTACCTGATCTATAGGTGGATCCCCCATCTCTAACTTACCTGATCTGTAGGTGGATCCCCCCATCTTTCACTTACATGATCTGTATACTGCACTCCCCATCTCTTACTTACCTGATCTATAGGCTTTCTCTCCCCTCCATCCCTCACTTACCTGATCTATAGGCTTCCCCATGACTCACTTGCCTGATCTTTAGGCTGCCTACCCATGCATCACTTCCCTGATCTGTAGGCTGCCCCCCATGCCTCACTTCCCTGATCTATATGCTGCCCCCATTCCTCACTTCCCTAATCTATAGGCTGCCCCCCATGCCTCACTTCCCTGATCTATAAACTGCCCCCATGCCTCACTTCCCTGATCTGTAGGCTATCTCTCCCCCCATGCCTCACGTATCTGAGCTGTAGGCTGCCCCCCCATGCCTCACTTACCTGATCTGTAGGCTGCCCCCCATCCCTCACTTTCCTGATCTGTAGGCTGTATCTGCAGTCTGGGAGTTGCTGGCTGCACTCTGTGCTGCTCCCCTGCGGATTCAGTCAGGAGAGAGAAGCAGGGATAAGATGTAGCTTTCTATCCCTGTCTCTCTCCATACACAGCGCCACCTACTGGCCGGCCCCAGTATTGCAGTGTGTTTTCAATCTCAAGCGAAAAATAGCAGAACAAGCTGAAAAATCCAGGTGGACACCCATGGCTGTGGTGGACATTCCTGCAGTCAGCATGCCAATTGCACGCTCCCTCAAAACCTGCAACATCTGTGGAATTGTGCTGTGTGATAAAACTGCACATTTTAGAGTGGCCTTTTATTGTGGCCAGCCTAAGGCACAATTGTGCAATAATTATGCTTTCTAATCAGCACCTTGATAGGCCACACCTGTGAGGGGGATGGATTATCTCGGCAAAGGAGAAGTGCCCACTAACACAGATTTAGACAGATTTGTGAATAATATTTGCGAGAAATAGACCTTTTGTGTACATAGAAAAAGTTTTAGATCTTTGAGTTCAGCTCATGAAAAATGGGGGCAAAAACAAAACTGTTACGTTTATAATTTTGTTCAGTGTACATCACAATCTTCTTCTACATATTCTTTTAGCCCCTTAAGGACCAAACTTCTGGAATAAAAGGGAATCATGACATGTCACATGTCATGTGTTCTTAAGGGGTCAAAATTACCCAATTAAATATGTACAAATAAATGTTAGAAATATTCAAAAACATGCCCATGCAATAGATATCCTTTAAGATGCACCTTTGCTTGTTTATTGAATGACCAATAAGTTTCACTATATGACTACCACTGTTCTGGAAATAGAACAGAACAAAGTGTAGGCTTATAAAACACAAGTACTGAACTTTCAAATTGTGATTTATCCAAGCTGGAGGGATGAGAACTATATCAGTATCTGTATAGCATGTTCATGTAAATATGTGCAAGCTACACCTACTCTGACATGCTGTCTGACACTTTTCACATGCACAATCATTAATAAGATCTGTTCAAGAAAAACAGTTATTGGAAAGTTAAAGCTGCCCTTTAACCTTTTCCAATTGCTTCCTCTTTTCTTCCTCTGTTCTACTCTGTCTTTCTTTACTTCTTTTTTCATCTGTGTCTAACCAAAAACATAAGACAGAGTAGAGACTACTTTGTCTTATGTATTTTTCTTACATCTAACACTTCTTGACACAATCACCCCATCACCAATGACAGCTGCATGGAAATTACTCTGTCTATGGAGGATCCCTCCACATTACGGGATCATTTATAGGCCTGAATGCTGTACTTTTGTGCATGTGAGATAGTACAGCAGTGATGTCGGCTCTTGGCTCTAACGTGCCAGCAGCAGAAGAGGAACCGCTGGTCAAGGCCTGCGAGGGACAGGTTCAGGTAAGTAGAACTGACCTTTGCCTGCCCCCAGTTCCAAAGCGATGATGTCACCATCGGACGGTCTTTGAAAATTATGTCAAGTCCCAAGACAGTTACAGTTCCTCTTTAATAGAAACCATGTATATGTTACTTTGTACATCAGTTTTATTCATGTTGTTATATCAGTGAAAACCCTGTTGAGTGCTGAATTGCAATTCCTATGCCAGAACAAGTGTTTGTGTTCAGTTTTTTTTAATAAATAATAGGTGTGACGAAGGTGTTTTTTGAGGGACCTTATTGCCAGCCTTCTACCTCATGACTATGGCCCCTGTGTTAAACCATGGTTGAAACCACTGTGTGTGCCTTTTTGGACTTGTATGACCACACTTCGGACTTTGAAAGCGGCAATTAAAATTACCGAACAAATGCAGGAACCAGAAACCACCCTGGAGATTGTTAACACGTATTAACAAATTGGAATGTTTCTCACCACAGTGTTCTAATTGTTCGTCTGGGTGGCCGCAATTCCTATGGACAACCACGAGGTGGCGGCCATCTTGCCTAGTGGTGTTTGGGCATGAATTGTATGGAACTACAATCGGATACAGAAACTCCCGAACACCGCTGGACTTCCATCATTGCCTGCGTTCAAGTCTATTCAACTTAGAAGGGCACTGTTCGGTGAGATCATTCATCTGGATATGGGGAACAAGCTCCAGGGTACGAATATTGACTCTGTTCAATAGTTTGTACGTTTTCAAACTACCGATCTAGATCGACCGCAAACCCTGATTCTCTGGAACTGTTCTGGTCATGGGACCATGCCTGTGGTCGGTCAAATAAATGACTTCCATAGAATTTTTGTTGGTCACCCAGACCATGGCCATCAGAGTATGTAACATTTGTGGGGATATTATGTGTTTTAGGGTACTTTTGGGACTTTATCAAAATGTGTGTTTTTTGTGATAATTGGGTTAATACATTATCTGACTCAATTATCTCCCAGACAGAGGGGAGGGATTGTATGCTATGTGTGGGAGTGTTGTGCATTGGAATACTGTTATTATTGGTCTGTGAAAATTGTAACTGTTCCCCACAAGGACTATGTGGGCGTACCCCTTGCATGGGGATTGTCATATAAGGCCAAGTGTGGCTCCCATTAAACTGAGAATCGTTAACCCCTTCATGAAGTCTTGGCTCATGTTTGGGGGATTGCTCTGCGGATTCCCTCTGGGGATTGCTATATCACAATACTCCCCTGAGTATAATCACTTATAAGAGCTGTTCCTGCTTTACTCTCTGGACTAGGAGAGGTCTACCCACTGGAAGCTGGATTCTGGTCTTGGGTCCAGAGTTGGTGGAGGACGGTGAGACCCCTACCAAGCTGTGGCAGTTCGTGGGGTTTACGATGGTTAATGTGTTATAGTGCAGTGCTTATGGTGCTCACAAGTCTTTGGAAGCAGCAATTGATGGAGGTAGCCCACCTCTGCAATTTTTCTAGTGCCATGATATCCTTCTTTAGAACAGGTGCCCAAAATTGCACAGCATATTCAATATGTGGTCTTACCAGTGATTTATAAAGAGGCAAAATGATATTCTTATCACAAGAATGAATGCCCTTTTTCATGCAATACAATACCTTACTGGCCTTAACCACTGCTGATTGACATTGCACATTGTTGTATAGTTTGTTGTCTATAACAATTCCCAAGTCCTTTTTGTGTGTTGTTGTCCCTAATTCGCTTCCATTAAGGGTATACATTGCTTGTGCATTCTTTACGTCAAAGTGCATAACTTTGCATTTTTCAACATTAAATTTCATCTACCATTTGAGTGCCCAGTCCCCCTGTCTATCTAAATCCCTCTGCAGCAAAGTACTATCTTGCTCACATTTATTACTTTACAGAGTTTTGTGTCATCTGCAAACACTGAAACATGACTTTTAAATCCTTTTTCAAGATCATTTATAAACATGTTAAATAGAAGGGGTCCTAGAACAGAACCCTGAGGGACACCACTTGCCACCTCTGTCCAGCTAGAAAATTTCCCATTAATGACAACTCTTTGTACTCTATTTTTAAGCCAATGTTCTACCCAAGAACAAGCATTTTCATCTAAACCGATTTCTTTGAGTTTGTACACTAATCTATTGTGTGGAACTGTATCAAATGCCTTGGAAAAACCCAAATAGATGACATCCACTGCAACACCCTGATCTACACTTCTACTTACTTCTTTGTTGAATGCAATCAAGTTAGTTTGACATGACCCGTGCTTCATAAAACCATGCTGATTTTTGCTGGTAACCATGTTCTTCTCAAGGATCCTTGAATATTATCCCTTAATAACCTTTCAAATAATTTTCCAGCCACAGAAGTTAAGCTCACAGGTCTATAATTTCCAGGCAAGGATTTTGAACCCTTTTTGAATATAGGAACCACATCTGCCTTCCTCCAATCCTCCGGAACACTTCCTGAAAGAAAAGAATCTTGAAAGATTAAAAACAGAGGTTCACTAATTTCTACACTTAGTTCCTTAAGTACTCGTGGATGAATACCGTCAGGCCCTGAGCTTTGTTTAGATGAACTTTCTTTAGTTGCTGCAGCGCGTTGTCTTGAGTTAACCAATTACAATTTTTCTGCAAGTTTTTAGCAGCAATCATTTGCACATCTATTGCCGTGAGTTCTTCCTTAATATATACGGAGGAGAAATAGTTATTTAAAATTTCTGCCTTTTCCTGGTGTTCATTAACTAACACCCCCATTCCAGTTTTTAGTGTACCTACATTTTCATTTTTTTTAGAATTTATGTACTTAAATAATGCTTTGGGCTTGGTTTTGCTCTCTTTGGCTATAATTTTTTTTTATTTTAAAGTTTAGCTACTTTAATCGCTTTTTGCATTCATTATTGGCTTCCTTATATCTTTTATAGGATGCATCTGATTTTGTCCAATTTAAATGCTTTAAATGCCATTTTCTTATTTTAATCTCTTGTTTTACTTCTCTACTAAGCCACATTGGTTTCAATCTGTTTCCTTTATATACTTATTACCCAATGGTACATACTGAGAAATGTACCTTTCTAATATTTGTTGGAAGATGTTCCATTTATCCTCAGTGTTCTTTTCACTAAAGAGTTTATGCCAGTCAATATATTGTAAAGCTGCCCTTAACTTATAGAAATTGTCCTTTTTAAAATTATATGTTTTAGTATACCCCATGTGCTTTAGTTTTTTTGAGTTCATTTCAAAGGGCACTATATTGTGATCACTATTTCCCAAGTGCACACCTACTTGAATGTTGGTCAATAGATCAATGTTGTTTGTTAGAACCAGGTCCAGACAAGCTTCCTTTCTAGTTGGTGCTTGTACAAGTTGTGTCATGATGTCATTTAACAAGTTCAAAAACCTAATTCTCTTTGCTGAGCTATTTGTCCCTCTGTCCTAATTTATGTCCGAGTAATTAAAATCACCAATAATTAAAGTGTTACCTAGATTTGCAACTTTCTCAAATTACTCAAACAGCTGTTGTTGCTTGTCAATAGTAACATTAGGTGGCTTATAACATATCCCAACCAATAGCTGATTTCCCTTCTTTTGCCCCAAGCAGATATTTACCCATAAAGCTTCTACATTTTCCTCATCGCATTTGGCTTTAACACATGGTTGACATACAAACATACCCCACCACCTTTCCTGTTTTTTCTGTCCTTCCTAAATAACGTGTACCCATTTAAGTTAACTGCCTAGTCATGTGTCTTATCCCACCATGTTTCAGTTATGCCTATTGTGTCATATTGTTTAGTGTATGCTATTGCCTCTAGTTCCCCCATTTTGTTAATTAGGCTTGCATTAGTAAGCATACATTTAATATCATGAGTCACTTGCACTTTTTGTGTATTATCAACATTACATACCCTGTTCCCTAGCTTGCCCCTTCCCCCATCTCCACCCCCCTTATACTGAGCTAAAGCCCCTTTCTTCCCTAGCTCCATTTTGTAGATTGCTATGACCCTCCCCCCCCACTACTAGTTTATCTACTCCAACCTTCTAGCCATCCTATCCCCCAGCACTGCAGACCCTTCCCCTGCACTGCAGTTCTTTGAAGATGGATATCCCTTTTATTACATTTTTATATTTTTAATATATGGTTGGAAATGTTAATGTTATCTATTCAATGCATTTAAATGGAACTCCACTTTAGTATGTATGGGAGCTTTAGCATTTTCCTGCAGCATGATAAATCATTACCACATTACAGTTTTAATGTTACACCTCTTGTCTGTCTTGTCTTTCTGTGCTGTAGTTGCAGACTCTACATCTTGTGTAACCTTGCCATTGATGCCTAATTGAATCAATTGAGCTTCAACTACATTAGCCCCTTTATTGTGTGTAATGAGAGCACAGATAACTCAGGGGATAATGTGATCAAATAAAGAAAATCAATTCTTGCTATTAAACTTGTGAATCATTCGAGCAGAGACAGAATTGACCTGGTATTTCTCATGCATCTAGCTATGATGTGAGGTTTCATTTTCATTTTCACCCTTTCACGGTCATGGTCCAGTAGACAGTTTCAGAACATTGCTTGTCTTTCTGGCACATGTTAAAGACTTAACTAATACAATGCTCTGTGTTTGTACTGTGTTGCAAAGGTTCTGAAATTCTGACGATAATTGCTATTATGCTAATACAGAATTACATTTTTATAGCCTTATATGACAATAAAAACTAGAGTGGCATTTTTTTTTTACATTATACCAATGGCGGATTTTTATTAATTAAGTGAAAATATATTTTAACCCCTTAAGGACGGAGCCAAATGTACACGTTGTGAACAAAACAAAATGTAAAAAAAACCTGGCATTTGTGCTACATGTCTGTCCAACCGTAATTCACCTCTTTCATATTAAATGCACCCACCCTTATTATATATAATTTTATTCAGGGGAAACAGGGCTTTCATTTAATATGGAATATTTAGTTATGAAACATAATTTAATATGAAATAAATTGGAGAAAATAAGATTTATTTTGATTTTTTTTTAGTTCTACATGACATTTTAACTGTCAATGTCATAATACTGTTTGCTTTTACTGCAATAAAATACACATATTTGTATTCAGCAAAATCTCACATGTAAAACAGTACCCCCTATGTACAGGTTTTATGGTGTTTTGGGAAGTTACAGGGTCAAATATAGCACGTTACATTTGAAATTGAAATTCACCAGATTGGTTACGTTGCCTTTGGGACTTTATAGTAGCCCAGGAATGAAATTTACACCCATAATGGCATACCATTTGCAATAGTAGACAACCCAAGGTATTGCAAATGGGGTATGTCCAGTCTTTTTTAGTAGCCATTTGGTCACAAACACTGGCCAAAGTTAGCGTTAGTATTTGTTTGTGTGTGAAAAATGCAAAAAACGCCAATTTTGGCCAGTGTTTGTGACTAAGTGGCTACTAAAAAAGACTGGACATACCCCGTTTGCAATACCTTGGGTTGTCTACTATTGCAAATGGTATGCCATCATAGGGGTAATTTTCATTCTTGGGCTACCATAGGGTCTCAAAGGCGTAACCAATCTGGCGAATTTTAATGTGAAAAAAATGAAACGCCTTATATTTGAAAAAACACCATAAAACCTGTACATGAGGGTACTGTTGTACTCGGGAGACTTCGCTGAACACAAATATTTGTGTTTCAAAACAGTAAAAAGTATCACAGCAATAATATCGTCCGTGTAAGTGCTGTTTGTGCATGAAAAATGCAAAAAACGTCACTTTTACTGGCGATATCATAATACATTTTACTGTTTTGAAACACTAATATTTGTGTTCAGCGAAGTCTCCCGAGTAGAACAGTACCCCCCATGTACAGGTTTTATGGTGTCTTGGAAAGTTATAGGGTTAAATATAGTGCTAGCAAATTAAATTCCCTTTACTTTCGGCATGGGTTGTCAGGCAGGTCCCGCTAATTGTAATTAATTAAGATACCTAATTATGTAAAAATATTACATAAATATATATGTAGAATTAATATGTGTATATATATATATATATATATATATATATATATATGTATGTGAATCTATATGTGTATATATATATATATATATAATTTTTTAAAATACTTTTATTTATATATAGGTATATATATAGTGATAGATATATAGTAGATATATATATTATTTTGTTCTACATGTATTTTGATATATATATATATATATATATATATATATATTAATATCACAATACAGTTAGAACGAAATAACACACATCTATATGTTTTTTAATTATTTTTTTTAATTATTTTTTTCATTAAATTTTTTAACGTATTTACATATTCTTAATTTTTTTATATTATATATAAATATATATATATAACAATAATTATATATATATTTAATCAGTATCAGTCTACGTGTAATTTGATATAAATATATATATATATAATTATATATATATTAATAGTAAAATGCACCTAGGCAGTGTATGAGTGTGTATGTATATGTGTATATATATATATATATACTTAGATCATATATATATAATATATATACGATCTAAGTATATATTTTTTTTTACACTTTTTAATTTATTTATTTTTATTTTCAGCCAGCAGGGGGACCACCTGTCATTACAGGCAGCCCCCTGCTGGCAATGCAGGAGGCAGCCTACCTGGCCATGTGATTGTGAGGTCCTCGCAAGGACCTCACTCTCACATGGCCGGGGGGGCTGCCAGGAAGAGGATCTGCCACGGGGGGGCTCCCTTGGAGTCCCCCCCACCGCGATCGCCGGCTTGGGACCGCCGGCGACCGGGTAAGTAATGAAAGACCGGAGAGCGTACAATTACGCCCAGCGGCGTTTAGAGCCACCTAAAATAGGGCGTAATTGTACGCCCTCCGGTGTTAAGGGGTTAAATTAAGTATTTTTAGAATAAATTCATATTTATGTTTAATTGAAAATTGTTTATTTTAAATATACCGACCAGTTACATAGTTACATAGCTGAAAAGAGACTTGCGTCCATCAAGTTCAGCCTTCCTCACATTTGTTTTTTGCTGTTGATCCAAAAGAAGGCAAAAAAACCCCCCAGTTTTAAGCACTCCCAATTTTGCAGAGAATTGCACATCCTTATTCTTCTTACAGTAAAAAAAAACCTTTTCTTTGCCTTAGACAAAACCTTCTTGCTTCCAGTCTAAATGCATGACCTATGTAAAGTCCGATTTGTGAATAGATTGAGGTTACAAAGTAATAATAGTAGCAAATTCAGGAGAAAAAATAAAACATTCAGAGGAAATGAGGACAATTCTCATGCTCAAATTTTGGTCACATTTGGATAGTTTCCACAACAACAACATTGTTACTTAAATTATGACTAAAAAAATAGCACAACCAATAGCTAACTTTTAATTAACTGTTTGCATACCTCCTATCACTGGAATGTATGCAATCATATTTTGATTAGCAGGCAGCTTGCTTGATGTTTACTCGGTACAGGTTGCAACAACCAAGGGATGTCAGGATAGAACCCTTAAGTAGGGACTGTACCCAAAATTGGTACAGTTGGGAGGTCTGCATTTGTGATAGAGCCTCTTTAAATTTAAACTACTAAACAAGTTCAGACCTTATATCCCTTAAAAACTAGGAAGTATTAAATCACCATGCCTCCTAGTTTAATGAGGCTTATACTTAGTTTATCCCTTTTATTGTTTAATTTATATTATTTAGCTGGAAGTTTGTGCCTTCAGTAGAAGTTCTCATTACTTAATTATAGAAGTTAGATATAAACCAGTACTTAACTATTTACAATTTAAAAATAGTTGTAATTGCTAAGATGAACCAAGCCAGGCAGAATAAATCAGGTTAAAAGTTTGCAGTTGACTTTCTTTCAGCCAATATAGTCAACTTGGAGTTTTGTTTTCCAAGACAGTTATTTGACATAATACTGTGCAAGATTCAAATACCCAATATGCTCAATATTTATTATTAATGTTTGTGAATCGGTACCATATAGTATTTATTTAAGCATGTAAGCAATTTGACATCTGAAGATCGATCTCTGTATGTAAATTCTCTGTTATCCCCATGTGATCTGTAGTCCTATAAAATGTGTGTGCTACATATGACATACTTCTACCTCATTTATAGTAAAATACAAAATAATCCCTTCTATAACCAGAAGTAGTTCAGAAAAAAATGAATTAAATGCATGTATATAATTGTTAATGCACATTAATTAGGGAGGTAACTAAGAAATACTTCTGAATTTCCATATAAGGAGAGTATGCGGTAGAGCCGTAGATTTGGTGTGCAATAGTTGGTCTGTTAGTTTCATTGCAACTTTGTTTGAAAGTGTAACAGGATAATAATTTGTACTGATGGGAATAAGAAAACCTATTGCTATATAGATACAGTTTGTGCACGCTATCTGTCAGAATTGTCATTCTGAAATCAAACCCATGCATTTTAGTTTCAGTCAAATACATCCTCAGATGATCTTCGTTCTTTTTTTTCCGTTTTGTACTGATTCTGTAGAGCTGTTTTAACCCTTAAAGTGATTAAATGGTGAGCAATGCATTTCATAGGAAGGTCTCCATATTTCATTGTGGAACTCCATGGGTTAAGCTGTTGACCTCAATATCTTTTTCTGCTTTGCGACTGTTGCTATGGAAATTACAGTCTACATAATCATGATATTTTCGATCGTGTCTTTTTTTGTCATCTCAACTTAGAATTTATCTTTCTAATAGCCAAAGAATGATAAAAATGAATGGGGTAGGGACAGTGGTTTGGACGTACTGTTAGAATCACTGTATTAAAAGCAGCATGTCATTTCATTCCCAGAGCAGAATATTCTATCGATTTGTGTTATCACATAAAATGTTTGAACTGAAATTGTTATCACAATAAATTGAAGCTGCTAAGATGACATTATTTTCTAAGATGTAACTTTTAAATTGCAAGTCTTGGGTATTACAGACTAAAATTATATTTTATAATGACAGTGCTCTTCTGCTGTTGTATTTGTTTTAGATTTGTGTTAAAGTTCCTTTTTTGCCTTTTCTGAACATATATGTATTGTGGCCAAGAAATTACATGAGACTGCTGCATATGGTGAAACAGATCTCAACCTAAGATTTAGGGTGATTTTTAGCTGACCGCTGGATGCTAAAATAGGGTGGATAGCTACTTGCTGGATGAGTGTGTGATATACCTTTTTTGTACTCACAGTTCAACTTGTGGCCATTATTATTATTATTATTATGTTTATATAGTGCCAACAAATTCCGTAACGCTTTACAATGGATGGACTAACAAACATGTAATTGTACCCAGACACGTTTGACGTACAGGAACAGAGGGGTTGAGGACCCTGCTCAATGAGCTTACATGCTAGAGGGAGTGGGGTAAAGTGATACAAAAGGTAAGGCTAGTATTAGGGAAGTAGAATGGTAGAATAGTATTCACTGAAAACTTATTTTTATTTTTATTTTTTTAACTGACAGTTGCAGGAGAGGACTCTGATATATTGTGCTGGCAAAGATTCACCAAAATTGACTGAAATCTTTTTATGCTTCTTCTATGAAATGTCTATGCAGGCTGTACATATTGCAACCTTATTTAATAAACATGTCAATCCTATGTAAGGAAAGCAATTAAGGAGTTATCTACCCATTCCTTAATTTTGATATTTCAGTTGTTTAGTAGATAACAATTTAATTTGCTATCATTACATGGTATAACAACTACTTGGGGAATTTAGCGGATACCAAAATAGGGGGGTTATCTACTAAACAACTTAAATATTTCAATTAAAGGAACACTATAGTGTCAGGAATACATGTGATCTGTTTTCCTATAAAATGTGTGTGCTACATATGATGTACTTCTACCTCATTTACAGTAAAATGCTAAATAATCCCTTCCATAACCAGAATGTATTCCTGACACTATAGTTTTAAATTCACTGTTTTGGCCCCAGGACCCCCTCCTTATTATTAACATTTTGTTTACCTTTTTTCCAACACTGCAACAGTTTTGTTACAGATGGCCCGCCCCACTCTGTCTCCATTGCTGAGATCATCAAGTTTGACTATCTCAGCTAATCCAATGGTTTCCCATAGGAAAGCATTGGGAGGCTATTATGCATGCAGGGCATAATGCCGCAATGCCCCATTCAACATCTAATCATACAGATGTATTGTATCATTGCATTTCTATGAGGACCGTTCAGCATCTCCATACAAAGCAGCACTGATCCAGGAAGCACCTCTAGGGGCCGTCTGAGTGACTGCCACTAGAGGTGATACTAGGCAGTGATGTAAACACGGCCTTTTCTCTGAAAAGGCAGTGTTTACATTAAAAAGCCTGCAGCGACATACTATAGTCACCAAAACAACTACATAAATAAATTTGATATGTTAGCTGTTTAGTGGATAACTCCCTAATTTGCTATCATTATATGTTGTATTTAAGAATGACAAATAAGGGATCTACCTACTAAAAAGCTGAAAGATCAAAATTAACAGCCCTTTTTAATTATATATCTATTTGCTGTTTAGTATAACACCCCTCGATTTCATATTTTTAGATAAACTTTTCAAATAATTTTTTTCAACATATAAACATATTTGAACATACACCATATATTAAAAAATAAGTCAATATATCAAAAAATATCAACATTTTAAAACATAAAAATATTTTCCATAATATTAAATAATTTTAGATGTTTATCCAGATATATTAAATCATTTGGAAAACGGATGTAACAATTGTGACGAGACCAATCTCGCCACTGTTCATTGGAGGAGCCTGGTTGCCTGCCTGCTGCCTTTAGACTATGTCCCCATTTTGAAACGCTTGATTTTCCCCTGCAAAGACACGAAAGCCGGCTCATTCGGTACTTGCCCTATTTAAACAGTGATACCCCAGATAGCTATGCCATGGAGCCCATTCGTATAATGAAAGACTATATGAAAGACTGAATGTACCTGTTTTATGCAATAGCTGCACAGTTATATATTTGTATGTATTTTATTGTCTTTTGCTACCATGTGGCTAATGGAGTTTTGCCTCTGTCCTTGGAGATAATTGGATTACTTCCCAATTATCTCCAGGATAGAAGACTCTGTGGAACTGGTTTTGAGCAGAAAAGCCATGCTTCATTTGGTCACAAAGGACTTTGATCTAACTTTTGACCCACTGGACCAATTTGTATGACATATATTTGTATTTGGAGTATGCTGATTCTGAAAATGTAAGTTTTATGTGAATGTGATGCATACTTTTAAAGTTATGAATAATTACGAAAAACTGTATTTCTCTGCCTGTGATAATTACATTAACCCATTGTGTAAGGGTAATTGTATCACAGGCAGAGGGGAGGATTTTGTGTCTGTTCCTGTTTTGACCCTCAACACGGAGTCTTGTCTCGTTCTTGTGGGAATTTATTGTATGCTGTTCTAGTTCGACTGCTAGGAGTGTAAACCTTTCGTATGGTTTTTCCTATTCGACTGTTTACAGCATTCGTATGTTTGAGAGCATTTGTATGCTTCTTCGGTTCGGTGGATTGGTGTCTACAGTAGCTGTGCCTGTTTCTCTGGAGGGGGAAGATCTACTAAATGGCAATTTAACCCTTTTATACCTCGGGGTGCGGTTACAACAATATTAACCCTTTATTCTATGCCATCCTTAGGCACCTGGCTCTAAACGCTGGGGGGCGGCATAGCACGTCCCCACTGTCCTTCGCACTTACCCGGTCGCCGGCAATCTCACGCTGGCAGTCTCAGTGTGGGGACTCCCCTGGAAGCCCAGGGAGCCCCCCTCCTTCAATTTTGGCCCACCTGGGCCCTGTGATCGCGAGGACCTCGCGATCACATGGACCGCATAGCCGTCCATAGCAATGCCAGCAGGGGGAGTTACGTCGATTTTCTGCACTTTGCACAGGATATGTATTATTTTATGATACAGTAAAAACGACTTTTTTCCCACTAAGAAGAAGTCCTAGTGTGCTCCCTTTATTTTCTATTGTATATTTTACGCGGGACTGCACCTAGGCAGTTTTGAGTCTGTTTAATTAAGCTTTAGGAGGAGTGCCTTGCTTACCTTTTTTTGTATAGATATATATATACATATGTTTTAAGGCCGTTTGGCCTGTATTTGTGGGAGGGGCTTAAATTAATTCACTCCCCTATATAAGGGACACCCCTTACCTGACTCATATCACTTGAGGTCAGCATCAGAATGATTTCCACTTCCGGGTCAACCAGACGCCATTTTACCTGATTATTCCATGAGGTTTTCTAAGCTGAGCTGTGTCAGGAATTCAGCCACAGGCTTTTCCGGCCTACCACCTTCTTTCTTCAATCTATCGCTGTGGATGGTGTCCAAGTAACTCACAAACCGTAAGTCGACCTACCCGTTACGCCAGGCATCAGTCCCACGGCACCATGCACGGGTCAGGTCCTCACTTTACGGCTGCATTTTGTCTAAATCTGTCCTAAAACCATTGCATGTTCATGCATATCATTCATTTAAATTCACTTGTTTATATCTGTCACTGGCTCATTTCGAGCATTAGCATACTCCCAAACGGGAACACATTCTGTTTCAATTGCCTAAACATACTAGCAATTCTGTGCATGCATTTCAAATATCACTGCTCGTTTCGTTTTGTTTCCCTGACATACCAGGCTCACGGTTCGTGCAATTTTCTACCAAACGGGAACTAGTTCATGCATTTACTATTGTACTACACACACGTTTCGTGCGTTTACAACCCACGAACAGAACTTTGGTTTGTTACAATGACTGTTGTTAAGCTATTATGTTCACATATTGTATATTGTCAAACGGGCACTGTTTGTTTCCCTGTCACACAACTATAATGCTGGGGCATAGCTCACGAACAATGTTTCACATAAACCACACTGACCCCTACAGGTCACTCTCAAAATCTCACGTTAACCTTGCATTTGGATTAACCCCTTAAGGACCAAACTTTTGAATAAAAGGGAATAATGACATGTCACACATGTCATGTATCCTTCAGGGGTTAAAGGGTATTTTACCATACAATCAGCATTTCTGACCCCTACTGGTCAACAGCAAAACTGTCTTCACATGTCATATACAATTACCAGCCAATATAAATTACACATAAAATTGTTTTAAACATAACCATAAACCATAAATTAAACTCCAACATGGGCTCAACTTCAGGTTTAATTCACAATAATTTACATTTCACATCAAGACTAACAGTGGTTCTTTCAACACTGCCACCTACAGGTCTGTCAAGTACATTGACAATTTTCATGGGGTTTTACAAACACCAAAACACTGACCCCTATAGGTCAACAGACAAACAACATTTCACATACCAATCAGTATCAACTACACTGCCACCTATAGGGCACTCGGCAGATCTCCAGTGCACTTGCATTTTGCAACACCATGTTCACTGACCATTCAATAAGGCATACAACAATTCACATTGCAAGCAGTATATCAACATCTGTTATAAATACACATATTATTACACAGTAGCACACGCATCTGTATATACGTAACTGGTAATATGGTTCACATACATACGGCACTTAATGGGTTAAGATTGATACATATTTAACCAGTATGGATATGATGTTTAATATTTACATATCACGGCACTTTACTTTCACATATACTGTGTGTTTTAAGATAAGCTTGGTCTATGCCATATTTCCTTATGTCATATGATTTTATCCATTCAGGTTACAGTTACTACTAAAAAACCTATGCGGATTGTCAGGTTCAATACCATACTACCAGGTACGTACACCTGCTCACGTAGTTGTCCATCTCTTACCTTCCCTGGAATAGTAATAGTGTACTGGCAATTAGGGTTCTAGGGCCCAATATGTATTACCCCCTTTTTTCTCTGCATTACGCTTCGGTTAGTGGTCCTGCGAGGCCAACACCCCGCCTCACACTCGGAGGCATACAACCCTCGGGAAACTCGTGAGCTAACCGCCTCGCATTGTATCATAGAGAGGGCCTCACCTGTCACTCCCCTTCCTATTTTTCTGGTTACTGTCACCATGAGGCCAACATCCTGCCACAACGTTCGGTGGCCACACAAAATCCCCTTGCGCCAAGCATAGATAGAGCCTCTCAAGCCACTTGGCAACTAGCAGGGCCTCACCAGTCACAAAAAAAACACCAAGCCTAATCGTTTCACCTTACGGCTTAGCTAGCAAGCCGGTACATGACCCCTGGGTACAAATATATAATTGCAATCTTTATTGTTATTTAAGTATTTCTCAAAAAGATGGTAAGAATCACCTCTTCCTAGCACCCCTGCTAGAAGTGATACACCTTCATCTCTTACCTTCCCTGGAATAGTAGTAATGTACTGGCAATTAGGGTTCTATGGCCCAATAGGTATTACCCCCTGTTTTCTCTGCTTTACGCTTCGGTTAGTGGTCCCGCGAGGCCAACACCCCGCCTCACACTCGGAGGCATACACCCCTCGGGCCACTCGTGAGCTAGCCGCCTCGCATTGTATCATAGAGAGGGCCTCACCTGTCACTCCCCTTCCTATTTTCTGGTTACTGTCACCGAGAGGCCAACATCCTGCCACAACGTTCGGTGGCCACAAAAATCCCCTCGCGCCAAGCATAGATAGAGCCTCTCAAGCCACTTGGCAACTAGCAGGGCCTCACCAGTCACCAAAAAACACCAAGCCTAATCGTTTCGCCTTACGGCTTAGCTAGCAAGCCAGTACAAGACCCCTGGGTACAAATAATAATTGCAATCTTTATTGTTATTTAAGTATTTCTCAAAAAGATGGTGAAGAATCACCTCTTCCTGGCACCCCGGCTAGAAGTGATACACCTTCAAGCAGAGGAGATGTGGCTCCGACCTAAGGAGGCGACAAATCCCCTACCCTGCCACAGCAAGGAAAGCAGAGTTATTCAAACTCCTCCATACATCAACGGACAACACGGAGGCAGGGGAAGGCCCAGCAACACCAACTCAGGTGACACCCAGGCCATGCTAGCTCACTCATAAACTCATGAGCCAAAAAATTTACGACAGACTGGCAATTTCGAGTCAGTCACAGCCCTCACAAGGCTGGGCCTCACGCTACTGTACAACCAGCACCAACCGAAACTCGGTTACCTGGTACAATCAATTCTTGGTACAAGACGTTAACCCTGCACATATGATCCCGGCACATTGGGGAAACAAGGCATAAATATGTATGATGATGTATCTATGATGGTCAGACCCAGGGATTCTAGGTAAATCGGGAACTGACCATCCCTTGGTTGTGTTGGCATTTGGAATATGTAGAGATGCTTATTTGTTCAGGGATTTTCTCCCAAACAAACGGACGAGCACTCTCAGGCTCCAGGTACCAGCACCTCTGAACTACCAGAGACAATTGGTATTAGTAGTTGCACTGCATATAGACTGTTGCATATATGTTCAAATCATTCAGGGCACATGACAAACCATGTGTCCTAATACAACTTACAAATAACGTACTCACCATCTGTACACACCAATGCATTTTCAACACTACTGACTCATCACCCTTCCAGACTTGTAGTAGATTTACTAAGGCTCTGGAGCTTCAAAGGGCTCCCATACAGGTATCATAAATAAACCCTCAAGGAATATAGCATGCCCTCACTTACAGTCAGCACAACAGAACCATCGGCTGTAAACACACTCATAGCCAAGATTTGCAGAGGGGTTTTTACTTGGGTTTTCCAATCTCCACCATTTACAGCATGGCACCAAACACAAACACATTGGTATTGTCACAAGGGAATCTTCCCTTAAACAAAGACTAACCATAGACTTATTGGCACCACACACCTTCGCTACCCCAAGTCTCAACTCCCTCATACCCTCCGAGGAGTTTCCTTACTATACACACCATTGATCTACCTTTACAGCTATCACTTAAGCATGGGTTGAAGTTTCGGTAAGTAAGACCAATATCATCAACACAGTAAACGGCTACCATCTACCCTACAAACTGGCACTTACGTGGCATAAAATGGTCAATCCTTTCCCCACTAAAAGCAGCTGCTGTGGCATGGGGTAAATCATGGTCAGGGTCATCAATCCGTTGTTACTCAGACAACTAAGCACATGTCATATCATCAACAAATGCCTCTCATCGTCCATACGTTCATGGTATTGCTGGGGAACTCACTTGGTTGGCCACTTACCACATTTCTTTTACTTTCATGTACCAGGCGGGGGTATACATCCCTGCCGACAATTGTCTCATTTATATTCCAGGCATGTTCATCTTACGCTTCCTACAGCCGCCCATACAGTCACGGCCACTCTTTCGTTCCAGAGAAAAAAAATCATGGATTAGACATACTCATGCAGCATAGCATGCACTATCCCACCTAGCACTTTCATCCCATACTTGTAGAACGCATAACACAGCTATTCACCTGGCTTTAAAGAATCTCATTGGAACACGACATAGCTCAACCTGTGTCATAACATTTCTCCTAGGTTTTGCTTCATTTTTGCCACCTTAAACTAAAACCATCTCATACACCATTAATTATATATTTTACAGGCATTCAACAACACAGGATAACCTATGGCCAAAACTACCATACCTTCATGCTATCATACCAGACAAGAATATACTCGGAGGTTTTCAGGAATCCATCCCCCCACGTTCCTCTCAGAGATTACCAATAGCCATCCAACTTTTCCATCCTTATCGGACCAATTAGAGCTACAACCATTCAATTATACTACCAAGTCGGCCATTACCAGCCATGCACATTGCCTTTTATGCCTTTCTCAGGCCAGAGAATCCACTACCATAACCACCACTCAGACAGATCATTGTCTTCAATGATCCCACGTATGTAAACACATATATCATTACCTATTGGCTCTACCACATTCCGAAACGAGTCAATACGCACCAACAGTAGAGATAACATACTATCCTACACACAACAAATGGTGTCCAGTTGCGGTCCTAGATTCCTACCTTCAAAATCCTTCAAGGAACTAAATACCGTAATGCATTTAAGGAAATGTCTGGTTAATTTGTATATATTGTTGACTGTATTAAATCTTTGATTATTATTTTTGCCCTCTTTATTTACAGGCCTACCGTATCGTCGGTCTCGGCACACCACAACCGACTTGTTCACTTTATACTATCCTACGCTTATGCTGGAACCTTACTCCATATACGGCTATTTGCCCCGAACACAAGTTTTAAGGCCGTTTGGCCTGTATTTGTGGGAGGGGCTTAAATTAATTCACTCCCCTATATAAGGGACACCCCTTACCTGACTCATATCGCTTGAGGTCAGCATCAGAATGACCCTCCCACCCACTCCTCATTTCAACACTTTCTCTTTCCATTTACTTTACTTACTCCTTGGTGGGCCCTCTTTATTTACAGGCCTACCGTATCGTCGGTCTCGGCACACCACAACCGACTTGCTCCCTTTATACTATCCTACGCTTATGCTGGAACCTTACTCCATATACGGCTATTTGCCCCGAACACAAATATATATATATATATATATATATATATATATATATATATATATATATATATATATATATATATATATATATATATATATATATATATATGTATATATATATATATATGTTGTGTTAGGTGCTTAAGATAGTACAGTGTGAAATACCATGAATAAGCGTAGGATGATAAAAGGAGCAAGTCGGTTGTGGTGTGCCGAAACCGACGATGAGGTAGGCCTGAGAAAGAAGAGGGCCCACCCAGGAAAAGAAATAGAAAGGAAAATAAATGTTAAAAGTGGTGTGGTGGGAGGGTCATTCAACGCTGACCTCGAACGGTAAGGAGCCAGGCAAGGGGAGTGCCTTAAGTAGGCTAGGGGTAGAAAACCAGCACCTCCCACAAATGCAGGCAAATTGCCTTAATACTTGTGTTAGGTGCTTAAGATAGTACAGTGTGAAATACCATGAATAAGCGTAGGATGATAAAAGGAGCAAGTCGGTTGTGGTGTGCCGAAACCGACGATGAGGTAGGCCTGAGAAAGAAGAGGGCAAAATTAAGTAATCCAATTTATTAACAGACAACCAATACATATACATTTATCAACCAGACATGTTTATGAAAGCATCTCTTAACTCTTGTACTGGGTTCGGTATGTACCGTGAGTAAGCGGATGACTTCCAGCGCCCCAGTGTTTTGATAACATGAGTTGGGACGTTGAAACTGGAGGCTGTGGACGCGGCTCCTATACGAAAGGAGTGTCCTGAGTAATTGTTTGCGTTGAGGCCCAGTTGTGTGAGCAAGGACCTGACGTAGGTCATGAAGGTTGTAGTGGTGAGTACTGCACCTTGTAGTTTTAATAACGGTTGCGAGGGCAGTAAGTGATGGTGCTGTATGTAGGCATCAAGAACTTTTACGGGACACCATCTGTTGTGCGTGGGGTAGTACGGAATGTTTACAGGTATGTGCTGGCTGGTTTTGGAGTGAGGTAAAGACAGGATGTAATGATCCATATGTTTTGTCAAGTGGGAATAGAGGAGGAATGGAGTGGTTTGGGTCGTGGAGGTCGTAGTGAATTCTCTGGGTCGTAGAAATCCATAGAAAGCGATGTATATTGCTGTTTTGATGATAGAATTCGTATTAGTGTCAAAAGGTTTCAGGTCGAGTAGGTTAGATAAGCTTTGAAGATATGGTTATCTATGGGTAGCCTCTGGGCCAAATGTGTGGGTTCTGATTTTTGAATACCTCTGAGTATGGTCTTAATTTGGTGAGAGGCCATGAAACTGTTGTTATTTGGGTGTAAGATGAGCATGTGGTGTTGAATGCCAGTGAGATAGAGTTTGATGGTGTTATATGACAATTTGAGTTTAAGGTGGCAAAAGGAAGCAAACCCCAAAAAAGATGTCATAACAAACGGTTGTATGATGTTATGTTCCAGAAGGAATCGTTTGAATAGTGTGAAAGCCCTGTTGTATGTTTTGTTTGTATTGTGTGAAAGTGCCAACTGAGACAATGTCCTGCTATGCTGCATGATGACGTCTAGTCCAGTATGAGTTGTTGAAATGTTGGAGTGATGGTGGCTGTGGGTGCTGCTGACGGGAGTGCTTGATGAAACTCCTGAAATTTAAAGCGAGACAAACTGTCAGCAGCTGTGTTGTATATACCTGGCACATGGAAACAACATAGGAAGAAATTATGACAAGCTGCCAACCAAGTGAGCTTCCTCAGAAATCTCATAATCGTAAGAGATTTGGAACAACCTTTGTTGATGATGTGACAGGTCGCCTGGTTGTCTGAGTAACAACGCACTGGCGTATTAGCCCATAAATGACCCCACGCTACGGCAGCCGCCACTATAGGGTAGATCTCAAAAAGAGCTGAGGTAGTGGAAAAACCTTCCAAATCCAGAAGTGCTGAAGGCCAGCTGCCCCAAAGCCATTCGTTCCCAAAAATTGCTGCAAAACCAGTGGTAGATGCCGCATCTGACCAAATGGTAGGAGATGATTCAGTCAATTGAGGGAGGAACATACTTTTACCATTCCAAGTGGTTAAAAACCTCTTCCACATGTTTAGATCTGCTGTAGCTTGGGCATCTAAGGACAACCTGTGCGTGTCCTGTAGAAAAAGTGGGAAAAGATGCAATAGTCGTGAAATAAAGGAGCGGCCTTGAGGTATGATGCGCATTGCAAAATTTAGTGACCCCAGCAGGGACTGTAGTTCTTTGCGGTTGCAAGTGCCGAGCTGTAGGTAGTTGTTTATGTAAGTGAGAATATTGTCTATCTTTCGTAAGGTAGGCTTGCTTGCATTGTGGCAGAGTCTAACTGGATACCCAGAAAAGTGATAACCGTGTCTGGCCCTTCTGTTTTCTTTGGGGAGATGGGTACACCTAGTTGCTCAAACAGCTTAGTGGTAGCTTTGAGGCTAGTGGGAGGTGCAGTATTCTCCTCGACCAGTAGGAAATCGTCCAAGTAATGTAATACTGTAGGGCATCCGGCTATGTTCAATAGTAACCAGCATAGTGCTTCGGCAAATGTGTCGAAAATAGCTGGGCTACTTTTGGACCCAAAAGTTAACCGGGAGAAAAAATAGTAGTTCTCGGACCACTTGATGCCATGCAGGTGCCACAGTGTGGGGTGGATAGGGAGTAATTTGAAGGCGTTAGTAATGTCGGTCTTACTGAGCCAGGCTCCCACCCCTGCTTGTATGATGGCTGTAATGGCGTGATCTATGGTGGTGTATTGCAGAGAGAATTCCTCAGAGGGTATGAGGGAATTAAGACTGGGGTTGGCCGATGAGTGGGGAGCCGATAAGTCAATGATGAGTCTCTGTTTTTGGGAAGCTTTCCCTGTGACAATACCAATAGGGTTGGTGTGCCATTCTGTGAATGGGGGAGTTCTAAAAGGCCCCAATACAAAGCCCTCCTCCACTTCTTGGTTTATGAGGGCGTCAACCACTGTGGGGTTGTGTTCGGCGGATTGTAGGTTTGGGCATTCCAGAGTGCCAGCTGGTATGTGTAGGATACCTGTGTGGAAGCCTTCTGTTAAACCAGAAATAAGAAAATCTACCAGGTGTCTAGATGGGTGCTGAGACATCAATGCTGTGAATACTGGCATATTAATGGACGTAAGGTAAGGCTTAGAATACATTTTATTTGGACACATGGTCTTAGCATGTGCCCTAAAACATTTTGAACAGACATGCAATAGTCTACATCCACTGTAATTACAAGACCCAACATTGAAATTATTACATATCTGGGACTTGCCCAGAAACTTGATTGGGCGTCCCAATTTGTCTTTGGATAGTTTCCCTGGATCCCCAGAGGAACTAGTTCCTTGTGTGGAGGCATGTCCGTCTGCCGTGTTGGGACAAAAATTAGTAGTATGGGCTGTGGAGGAGCAGTATGCACGAGCTGGTGTTCTTAGACCTGCAAAGTGTCTGCAGAATAAGACGGTATCAATCCTTCCCCAGTTGGATCGTGTACCGTACTGGGAGAAGGCTCCAGCAACTTTTGCAGAAAAAGACCTATGGTAGTCATAGAATGCTGAACCACCATATTTGTTGCCCAGGTCTACCAGCTTGTGCATATAGAGATCAAACTCCTCTCTTCTGTTGGGATAAACCGCACAGACGACATCCCTGTAAATACCAAACGCTAGTACAAATTCAGGGATAGTCAGTTTCCTGTTCAGGCGGGCATCCCTAGATCTGACAATAACAGAAACATCATCATAAGCATACGTCTTATGTTCCACAATGTCCTGGGAGGCAATCAACAGGGAAGCCAGGTTGACGTCTTTACCTTCCAGGATATCCCTTTTGATATGCTCAGGTATCATGTGGGCCGGGCTAACTTCCTGGTCATCCAGGGGGCTGGCTGGAGCGACTAATGGCAAGGCTGGTGTTTGTACCGCAGCCGCGGGTGGCCCTGCTAGAGTGAGGGCCGTGGTGACTGACTCAAGTTTCTCCAGCCTGGAGTTGACCTTGCCCATGGATGCCATGAGTGAGGATAACATGGCATGTATGTCCCCTGGGTTGGACTGGCTAGATCCTTCCCCGGCTTCCATGTTATTGGTTGATGTGCGTAGCAGTTTGAAAAGTTCTGCCTTCCTTGCTGTAGCGGGGTAGGGGATTTGTCGTCTCCTTAATTCCGTGGTTATGCGCGGGATTGTCCAGGATCTAATTGATGCTGGACTAGCTAGCTCTCCTCCTTGTGTGGGAGTGACAGCTCTAGCCGGGGTGCTAGGCAGGGAGAAATCCTCTACCCCTTCCTGAGACATACTATAAATAAAACAATAATTAGTATATAGAACCACCAAATTGTACTGGCAGGCTAGCTAGGCCGGATGGCGAAAGTATTATGCTTGTTTGGTGACAGGTGAGGCCCTACTAGTTGCCAAGCGGCTTGAGAGGCTCTATCTATGCGTTGGCGCGAGGGGTTATTGAGGCCACTTGACGTAGTGGCAGGAGTTTTAGGCCTCTCGGTGACTGTACGACAGAAAACAGGGGAAGGGAGTGACAGGTGAGGCCCTCTCTTTGCAACATGCGAGGCGGCTAGCTAACGTGTGGCCCGATGGGTGTTTGCCTCCGAAACGTTTGAGGCGGGGTGTTGGCCTCGCGGGACCACTAACTAATGGCGACAGCCAAGATGGGGTAAATACCTATTGGGAATCCTGTGACCCTATTGCCAGTACTCTAAACTAGGGGGATGAAATGAAATGTATGGTAGAATACCATATGAGCAGGTGTACGTACCTGGTAGTATGATAAATCACAGGAATAAACCGTGTGGAGAAATTATATAAGCTCGACAGCCTAAAAATGGGTAAAAGAGAGTAGTACGATGAGTGTGGGGTGTAAAAGAACCAGACTTATAGTCTGTAGCAGCAATGTATAAAATTATGTTGATACCATGGGAATAGCTATGAGTGGCTCAGAAATGTTTGCATGCTTGAATAAGACATCTGAGGGAGGCCGTGGCCTATGTACAAACAAACAATCTATGTGTTACGTGATAATGGTGTGTAAAGGAAAACATGAAACGTAGGTTATATACATATGTATATGACTGTGTAGGGGACGTATGATTGGTTGGATCAGTACGTGTGATTCAACCCGAGTATGCATGCAAAAGGATTTAAGCCTTATGTGTCATCGCCATGACAGAGAAATGAGGCCTGTAATGTAGGCTGAGTAAATTGAAATGAAATGGATAGTTATAAAACTCCTGGCGTGGGAGTTCAATGATCTGTACCGAAATGTAACTGGTTTTATAGAAAGGGACATGAATGAGGTCATGGCCTAATTAACACAGCGTTATGTATGATATGTAGCAGAAAGACCAAAGGCAGGGATACCCCAAAATGATTTAACATGATGTAAAGTGATGTATATCTATATGATATGTATGTATAGCAAAGACGTATCAACCCGAGAATTATTGCTTAAATGAACCTATCCTTGTATATGTTGTATTAATAACCCAGAAATGAGGCTTGTAACATAGGCTGAGTCCATTCGTATAAATGGATAAGTAATGCAGACCCCTGAAAGCGTGGGAGTCAAATGGTATACACAGAGAAGTGGACTTGATTTGTGGACGTAATACAATACTGACAATTTGTTAAAAGTAATCAACAATAATCTATTTAAGCAAGCAATACTTTAACCGAATGTTATATACACATGAAATGGTTAATATAATTGATGAAAGGATTATACGTGAACACACAGAACAGCCGAAAGCAAATGTGAGGGGAACACAGAAGTTAGAATAGTTTAACCGTATGATTTATGCGAACCAAAGCGTGTATGAGCGTATGTAAAATTTGCCGAACGGCAAAACAACCGAATGAACATTCGTTTAAATAACATGAATAGGATATGCGAAATGACTATTGAACAATTTAAAACATGTTCAGCCGAATGACCGTACGAATGAAAAGCCCGCGAATGGCTTGAAACATTCGTGTCATAACCAGGGAAAAGCCGTAAAGCGAGGACCCGTGCTGTACCGTACGCCGTGGGAACCAGTCCTGGCGTGACAGGAAGGTCTGACTTACGGTTTAGGAGTCCCTGGGACGCGATCTACGACGGAGAACGGAGTCAGAAGAAGCTGGACGGGCGGAAAGGCCTGAACAGGATTCCTGGACACAGCTTAACGTGGTGAAACCTCCTGGATACTGAAACCAAGATGGCGTCTGAGAGAACCCGGAAGTGGATCCTCATTCAACGCTGACCTCGAACGGTAAGGAGCCAGGCAAGGGGAGTGCCTTAAGTAGGCTAGGGGTAGAAAACCAGCACCTCCCACAAATGCAGGCAAATTGCCTTAATACATATATATATGTAGAGAAATGCTTCAGACTTGAGAAAGGGAGGTTCTACTGAAAGCTTGTCATTAAAAAATTCTGTTAGTCCAATAAAAAAGGTATTACAAGATAAGAATTTTATCTGATTTTACATATATATATATACACACATAAATACACATACAATAAGTGTATTTTAATATTAATATGTATATAATTTTATATATATATATATATATATATATATTAATATCAAAGTACACGTAGAATGATATTGATTAAATATATATATATAATTATCATTATATATATATATATATATATATATATATATATATATTTATGTATAATATAAAATAAATATGTAAATACGTTAAAAAATTAAATAAAAAAATATAAAAAATAAATTAATAAAAAAATATATATGTGTAAATTTGTTCTAACTGTATTTTAAAATTAATATATATACAGATATCAAAATATTTGATGAACAAAATAATATATATATATATATATATATCTATATACATAAGTATAAATGTCACTATATATATACCTATATATAAATAAAATGAATTAAAAAAATTATATATACATACAAACGTATATATATAATAATTCTATGTATATATTTAAGTAATAATTTTACATAATTAGGTCATTTTATTAATTACAATTTGTGGGACCTGCCTGACAACCCAGGCCGAAAGTCCAGGGAATTTAATTTGCTAGCACTATATTTAACTCTGTAACTTTCCAGGACACCATAAAACCTGTACATGGGGGGTACTGTTTTACTCGGAAGACTTTGTTGAACACAAATATTAGTGTTTCAAAACGGTTAAATGTATTACAACAATGATATCGTCAGTGAAATTTGCATTTTTCACACACAAATGGCACTTACACGGATGATATAATTGTTGTGATATGTTTTACTGTTTTGAAACACTAATATTTGTGTTCAGCGAATTCTCCTGAGTATAACAGCACCCCTCATGTACAGGTTTTATGTTTTTTTCAAAAGTTACAGAGTCAAATATAAGGCTTGCGTTTCAAATTTTTCACATTGAAATTCGCCAGATTGGTTACATTACCTTTGAGACTGTATGGTAGCCCATAGCTCTGTACAAATTTAATTTGCCGAATTTTAGTCAGATCTTTGTTTTTATTTTCTCATTATTTAACAGTAATTTTAGATACATCTTAAATGCAGTGTTTGATGTTTTAATAAAACTGATAATCACCCTATGGCGCATTAAAACAAGAGAGTCTAATAAGTCCTGGCAGGCAACGCTGCAGTGGGATTGTAGTCAGTAACAACACACTTTGCCTTCTAACACCTCCTCCATCAAAGTTTTCGGACTTTTGTGGTGGATGATTGCTCTTAAATCCATCTTATTGCACATTTTAGCTTTTGACAGAGATAGGCAGTGTCCAATTCACACCATATGTAGTAATACTTGAACTCTCATTCCCGCTAGCCTGTAGCCAAGGTAATTTATAGAAGTAATCTAGTTACTGCAAGAAGAATATAGTTTTCCTTATGTTAGGTTGCTGTCAGAAGATGCACTGAGGAATTGAACCAGAGCATGTAAAGATGCATTATCTATTCCGTTTCTTTCACCTTATAGAGGAAATTGCTTTTCAGTTTTCTATTAGTTGATTACAAGGGCTAGTGCAGTTGCTCCTCAACACGAATCTGAAGTTGAATAGGGTCTGTTATCATCAGCCTTTTTGCACAACACTTATAAATATCCACTATTCCCATGATTTCATGTGTCTATGTGCTGAATAGACTGAGAAGCAATAAGGTTCAGCATCTAATCCTCCATATTTCTTGTGGTTCCTTGATTACAGTTTCTGTAGTAAATGATTCTTGTCTTAAACCTAAATCTTTCAGAATAGTCTATGTGGAAGGTGCTGCATCAAATCCTAAGGTCATTTAAAGGTTATTTGAATACATTATGATGTGACTGAACCTTCAAATTCTACCAAGGATACTTTACAGCAGGGGTAGTCAACCTTTCAATACCTACCGCCCACTTTTGTATCTATGTTGTTGGTAAAATTTCCTTACCGCCCACCAGTGCCACAGTAATTAATTTCATAGCACAGGTGTGATTTTTTAAAATTATTTTTTAAAATAATAAAAAAATAAGTACTTAAATGTATCTATGTTTTTCCTATTTTCTATTCTAATTTTTCTTTTCTATGTGTGTATGTAAGGTACTGTGTGTGTGTGAAGTGTGAAGTGTGTGGGTGCTTGTGTTTGAAGGGTGTAATGTGTGTGTGTGAGGTGCAGTGTGTGAGGGGTCAGTGTGTGTGTGAAGGGTGCTGTATGTGGGTGAGTGGTGCAGTGTGTATGTGTGAAGGGTGCAGTGTGTGTGTGAGTGTGTGAGGGGTGCTGTGTGTATGGGGTGCTGCATGTCTGTGAGGCGTGCTCACAGTGACATTCGGAAAGAAATGGTTAGTCGGACTTATTTGTGTCCTGGCACAGGCTGACTCTGCCATCTTTCTCTGTGTCCATTAACAATGAAGAGCCAAGAATGAGACAAGTCAGGATATAGCAAAATGAAGAATCATTATTTCTGGCCGTCGGACAAAAGTGTAATCTTAAGATACTTAACAGAGTTTCAAGTTACTTTACAGGACAGAGAATAAAGTGTTGTGAATATGTCTAAAAATGGATTGGATTGGGTTTGCAATAATTGTATTATCAATTTGCAGCTCCACACAAAGGTGTCTTTGAAACACTATGAGGTTCTCACACACTACAGAATTTTTGTAGCTTCATTTTTAAAAATACTTGACAAGAGGGCCAGTACGGTGTGGAATGGATAAAAATATACTTATGGTCCTATTTTGTCTTGAATTAAACCATGGCACTTCTGAGTAAGATGTTTGCCACACACTTTGACCTTTCTCTATTTTCATGACAATTTAATCTAAACTAGGCAGTTGGGAAAAAAAAATTGTAGATAATAATGAAACCTGACCAATGGCTTATGTAAGATACTGTTATTTCATATAAATGGCATAATGCTACTTTCATAATAAAGGTGATATTTTAGCAAAATTCTATCTTTTCCAAGAAGATCTACTGTTTACATTTTCCAAAGACATCCTTTATGAGTATATGAGTTACCTATATCATAGCAAAAATCTCCAATATGACTTATGGAACTGTTTTGAAAGCAATACAATTTGCTTTACGCAAGTAATGGCAGGCTAAGCTAATTTCTTCTAGCACAATCAATCTTTTCCAGCTTCATGATACTGACAGATTGTAAGGAGAAAGGCAGAGATTGGAAAAACAGAAAAAAAGAGGAAGTATTGACTTAGTGGGCAGAATTCTTTATGGCATAATAAACTTTCCCCTTTAGTAGTACCAGTAATACTGTGATGTTTCTTTTCTTGTTTTATTTACTTTCCCTTTGCCTTGATCATAAAGTGAATAATGGAAGTTGATGTAAGAAAAAAACATAATGTCTTAATAAATAGCTCAGGCAGTTTTTCTCGTGTGCAAATATGCTACCTCTGTCTGGCAGAAATATAGCAGAGGGTTGTGAAGTGATCTTCTAAAGTAGACCATTCTCAATACTATGAAGAATAAAAATGCAGATAAAGTGCTTATTCTTGTCCAGAGCCTACATTTTAATTGTAGCTAGTAAAATTCATGGCACAATTTAATATTGCTGGATGCGTTTTCAAAATGATTTAAATTGTTTTTATAAACTTTTTAAATGATTTTATTTTATGAAAAATATAAATATTTTGTAGTATTTTCATTTTTCTTTAATATATATTGATACAGTTTTTATATATTATATATTTTTTGATATTATTAGTATTTCAAAAAAATCCTTATAGAAGTTTATCCAAAAATATTAAATAATTTGCTAAGCTTATCCAATGCTATTAAACAGAGGCCTTTGTTGGTGTGTTTGAAAGCTGTGAAGATCATCAAACTTATTACTCAAATTGCAATCGTTCAATTCACCTTAGCAAATATGGTGTTCTGAAGTTAGCAAGAGGAAACAGCAGAGTATATAAGAGGGAATAAGAACAATAGTGTGAAGAGCTCTGAAACTGGAAAAAGAGGATTTCACCTAATCCTTTAAATACTGAAAAAATGTAAAACACTCTGAGGTGTAGGTATCCAAAAAATTAGAGACTCAAATATATGGTATAATAACATGCATAACACACTAAAATCATAAAGACTTAATACCAAAACTTGATGATTATAGGGATATTGTGTGAATCCTAGATAATAGTCCAAATCATTTTAAAAAGTCCAGATTGGTTTAAAAGTCCAGATTTGTTTAAAAAGATTGCTTTAACAGTCCACAGTTTAAATCGAATGATTAGATCCAGTTAGTACAATAATAATGTATTATAAGTAGCTATCACCCAACTTGTAACAACATTGCTGGATAAACAAGCACCTATGACTTTGATATACTTATATTGTAAAGATGTAACAAAATCCAAAATTGGTACAATCGGCAGTTTAGTATAGACAAACTAAGTGCCTTGCATTAATAGCTGATGTTATTATATTCCTAAAGAAATAGTCACTTGAAGCTAAATTGATTGTTAAAAAATGAAGATTTTATTGAAAAATAAAAATATTAAAATAATGGTGAAATGAGGTAGGTGAACGTTTCGTAGGGTAGCCCTACTTCATCAGAGGCTTGTGCCTTACGCATTTCGTAGGGTAGCCCTACTTCATCAGAGGCTATAAGCCTCTGATGAAGTAGGGCTACCCTACGAAACGCGTAAGGCAACCAGCGGTTGAATCTGGGAGGAGAAAGCCGAGTCTCTGTGTGCATTCCTGTCGAGTATCATCACTCCGGACCCGGTATCTAGTCGTGTTTACATCATCCTCGTGAGTCTCATACTCCACCCCTCGATGTGAGGTCGGAGGAGGAGAACGAAGGAACTCACACGCCGTCCTCACCGGCAACGAGGAGAGAGAAGAGGAATCAACTCTTACACAATCCACTGGCATCCAGGTCTGGATTACAGGTTTTTAATTTTTTTTATCTGAGACAAAATTGACTATTCACCTACCTCAGCATTTTACCATTATTTTAATATTTTGAATTTTTATACCGTTTTATATTTTTCAATAAAATCTTCATTTTTTAACAATCAATTTAGCTTCAAGTGACTATTTCTTTAGGAATATAATAACATTAGTTATTAATACAAGGCATTTAGTTTGTCTATACTAAACTGCCAATTGTACCAATTTTGGATTTAGGATTCACACAATACCCCTATAATCATCAAGTTTTGGTATTAAGTCTTTATGGTTTTAGTGTGTTATGCATGTTATTATACCATATATTTGTGTCTCTAATTTTATTGTAATCTTTTACCATTGTTTTCCTTTTTTACATTACAAGGTTGTGCACTTAAGGTTATACTTACCTAATTTCTCATATATTCTGTAATATCACATAGCTCCTGGATACCCACACCTCAGAGTGTTTTACATTTGTTAAATTCACCTTAGTTTACAGAATATCAATCTAATTCTCAAGTCCAGAAGTAAATGAACACTTGATATACAAAAATCATCATTAGTGATACTTAACTGTTCCAAACTACATAGAGTGACTAATACTTTGTATGTCCCTGTAATGCATTTCACTTCCTCTCTTGCATTGAAATTAACTGCTAGCTTTTATTTTAGCTAGATCCTTTCTGGATATTCAACCATAATGTTTCATATCTCTTAGTAAAGAGCACTTGTGAGGCTAGGAAATATGTATGTGCTCTGCATAATTGTGGTGTGTGTGTATGTGTGTGTGTGTGTGTGTATTTTAAAAGGATGGTTAAACAAATCTACACCTTAGATGGGATCTGAAATACTGTTCTACAAAGCGACACATTTCATACTTGGTTCCATTCTTTGAACACTGTGTACATCGTGATGTATTGTTGGTCCTACCCCAAATGTGTCTAGTGGCCATAAATGTCAGCAGTGAATGAGTACAGTAATTGAGGAAGACACAGCCGGTGGCATGTTTTAACTGCACAACACTTTTGATTTGGTGCAACTGTCATCTTCATGGTAATGTCCAGATATGTTTTACAGTAGCTTATCCATAAATGTCCTTTCAATGTGGTTGTGTAGACATAGTCTGCATGTCTGGTTTTTGTCTTGCTAAATATTAGTTTAATGATATTTCTTGCAAAACTTATATATAATTAAACCCCTCATATTTGTGATCACTTAAAAACATTAGTCATCACAGAAAACATGAAGATACGTAGGATAACTTTCAGAAATATACTGAGAAATTATAGCATTTCTTTTGTTACAGACTCTGTTTGTAGCTTAATGTTTTCTCTTTTGATCTTTTAGATTAACAGCAAAAGCAGTAGCTGTCCTACTGCCAATCCTTGGAAGCTCCTGGATCTTTGGTGTTCTTGCCGTAAACGACCAAGCAATTGTCTTTCAGTACCTGTTTGCCATTTTCAACTCATTGCAAGTAAGTGTACTGAAGAACAGAAAAAACAGCTATCAAATAAACCTATAAAACTAAAAAGCATCTGAGATTTACATGTTCTCACATTTACACATGCCAGCCTGACAGCATTATAGTAAGTTATACATTTTGTTTCGTGCATTACAAAAAAATATTGGACTGTTTTGTACCTATCTTAATGTGTTCTCTGGCCATAGTGAATGAGATGAAATGTAAAAAATGCCTAAGCTAATTCTGTGTCAATATGACTCATCTCTACTTGGCTCTCTGTATATAGTCAGAAATTAACAATGATTTGCTTCTACAAATTTGTTTTTGCCAACTATTGCTTTTTTGTACATAGTGATCCCACTAATGTTTGTATGCACATAAAATACTGAAATTGATTCATGCATGTGCCCCTGTGTTTACTGTATCTTTTCTCTCACTTTGTCTTGCAAAGCTCTGGCCAAAATTTGCTCTCATCATCGTCTCCATATTTTCAGAATTGCCCATTTCTAAAAATTCACAACATGCAATACATCTTTTGTAGAAACAATCTAAAATCTACAAAACTTTACCTGTTTTGACATATAAAAAGTTGATGTTACAAATTTAATCTCTCTCTTGTAGGGCTTTTTTATCTTCTTATTTCACTGTCTACTGAATTCCGAGGTAAGTTAAAAAAACAACTATATTTAATCACTTCCAATGAGTACTAGTTCTTGTCATTAATTGTCATCTGTCTTTTAGACTGTGTTTACTGTAATAATACAACTTACAATTGTTTAATTTATAATTTGGTATAGCTGCTACAATCATCTTTAATTTACTTCAATATATTCAAGGATCTACAGGATCAGATCCTTACACCATACTAAAAAACCACATTAGTAAACTTTTCAAAAATGTATTCAAAAAAAGTTTAGCAACATCCCTTAAAATAACGGCGTTCTTTAACAAAATATTTTTTTCACATTTATTCTATATTGGTTTTAGAAAAAAACATAACAATTGTTTGAACATCTGAGGAAATATTTGCAATTCAGACAAAGCATTCCCAGTTGTTCATCAAAATATCTGCAAATATAAGATATTGTGTGTTCTTGTGTTATAGTGAAATTTGCAATCTGTGCTTTATAGATGTGTTTGACCCTACGGTAGTTGGGTATTGCACTCTGTGGAATTTTATATTTGCTAACTAATGTGAGGAACTGTTTGGGGTTCTCAAAAATTGAAATATAGGTGATTTGGGCTTCTCACCATATCAGAAGGTTTAGGTTTTGTTTAAAGAGTTTTGATATATCTATAGGCACCAACAAAAGAAGGTGAGTTTCTTTTGAGCATATTTTCTTGTCACACTTGTATAGTATATGTGGTCAGTGGTAAGACTTTATTTTTTGATTCATCAATCATTCATCAATCAATCAGTCAATCCTTTTCCAAGCCCAACCACAGTGGAGTAGGAGAGTTTGTGGGTGTTGGCAATTGCCATTTGTACCAGTATGAAAACCGCATTGTGTATCTTTACTCCTGGGACCCCAGGCAGGGATGTTGAAATTCAAATAATATGGGTAGCATTCTTAATGGTCAGAGAAAGGGCTTGCTGGCATTATTTTTATAAGTTATAATTCCCCATATAAATCTAAGACAGTTTGTAGAGATTGTAGAAATATGTCCTGGTTTGAAAGGAAAAGCAAAAATCCATCGGCAAAAGGTAATCTTGTGCTCAGTAAAGGGTGTGTAAATACCTGTTACGTTGTTTGTATTTTGTATAGTATGAGCCACAGGTTTGAAAGCTGGAATAAAGATCAGGCAGGAAAAAGGACACCACTGTTGGGTGCTATTGGTTATCATAAATCCTGACAAATTATTTAGTGAAGTAACCACGAGTCTGGACCCTTCTCACTATATGTATACATCTACACATATTTAAGTAAATATTATAGATAAGTAATTATGTATGTCCATGGTGTGCTGAAAGGTTTATTAGCTAGTCCTAGTCCTTCCATTGTTGCAAATAAACCACTGTGATAGATGTGTAGATCAGCTGTGGCAAGTGCATCCATTTGTTGAAACCAATTAACTCAGATGAAATTACAAGGTAATGGTAGCCACAGGCTCTTATCTTTCTCAGTAGGTTCATTTGTGGTTTTCATTAATTATGCTACAAGCATTGTGCACACTGTGAAATAGTATCACTTTTCAATTGTACCGCATGCTCCCACCACTCACATGCTATATAAGGTCTATCATGGATTTAAATAGGAGGAGTTTCCAGGGGAGGCTATGTTTATCTTGTGACATTTTCTGGTAAGGACTAAGTATGGGTTAAAGTCATTTTATTTTCCAAACATGTGTATCTGCAGGTTTATGGTGTATCTCACTGGGTTAGATGTTAAGGACATGGGAATAAATGGGCATGGCACCATTAGTCACAGGGCTGAGCCAAATTCATTGGGTAGAGTCTAGTGCCCCATCATGTTTAAATGTCACCAGCTGCTGCTGCTATAAAGAATAACCTTAAGAAAACATATAAAAGAAAACATAAGCTTAGTTGGCAACCAAACTCCAAATATAAATTTGAGATATAATGTGGGAAAAAATCTTTCAATGCTAAATATTTAAACTTGATTGCATTTAAAAAGCCATCAACTTGCTTGTTTGGTGAATAGAAAACTCTAAAATTTCCATGCAGTGAACAGACAAAAAATAGTTCATATCTTCATACATTTCATTCATAAGAAGCTTCAGGCAAGCTAAGGGGCGGCCATGTTTATGTAGCTTCTGTTATGACAGACTGAGCCACTGAGGGATTTTAATTCACTGGGGCAATCTCAGTCATGCTTGTTGGTAAGATAAATAATGCTTTAGAAAAAGAGCTTTTGTTTCCAAACCTCTAAGTTCTAGTCTCTGAGGCGTTGAAACCAGAACTGTATTTCTCAACCAACCTTGTGCCCAGTGCCTTGTAAAATCTGAATTCATTTTAAGTTCACTAAATACATCTAATATTATACAGTGCAAGGAAATATTGTATCAAAAGGACAAAGTATTATATTGCTGGTTAACTACTAGTTTGCTTTGTCACTGTGACTTGTGAAATGTAATGTGCCCTTGACTTGTCACGGTGGAGAGGTACTTAGACATTCAAAGTGTTTAATAATATCAATGTCACATTAATTTATAAAATCCTCATTACACCAAGAACTTTTCTGTCATAAATAGTAGGAAGATTTATAGCCTTGTTTTATGACTATGGGATATTTCACACCCGAGTCATTTTAGAGAAACTGGTCAAGGAGATAGAAAAACTAAAATCTAGCCCCTAGCTTCCTTAGCAAATGTTAGCATATCATTAATATTTGTAAGTGTCAGCAAAGTATGTGAAAATATCACTCTATTCCACTCTAGGTATTGTTTTACACTTCATCATTATGCACCTTCTCCACCATTATGCACAAAATTTATGGCATTTACATAAATACACAGTTTGTTAAAATACAAGATAATAGATCAGAACAGAACCCTAGAGGCATAATAGGGATGAAGGCTCAATTAAAGCAGATGTCAGATTTTCACCATGTCAGAAATATTTAAGCAGATGTGTTTGCTATGGTTTCATGAAAATATTTCATCTACCTGCAGTCTCATTTTATCATATAAAAGGACTACTTTTAAAAGGAATAAGGAGTATGAGTGCATATATTTTTATAGATGATGAAAAGTCTGCATATTTTAGTCCATACATTTTAACACCGCAACTGACTATAGTTTTAGCAGCCGAAACTAACCTGTCACATTGACTGAACTGCCATGGCTGTGAATTTCATAAATTCCTAGAACAAACCCCATAATTCACAAATATCTTCTTTAAACCTCCATAGTTCAATTCCCCTTCTTGCCATAATTCATCTGCAATTCATATATCCCTTTTTGAGCCTGACTTCATTGCCAACTGCATTCCCTACTTTGCACCATTATGCTGTCCTGACCTGTCCCTCTTTCCCAAGTTGTCAAAATTTGTGTAGTCAGAATCTTGCTTATTATAAGGCACACCTATTCTTTTTTTTTTTCTCATGACTTGAGGACCCACAAAGTGCCAGGCATGTCCTGAGATACATTTAGAAGGTTAATTAATAAGATACCTCTTTATTAGAGAAACAATGCAAATGTGCATCAGATTTATAGTTATTACTTTCTGTAACTTTAGTGGACTTTTGGTATGTTTTGATAAGACATGAACTAGATGGGATGATATCATTAAATAACTTCTACTGTAAAACCCATCTGTGTGTCTTATCGCTGTTTGAAGAGAACACCTCTCTCCAATTTTCTGTCTTTCTGTGTCATTTATTAAATTATTTTGATACTTTATTTAAAATGCCCATTTGTTTCATGTGTACTTTTACAATATTATTCTTCATATCTAAATATTTCAAACAGAACTATAATCTGTAATCTGTAAACATAAAATGACACTACATTGTTTCCTTGGAAGGTAAGAGCCGCGTTCAAGCATAAAACGAAGGTCTGGTCCCTCACAAGTAGCTCCATTCGCAACATCAATGTGAAACCTTTCAACTCTGACATAGTAAGTACAGCTGTACAGCCTAGGGCTGCACTGTAGTGCTGTGGAAGTAAGTACAATTGATTTAAAACATAGTCTCAAATCCTGCTGACCAAAGGCAATTTATTACTTACTGCATGAATGGAAAACTGATATTTTATACCATGGGTACATAACTTGAAAGAAATATTAAAGGTTTCTTTATGCCAAATTGTATATTCTAAAAGTAGGAAAAATAGCATTCCACTCCATTTAGGCTAACAGATGTACTACCAAGGAAATTTGAGCATTTACAAATGTAAATTTAGAGATTTTGTTTTTAATGTAGTATTAGTCAATTTCAGATAGGATATATGTCAAACATTTCAGTTCCTCTTTGGCATCTTTCAACATTACAACCTTAGTTGTAAGTCACGTGCCAAATAATATCTATTCACAACTGATAACTTCCAATTTAGAAGACCATAACTACAGGGACTGGAGGTGACAATGTTGTAACTGTAGAAACTTAAATCATCTTAAACCTAATGCCTATTTGTTACTATTCCATGCAGTTTCTCATAGTAAACATGTCTGCCATTATATATATCAACTATATTAATGTATATTTATATGCATTTTTACAAAGACCCTTTTAATCTTTAGGATAATGTGTCTTGTTTCTATAGAAGCCTATTATCACATAGGTTTGCAGTACATAGGTTTTGTTGAGTTATTCAGTTTTAATACATAGGTTTATTGAGTTAAAACATTACAATTTTGCAGAAATGGCAATGTTTAACTTGAAGGGTTAAACATGTGTCTAGTGGCTGTCATGCTTCTGCAACAACTGAATAAAACTCAGTCACATGGCAATTGGCTCGATCAGTTGCAGGTCATTGGAAAGCATTGAGTTCAAGCTTGAATCTACATGCAGAGCTCACTACGAAAGCGCATCAGGTTCCCAATGCTCCTCTATGAGGATCATTGGAATGGACCATTGCTGGAGGAAGACATGCCTCCTCTATGACACAGCGGGAGAAGGAAAGGTGAGCAGTGTGGAGTATGGAATGTTAATATTTATTATATACATATACATTCTAGATGAAAAATACTATACTTTGCAGACTCATGACATTGTACAAATGTTGATTCAGCAACCAAATGGTTAAGGTTTAAGTTAAGGATAAAGTTACATGCTTAGGACAAATCCATTGTCTCCTCTATTGAAGGACCAAAACCAACAATCAATGCAAAGGGAGTCTCCGTGCTGAGAAAAGATAAATAAAAAACTTTATTGCAATTTTTTTTTTTTTGTGTGGGGACACTAAGCTAAATAGGGAGAGGGACACTATAGCTTGTATTCCTAAATAGCAGTTTAGTGTTCCTTTAATGCAGGGTCCTCCAAATTCTGGCACTTTAGGTGTTGCTAAACATCAACTCCCATGATTCTTTGAATGAAATAGATAGCCAGAGAATCAAGGGAGTTGTAGTTCAGCAACATCTGGAGGGCCAGAGTTTGGAGAACCCTGCTCTAATTGAATAAGTGTGTTAGGGGTCTATATTGTTCATGATTTTTGCGATTGCATGCACCTTGGCTTTTTTACCTTTAACATTTAACTATTTCAGTGTTTATACATAAAATATTAATTGTTTGCACTTTTTATGGTTGCTGTTGAACATCAGGTCATATTATTTTTATTTATAAAAATGTATATGTGGTTTCTGTTGTGTTATCTAGAATTAGATAACCCTCAATTGGAAATGGGCAGGCAACCACTAGGCAGCAATTTATTTTTCAGAGGTTTTAGGCAACCATATAACATACATAAAATAAAAAAGCCAAACCTAGCCATATCACATCTGCATGATATAATCAAAATTAAAAAAATAAAGCAATACACACAAGAGAAATGAGGAGCCACAAAAGTACCAAAACAATAACAAAAGCAGACAGAACATGCAGTAGTAAGAAGTGAGAAACATCATAAAGAGCAAAATCATCAGTCATGACACCATGGTACACCACTACTCACTCTAGGAATTATGGGATATCTTGTGGATAATTTGGCAGTATGCATTCCAAGACACCGAAGGAAGGCGGAAGAAATCTTTAGATAAATGTAATACAATATATTTGAATTTATATATTTACCAATGGTTCTTCTTTAACAAAGCAGGCTTGGTGTATAGATCCTGATCCTGCTCCTGCAGTCGCTCTGCTCAGTTCTCTGCCATTTAGGATTTAGATCAATCTGTTTATGTAGCCCTAGCCATACCACATTTGGCTGTGGCTTACACAGCCTCCACAAAAAAAAAGATAAACGGATGTCAGGAATAACAGGTTGAATGTCCTTGATATACCATTATGAATTTATGTACAAAAAAAGTCTACATGAAACATTGCAATGATGGGTGGGATTTGGAGGTAGTAACTAGAACCCTTTCATGTATCCAGTGGTAGCTAGTGAAGTTTTATGATGGTGTGATGCCAGATTCCTCCCCCAGAATTTTACTTCTCTCTATACAGCACAGAGATACTCATAAAATACAGAGAGCTGAGCATTATACATATATAGTAAAACAAGCTGGACATAACATAAACAGGAATTTATTGAGAAGAACACTGTTATCAGTAAACATCAGCATGGCTTTATGAAACATAGGTAATGTCAAACTAACTTAATTTAATTCTAAGAAGAGGTAAGTAGATGTATAGATCAAAGCGTTGCAGTAGATGTGATCTACTTGAATTTTGCCAAGGCATTTGATACGGTTCAAACTCAATGAAATTGGTCTAGATGAAAATTTGTGTTCCTGGGTATAACAGTAGCTTAAAAATAGAGTACAGAGAGTTGTCATTAATGGTACATTTTCAAGCTGGACAAAAGTGGTAAGTGGTATCCCGCAAGGCTCTGTTCTGGGACCGCTACTATTTCACATATTTATAAATGATCTTGAAATAAGCATTGATAGTCATGTTTCAGTGTTTGCAAATGATACAAAACTCTGTAAAGTAATACACTGTGAGCAAGATATTACTTTGCTGCAGAGGGATTTAGATAAATTGGGAGACTGGGTGCTCAAATCACAGTTACAATTTAATGTAGTAAAATGCACTTCGGGTTAAAGAATTCACAAGCAACTTATACCCGAAATGGTAGTGAACTAGGAATAAACAACACACAAGAAGGATTTGGGATTTGTTGTAGACAAAAAACTAGGCAACGATGTGCAATGTCATTGTCAGCAGTGGCTAAAGCCAGTAAGGTATTGTCAAGAATGAATCAGGAAATTAATTCTGGGGATGATAATATAATTTTGCTTCTTTATAAATCACTGGTAAGACTACATCTTAAATATGCTGTGTAGTTTTGGAAACATGTTCTAAAGAAGGATATTGTGGCACTAGAAAAAGTGCAGAGGCGGGCTACAAAATTGGAACATTTTAGTTATGAAGAAAGTGTAGTTTGGAAACACGAATCCTCAGAGCGGATATGATAACATTATACAAATGTATCCGGCGGAAATACAAACCATTGTCTGGAAATTTTTCCATAACCAGGACTATACATAGGACAAGAGGTCATGCATTTAGATTTGGAGAAAGGGGATTTAGTCAAAGGCAAAGGAAAACATTTTTTTTACAGTAAAAACAAGGATGTTGAATTGTCTGCCTGAACAAGTTGTTTTATTAGAGTCTGTACAGATGTTTAAACAGCAACTAGATGCATACTTGCAAAAACATAATATTCAATTTTAAATTGTGAGGTAATAGCTTCTTGATCCAGGGATAAATCTGACTGCCTTTCTGGGGTCAAGAGGATTTTATTTCTAGTTTGTTGCAGAATTGGAAGTGCTTCAAACGTTTTTTTTTTTGCCTTCTTTTGGATCAACAGAAAAAAACTGATGTGAGGAAGGCTAAACTTGATGAACACATGTCTCTTTTCATCATGTAACCATGTAAAATACAGAGATAATATTTCAACAAACAGAACTGAGAAAAAAAACTGAGATATAATACAAAGATATCTGTACAATACACAGAGCTAGATAGATTACAGAGATACCCTTACAACAGGCAGAGCTGAGTACAAAGCAGAGAAAGAACACACTAAGCGGGGCACAATGAAAAGAAAGCCATCTATCCCACACAGCCAGGATCGCGGCCATGGTTTACACAGAGCTGCAATATAGAGATCCTCACCCAGTGCATGTCTCTGCAAAATGCTCCAGCTCTCTCTCACTATCTCCCTAGCCACCTCTTAGCTCTTCATTACATGATATCATCTTGAATAGTGCACCTTCCACAATAACTAATAATTACATATTGCTGCTGTTATGAAACATATCAACTACTCCATTACCTCTCAGCACATAGTGTGCACAAGGTTAAAGCATCAAGATACTTATATATGCTAATCCTTATTACCTTTGCAGCTGTAGAGTGAGCTCCCCTCCAGAAAAAGAATATTAGTGTTTTGAAACTACCTTAATTGGTTTTTTTTCCAACCCACTTAAAAACTATTGGGACTCTGAGTTAAGTGCCTCTATGGACAAGCCTCCACTTCATGTATCTTAAGTTAGATCAATTATCACTTTTAAATCGCTTTTGTATATGAGAAAATATTTTTTTTTTACAAATGAAACTTTAACATCTTGATATTTCCTTTAAAATATCAAATGTGAGAGTCAAGTGTGTTGTAGGGAATATCTATGAATGTCTATAATAAATCTTATTTCCTGCCTTTTAGATGAATGGGAACAGAATGAACACATCTCCGACCAAGATGAATACGTGGGACAAAAGTAGCAACTCAGCCAATCGGATTGATTTGTCTGCAGTCTGACCAGAAAATTATTCAACAGTCCTCAGTAAAAGTCTCTGGACACTTAATGGAAACATGTTTGGCAGAATATCTCACACTCACTGGTCCCATTGAGTGTGAGATGTTGTTTGCTACCAGGGGCCATATTCATGCATTCAAAGCCACAATGTTCATGCATAGGAATTATTTTGTGATCCTAGTCTAAAACATAATTGTTTTTTTTGTCAACAAAATGTATCACCACAGCAACACAACTCTCTATATGGTTTAGTTCTAACAATAAGTGCCAAGACACTCTGGAAATCAATTTAAACTGAAAAGAAAAATAAATGTTGTACTTTGTATTACACAACTTTGTAAAACCAATCATCGCAGAATTACTTTCATTAACTTCTTGGACTTTTACGAAAGATAACTTTCTGCTTTCCTTGACAAATCCTCCACACACATAACAGTACTTGGATGGATTCTGTAATGAATTACAGCCATCTGAGCTCTGCTGAATATCCCATTCATCCGTTTATACTCTGAAACCCTGAAACCCTCTCTGGTAGAGAGGTAAAGCAATGAGAGATCCTGATGCATAAATAGGTATTTTAGTTTTTTTTTTTTTTTCTGTAAGAACTGTGAATAAACTGGCACTATGACAGACACCATTATCCATTTTTGATTTACCCTTTCCGGAGGACTGGGTGCATTGTAGAGACACAATAGCTCTTATCTGCTGTGTGCATTCTGAACCAGAGATATAACTAAGATATAAAGGGGATGGTAACATGACCATACATTGAAAAAAAATGTTTAAACCTAGGAAAGAAAATATTTGTTCGCTTTATAAAAGTGAACTGCAGCAGACCAAAATAAAGATTAGACTAAATAAACACAAGTGTGTAGTTTTTGTTGTCGATTTCCTTATTTATGTTATATTTACTAAAACTAAGACTATGGTTTCAATTGGCTAATAATACTATATATATATATATCAGTCTATCTATATATATATATATATATATATATATATATATAAAATACAAAAAATAGGAGGAATCTGGCACTCTACCTTAAATGTAGTGAAAATTCCATAGACCACGGTGCTGCATGGCATGTAATATAATAGAAATGAACGAAGAGAGAGCACTCAATGGATTTTTCAAAGTTGTATTTGTGTTATATTAAAACGATCATTATTTCGAACCAGGAGGTCTTTATCATTATTTTTATTTTTCGTTTTTTTATTTTCTGTTTAACTATTAAGGGATATTATCCATACTCACGTGCATGAGTCCTTTTGTATGTATTTCTTAACATTGTTTAACAATTTCTTCTAAGCATAGGTGGACAGCACATGTATTCCATTACATATTCTCGCTCTTAGATTAAATTATGGTCAAATACATTGTATAACTTTCATATATTTTTTCTAGTTTAAATTTAACATAAGATTTTTTCATGTACACAAATCTAGACTATGTTTCTTCCCTGCTTGATTGGTCAGACGATATACCTTTTAGCATACAGTAATATGTTGTCCATATGTATATAGACCTTTGCATTTTCACTATGTCATTTGTTTATTTTCATTATTTAGTTTTGTCCACATTTGTTTGGGTGTCACATTTTCTTTCACTTTGTTTCTATTTCCACACTTCACCTTGTCACATAATTTGCACCGTCACCCCATATCTCTATAGTCTCACTCTTCCCCTTTTTTCTCTCTCATCATGCTTCATCCCTATACTTCTTTTTTCACTCTTCTACTTTTCTTTTCCCACTCTTTTATTTGTCTCTTCCTATCACTTTTCACGTTCACCACACACATATTTAATCCTTCTCTTCTCATTCACATCGACTCCTTTGGTCTTATACATTCAACTGATCTACTTAGTCACTAGCCCAGGTCTATACTCATTTGTATATATACATTATCATCCTTCTGTTTTTATGGACCCTGTAAATATACACAGCACATCACATTAATGCTTTTATATCCCGCGTCACCATGGTTACCAGACGCAATCATAGTTACAATAGATTACATACACCACGTCATCATGCACGTCCCTCACGCATGCGCGGTCACTCTCACCGGTCCATACAGCATCTGAGCATGGATCAATCGGGCACACCTGCACTGGGTAAGTGATTTCCTTGTTTTATGCCTTCAATAAACTCAGAGTTTATGCTTGTATATATCTTGATAAAGACCTCCTAGGTCAAAACATTGATCGTTTAAATAAAACACGAATACAACTTTGAAAAATCCATTGAGTGCTCTCTCTTCGTTCATTTCTAATATATATATATATATATATATATATATATATATATATATATATACATACATACACTCACACACACCAAAAAAATTGTGGTTGGGAAAAAAGTGTGGATGAAAACCCCTTCCACCTGAAGTAAGTGGATAGTAAAAGCATTGCTAAGCACAAATGCACACACCAGCCAAGCCATAAGACGTGCTTTTCCCACAGAAATCTCACTTTAACAGTGCACTCACTACTTAAAGGGATTCTGGGTAGGCGAATGCAAGTAAGCACAACAAAGAACCACATTTTTGCCTCATAATTCAGCTTTATACTTGGATTATTTGGAGTATGTGTCTGCTGTATACAACAGCTTTGAAACAACTCAGGAAGAGGAGCAAAGCCAGTGAACCACTCCTGGACAGCTGTTTCATTCTTAATGCAACTCATCAGCATCTATGTATAAAGTGGAATTATGAGGCAAAAATGTGGGTTCTTTGTTGTGCTCATTTGCATATGCCTATGAATGTTATAAAGGCAGTGTGTGATAATTTGCAGGATGATCTAAAATAAATTTACTATACCATCTCCCATTCTACATTCATACTTTGAGCAGGTTCAAATAAAATAGTTGGACAACAAAGTATTTGAAACAGCAATTCTCATTGTTATAATTCCCTATACAGTACCAAAGAAATTCTATATCAGCAAATTCATTATTGTGTAGCACTGATTACCAAACACTAAGAAAACATTGATCCCAGTATTTCTAATCATTAGTTCCTAGTTGTAGGAACATCTAAACATCTAGTTGTAACATTTTGCTGTAGATGTATAGATAATCATCTTACATATTAGAGATATATTACTAAATACAGTACTGCCTGTCTGGGATTGATGGGAGTCACATTCCTGAGCAGCAGCAACAGCTTCATTAATTATGTTACTTGTTTCTCTGTACTAAAATGCCAGGGAACGTAATAGTGGCACTTGCAAATAAGAGCCCCTTCCCCATGTTTGTCCTAGGGGTGTTGGTGTGTGTGTCAGTGTGCATTTGTGCAGGTGTGTGTGTCTGGGTATATGTGTGTGCCCTTAACCTAGTTTTAAAACGTCATGTAAACTAAAAGATAATTTTAAAGCATATATGAACATAATATCACTGTGCGCTCAAGAAATCTATAAACCAACAGCCATTTTACCTTTGGTCTTATGGTTTATGTTGGTCTCCAAGGCACTCAATCTACCCCATGGCTATAATCCACAAGACAAAGGAGATAGCTTCAACCAGGAGACATTTTTTATGTTTTATTCCTGTATATTAGAATATTGGAATGGCACACTTCGTAAAGCTTGGTGGCATGACACATTGCACATTTTATACAAGTAATGATACCTAACATGGGTGTAATTTCCCTTTAATAATACATAGGACCATGAACCTTTCCATTATTTTTGAAAAATATCTGGAATGGACTTGAAGTGACCTATAGAACATTACTGTGAAATATTTCAATTAGCTATTGCTTTACTATTTAGGCATTATTTTAATAGAATAAACACTGCCATTTTAGTGATATATTTAGTTCTCCTATGACCTTTTTTAGCGTGTGCTTAAGTAACTGCATCTTATATTAAGCTTAAAAAGTAAATCAATAGCATTGTTTTATTGCAATTTATAGTGCAACCTCAATACCTATTAGCATTTTGGACTGAGGAACTATCTGTAATAATTTAAGGTAAGCAATGTTAGTGACAGCCACATATTGCTGATCCAAGACCTTGAATATTTATATGACAAATTACATCAAAATTCCGGCTTCTGCCCAGGTTTAGTACCTGTGGAACTGAATGTATAATCCCTTCCATTTCACTCATGGAAATCACAGTTTTGATTTCACCTACAATTTGTTATTATATCACTGTTCCACTTGAGATGCTATGATTTAAAGGAATATAAATTACTTTTTAAAAGACGTTTCTGTTTATGTTCATCAATCATGTTTGATCTGCTGTTCCATTAAACAAGAAAAAATGTAAATGTAAAGTTCAGATTTTATCTAATTTTAGTGTATAAAATACAACGATCACTTTGTGTAATATATACCATGAAGAGCTATTATTTTGGATATGTAACGCATAATTAATTTGAATATGTATCACATAAGTAATTTCAGTGGTATGTAAAATATTTATCTGTGTTTTCTGGTTTTAACCAAATTTTAATCCTATTTTAATTTTAAGCAGGAATAAAGCAGTGTAAATTGTATGACTGTCGATTTGACTATTGTTGAAAGAAGGATCTTTAAATTATTAATGCTTAAAATGATAAGAAAATAACTTGCTGGAATTGATGATCAATGACATGTACGATTTTGTATGCAATGTCAATATAACATTCACAAATTAACACATTTGTGATATTTTCATTTATTTACATTGCTCAGAGAATAAAAAAAAATGCATAACGGATATTGATGTGATAATAAATATTTTTCATGAAATAAACTGTTCGGAAGACAACTTCAGAAAGAGTTATATGGTCTTGAATGAATATTAACATGCATAGAATATTATTTTCCTGCATAGAAATATGGTGTTATGGACATTATAAATGTCTGATATTGAATCATTCAGTGCTCAAATAATTACAAAGCATTTACAATGGCACAGTCTACATTCTTCTGGTTTTATATTCAGGCCGAGCACACTCTAAACCTTTTATTTTCAAACTGCTGGCCTAATAAAACCTTGTTTGCCTCTGATGCTAAGCTGTGTAAAATTTAAACCTGCAGCAACTATATTTACATTTTTCACAACATATTTTTAATTTGAATAAGTCACACAAAATAAATGTAATACAGAGGTGTGCAAGATTACTGGGATAATAGGGTGAAGTTTATTGTACTCCCAAATATGCTCACATCTAATTTGCTAATTAAAAGTTAATCATGGCACTGGTTTTAACAAAATTCAGGACCTAACCCATCTGGCAGAAGCACCTCTAAAAAATATTGTTCACTTGCTTTTTGAAAGTGAATCACGATGTTAACTATTTGCCCATGAGCAGCACAACCATACACGATTGCCAGGGTTTGCACCCATACACTGCAATTGTGTATACATGATCACAACCATAGCAAATAAAATGTGTTCATTGCAAACAAATTAAATTTTCAATAATTGTGCTGATAACAGAGACAGCAAAACATTTTTATGTGCCAGCTCTGCTGAGCTCCCCCGCATCCCTGCCATGCAGCATGGGCCATTAGGGAGATAAAGAGATCTTGTATAATACCACCACAAAATGTGCTGCGCTTACAATATCCTTCAAACAGAAATAATGTTTAAACTGAAAATACTTCTGTAAATCTGCTAAAGAAAAAAAAAGAACATTGTGCAGAAAATCTACATATTTTTTAAATATGAAAAATCACCCCAAACTCACATTAAAGCTGAGTCTAAACAGTTGGCTCTGGGTTTGCAGGCTATAAAGGAAAAATTAGATCCCACTGATTAAGAAAAATCTTCTTTCTGGAAGCAACACCTCCGTATGCAGAAAAGAGGGAATAACGCAATATTGTCACATCACAATTTTTTAAAAATGTATTAAAACAAAATTTAAACTCTTACATTAAAAGAATGTGAGTTACTGTGCACAAAAACATTCACAGGCTGCACAAGAAACATCAAATAATAGCCTGTCCTCAGTGTTGGAAAAGCCTCTGTCTGCCAATCACCTCCGGACTTAATGCTTGTTTTTGGCTCCTCCCACTACGTTGGCCACTTCGTGAAGCATTTCACTTTAAACTCACATGAGAAACATGACACTAAAAGGGAATCCCTAGGGATGAAAAAGACAATCTTAAGAAAAGTAGGGACAAATAATATAAAGGAGAGGAATGTAGAATAATAATGAAAAGCTAGGTAATGAGAATTACCGGATTCCTATCCTGAAATAAGGAAAGATCCTGTTATAAAATGAGAACAAACGAGAAAAGAAAAAGTAAATGTTGCACCCTCAACTATAAAAAGTATGGTTTTACAAGATAACAAAAAAGATGAGGCTGGTTATTACAAAGAAGAAAACAGAGGCAAGAAATAAATGAAAAAGTAATTTTTTTATTTGTCAAAAAAACAACTGACTAAAGTAAATGTTAGTCTACTTAGTAATAAACTTACATTTTGCCCTACTTCGAATCTAGATCTAGTTTTTGTCATATTTGTAATAAAAATTAACAACAGAGTTTCTGCACTATTTTTTTCTTTTTCTTTTGCAGGTTCACAAAACTTACTCTTATTTATACAATATTTCTGTATGAAGGATATTGTGAGCACAGCACAAATTGTGGTGGTATTATACAAGTCTTTTTTGTTAAACAAGTGGTATATTGTACATGCAGCTACTATTTATGTTGATAGTATAATTTGAAAGGAAGCTTACTAGTGATGTCGCAAACCCAAAATTTTCCGTTCGCGAAAGGCGAACGCGAACTTCCGCAAATGTTCGCGAACCGGCGAACCGGGCGAACCGCCATAGACTTCAATGGGCAGGCGAATTTTAAAACACACAGGGACTCTTTCTGGCCACAATAGTGATGGAAAAGTTGTTTCAAGGGGACTAACACCTGGACTGTGGCATGTCGGAGGGGGATCCATGGCAAAACTCCCATGGAAAATTACACAGTTGATGCAGAGTCTGGTCTTAATCCACAAAGGGCATAAATCACCTAACATTCCTAAATTACAATGGATATGGATTGACACCTGACATATGACATATTGACACCTTGACATATGGATTGACACCTGTCCTCAGAGATCCTGATACACGCTGACACAGAGCAGAATAGGGACTGTTCCCCCTACATAGGGTCACTTGGCAGATATGGATTGACACCTATCCTCAGGATCACTGATACACACTGACACAGAGCAGAATAGAGACTGTTCCTCCTACATAGGGTCACTTGGCAGATATGGATTGATACCTGTCCCCAGAGACCATGATACACACTGACACAGAGCAGAATAGAGACTGTTTCCCCTACATAGGGTCACTTGGCAGATATGGATTGACACCTGTCCTAAGGATCCCTGATACACAATGACACAGAGCAGAATAGGGACTGTTCATCCTACATAGGGTCACTTGGCAGATATGGATTGACACCTGTCCTAAGGATCCCTGATACACAATGACACAGAGCAGAATAGGGACTGTTCATCCTACATAGGGTCACTTGGCAGATATGGATTGACACCTGTCCACAGAGATCATGATACACACTGACACAGAACAGAATAGAGACTGTTCCCCTGCATAGGGTCACTTGGCAGATATGGATTGACACCTGTCCTCAGAGACCATGATACACACTGACACAGAGCAGAATAGAGACTGTTCCCCTACATAGGGTCACTTGGCAGATATGGATTGACACCTGTCCACAAGGACAAGCTGCAGGCTTCCCGGCAGGGCCCATACAAGGTGGTAGAGCAGGGTTGTGATACCACCTTTGTGATCAGTGCGGTCACAGGCATGGGAGGCAAGCGCATGCTCCATGTGAACATGCTCAAGCCATACCATGAGCGCACGGAAGAGGTAACCGCGATCTGTGCACCTGCCACTGAAGATTATGATAATTTGCCACTCCCAGATCTCCTAGACCAAGAGGCCCAGAGCGGAGTCCTGGGAGATGTACAGTTAGGAGAACGGTTAGACCCCCAGGAGCGAACCCAGGTCCAAAGACTAATCCAGGACAAGGGGGCCACGTTTTCCAACCTACCTGGGTACAGTCCGTTAACCACTCACAAAGTTGAAATCCTAGACCAGACCCCCCTTCGCCAAACCGCCTATCGCATTCCCGAAGCAGTTAAAGAAAATATGCGGAAATAAATTGAGGAAATTATACACTCTGACAGCCCCTGGGCCTCCCCGGTAGTACTAGTACCGAAACGGGACGGCACGACCCGTTTTTGTGTAGACTACCGGAGGCTAAACGATAAAAAAACAACCTCAGACACCTACCCTATGCCCCGGATAGACGAGCTCCTAGACAAAATGGCCAGAGGCCAGTACCTCACCACAATAGATCTGTGCAAGGGGTACTGGCAAATTCCATTAGCCGAGGACGCCATCCACAAGTCTGCATTTGTCACCTCGTTTGGCCTGTATCAGTTTAAGGTCATGCCATTCGGGATGAAGAATGCCCCGGCTAACTTTTAGAAGATGGTAGATCGGCTACTGGAGGGGTTTCAGGAGTATGCCTGTGCCTACTTGGATGATATACCCATTTTTTAGCTGCTCCTGGCCCGAACACCTGACCCACATAGGAGCCGTACTAGACCGGATTAGGGAGGCCGGACTGTCCCTAAAGCCCAGTAAGTGCCATATAGGAACGCGTAAAAACCTCCCCAAGATAGTAGTATGGGCCCCAGAGTGTGAACAGGCCTTCCAACAGCTCAAGACGGAGCTCATTAAATCACCTGTACTTTCTGCTCCTGATCCAACTAAACGCTTTCTCGTCCATACAGACGCTTCTATGTTTGGATTGGGAGCAGTACTGAGCCAAGTCGGAGCAGATGGCGGCGAGCAACCCGGGGCTTATCTAAGCTGGAAACTTTTGCCCAGGGAAGTAGATACACTGCCATTGAAAAGGAGTGCCTGGCGGTGGTGTGGGCTGCAACCTTACTTGTATGGACAACCGTTTACCTTACTCACAGATCACAACAAATTCGGGGCACTGCGCGTGCAATCTAATGTGCCACCAGATAGGAGTGGTGTGTTAAGGAGTACTATTCTTATCAGTTTAATCCCTGTTACGTCCCCTATCAGGGGACGTGTATATGGCATGGATTTTAGGAACCGGGAGATGGAAAAAGATGCTTGGTCGGTCCTCCTTCTTCAAATTTGGGGCACTGTGTGTGCAATCTAATGTGCCACCAGATAGGAGTGGCACTGTGAACTGGCACAGTATCCACTGTGAGCCTGACACACCCGCTTTGAGACAACTAACTGCTATTCAATCTATAACATTGAAAAAAGTTTTTTGGTTTTTAAATGCACGCTATTGTGACACCAGATAAGAGGCACTGTGAACTGGCAGAGTACACGCTGTAGGGCTGACACACCCGCTTTGAGACAACTAACTGCTATTCAATCTATAACAGTGAAAAAAGTTTTTTGTTTTAAATGCAAGCTATTGTGACACCAGTGAGTGAGTGGTGGCACTGGGCACGTAACAGGTGTACGCTTGAGCGACACACAGACGCTTGCAGACAACTAACTGCTATTCAATCTATAACAGTGAAAAAAGTTTTTGTTTTTAAATACAAGCTATTATGACACCAGATATGAGTGGCACTGTGAACTGGCACGTATCCACTGTGAGCCTGACACACCCGCTTTGAGACAACTAACCGCTATTCAATCTATAACAGTGAAAAAAGTTTTTTGGTTTTTAAATGCACGCTATTGTGACACCAGATAAGAGTGGCACTGTGAACTGGCACAGTATCCACTGTGAGCCTGACACACCCGGTTTGAGACAACTAACTGCTATTCAATCTATAACAGTGAAAAAAGTTTTTTGTATTTTAAATGCACGCTATTGTGACACCAGTGTGTGAGTGGTGGCACTGGGCACAGTATCCACTGTGAGTCTGACACAGACGCTGGCAGACAACTAACTGCTATTCAATCTATAACAGTGAAAAAAGTTTTTTGTTTTTAAATGCAAGCTATTGTGACACCAGTGAGTGAGTGGTGGCACCGGGCACAGTATCCACTGTGAGCCTGACACACAGACGCTTGCAGACAACTAACTGCTATTCAATCTATAACAGTGAAAAAAGTTTTTGGGTTTTTAAATGCACGCTATTGTGACACCAGTGAGTGAGTGGTGGCACTGGGCACAGTATCCACTGTGAGCCTGACACACCCACTTTGAGACAACTAACTGCTATTCAATCTATAACAGTGAAACAAGTTTTTTGTTTTTAAATGCACGCTATTGTGACACCAGTGAGTGAGTGGTGGCACTGGGCACAGTATCCACTGTGAGCCTGACACACCCGCTTTGAGACAACTAACTGCTATTCAATCTATAACAGTGAAAAAAGTTTTTTGGTTTTTAAATGCACACTATTGTGACACCAGTGAGTGAGTGGTGGCACTGGGCACAGTATCCACTGTGAGCCTGACATACCTGCTTTGAGACAACTAACTGCTATTCAATCTATAACAGTGAAAAAAGTTTTTTGGTTTTAAATGCAAGCTATTGTGACACCAGTGAGTGAGTGGTGGCACTGGGCACAGTATCCACTGTGAGCCTGACACAGAAGCCGGCAGACAACTAACTGCTATTCAATCTATTATAGTGAAAAAATATATATTTTTTTAAATGCAAGCTATTGTGACACCAGTGAGTGAGTGGTGGCACTGGGCACAGTATCCACTGTGAGCCTGACACACCCGCTTTGAGACAACTAACTGCTATTCAATCTATAACAGTGAAAAAAGTTTTTTGTTTTTAAATGCAAGCTATTGTGACACCAGTGAGTGAGTGGTGGCACTGGGCACAGTATCCACTGTGAGCCTGACACAGAAGCTGGCAGACAACTAACTGCTATTCAATCTATTATAGTGAAAAAAATATATATTTTTTTAAATGCAAGCTATTGTGACACCAGTGAGTGAGTGGTGGCACTGGGCACAGTATCCACTGTGAGCCTGACACAGAAGCTGGCAGACAGGCAACTGCAATTACATTACACAGAAAAAAAAAAGCAGACTGATGTTCTAGCCCTAAAAAGGGCTTTTTGGGGTGCTGTCCTTACAGCAGAGAGCAGATGAGTCCTTCAGGACTGTAGTGGACACTGTATACCCTAACCTAGCTATGCATTTCCCTATCTAATCAACAGCAGCTACACTTTCCCTCCTCTCACTAAGCATGCAGCTTGAGAATGAATGTAAAATGGATGCCTTCCAGTAGGTGGGAGGGTCTGCTAGGGGGGGTGTGCTGCTAATTGACTGGAATGTGTCTGCTGACTGTGAGGTACAGGGTCAAAGTTTACTCAATGATGACGAATAGGGGGCGATCGAACCGCGCATATGTTTGCCCGCCGTGGCGAACACGAACATGCTATGTTCGCCAGGAACTATTCGCCAGCGAACCGTTCATTTTCACGATTGTGGAATTTTTGGTTTTTGAGATCTAGAGATCTTCCTTCATGGCACTGTGCTGCACACTCTGCAGGTTGCCCTCTGACTGAGAGCAGCACTCTGGACTGAAAGTGGGCATTCCGAGGGCTCTGTTCTAAGCAAGATAGCAGATGCCAGCATGCCCCAAGCCCCAAGCAAGATGAATGTTTAAAGTTCTTGTATTTCAAAAAGTGGGTCCCATGTAGTCTTAGATGTATAGATTGCAAATTGAGTCACACTTCTGAATATGAGTGATGCGAGTTTTAATTCTGAAAGTATTTCTGTTTCTGGAGTCAGGCAAGGACTCGAACACTTTATAATATTTCACAGAAAATGTACTGCATTCAAGGAGAAATGTCCTAGCAGAATTTTGGATAGATGCTCAGCTATGGAGAAAATGAAAGAAGGTCAAAAATGAAATGGAATCAGAGGCTTTAAAAGGGCAAACTCACTGAGCTAAAAATGTTTTATCTAATTTGCAGTCAATTTGGAATGATTCTGACATCAAACTAGTAAAAGTGTCTGTCCATCGTCTTTATATTCTGTGCAGCAGTTATATTTAGAGAAATTTCCTCTTTCTCTGTGAACCCAGGAGATGCAATTTATATCATTTTATTCCTCATATTACAAAAATTAGATTGTCAGTTCTCTGATCTTGTTCCATACAAGTATAAATATTATTACAAAATTGGTTTTAAAAGCAATTTATGGATAACAGGATTTTTAAACATTGTTTAAATGATAAAGATACTGTTAGAAGAAATAAAAAACTATGATAAATGTCTTGATCTGTCCAGAAAGCCCTGTAAAAAATAGGTGTCTTGCTTTATTTAACATAGTGGGATGCCTCACAGTTAGCTTCAAAAATTGCAATGTTGATCTGTCCAAACATAACAGTGTTTTGTAAGAACATGCCCCATCTCACTTATCACCACACATCCAGTCTGCTGTTCTCTGGCACACTGAAGCTTTGCCCATAATGAATATTATTTGCTTTCTGATTTACAGCGTGTTTGGCTTTCAAATCTTTTCATTAGTTTGCAGGCTCTGCTTGGGTGAGCTGCTTGCTGTTTACTTCATGGATACTTATTGCTATAATTGCCCTTGCTCACAGAATTTTCTTCCTCAGTAATCCCTTCTGCTCCTTGCAGAGAGAATCCATTTCTCATCTTGTCAAAACCAGTTAACAGATTATGGGGCCTATTTATCAAAATCCCTCACATTAGTAAACACTAATTTATGGTAATTGGTACATGCAGATAATAACATGCATGTTGATGTTACCACAAAATTGGTCTCTGATAACATCTTGGCATTTCCCCCATGAGCTGCAATTAACAATTATGCATTGATGCAAGGTAATTGTATAGAAATTAGCTCTAATTTCAACCTGCCCACCCCTTGTGTCTTAATCACTCCCATGTTTCATTGTTAGATACATTACTTAATTTCTGTTGTTGTTTTGAATAATGAGAATTGTCCCCCTTTGTACTGATTTATGGGAAGACTGCAGATATTAAATTTGTTTTATAGACAGGGAATGTATCATTTTATATCAGCTGGGAGATATAACTCTAACAATGGGCAAATAAATAAATATATGTAATAAAAAACTAAAAACAGTCTAGAATGAAATTATTCATTGAAATTATTTATTGAATACACAGTTAATCTATTTCACCACAATGATTAACCCTGATTAAATGGTGTTGTAAAAAAAAACATTAGCTGCTAACATTTACAGCCATAGGGAAAAAAACATCCAGTCCTTGCCACAAGTCCTAGTGCCTGTTAGAACATGACTATCACGTCAAAAAACCTTAGCTCATCTCATTGTAACCAAATGTCTTTTGAACTGTCAACAACTAGACTATCCAATCAATCCACTATAAGTATACCCTAACCACAATAAGCAGCTGTAACATTTAAAAGAAATGCCAGGCAAAATGTGTGCCTATAACCTCAGTGATCACTAAACACACACACACACATACATGTTTTGCACATACCAAGACAAAAGTGACATTGAAATGTTGAGGAGGGATTGGGTAAAGTGTCACTAAATTAGAGAGGTTTGGCATGCATGTGAATAATTAACAAACATATTTAACTTTTCTGGCTAATGTTTAAGTTTGATGATGCCATCAATCTGTGTCTTCAGTAGAGCGATTTTTAGTTAAAAGTTTGATGCAGGAGTGAGCAAGGGTAAAGTATGAGCTACATTACTAGACATCCGTCTGTAGCAGCAATACTTGTGGTGGAAAATTTGCAGAGTAATATTAGCTTTAACATGTTCTGACAGTGTCCCACAACATTCAGGAAATGGATTTGAATGGTTTGTAATTTAAATATTTAGGGGAGCTGGCATTAAAGTGATGCCATTTTTCAGTTTTTCTTTCCTGACGCCCCTCGTATCTTAAATAATATGCTAGCTCCTTGTTGCCACTTGCCTTTATATATATTTATTATTCCTCTCATCATATCTTGATTCCTGGGCATCTCTTTTTTTTTGTCCACGATTTCTGCAGCTGGTTTTTGCCAACAATTGTAGATTATGCTTGCTTTAATGTACCTATAATCTTAATTTTATTAATGACAGGAGGCGAATATTTGCTTAAGTCTTTCTTTACCAAAACTCCACAGCAGCTCATTAACACAGAGAAAAAATAACCAATCAGAAAAAAGTTAGGTACAATAAAACTCCCCTCCCCACGCATAACTTCCTCTTTCAAGCTGCAATAAAACAGAACAAAAGGCAGAAAAAACAATATAGAGAAAAACTAAGTCCTAGGATATAATGAATGCAACAAAGTCATCCATATAAGAAGAAATGTCAAACATGGCACCACGGATGGAGTGTAAACTGAAACGAGAGAAACAGAATCGAAAGGACAATGAAATGTACTCTAAACAAACATGCAGGCACCCAGTGTTCAACAAGAATTACCGTAGTATACAGAAATACCAACCCTTATGTAGGAAGCTGAAACATGAACAAGTGACAGGTAGCAGAGACAACAAGCAGAGTTGTATACATACCTGATTACCCCAAACATCTGACAACTAACCCAACAAGGGAGGGATGAAATAGGGAGGGAAATATTTGCCTCCTGTCATTAATAAAATTAAGATTATAGGTACACTAAAGCTAGCATAATCTACAATTTTATAACACGAAAGGAGGCTTCGTATTTGCTGTTTTAACGCTCAGCCAACAAATCAAATGATGCGTGTGTCGCTGGTAAGTAATCTTGGAGATAAAGAAATAAGTCCTGAATGGACCCTTCAACCATGAGATGTGACGGTAGATTGATCGAAGAAGACGCCGGTCATATATGATCCTCCAAGTGCAGACAAAACCCAAAACGCTGTTAGATTCGCTGTACTTGGGAATCTGTGATTTGGTTCCGTCAAGGCGGTCGATGTATTGTAATGCCGACATGTTGACCATTCTCAGCCCATTGCAATAATTTGAAAGGCACTAACAGGCTTGGGCTTGTGAAAGAAACTGCCATCAGTACTCAACCTTGAAGAGAAAAGAGGCTTCTCCAGTTTTCTAAGGGTTGTCCGTGATGTGGGTGCACAAGCAGTTTTCCAATCCCCAAGATGCGCATCTGAGTCCACTGTAACGATTGGAACAGGGCAGAATGGAACCTTTCCATTTCCTCCTTGATCCACGGAGTGAGTGGTCTCATCCGAGAAAAATTCCACCATGTTTGCCAGTGTGTAGTGAGGGCCCTGGATGTCTCCGGTACTTAGGCAGCATTATGGAAGAGCGATACGAAGTCTGGATCCATGAGGTAATGGAAACCTTACTAACTGAAGATGAACCATCACTGGTCATAGCCACTTGGTGGAACACAAAGGTCGAATTCGGGCCAATGGGTAGACTGGCGAGCCTGGTGTGGCCGGTTGTTCCACAGGGCATGTAGCAAACATTGGTAAATTTAACATGTGCCTCAGTGGTTTAGGGTAGTGTGTAAGTTTGCCGCCATCTTTCGAACCAGAAGGCTAGAGCTGTAGATGAAAAACAAAAACCTGGTGTCCAGTGAGAAACTGAATTGGTCCTTGTTGAACTGCTGGATGTACTACCTCGTTGTGGTTCAGCCCTGCCAAAAGGGACCAGAGGAGGGTCTGATGGAACACTCGTCCCACTGAAGATAGGGCATAAATGAGTGATATATGCCCCGGTGTTTGCGGATTTCTTAAAATGCAACTCTCAAGAATAGGCCCTAGGTCAAGGAAACCAGTTCTATGAACGTGAAGTCTGAAATCGTGGCATCTATGATAATACCACCTATCTTCGTTCAGTGCCAAGCAACCTATTAGTGTGGCCTATTATGCATATAGAACGTAAGGACCCTTCTCTAATGACAAATGAAACCAGGCAAGAGTTTTGCAAAGGACTTCATCCGCCAGAAGCAGGATCCGTGCCAGAGTTCGAGAACATATTATAGCTTGACCTGTGCCAGCCCCAGGCCCTGATCAGTACCCCAGCAAAAGGTAGCATCCTGACGTTGTGAAATCTGTGTCGGTCCTGATATTGAACTCTGAGGTCATTGCTGCCTATTTGGGCAATGATGGACTGGGGTAAACTGCTCGTTATACTTCATGCGCTTCCTGTTCTTGGGCAGGGGCCAGCTTTCGATGAACTGAGGTATTGAACGGAATGTGGATCGAAGAGGGTTATCCCTATCAAATCCACACAGCTGTCATTGTCGGTACCTGAAATATGTGGGTGAGCGGAGGATAAAATTCAGGGCAGTCTATGTGAGTGATTCACGTACAGAGGGCGAGACCTCCGCAACCGAACTCTACTACCTATCTTAATCTTTGGAGGATTTAGAGGTCTACCCACCATCTATCCCCACAATTGCTCGTGGCCAAGGGACTCGGTTGTTTCTCACGCCTAGCGCATACCATGTACTTTCAGATCTGTGGTTGTGAGTGTACCCCTTCCAGTAGTGCTTGCTAGATGGTGCAAGTCTGCTTTGAAGGCATCAGCGCCTCCTCAGGTGGGGGAAACTGCCCGTAGAGGTTGTCCGTAATGGTTACATAGCTGAAAAGAGACTCACGTCCATCAAGTCCAGCCTTCCTCACATATGTTTTTGCTGTTGATCCAAAAGAAGGCAAAAAACCCAGTCTGAAGCGCTTCCAATTTTGCAACAAACTAGGAAAAATGTCCATCTTGACCCCAAAATAGCAGTCAGATGTCTCCTTGGATCAAGCAACTATTACCCCACTAATTAGAAATGATATCCCTGTATGTTATGTTTTTGCAAGTATTTATCCTATTGCAGTTTAAACATCTGTATGGACTGACAAAACCACCTCTTCAGGCAAAGAATTCCATATCCTTATTGCTCTTACTATAAAAAAAACCTTTTCTTTGCCTTAGATGAAATCTCCTTTCTTCCAGCCTAAATGTGTGACCTTGTGTCCTATGTATAGCCCTGTTTATGAATAGATTTCCAGATAATCGTTTATACTGGCCCAGAATATATTTGTATAATGTTATCATATCCCCTCTCAGGTGCCGTTTTTCCAAACTAAAGAGATTTAAATTTTGTAACCTTTCTTCATAACTAAAATGATCTATTCCTTTATCAATTTTGTAGCTCGTCTCTGCACTTTTTCTAGTGCCTTGATATCTTTCTTTAGAACAGGTATCCAAAATTGCACAGCATATTCAAGGTGTGGTCTTACCAGCGATTTATAAAGTGGCAAAATTATATTTTCATCTCGAGAATTTATGCCCCTATTTATACATGACAAAACCTTACTGGCCTTAGCAACGGCTGATTGACATTGCATATTGCTTCCTAATTTGTTGTCTATAACAATTTCAGAAATCCTTCTCGTGTGTGGTTATCCCTAGTTCACTACCATTTAGGGTGTAAATTGCTTGTGCATTCTTAACCCCAAAGTGCATAACTTTGCACTTCTCTACGTTAAATTTCATCTGCCATTTTAGTGCCCAGTACCCCAATCTATCCACATCCCTCTGCAGCAAGGCAATATCCTGCTCACATTTTATTACTTTACAAAGTTTTGTGTGATCTGCAAACACTGATACATGACTTTCAATGCCCATTTCAAGATCATTTATAAATATGTTAAATAGAAGCGGTCCCAAAACAGAACCCTGAGGGACACCACTTAAACAAAAATAACATTGTGAGATCACCTGTTCAATACAATTTATGAAAATAGTACATATATCTGTAATAACTGGGGCTCACAAAGTACGAGTAACAAACCTCCAGGAGTCAATCCAGTAGGGAGGTACAGCGGCCTCGTCAAAGCAGGCCAAACATAGTAACTGTAGCAGAGACAGTCAGAGCAAACAGTCCATACTCTGATAAGGTACCAGGGAAGTGAGAATGTGGTGAGAGGTTCTCCCCCTGTAATACCTCAGGGCGTATATCTCATAAGGAGGTATAGTGGCCCGGGTAACGCAGGGTCCTTCATATGAGCTGTAACGGGGACAGCCAACTCAAGCGGGTAGATCAGCTGAAAAATGTAACATAGGGATTCCTTCCAACTTCCCAGCTGATCTGGTGCAGTGTCACTGGGAGGCTCCGGTGAGGAAGGCAGCAATACTTACTGTACGAGCTGTAACATCAGCGGGAAAACCACAGTATGTAGTGTCAATATCAATACCAATACTGGACTGAGTTCATGAAGGGGTTCACCCTCTAATAGGCAATCAGATCCTGTTCTGGTAAGAACCTAATGGACATAGTAAGGAGATGGGCTTGCCCTTCAATAAGGGAATCAGTATCCTGTACTGCAGTAAACCATAATGTAAGCAGTAAACTGACATAAAATAGAATAAATATATGTACTAGGCTGTGCGGATGAGAGGGGGTCACCCTATAGTACCGTAATTTGTAACAAGTCAGCATTGTGCCGAGTTATGAGAGGGGCTCACCCCCTAATGGAGAAATTAGTATCGATATCCGCAGCGGGCTGTGTGTGTGAGAGGGCCGCACCTTCTAATAATGTAATTAGTCTCCATGTCAGCATCAGGCTGAATTTATAATAGGGCCTCACCCTCTTATAATGTAATTGGTATCCGTATCGGTGTTCGGCTGATTTTATGGGAGGGCTCATTCTCTAATAATGTACCTAGTATGGCCTTGCCCTTCTGTGTGTTTCTCAGGGCCTTCACCCTTTCAATAGCGCTCTTGCCTGTTCTCTCCTGGGAGAGTCTGACTCTGCAGAGTCTTCTGCCGTGTGAGGGGTCCCCATAGTGCCCTTATTCTGTGGCACTTGTGGGAGGGCCCTAGCCATGGCTTTTTCCTCCAAGACGGCCACTGCCACAGTAATCGTGGCCTGTAAGCCTAGGGGGGGACTATGCTCATATAGATTAGCGACCCTCCCCTCTGTGTATATTTATGTAACCCCCCAGAAGATATATCCCAGTGTTGAGATGGGGGGGTTATTGGGTGGAGGGTGTAGGATTCCCCCATGCCAATTAATATACAGGCTGTACAGGGGAACTACCAAAGTGGCCCAGGCCAAGTCAGAGGCAATGGTGGAGCAGGGGGCACACTGCAAGAGAAAAGAAAAAAAACAGTGGCTGCCAGCACACAATCTCCCCTACTACAGGGTAACCATAAGCTCCCAGTCTTGGAGCAGATACCATGTTGGGGGAGCGGCCGCGAGGCGAGCTCACACCAGCATGAACTGTCCAGGAGCTGCAGTTCTCAAGTGGCACCCCCGCGTTCCCCCCTCCGCCCCAGGCGCACGTGAGCCACGGTAAACCCCAGCCGCAGCTCGCGATGGTGAGAAAGGGTGCATTAAGGGGAGGGAGCTAACTAACTTTTTTCTGATTGGTTGTTTTTTTTCTCTGTGCTAATGTGCTGCTGTGGATTTCTAGTAAAGAGAGACTTAAGCAAATATGAAGCCTCCTGTCATGTTATAACATTTACAAGCATCATACTCCTGATAAATACTTGTGTATTTCTTAAAAAAAGAGGAAGTTTTAAAAAAACTAGGAGAAAGAGAGGAAAAATGGGAAAGCAAAACTTGCAAAGTGTACATTTAGTGTTAGAACATACTCCTAGGTGATCCTCAGACCTCTGCCATGAACTCATTATAGTACAGTTCTATCAAGAAATGCCATGCCGCAAGTACTTGGAGACACTCTTAAAAGACCAAATGAGTCAATTCAGAAAAATGGCCGCTTTTTATGATACAGAACAATGGTTTTAAAGCAAGCATTAAAGGTGACATATAGGGGGATTATGATTAATTACCAATCAAACATTGACAACTATTAACTGACAGCATGGACAGCTCATGCATACAACATGAAATAAGCATATAATACATCATAGCTCTAACATTTATCTAGGGGGGTGTAATAGGTGCAATTGTCATAGAATAGGATCTTCTCAGAAGAGGGAGGGACAAAAATGGTCATGTGCCAAGACTACGTACGACGTCCTTGCAATGTACATGGCTGTCAATCTAATAATTCAAATGAACAGAAATTAACTCTTTCATTTAGGTATAAGACATTCCTGCCTCTGCTAATAGCAGGTTTTCCTGAGTTTTAAAATCTAGGGTTTGTGTAGTAGGGCACTTTTCTCAACGTGCATAAGTGTTGCAAAACTAATTACATTGGCATACATGGTGCAAGAGAAGATTGGATACAATTTGTTTATGAAGATTTTGTGATTTCTGACCTCCATTCTAATATGCAGACATGTCTGCTCTAAAACTCCTCTCCTCTAAAACTTGTCTCTGTAAAACGTAATCCTTTAAAATATATAATCATCCACAAGCTACTGCAGACTGACAACATGAGGGTATGCGTTAATGTTAGTGTTGTCCCTGTGACTATGCCGTTTGGTGAAGCCTCATATATTCTCTGTTCTCTGCAGAACAATAGTTATGTTTTTTTCAGCTTGCTAACCTTTTCAGCAGTTGTGCCTTGTAAAAAAAGAGAGACAAAAAACAAGTAAAAAACTGTTATTTTAAAACAGTGAAAAATCTTCCATTTTACTGCATATTGGCCATATCTTTGAGTTAACATTTTAATTAGCAATATTCTATAGGCTCGTGTATGAAAAAAATACATTATACTTGTAAAAAATTAATCATATAAAATAGATAAAAAAAATAATATAACAGTAAGACTAAATTGTTACAAACATCCACAATGAGGCACTATGAGTTTGAGGCAAATGCTGATATATCATAGTTATTGCAGTAAGCATCTGAGATCACCTATGTAACCAACTCACATTAATCTTTATTTTGCTTATAAACTTTGCTTAAAATATGTTGAAGTTCTGTTAATAGAACGTTGCTTTTCCTTTCCCTGGTATATGTGATGTTTTTCCCTGGCTAATAGTCAGATGCTTACACGTATATAAAACACTAAGGGGGTGCCATTTAATGTCTGAGTGGTGTAAGATTTTTAGAGCATATCAAATGACTTGTCAACAGCTTATATAACTTCTTAACGTAAAAAAAAAACAGCATGTCACACATTCCGTCAATAATAAACACTAGCACGCTTTAAAAAATAAAACAAAATAAATAGCCTGACTTAAAATTGTATATCCGATCCTTAAAATTGGAGAAGCTATCAAGTCAGTAGAATACAAGAGATAATCTTTAACTTTGAAAAAAATTAATGTGTGTAGCATTTATACAGTTAGTAAATGCCATGCATATTACCTATTATTTCCCTGAATATCCTGCTTTGACCAAAAAATAAATAAAATACAAACACAACTTTTTTAAAGATATCTAATGATATCTATGTATACTGAACTAACACAAAGAATTACTGGAGAGTACACTTTTCTCTGTAGGTGAAAATTATTTTTTTTATTTCTTAGTAGATCTCTTACTGGTGTAGTTTTAAGATGATGAGGCACCCACAGAATTTAACTTTACCCTGCCCTATGTGTTGGACTCATATGCCATATTAAAATTGCTGCAACAATATTTTAAAAAGCAACAACAATGTTGTTTAATTAGTTTAACCCTTTGATTGCCTGATATATGACCTGCACATTGAAAAGAACTGTAAATGGTACACCTCTGCCACTAAATCAGTTAAATCACATAATTATACATTAGTATGCAAGAAATTGTGAAGGCTAATGAGTTACACCAGTGGTCTCCAACCCAGTCCTCATGGACCACTAACAGCCCAGGATTTATGTATTTGCCTGTTTTTTTTTCTTAATTTCTTTTTATTAAATTTTTTATGGAAATATTGATAGACATAACGACATCTGGGGAAAGGAACCTTACAGAAAAAAAAATAAGGACTCCTATCCCCATTAGACATACAAAGGTATATTACTCTATTTCAAATTACATCAGAAATAAGCCGTCTAGTACACAATAATATACTAACTTTAATATCCCAGAGAAGGGATATCATTGTACAAAAGCGGCCTCAAAACCTATATAAATAAGACAGACAGTAACAAAGACAAAACTGGTCAGATATATTGCAGATCCAACATTACATTAGCTAATATCAAATATGTGGTCAAAGAGCCCCATAGTATTTCCCTGTTTTATTCCAATGGAGATACTGACAAAACCTGGACTGTTGCTGGTCCATGAGGACTGGGTTGGAGAACACTGAGTTACACTATTCTGCTCTGATACAAACATTATTATAAAATATGAAATTGTTACAATTAACACAGAAAAATCCAATTAAAAAAAAGAAGACCTAAAGATCTAGGATCTTACAATTATTGAACTGTATCTGGAACTCTAGGATAGTCTGGACACACACACACACTCTCTCCCTCTCTCATCTGATGATACACTTCCAGAAGGTATACAGTACAACACACGTGAGATAAGAGAAACTCCCCTAAAAAAGTGTACCTCATGAACACCTTGTCACATCATGCCATGTTCTGCAGAGATGTCTGGCTTTGGCTTCTTGTATCCAGTACTCTTTCTACAATTCTTGTTTAGTTTTTCTTTGTTTTCTGGTTTTCTATTCTATGTCTGGTTTTCTTTATGCTGGGTTTCTGGGTTCATTCTTATATTCCATCCCTGGATTTGCCAGTCTCTTGGATTCATTTAAATGTTTGTTTTATGTTGCCACACCCGTTTGTTTTCCATTTTCCTTTTGTTTCAGTCTGAACCTGCAGCAGTGTTTCAAGTCTCTGCCCTTTCTTGCAGGTAAGTGCTATTGTGGTTTAGTATGGTTCTTTTAGCGAACATTAGGCAGTGTAGGACCTGCCGAATATGGGGTACATTGGCGTTGTGGCAGGCTTATGCAATGTATGATGATAAAATGTAACTAAATCCCCATACTTTTTCGTATATAGTGTTTAGTTATGTCTCCTCTTGTTTTGCCTATCATATCTTGTCTTGTTTTAGTTTGTATTCCCAGTCCATGTACAGTCCTGTCCTGTCCTGCCCCTGTTTAGTTAATGTTCCCTTATGTATTGTGTACATGTTCTGGGTTTAGCTTCCTATCATTCTTTGGTCTGGGTTCTATTAGTTCTGTCTTGTTTTCATGTTTGGTGACTATCCTAGCCTTGCCTTGTTTCTGTACTGGATACATGTCTGCTGCAGAGCCCCTCGATCCAGTTCCTGGGAGGTCTGTATATCAAGCTTCTAGATCCTGGGATCCGGTGTAGCTGCATCAGGGTTCTGGTATGTGGCCGCACAAATGCTGGTGTTCAACGCCAGAGGTTGTGTGGTTACCCTGCACCAGGCCCTGATAGTCCATTGCCACGCTGAATACTCCCACTTCTCATCAGGCACTCAGGGGTCCCGGTTTCCGTACCGCCACCCGTGGCACACCTTAGCTAAAGAAACACACAAATATATACCCTATATAAAAGCATATATGCAAGGTGGTATCAGATACAAATAGAGGAAATATATATACATAACCTGAAATTCAGGATGAAAAACAAGTGTAGAATCTAAAAAGCAAGGAAAGCCACATATGGTGTAGTGTGTTATAATATCACCAGAGGACACAAGAGGTAGAAAACTTACAAAATAACTGAATAGAGTAGGCCTGTTTTCCTCAGGGGTATATCAGAAAGGGCTGATGTCTTCCAATACTCCTCCTCAAAGGGTATAAAGAGAAAAACACTGTGACAGACTGCCTGGCACCCCAACTGGGTGCCTCCGCCAATCACTGCTTCCTAGTAACTCTGAGAACTTCAAATCACTCCACCAGACACCTTCAGTATTGTAGACCCTTAGCTGCCACAGCTTGGCTGGGGTCTCGCTGTCCTCCACCCACCCTGGATCTAAGGGGATCCAGCTTCCAGTGGCTAGACCTCTCCTTCTCCAGAGAGCTCTTACAAGAGCTAGTGATATAGCTGGTATAGCTGTTCCCTACAATCACAAGACAAGTCTCTGTGTTGAGGGTGAAGTTGAACTGTTTAATGGCAGCCACAACTGGCCTTATATCAAAGTCCCCATGCAAGGGGTTTTCCATAACATATTCCAGGGGCATTCCCCACTGGACCTGAGAGGGGACTGTGACAAAATACAAACTGCAATTACATTGGCTCTAAGGTCCAGGGCACTCCCACACAAAACAGGATAATCCCCCCCCCTGTGCCTAAGAGATAATTGAGTCAGGAACCGTACTAAACTCAATTATCTCCAGGCACAGAAAACATATTTTACAATAACCCAAAAGTACCCGCAAAACACATGGAAATCATAATTTGATAGACCGCACATGAGGTTCCTGCCCAAAACCGTTCCAGAGAATCAGGGGTGTGGTGGGTCTAGTTCATTTAAAAACCGAGCAAACTACCGAATATAGTCAAGACTCTTACCCTGGAGCCTGTCCCCCTCATCCAAACGAACAATTCCACTGAACAGTGCCCTTCTAAGTTGTGTAGAACCGAACGCAGGTGATTAGAAGTCCAGCGGTGTTTTGGAGTTTCTGTGTCCGATTTTAGTTCCAGGAACTCAACGACCAAATACTGCTGTCTGTGTTAATGCGAACAAGATGGCAGCCACCTCGTGGTCGTTTATGCGAACAGCGGCCACCCAGACAAACAATTAGAACACTGCGGTTAGAATTGTTACCAAGTGTTAATAGGGTTTAACAAGCTCCTGGGTGGTCTCTGGTTTTTTTGTGGCTGTTTGGTTCCCGAACCACATAATCTCAATTGCACGAACTGATCCTTTTTTAAAGCACTTTAGCCAGGGTCTGTTGCAGGGGCCATAGTCCTGAGGCAGGAGGCTGGCAAGCAGGCCCCTCCAAGAACACATGGCAAAGGCATTTCTGCAATGTGTATATAAAAAGTATAAATTTAATTTAAGGTTGCACTTACACACATAGAAAAACAGCAGGCTTATCTCTACTTGCAAAGTGGACCAGAGGTGAATATTCCGATCACTTGATGTTTGTACCAATGTTAAAGTGCAGATGCAGAAATACAAGTCAGAAATATATATACAGGTTGCATTAAACAAATAAATAAAAAGTCTGGAAAAGTAGCAGCTTAACCAACGGGTTTCATGCAAACCGACTTCTTCAGGATTTGTCACGTATCCTCTATTCAGTTATTTTGTAAGTTTTCTATCTCCTGGCTCCTTTTGTGATATTATAACATACTTTACCATATGTAGTTTTCCTTGCTTTTTAGAGTCTAAACTTATTTTTTTTATCCTGAATTTCAGGTTGTATTTTCACACACACACATATACATATATATATATATACATATATATACACTGTTCCAAATTATTATGCAAATTATATTTTTCTCATTTACCTAAATAATTGAACAGTCAGCATAATTCTCATGTTATCAACTATTAAGAGTACAATTCAAATTTTATAGAACAAACCTCCAAATTATTTTTTTAAAACATGAAAAACTTACAATGCACTGTTCCAAATTATTATGCACAGTAAGTTTCAAAACACTTTATAGGTTGTAAAGAACTGAAAATTGTCATTCGTTGTGTTTGCAGCATATTTACTGAAATCAAAAGCTATTTCAATCAAACTTATAACAACATTTTCACTATTTAAACATTTTAACAGGTCACGTTACATGTTTACATAGGACCCCTTAATTGCAGCAGCTTCACAAGTCTTGCATCCATTGAACTTGTGAGTTTTTGGACAGTTTCTGCTTGAATTTGTTTGCAAGATGTCAGAATAGCCTCCCAGAGCTGCTGTTTGACTGTAAACTGCCTCCCACCCTCATAGATCTTTTGCTTGAGGATGCTCCAAAAGGTTCTCAATAGGATTGAGGTCAGGGGAGGATGAAGGCCACACCATGACTTTCTCTCCTTTTATCCCCATAGCAGCTATTGATGCAGAGGTATTCTTTGCAGCACGAGATGGTGCGTTGTCATTCATGAAGATGATTTTATTACGTAAAGCATAGTTCTTCCTTCTGTTCCAGGGAAGAAAGTGGTCAGTCAGAAACTCCACATACTTTGCAGAGGTCATCTTTACACATTTGGGGACCTTAAAGGGGCCGACCAGTTCTCTTCCCATAATTCCGTCCCAAAACATAACCCCATCACCGCCTTGCGGACGTCGCAGCCTTGTTGGAACAGGTTGGCCGTCCCCCAACCATCCACTACTCCATCCATCTGGACCATCCAGGGTTGCATGGCACTCATTAGTGAACAGGACTGTTTGAAATTTTGTCTTCATGTATTTTTCTGCCCAATGCAGCCATTTCTGCTTGTGAGCATTGGTTGGTGGTGGCCGAATAGAAGGTTTATGCATAGTTGCAAGACTCTGGAGGACTCTACACCTTGATGTCCATGGGACTCCAGAGGCATCTGTAGCTTCAAATATCCGTTTGCTACTATGTAATGGTATTTTAGCAGCTGCTCTCTTGATCCGATGCATGGATCTGGCAGAAATCTTGCTCAATGTGCCTTTATCTGCACAAACCCGTCTGTGCTCTGAATCAGCCACAAATCTCTTAATAGTGCGATGATCACGCTTAAGTTTTCGTGAAATATCTAATGTTTTCATACCTCATCCAAGGCATTGAACCATTTCACTCTTTTTGGCAGCAGAGAGATTTTTCTTCCCCATATTGCATGAAAATGGTGCTCTGCTTAATAATGTGAAACACCCTCCTTTAGTAGTTTTTCCTTAAATTGGGCTCACCTGGCAATCTAATTATCACACGTGTCCGAGATTGTTTTCAGTGATCAAAAGAGCCCTGAGACACAATGCCATCCATGAGTTAAACTGATAAACAAAATATTTAATCTTTGTGACACTTAAATAGAATTTGCATAATAATTTGGAACAGGGTGTATATATATATCCATCCTTTATTTGTATCTGATATCATCCTTGTATATATATCCTTTTAGGGTTTGTTTGTTTGAACTATCACACACTGGGTGTTGAATTCAGACACCTTGCAGGAGATTAAATGTGGCACTACAAAATCATCTCTAGGGACTTAATGAGCATGTTGGAGATGCTCTCTGATTGCACAAATTAAAAAATAATGACCTAAAATATGCTCAGTTGCCTTCAACAGCTTATCCAGACCACCATCATTCATTGCCATTCAGTCATTTTGTGCTACAGTGATAGAAAGAAATGTACAAAGTAACCCTTTACCCTTTAATTGTTAACATTTTTTTTACCACTGGCAATATTTTTTTTTTATCATGACAGCAATTAACTAGTGGGGCACTATGATGAGTGTCCTTTAAGAAAGAGCTTAACTGGGGGAAAATTTCACAATCACGGAAGGATTGGCAAGAAGGATATGAGCCACATCCTTCTACTGTGGATTATTATATCAAGTTGTACATTGGCATGTCTGTTTGCACAGTACTGCAATAATGAGATAGTAGGCAAGAATATTGCAGATCCTGTGCGAGCCCAGTACTATGTAGGTTTGTGCTTTGGCTGGTGACCTGCAATTACAATGTTTTCCAAACCTGGACTGGTTTACTGGGAAATTACCCAGTGGAATGTAGCATCTGGGGTTGACCAGTCTACAAGATTATTAGACAGTGCTCTTAACAGTCATAACACATTTCAGCTATCCATATCTGTAAATGCTCAGTCATGCTACAGGTCATACTAATGTAAGGCGCCCAGAAGTGGACAAAATAATCTTAAAATCATTGTCAAACAATACTAGTTTGTACCTGTTTACAGTGAAGTACAAACCTAAGTTCACAATTAAGTTGAAATACAGACAACAATATAAGACATCTTCCTCAGCATCAGCAGAGAAAACTCCCAGTGAGCAAGGGAATAAAGAAAACTCTACAAAATGAAAACACCTAAAGAAACATTTAAAATGAAATTTAAAACACAACTAAAGTTGTAAAGTCAACCATGATAGACTAGAAAGAAAAGCAAAAGGTAGTGTAAACTCTTTGTTTCTTCTGTGTCTTTTTCCAGTTGATTGATAGGCACGACTTTTGTATATAAAGTCTTGGGTCAAAGGCTCGCAACATTAATATACATCTATATTAATGAAAAGTACTTATACGCAATCTAACTTAAGGTTTCTTCAGGTTTATTCTTAGTTACTGATACATAATAAAACAACAAAGGATGTTACATGATCATGGATGTTCATCAGCAGATGGTAATTGCTGGACTCCTGAAGGGAGAGTTACATCATTGCATAGTGGTACAGGAAAAAGGGCAGAGAGAGAGAGAGAGCTTGTATCCCTTTAAGTTACTATATAGATGTGCCCATACTGACGTCAAGTATAACTCTAGCCATATAAGGACAAAACCCCAATTCCACATTCCAGAGTTCTCATACAAGAAAACCTTGTGACTTATTGATACCATCTGTTTACTTATTTTAATTCAGAAATCCATAAATAATCAATAGAAACATAGCATATGCAATATTCTACAGGTATACAAAGTATTTTGAGGTTAAAAAACAAATGGTAGACAAAACAGAAAAAAAATCAGAGGTCAGATATTCATACAGTTAGGTAGTTTATCTAACATACCAGTGGTCAATATTGGCTACAAACATGTAGAACATATAGTTTCTTTATAAAACAATATAAATCCTTGTCTTGAAAACATAGGTCATATCAAACGAACTTAATTGCATTCGAAGTAAGTCGAAGTATAGATCAGGGTGTTGCAGTGGATGTGACCTACTTGGATTTTGCCAAGGCACTTGATACAATTCCACACAATAGATTAGTGTTCAAATTCAAAGAAATTGGTCTAGATTAAAATTCTTGTTCTTAGGTAGAACATTGGCTTACCTAGATTTCAGTAAGGCTTTTGACACTGCTAATCAATAAACTGCATTCTTTAAGTTTGGATTCCAATATTGTTGAATGGGTAATGCAGTGGCAGAGTGACACGCAACAGACGGCTGTAGTCAATAGAGTATATTCAAAGCATGGGCTTGTCACCAGTGGGGTACCTCAGGGATCTGTACTTGGACCCATTATCTATAATATTTTTATTAGAGATATTGTGGAAGGTCTTGCAGGTAAGGTATGTCTTTTTGCTGATGATACTAAGATATGTAACAGGGTTGATGTTCCAGGAGGGATAAGCCAAATTGCAAATGATTTAGGTAAACTATAAAAAAAATGGTCAGAGTTGTGGCAACTGACATTTAATGTGGATAAGTGCAAGATAATGCATCTTGGACATAAAAACCCAAGGGCAGAGTACAGAATATTTGGTAGAGTCCTAACCTCAACATCTGAGGAAAGGGATTTAGGGGTGATTATTTCTGATGACTTAAAGGTAGGTAGACAATATAATAAAGCAGCAGGAAATGCTAGCAGAATGCTTGGTTGTATAGGGAGAGGTATTAGCAGTAGTAAGAAGGAAGTGCTCATGACATTGTACAGAACACTGGTGAAACCTCACTTGGAGTTTTGTAAGCAGTACTGGAGAATGTATCTCCAGAAGGATATTGATACTTTAGAGAGAGTTCAGAGAAGGGCTACTAAACTGGTTTATGGATTGCAGGATAAAACTTACAAGGAATGGTTAAATGATCTTAACATGTATAGCTTGGAGGAAAGACGAGACAGGGGGGATATGATAGAAACATTTAAATACATAAAGGGAATCAACACAGTAAAGGAGGAAACTATATCTAAAAGAAGAAAAACTACCACAACAAGAGGACATAGTCTTAAATTAGAGAGGCAAAGGTTTAAAAATAATATCAGGAAGTATTACTTTACTGAGATGGTAGTGGATGCATGGAATAGCCTTCCAGCTGAAGTAGTAGAGGTTAACACAGTGAAGAAGTTTAAGCATGCGTGGGATAGTCATAAGGCTATCCTAACTATAAGATAAGAGATGGACTAATGAAAGTATTTAGAAAATTGGGCAAACTAGATGGGCCGAAAGGTTCTTATCTGCCTTCACATTCTATGTTTCATTAATGGTAAATTTTCAAGCTGGACAGAAGTGGTATCCCTTTGCTGCAGAGGGATTTTGAGCACCTGTTCTGAATAAGGATATTATGACACTAGAAAAAGTGCAGAGGGGGGCTACAAAATTAATAAAAGGAATGGAACATTTTAGCTATGAAGAAAGGTTATAAAATGTAAACCTTTTTAGTTTAGAAAAATGGTGCCTCATGGGGGATATTATAACATTCTATAAATATATCCATGGCCAATACAAACCATTGTCTGGAAACCTATTCACAAACAGGATTTTACACAGGACCCAAGTGTAGCGTGTATGCACCTCCTTTGCACAGCAAAGCCCTCCTCCTGCTGCACGGTCCAACTGCTCCATGCAGCCATGTGGCATAAGATCACAAATACTCACTTCCCTCAAGCCACGCAACCCTCCTTCTGCTGCACAGTCCAGCCGATCCACGCAGCATGACATCAATATATCCTATTATTTGCCATATCGTGGTTTCTTGTTAGATCCTCATTTAGTGCCCCTAGAGATTCCCTTGTGATTTTCTGTTTGACCTTGGCTTCATATTTGACTTTTGATTTCTGGTATCCTAACCTTGGCTTCATATTTGACTTGTGATTTCAGGTATCCTGACCATTGCTTCATATTTGATTTGTTATTTCTGGTATCCTGACCTCGGTTTCGTATTTGACTTGTGATTTTCTGGAATCCTGACCCGGCTTTGTTATATTCTGTGCATTTCTGTATTCCTGACCTTGATTTATTCTTAACCTTGTCTCTCGCTAGATTAATACGTTAAGTCCGGCCATTCTAAGGCTCGTTAATGTGTCTTTCGGATCCACCTTTTGTGGGTTTTCTTTTTCTTACGTGTTGGGGTACGACTCCCATGACAACAAGGTCATGCGTTCAGACTGGAATAAAGAAGATTTAGTCTAAGGGAAAGGAAAGGTTTTTTGTTTACTATTAGAACACTCAGGATGCAGAATTATCTGCCTGAAGAAGTGGTTTTATCAGAGACTGTACAGATGTTTAAACAGCAACTAGATGCATACTTGCAAAAACATAATATTAAATTATGTAATTTTTCAACTGTTGGGTAATAGCTTCTTGATCCAAGGATAAATCTGACTGCCATTCTGGGATCCAGGAGGAATGTTTTTCCTAATTTGTTGCAAAATTGAAAGTGCTTCAAACTAGGTTTATTTGCCTTCTTTTGGATCAACAGCAAAAAACAGATGTGAGGAAGGCTTAATTTGATGGACACATGTCTCTTTTAAGCCTATGTAATTATTTAACTAAAAAAAACAACTATTAAACATATCAAAACAATTATTTTAGAAGGAAGGATGGTTATATAAATACATCTGTCAGATAACAAAAACACAATTTGATAACAAATTGACCAATACATTTTATTGTTGAAGTAAGAGTTCTTTGGTTATCTTAAAGTAACTTGGCCAAGTCACTACTTCGTCCATGTGCATATAACAATCCCAATGAACACTGCTAATGTTATTAAACTATGCAATATAGAAACTGTACAGCTAGCATAAATATACATTATATTAAAAATAAAAATAAAAAATCCAGGTTTCGCAGCCTTGATATAAACCAACGAGAAATATTCAAATAGAAGTTACAGAAGATGTTTGATGATAAGCAAGTGTGTTCCACAATTATTTCCACAATTCAGACATAGTGTAATATTGTTATTGTTAATTTATCTGTCTATACATCACAAAGTTTATGTAAATCACCTTAATTAAAGTATTGCTGTCTCACTGCATATAGACTAGACATGTGCACATCAAAATATTTTTGTTGTTTTTGTTTATTTGGTCAGACCAAAATAATTTTTTTCAATGCTTTCTAGCCATCTGCCATATTAACGTAAACAAAAAGGAAAAAGATAGAAGACATGATGCTAAGTAAAATTTATGTTTTATAGGTATTAGCTTAATGCCCCCTTACTACTATTAGGGTGAAGGGAGGTCGGTAGGTTTAATGTAATTTAAAGGGTGGACCATGCTATTTATTGGGTTGCTGGACAATGGGTGGGGCTGGGGACGGGACATTAAATTCCTTCCTTATCAATATTAAAGCCCCAGTTGCCCATGGGTGTGGATCTGGGTTGGGGGGCACCAAGTCCCCTCCTTGTATAATTAAAAGAGCTCTCACCCAATAGGTTGGGATTAGGGTGGGGGCTACTAGGCTCTCTCATGTATGATTTTATTACAGTACCTACCCATCATCAACAGGTTTTGACTAAGGTGGGGGACAGTGGATCAACCCCCCCATTTCTATTTTTTAATTTAAAAAATATATATATTAAAATATATCTGTCCCCCCCACCTGTTTCTATAAATTGGAGGGCACAGGGTATGATCTAACAACTTACTTGTTACTTGGCAGCAATAACTGCCCAGTTTCTATTTTTTTTTTTTACAACAAAATAAGTGACACTGGCTGCTCACTGTTTTAGCAGACTAGGCCTCACTCATGGCATGAAGAGTTCAATGGGCAATTCAATCATGTTAAAATACAGTTATTAATGCATTTACATTCAGATACTAACTAACTGTCTTGAAAACCTGAAATTGTGTTAATTTTGTCATTCTTCCAAATATCAATGCATCAGTCTAATATGGACACATATGTTTTTACTGTCTTGTATCCTGCATGTGCCAAGGGACAAGATACATATTAAAATATATAATCCTATTACCTTTGTTGTAAAATAAACCAGCTGGAATTTTGTATATGTGCTGCACCATATGCTTTTGAGAGCATATTATCCAGAAATTGAAACTCAGAATTAATTATACCCCAGGAGTCTCTGTTTGAAGTGTAAATGTCGAGAGGGAAAGGTTTCGGTACATAAAAAGGTGGAACTTTGAACAGCTTCTCTCCAGGATGCATGTTACTTTATTATTAATGACCTATGAGGAATGAAACGGTTCCTAAACCAGCAAAGTAATTGGCTTTTTCTATGTAATACCTACCCCAATTTTGGCTAATAAGGGCTTTGTATCAGTGTATTACAAATTCAATAATCAAAAGGGAATTTAATCTGCATGCAAACCTATGCATTGCTCAACTCTCTTGTGCAGCAGAGAGAAAGGAAGTAATGGTCTTGTGAACATTGGTAGATAATTCATGGAAATAGAAATTAAATCAATGCAAAGAGATACTTTTAAAATGCTATTATAGAGCATCACACTTAGTTACGGTAACAGGTGAAGCCTGACTGAGAGTGAAAAGGGTTACTTACCACAAGTTATCCTTAACCCCAAACCCCCAAAACTAAATATAAATCCATGTACCAGTAAACACATGTACTCCTAAATCTCCTTATTCCTGATACTAAGCAACTCTAAACTTACTGGACAGGGCACACTGTAGTATCTTGCATCATTGAGGTACAGAGTATAACCGTGTACATGGAGTTTTAATAATGCATGCCTTTATGAACAGAGCAGTGATGATGCCAACACATAGTATACATATCACAAACAGTCATCACACCTATCAAATACACAGACAACACAAACATTACATCATACATGGATGACGGGGTGGGGGCTGTGAAGATTTTTCACACAGGGTTCCTAAAGGCCCACATTCAAGACAAGAGCTCCACAGGCCCTGTTAACAATGCACCAGTTTTCAAATTATGTGTTACTAATCTATATATATCCAGTATTTTGATGTATAAAAACCATATAAAGTTTGTATAAAGAAAATACAATACACTAAGAATAGTATAGGAGTAAATTTGTGAAATTAGAAATGTTGTCTAGTGTAATGTAATGATGAATTCCATGTGTAGATCAGTACAAGAAGAGTGTATTGTGCACATCTACACAATAATGCAGGTGCAGTAGTGATATGCTACCCTTCTGCTAACCATTACTAGTTTGCATGTATAAGCATGTGTCAATTTTATTTGGAATTACACTTAGCGGCAGCTGGTGCTTTTTGCAGGAAGAAGCTGAAATAGCTGCCATCTGAGACAATAACTTCCTCCTATCTTGTGCAATACTTAGACATGTGTATACAACTCTTACAGTAATTCAATCCACTTAATGACTACACTACAATACATTCTGTAGTGGTACTTACCTGTGCCGAGAGCTGGCCAGGGTACTCTGCTCGAGCAGTTCATGGTTCCAGTATTCCTGCATCAATTAGATTAGATTAGGATTGGATTAGGGGTTTCCCAGCCTTACAGGTGATGAGAGTCACAGGTGAGTTACAGGTGATCCCTCCCTTTTTTTGCTTTCAGTAAAAAAATGTCACTGTTACATTTTCCAAGAAAACTTTGACTTATTCAAATATTGCACCTATTTTTCTTTGTCAGAATTTTATGCCATACGTATTGTCTGTCTTTTCTTCTTTCTGCATCTTATCTTGTCATGTTTTTTGGCCAAAAAACTGTCACACTTTTGTGCGTAGAAATGCCATCAAAATTTTACACCACCATCACTGTGACAGAAATACTCTGAAGTAACTGAAATGTGAATAACTACTGGGAAAAAAGTTACCAACAAATAAAGACTGGCCTTATTGTTTAAGAAACATCATTGATAAGGCCTATAAGAGGCCAAGAATAAGATCATGTGTCATATTATCTCTTGTACAATGGGACATTTTTATTAATTTTGATTTACGTAATGCTTCTGTCTGTAATAAATCTGATATCCTATTTGTCTTATATCCTGTTTCTCTATAATGACACATGGGAGCTAAAACATATTTAATAGCAGATTATGATTTAACCAAAGGATAAACATTCATGTTTTATTTACTCTGATGTTAAATAGTTTTATCCTGGCCTTTTTCTTGTTTGATATTACGCTTAGGTCTCGTAATGCTCCTGCTTATCTTTTCTCCCTGTTCCTTTATGAGGTTTCATAGTTACATAGGCTGAAAGAGACATGTGTCCATCAAGTTCAGCCATTCTCACAACTGTTTTCACTGTTGATCCAAAAGAAGGCAAAAAACACAGTTTTAAGGACCTTCCAATTTTGCAACAAACTAGGAAAAAATCCCTACCCCAGAATTGCAGTCAGATCGCTCCTTGGATCAAGAACACATTACACCATAAATTAAAATTTATATCCCTGAATATTGTATTTTTGCAAGTATGCATCCAGTTGTTGTTTAAACATCTCTGATAAAACCACTTCTTCAGTTACAGAATTCCACATCCTTATTGTTCTTGCTGTAAAAACCCTTTCCCTTTCCTTTGCCTTAGACTAAATCTCCATTCTTGCGGTATAAATATGTGTGTCCTATGCATCTGTTTATGAATAAATTGGTCTATTTTGGTGAGGATCCTATCAAACCCTGACAAACTTAAAGTTAATTTGGAATATAAGGCTAAATAATTTGTCCAATTTAGCAGTGTTGACCTTTAATATAAAATTTACTTTGGATTCCTGTGCATTCATTTTTTCTCAAGATCAAAACCTGCACCCTTATTCCCCTTAGCAAAGTCAAACATTTCAAGAATTCTGCAGTATTATCTGCAAGCAATTAAATACAGACCTGCACCCTGATTCACCTCAGAAAAATCAATAATTTGAAAACTTTTGAGTTTCTTCAATTAATACAGAAATTCCATGCTGTTTTTAATATCCTCCTCAATATCCACCTACACATATACAACTATTAGTATTACATACCTATGACTGGTAATTTATGTATACTTGGTAACTCATCCTTTCATGTTATGTATGTACCTTATTCATTGTGGAGGAAGTTTAATATTTTTGTCAAAAAGGTATCACACCAAATGCGATACATCCCACCACTTCCACCTTTACCTCCTCCATCGATCCTGCAGAACAGAAGGTTTATGAATGACTTTGCATTCCTTCATTCTCCAGATCCAGGCACCTTATTAAAAATCAACATTTCAAAACTTTTGCTACCACTAAAATTGTCTACAAAATGTTGCCTTTCATTATTCTTATAGTAAGTCTGTGTTCCTGCATGTAAGCAAAAAATTAAATTAATACATTAACAATACTAGCAATTATTATTATTATTATTATTATTATTATTGGTATTTGTACAGCGCCAGCATATTCCATAGCGCTTTACAATATTATTAAAGGGTGAGATTTAACAATAAATGAGACAATTACAAAAACATGCAGAAACAATAGGTTGAAGAGGGCCCTGCTCAAATAAGTTTACAGGCTATAGGAGGTGGGGTGTAACAGGAGGTAGCAATCAAACAAGGCAGAGTGAAGCAGAGCTGGAGGAGAAAATAGAGGTTACTCTGGGAGGCCATATGCTTTCCTAAAGAGATAGGTTTTTAGGCACTTTTTAAATGATTGAAGACTAGAGGAGAGCTTGATGGTCATAGGCAGGCTATTTCAAAGGAAAGGAGCCACCAGCAAGAAGTCCTGCAAGCATGAGTTGGCTGTACGGGTGCGAGCAGCAGACAGGAGAAGGTCACAGGCAGAGCGGAGAGACCAAGAAGGGGCATACCTGTGGATCAGTGGAGAAATATAGGTTTTAAAAAATATATGTTTTAAGGTGGAAACTACAGAATTTGGTAACAGACTGGGCTCAAATTTGAGGCCAGAATCAAATATAATGCCAAGACAGGTCGCATGCAAGGATGGACTGATGTGGGTACCACTCACTTGAAGGGAGAGCGAAAGAGGGGGATTAGTATTAGGAGGAGGAAAGACAAGGAGTTCAGTTTTAGAGAGATTGAGTTTCAAAAAGCGGGAGGACATCCAATCAGAGATGGAAGAAAGGCAAGCAGTGACACATTGCAGGATGGCAGGGGAGAGGTCCGGGGAGGAGAGGTATATCTGAGTGACATCAGCGTACTGGTGGTATTGGAATCCAAATGAGATAATAAGTTTGCCAAGAGAGGCAGTATAAAGAGAAAATAAAAGGGGACCAAATACAGAGCTTTGGGGGACTCCAACAGAGACAGGACGAAGGGAGGAGATATCATTAGAAAAGGAGACACCGACTGAGCGTTGGGAGAGAGAGGACGAAAACCAAGAGAAGACAGTGTCACAGAGACTGAGTGATTGGAGAGTTTGGAAAAGGAGAACAATTCATAATATTATTAATTTATAAAGAAGAAATTAAATTAGGGTTTAAAGTTGCATATGTTTCAAATTTTGGCAACAATTTAACCTTTGAATCTGGGAGATATTGAATAAACTAGATTTCCATTAACAGCTACTGTCTATCCTAAATTGTGGAGCTAAGAGATAAAATACACATTAAGGAATGCTGTATTCCTAATCCGTCTTCCAATTCAAATGTATAAAAAATATAGTATACATATCGCTTTACAGCTAAGGTGACCTGAATTGCGCAAGTCATTATTCATTCTTATTATAGAATTAGACTATTAGAATTAGTTTTAAACCATACAATGTTCGTAAACTATGTCCATAGAAAATTCTCACTGTAGCTTTTGTTTGCAATCCTTTGAATTTTAAACACTAAGTTTAGATAATCATTATTTGCTTATTTTAAGTGACTGAGGGAAAGAGAATTATTATCAAGGACAGGAGCAACATACATAACAAGGTTATGAAATGCACTGGGGTAATTTCTTAAAGGATTAGTGATGTAAAAAATTATTTATAAGAGAAAATGTATTTCTACTTACTGTAATTCTCTTTTCCTGGTCATAGGCCAAGGTTGTTCCCACCTCCCCCATATCTCAGGCTTTGTAAAAAGCAATATCCCAAGGGTAAGATCTCTGTGCTGCCTTGGCCTATTACTACGAAAAAAATGATGGTAAGTAGGAATGCATTTTCTCATTTTGTGGCCATATCCATGGCAACACAAGATAACACCCAAGCACAAACCAAGGGAGGAAGAGTAATACAAAATGGAACTTCAGAAAATTAATGTGAGTTCTTATTTATATATATGCATTAGCTCTTTATCTGGTTGTGGTATACATAGATTGTAAGCCGATGATTACCATCGCCCCAGTCTTTTAATTATGTGTACTGGAACGTTTTGACTTGAGGCAGAGGTTGCTGCTCCTACATGAAACGAATGGCTGTTGGATTACTCCCTATTTTTGTGATTAGAGTTTTTATGTATGACATGAACTTGGACGTTGTCAGTGGGTTACCGTGTAAACGTAGAAGAGAAGCGGCCTTGTCTTGATCTGTGCGGGCTGAAAGTGATTGGTCTATTAACTTAACCGGGCACCATTTGTTAAAAGATAGGAAATGGGTAAATGGCGCTAAAAAGATAACACGTCAACTTCAATAAAATTGTATAAAAATATATACCAATATCCCAGTGCGTCTAAACCAAACCAGTGTTGAGTCACCTTTTAAACAATTACATACATAGAATTGGATACAGGGAAAGTAGGTTTGCGATGGATAAAAATTGTTAGACCTGTAATATACAGAAAGCCTTCATAGGGTAATATGTAATCATAACATATAAAATAAAAGTATAACTTGGAGCACTCACAATCTTTTGAGCCTTAATAGTCGGCTCTGAACTGTAGTGGCATGTAAGTAACTCCAAAAGAGTAGCTTAAGTAGAGATGATGGTCCCAACACAGATGTTTTCTCTTTTAGATGAAATATCAGGAACCAAATTAAATATAAAAGTAACTCTTTATTAAGAAATAAAATTAAAAATAGCACAACGCCTTTCGACCACTCTCTTGGTCTTCCTGCAGGTGCATCTGTGTTGGTACCGTCATCTCTACTTAAGCTACTCTTTTGGAGTTACTTACACGCCACTACAGTTCAGTTTAATTTACCAATTAAAAACGTACTTTCCATGTTATCTCATGTTTTGCATATGATGTATTTCTGCCTTCATAAGGTGCTTGCCGCCCCCTCCCCCCCCGATTAGACATTCCAACGTTTTTCATTAACCTGAAACCTGTGTCTCAGTGTGATTTTACTTCAGCATGCATTCTATTTTAAGCAATCTGGAGGGGGGCAGATACTAGAGCAAACACTTGGCTTGATCTAAAATAATTGGTGCCCAACGTGGGGTTCCTGGCCAGCCATCCTAGAAGACACCAGGGGCAGACCTGCAGTGATGGGAAGGAGCCTGATCAACTCTGAATATACAGTAAAGACTGCAATTAGCACCTTGCCTGTAGATTCTGTCTCTGTAATTGGCCTGTCTCCGTATCTGCGTAGGCTGCTGGAGGGGGACAGATACTCGACCAAACACTTGGTTTGATCTAAAACAATATATTATATATACACATACATGGATAGATATATCTATTTTTCTTGGGGCTTAAAGAGTTCAGCCTGTTTCTGGAATCTTTGTAAAAAATAATGTGTTATATGACTAGTGTCATCCATTTACTTAACCGTTAAACTATAATAAGGTACATTTCTCAGTATGTACCATGGGGTAATAAATATAAAAGAAACAAATTAAAAACAATGTGACTTAGTAAAGAAGTAGAGAAGTAAAACAAGAGATTACAAATAATAAAAGGGCGTTTAAAGCATTTAAATCGGACAAATCAGATTCATCCTATAAAAGATATAAGGAAGCCAATAATGCGTGCAAAAAGGCGATTAGAGTAGCTAAACTTCAAAATGAAAAATTGATAGCCAAAGAGAGCAAAACCAACCCCAAAGCATTCTTTAAGTACATAAATTCTAAAAAAAACAAAAATGAAAGTGTAGGTACACTAAAAACTGAAATGGGGGTGTTAGTTAATGAAGACCAGGAAAACGCAGGAATTTTAAATAACTATTTCTCCTACGTATATATTAAGGAAGAACCCATGGCAATAGATGTGCAAATGATTACTGCTAAAAACTTGCAGAATAATTGTAATTGGTTAACTCAAGACAAGGTGCTGCAGCAACTAAAGAAAGTTAATATAAACAACGCTCCAGAGCCTGACGGTATCCATCCACGAGTACTTAAGGAACTAAATGTAGAAATAAGTGAACCGCTGTTTTTAATATTTCAAGATTCTTTTCATTCAGGAAGTGTTCGGAGGATTGGAGGAAGGCAGATGTGGTTCCTATATTCAAAAAGGGTTCAAAATCCTTGCCTGGAAATTATAGACCTGTGAGCTTAACTTCTGTGGCTGGGAAAATATTTGAAAGGTTATTAAAGGGACACTGTAGGCACTGTATCTGCTTCATCTCATTAAACTGGTTATAGTGTATGGAGTCCCCTGGTGCCATCATTTCTTACAGCATTAAACAGTTTTAGTGTTGTAATGTTTTAATGCTAAACAATAGACCATGGCAGTCCATCCCCTCTGTGCTGCTTTGGCTAATAAGGAAGTATTACCCTGAGCAGCAATGGGCAGCTGTGATTGGCTGAGAGTGTCAGCTGACTGCTTTTAACCTGTCAGAGCTCCAACTGACGGTATGAATGGGTATGACAACAAGGAAGTGTGTAATCTCTACACATACACAAGGGGCCGGACTGTGGGTGTCCAGGGACTCTTATTTTGTGGCATACTGCACAAACATGGTGCAACACCGAATGGAGGGACAGTGCCAGGCCATTCCAGGCACTATAACCAATTCAAAGAGACAAAGTGGTTATAGTAACTACAGTGTCCATTTAAGGGATAATATTCAAGAATTCCTTGAGAAGAACATGGTTATCAGCAAAAATCGGCATGGTTTTATGAAGCACAGGTCATGTCAAACTAACTTGATTGCGTTCTACAAAGCAGTAAGTAGAAGTATAGATCATGGTGTTGCAGTGGATGTGATCTATTAGGATTTTGCCAAGGCATTTGATACAGTTCCACACAATAGATTAGTGTTTAAACTCAAGGAAATCAGTCTAGATGAAAATGCTTGTTCTTGGGTAGAACATTGACTTAAAAATAGAGTACAAAGAGTTGTCCTTAATGGTAAATTTTCAAGCTGGACAGAGGTGGCAAGTGGTGTCCCTCAGGGTTCTGTTCTAGGACCCCTTCTATTTAACATGTTTATAAATGATCTTGAAAAAAGCATTGAAAGTCATGTTTCAGTGTTTGCAGATGACACAAAACTCTGTAAAATAATACAATGTGAGCAAGATATTCCTTTGCTGCAGAGGGATTTAGATAGACTGGGGGGGCAGGGCACTCAAATGACAGATGAAATTAATGTTGAAAAATGCAAAGTTATGCACTTTGGCGTAAAGAATGCACAAGCAACGTATATCCTTAATGGAAGCGAATTAAGGATAACAACAACATTGTGCCTAGTTATTGTCATGCATGAAAAAGGGCATTCATTCTTGGGATGAGAATATCATTTTTCCTCTTTATAAATCACTGGTAAGACCACCTGTTGAATATGCTGTGCAATTTTGGGAAATGGTTCTAAAGAAGGATATTATGGCACTAGAAAAAGTGCAGAGGCGGGCTACAAAATTAATAAAAGGAATGGAACATATCAGCTATGAAGAAAGGCTAACATGTTTAAACATCTTTAGTTTAGAAAAACATGCCTGAGAGGGGATATTATAACATTATACAAATATATTCGGGCCAATTCAAACCATTGTGTGGAAATCTATTCACAAACCAGACTTTACATAGGACACGAGGTTTAGACTAGAAGAAAGAATATTTCTAAGGCAAAGGAATTTTTTTTTTTACTGTAAGAACAATAAGGAGGTGGAATTCCCTGCCTGAATAAGTGGTTTTATCAGAGTCCATACAGATGTTCAAACAGCTACTAGATGCATACTTGCAAAAACAGGATATTCAAGGATATAATTTTTCAATGTGGGGTAGTAACTGCTTGATCCAAGGATAAATCTGACTGCCATTCTGGGGTCAAGAAGGAATTTTTTCCCTAGCTTGTTGCAAAATTGAAAGTGATTTAAACTGGGGGGAGGGGGGGGTTTGCCTTCTTTTTGATCAACAGTAAAAAACAAATGTGATGAAGGCTGAACTTGATGAATGCAAGTCTCTTTTCAGCTATGTAACAGGTGTAGGCAAATGTTAACACTCCAGATGTTGTTGATTACATATGCCTTTATCCTTTGCCAGCATTTTGGCTATAAGAGCATTATTGGAGCAGTAGTCCACAACATCTGGAGTACAAAAGGTTGCATTCCCCTGTGCTATAGTGTCCATGTCCCAAGTGGTAATGGGTCCCTCCTGGTTTGAGGTCAGAATGGAGACTCTTTGCTGCCATAACGTTCTCAGGAGTGTCAATCATGAGCTGAATTGTCAGAAAGGAATACAACAGATTGAACACCAATCCACATGGATTGAGGATAAAAGCTCCAGGAAAATAACTTTGGAACTTTCTTGATATTCTGTTTTCCTAACAGATCTACTTGATCAATGCTGAATTTTCAGAAAGGAATACCACAGACTGAACACCAATCTATGGCTTGAGCGTAACAGCTCCTGGAAAAGAACTTGGGAACTTTTTTTGTTGTTGTGATTCTCCAACAGAGCTACATGAGGAATGCCCCATCCCAATACAATCTTCTGAAAAAGATCTTGTGACAATGACCATTCTCTTGGATGTATCAGAACCCTGATGAGGTTGTCTGCTACTATGTTCTCTGATCCTGATAAATGTATGGCTACAAATCCTGGAGAAAATGTTGTACCCAGGACATCAGTGGCTTTAAGATGTTAATCATTCTGTGACTTTTCGTTCCTTCTTGATGATTTATATATGCTACTGATGTGGGATTGTCAACTCCTTCAGACCTTCACTCCTTTTTTGTGAATACAAGTTGAAAATGCTTCAGGGCTTTGAAGACTGTTAGAAGATTGAGATCAGCTGTCTGATCAGCTGTCCCTTTGCTCCACAGTGCCCAATCTCTCTCATTAGCATTTACCCACATCTTTCTCCTTTGTTTCTGTTTCCCAAAGCTTGCAATCTCTATATTCATGATTTCTCTGCTCACTCTATGCCACATATTCTCTCCAGACTGTTTCTCTTTATTCCACTAGGGTATTTCACAAAAGTGAGAATTGTTGGGAATTCAAGGTGACTTTCTAATTTAATGCCCAAAAAACCTTACATGCCCAACAATTCTCACTTTAGTGAATAACCCTGTAATTGTATTCTATCCATTTCTCTTCTTTTCTGTTCCCTGTCTATTCATTAAACGTGTAGTTGCAATATAACTTGCAACATTTAGGCCAAAACAGAAGAGTTGTGTAAAGTCATCATCTCAATTTTTTCAAATCACTGTTTAGTGAATAGACTCCTAAGTGTCTAAGGGAAATCAGAGAGACCAGTGAGAAATTTAGGGAAAGGTAACAGACCGGGAATGCAATTAGGAAAGGGATAGAGAGATTGTTGAGGTATTTAGGAAACCGATACAGACTAGGAGACATTTTAGGAAAGACACAGGGAGCAGACATTTAGGGAAAAAAAGTTTGATGGGAGGACCTCCATTTCCCTTCCTTGTCTAAAGGTATCCCTGAGTTATGCTCGACACCCCCAATGACTGGCATCTGTTGTGAGGATGACCCATGAGATTTCAACTAGAGTGAATCCAGTGATGCTATTCTTTCTGTTAAGGCACCATAATAGGAGGTGATGAACTTTGGATGGAATTTTGATGAGCTGTTTTAGGTTGCCCATTACGAACTGATGTAAAAAAGTATCTTGTAGATTTTTCATCCTTCACTGTGCCCATCTTTTCACTCTTGCGATAACTATATAATGTCACTTGTATCAAAGAGAGCACTCAGGAAAATATTTCTGAGCAGGAAATAGGTAACTCTTGTCTACATTTTCCAAACTTGATAATGTAGGAGCTGGATACATTGATGCCCATTATTTAAAAATGGCTTTGTTACATGCAAGGACAGCATCTTCTTTTCTCAGTTCTGCAATTAGTACAAAAACCTTGGAAAAGGTAGACAGGTACAACAAAGGGAAGGGCTCTAAACAGAAAATGTCCTTCTTCCATTGCAAATCTCTGGAATGTTTTGTGTTGTAAAGCAATAGGAACAAGGAAATTGGCATCCTGCAAGTGTATTCCTATCATCCATTGGCCTGGAAACACAACCTTTGGAATAGAGTACACAATTTTTGGATTCTTAGGTACCCATATAGTCAGTGAAGATCCAGGATTGGCTGCTCAGCCACAAACAGCGCACCCTCAGCTCACAGACCCGTCAAATGGGTCGAAATAAACGGCCGGACTCTCACCCAGCAGAGGGATGGCAGCAGCAACAGCAGACCCCGGGCACACTAGACGGATACCTCCGAACCCTGGCCAGACAGACATGCGCGGCTCCGGGAGCCAAGATGGCCGACGGACAGGCCGCAGCACCACGGACCTCCGAGGCACAGGGCCCCTCCCTGGCAGACATAAGAGCGGACATTAGGGCCCTCACTGAAGCTATGGTCACCAAGTCAGACCTCCAGGCTCTGTTTGCCAACCTGCACGAGGCAATCAGGTCAGAAGTAGCCACCATACAGAGAGACATTGCAGCACAAGATGGCCGCATACAATCCCTTGAAGCCACGAATCAAACAACGGTAAACAGGCTGGAGGCTACCAACACAGCAATAACTAAACAGGGCACGATGCTCCTGCAACTGAGAAGATAGACTAAGATTTAGACAACAAGGGGCGCAGAGCAAACATACGGATTTGCAATTTACCAGAGGCTCAAGGTGCAGAAGATGTTGCAGCAACCCTCACGGCTCTCTTCATGGAAATTCTGGGCCCTGACGCCCCACAGAGATTCAAATTCGATCGGGCACATAGAGCCCTGAGACCTAAGATGGATGGTGGCCCGCCGAGAGATGTCATTTGCTGTCTTCATGAATATAAGATAAAAGAGCTCATTATGGCGAAAGCCAGAACCAAACCAACGTGGCGGTTCAGAAATTGCCCTATACCACGACCTATCCCCACTCACGCTAGAGGCAAGAAAAGCCCTGAGACCAATTACGCAACTACTGAGAAGCTGCAATATCCCGTACAAGTGGGGCTTCCCATTCTGCCTCACAGCAAAACATAACAACGAGTGGAGGTCCCTATGCTGGCCCGATGAGGTGCCAAATTTCCTACGAACCATGGGGCTGCCAAACACGGAAGTAGCAGATTGGGTCCTGGGCTCCCTGGAACAGAGAAACAATCAGCCAGCACAAAGAGCCCCGAGACGCCGCAGAGAGGACTCTCCGCAAGGCCTCCCAGCCCGCAGACACCAACCACCGGCCCAACAACAAGCACAACCCGGAGAACACTAGGCCGCACGGCAGACGACTATTGCCACAATGCAGTGCAGCCACAACGAAGAATCTCCCGCAGGCGATGAAGACCGGACATAGGACACAATGGACGCACAGATAAGTAATCTACACAACTACACATATAACGCTATAGACATTGACACATACCCCCATGACGCCCACCCCACCCAGAACACTGGCTGATGGCAACGGGGTCGGGCTAGGCCCAGAACTACCCACCATAAAGATGGTAGTAAAGACATGGCTACGCCGCAAAGCCCGCCACTTTGGGGCTGACTCATCACCAAGGGCAGTTGCTCAGCGACCCCACATAAACGCTTTTGGGAAAGACAGCATGTTGGGGAGGGGGGATACGACAGGCACGTGCAGAGGGAAAGAGACTAAAGGTCTTGAGCAGGACACACTACACCCGGATGGAGGGGAAAAAATGGAGACCTGAACACGACACGTGTCAACAGAAGCTTGGCACAGGCTGACAGCCGATAGGCACGTACGAGGGAACTGTGCGGGGGGGTGGAGGAGAGGCAGGGGCTTGAGACCTAGGAAACGGCTATCACGTTACCCCCGGGGGGCGAGGAGAGAAGGTCAAAGATCCTGAGACTCCGGGACGAAGGGGAGAGAGAGGAAGAAGAGAAGGCAACTGGGAACATGGACATATGGGGATATGCAATGCATGCGATAACACTCCTCCCCTGCTTCACCTCAATAGGCTTCACCTTTTTTTTTTTTTTTCAATACAGCTACATTGGTCGCACCCCGAATTGTTTAAGGTTATTTGAGGAAGGGTGAAGGGTGAGGGGGGGGGAGTAGATGGGGGGGTGGGGGGGAAAAGTTTAACTAGAAATGTATGCAAATGTATGTACATGATTCTCTGTATACTTGAAAGATGACACTGCCCCGCCTTACAGCAACCCGGAGGGGATATGGGGGAGAAACGAGGTGGCGAGTTGGAAGCCCAATCGGATACGGTCCCTAACAAGACGCAGTGCGGAGGAGTGCACTCCCCCACGCATACCACAGACCCTGACGACACCCATGACACGATAAGCCCTGACGGCACTACCACCACTACTCCCTCATAACAACCTGTAAGGGGCAGATCAGCACGTTCCATGAGTAATTGCGCACCAGCTCGCAACCATGCCCAATTGCCCACAGATACTCCCTGGAGACACCCTCGGCCCCCACCCCCAAATAACACTGCAAGTGCCCCCCGAATCGGCCCCTATGGGACCCGCCCCCTCTGCAAGAGACGACATCCCGACTCCCACCGTGAGCAGGACAACTGACAGCTTTATAGGGAGATGACTCGTTCCGCTAACTACACGTGCTATACAGACCTAGGCCTAGGTCACGACAGACGCGAACACCACCTCATTGACATGGTTACCATAAAGCTACTCATACAGTGCAACACGGTGCACCCGCTTAGCTACACATATAGCGGGAACGACGTCCCACACCACATTAATAGATTACTTCGATCACACTACAAGGTACAGGCCACTACCTGACGTAATACCCGTGTAGACTAACCATTGGGAGACTCACTGCCGACGCCCGGCCGGACGTAGACTCCGGCGGTACGGCTCTGACTATCTACCCAGTTACACGGAGCTTTCCCACATTGGGAGCTAGAATACAACCAAACGACACTTGCACCAACACACACACGGCAATAGAAGGAGAAGTGGGCAGCCACGTCCGACCCTTAGACACGAAAGGGAGGCAAATACTCACACACGACCACTAGCAACCCACGAAAGGATACACAACACACGAACACCACCCAGTCCTACCCCCACCCTATCTTACCCTCCCTGATCACCCGTGTCCATCCAAGAGGGAGCTCGCCGAGACGCACCTGGGCCGACCCGTAAGAGAGCGCTCGTGGGGTTCTAGGGGTAGGTACGGCGGCGCTGACCCATTTGGCACCGCGGGGAATACGAATGGCATACGTGCCATCACCCTTAGTGGTACACTCCCAAAACTGCAGAGGACTCAACATACCGGAGCGAAGGTCACACCTCTTGCGCAGTCTCAAACAACAACATGTATCAGTGGCAATGCTCCAAGAAATGCATCTCAGACCAGAAACAAACAAACTGCTCAAAGATAAAACGTATCCAACGAATTACTATAGTAAACCCCAACAGCGCGCAAAGCTGGAACGGCAATTCTCCTGGCATCACACCTACAATTCAAACCAATAGATACGCTATCGGATGCGGGAGGCAGATTCCTCTTTGTCAAGGGCGAGATAGCACGGAAGGTCTATACCTTTGCTACGGTATACACACCCAACAGTGGCCAAGCAAGCTTCCTCAGGAGAACACTGACGAAGTTATCCCGATTCACGGAGGGCGCCCTCGTACTGGGAGGCGATCTTAATGTCCCACTGGATCCTAAGATGGACACCTCCAAGGGCCATAGCAGTGTACCAACAGCGACGCTAAAGACAGTGCACAAAGCCCTCAGAGACCTGAGGCTGGTGGATACATGGAGAGCGTTTAACCCTGAGGGAAGGGACTAAACGTACTACTCCACTGTCCACGACAGGTACTCCAGAATCGACTATATCCTGGTGCAGCAAGAGGGACTCACGTACGTACAGAAAGCAGCTATCCTCTCCACGACATGGTCGGACCACAGCGCGGCACAGGCTACTGTGGCTTCACCCCTGTTCAGACCGACTAAAACAGCCTGGCGGCTAAACGACTCCTTGCTGACCGACGCGACGATGAGGGAGAAGATCGCAGAACACCTAAACCAGTATTTTGAGGAGAACGACACGGAAGACGTGACTCCCATGTCGCTATGGGAAGCTCATAAAAGCGTGATCAGGGGCCACCTTATCCGCATGGCCACCCAGCGCAAGAGGGAGGCCGACCAGCAAATCCGGGAGCTCGCACGACAAATCTCAGACCTGGAAGCGGTGCACAAACTGGACCAACAAGCACAGACCTACAGGACCCTGATAGCGACTAGAAAACAGTTGGCAGAGATCTTAGAACGCAGACATGCAAGAACAATACAGCGTTCGCGCGCCTTCTTTTACACACACGCCAACAAAGGAGGCAAACTCCTAGCACAGATGCTGAGAGGCACACAGGGCAGGGCACAGGTACAAGCTATACGCACCACACACAACCGTACCACACAATTTCCGGAAGAAATTGCGAATGAATTTAAAAAGTTCTATACTAAACTGTACAATATAAACGAGGACGAAGGAGATCCCCCAAGGGCCGTGAAACAGAGAGACACGGAGGCATACCTGAGGAACTTCCAACCGAACGCCCTCACATCGGAAGAGGCAGAGGAACTCGAAGCTCCGATCACAGAAGGAGAAATCCGACTAGCACTGAAAGAAGCGAAAACAGGGAAAACACCGGGCCCGGACGGCTTCCCGGTGGAATATCTAAAGAAATTCGGACACACCCTCGTACCACATCTCACCAGAGCCCTGAACAGCCTGAGAGATGGCACAACCTTCCACAAAGAGACTCTGACCGCAACAATAGCGGTAATCCCGAAGCCGGGCAAGAATACCGAACAGGTAGGAAACTACTGCCCAATCTCACTCCTCAACGCCGACGTCAAGCTGTTCTCGAAGGTTCTGACTAAAAGACTACAAAGACATATGACTAGACTAATACACCCAGACCAGACGGGCTTCATACCTGGCCGAGAGGCCAGAGACAACACCCTAAGGCTCTTCGCCATACAACATCTATCAAAGAAAATGGGAACGAAGCTACTACTGCTGTCAACGGACGCTGAAAAAGCCTTCAACAGAGTAGATTGGCACTTCATGACGGAAGCACTACGTGCGACAGGTATCGGAAACGGCATGTTCACATGGATCACGGCACTATACAACCAACCAACTGCCAGGATTCGAGTAAATGGGGCACTCACGGATGACTTCCACATCAAGAATGGCACGAGGCAGGGTTGCCCACTATCACCCCTACTATTCGCCCTCACGCTGGAGCCGCTTCTAGACAGCATCAGGAAAAATGAAGGAATATTGGGCTTCAGACACGGAACGCATGAACACAAAGTGGCAGCGTACGCTGACGACATACTATTCTTTTTCGAGAACCCGCTTACCTCCGCCGCCCAGTTAATGTCGGAATTCGAAACATATGGACGCTTGTCTGGACTCAAATTGAACCTGACGAAATGCAAAATCTTAAACGTCACCGTCCCGGAGGAAGAATGCGCTCAGTTTAAACGGCTATACCCCTTCCACTGGTGCCCAAGCCGAATGAAATATCTTGGGCTGTGGGTCACACGCGAGGCCAAAGACATCTACGCCCAAAACCACATACCCCTCCTGCAGACCATTCTCGAAGACCTTAAAAGATGGCACTACCCCCACATATCTTGGCTGGGAAGAATTGCAGTGATAAAAATGAATGTTTTACCGAGGCTACTCTACATATTTCACACAGCCCCACAGATGATTCCGCAGGCATTTTTCAGGACACTCAAAACAGCAATCACACAATATATTTGGAGGGGGGAGAAGGCCCGCATTGGCTTTGACAAGCTCTGCTTACCAAGAAGCTGGGGAGGGTTAGCCCTGCCCGACATCAGAAAATACCACCAGGCTACAGTACTGCAGAGGCTCAAGGAACTCCACACGGACACACCCGACAGAAGGTGGGTTACGCTCTGGAGGGAATCCACCGAGAAAAGATTACACACACTGATTTGGCACAAAGAAGCAGACGCACACATAATACTGGGAGAAGACTCCCCACTTACACACACCCTGAGACACTGGAACAAGCTGAGGAAAGGACAGCAGATCTCACCCAAACCCAGCCCGCTGATACCGATCACGTACAACCCTAACCTGGGGGACAGCCTCCCGCCAACGGCTTGGCCGATGTAGCACCAAGATGGATACATACCTATCTACGCAACTCTAAGCAACACGGGAGTGAAACCACTACGGGACATATTGGAAGAGAGACCGCACACACTACTGCACCAATTCCGTTACGCCCAACTAACCCACTACTACCACAATCTACCTCATAGAGCCAAAATACACAGGGACCTCACGTGGTTCGAGAACCTATGCACTCAGACAACAGCGACTACAGGGAGGGTCTCCATGATATATCAAAGCATTCTGACAGGACATAGAACAGAAAACACCCTATACAATCGGCAGTGGGAGGAATGGACGGGGGAATCTTTTGAGGATAACCAGTGGGAAAAGATCTTAATCCTACAACACAAAAGTTCCATTAGCTCCCATTACCAGGAGGTGAACTACAAGCTCCTTACACACTGGTATCGCACCCCCTCCCTGATAAATAGATTTGCACCAACCATCCCAAACATCTGCTGGAGATGCGGAGACAGCCCCAGTTCCCTGAAGCACATCTGGTGGGACTGCGATAAAATTAAACCGTACTGGGGGAACATTAAGCAGGAAATAGAATGCATCCTAGGAGACCCTGTGGACCTTACAATGGGAGCCGCTCTCATACACCACACGGATAGACCCATACCCTCTTACAAAAAATCAATTCTGCGACACCTGCTAAACGTGGCGAAATCCCTAATCCCACTGCACTGGAGGGATGAACATATACCCACAGTGGAACAATGGAAGACTAAAGTCGAAGACATAAGAAGGGCAGAAGCCAAAATAGCTGAAACAATAGGCAAGGAGGAAAAACATACAGAGCTGTGGACACCCTGGACGCAGAAACAATACACCCAAATGGGAGAGCTGGGACGGGCCCGGGACTGGGCCCAGACGCGACTCGGAATGAGGCGGATACCCACCCTCACTCTCCACATCCCTTACCCTCCCCCCCACCCCCTATCTCCCCTCCTTATCCTCATACGGGGAAAGCCTTCACACACACATAATATGCAGGAACGTGGGCGACGAAGGAGACACTCACACCAGTGGCAGATATTACTCACGAGTAGAATAGAAAGGACACATAATAAACGTCGCAGACAAGGAGCACACAAAACAGCTATACACACAAGTAACACATGCTGAGCTACCACGGACACAACAACAAACTCATTAAACGCCAGAAACAAGACAACGCAACTCTCTACACCCAAGTTAACACCTAGACACACGACTAATACGAAACTACAAAATGAAAGTTAAAAACCTACGCACAATGACGTCACAGGACAAGGGAAAGAGATAATTAGTAAGGAGACATGCCACAACCGTTCAGATACGCAGAAGGAACAGACAAGACATCTGATGACAGAACCGCAGACTCGCGACAAACAGAAAACTCGGGTCAATACGTACCAATCCTACTACACCCAGACGAGCCACAAACAATGACTGAATAATTCCGACACGTAAACAGCACTAGCGAGACTGAACGGAGCCCGGACAGTTTCCCACCCTAATGCCCACGATCAGACTAACTCCTGGGTACACAGTAACAATTGGTGCACTCAAAAACCATAGCTGTGATGCTAGAAATTACCAGGGACCTGCGAGTCCGGCAATATTGTGGGCCTGCGAGCCCGAGAACGTTCCCACATGTCATGAAAACTACACCAATGAATGGTGCTCGTATTGTTGCAGAATGTGATATGTCTCTTGGGACCTGCGAGTCCTATTTTTTCTTGACTTAGATAACACAAATAAAACAAATTTACAAAAAAAAAAAAAAGATCCAGGATTGGATCTTCCACTAATTAACACGCACCAATATTTTCTTGGTTGGGAACAGGTGACAGTAGACAGCAAATGTTCTCTCTTTTATTGGGACCTCTGTAATGACTCTTTCCAGTTTTTAAGTATGACTAATCCTTGCAAAGTAGTTATTTTTCTTTGTCTCCAGGTCATCTTGTTTGGAAGCTGTGACTTGGAGGATCATTATCAAATTCTAAATGATAGCCTCTTTGAACAATATCCAAAACCCATTTGTTTTGAACTGATTTCTCCCAAACCTCTCAGAAAATGAGCAGAATGGCCCCTACAATACCAAGTTTGGCAGTTGTGCTTCATTTGGACTCTTATTGTCACATCTGCAGATTATCCTCCTCTCCAAGGCTGAGTTCTCCAATACTCCCTTGTGGGATAAAAGGCCAGTTGTCTCAGGAGGTTGAAAACTCTGCTGCTCATCTGTCTTAAAATGTTTTCTTTGGTCTGAGATATTGCAAAAGAAAAGCTTTTATGCCTTCAGCTTTTCTCTTTATAAATACATCCAGGTTTTTCACAAGCAACATTTCTCTTTAAAGTGGTAGAGAAAATAGGCTATTCTTGGAAGAAGTGTCCACCGACCATCATCTAAGAAAGAGGGCCCTTTGGCTAAAACTTAAAGGGCCATGTTTCTGGCTAAGGCTTTAACCATAATCCTCTGAAGATCTGTAGCCAGTTTAATATACTGCAGGCTTTGTGGTCTTCATCATGATTCCCAATCCATAGCTTTAGAGCCCCAGATACAAAGTTTAGGATTACTGCAGAATGTAGCAGCATAAACTTTGGCTAACTTCAAGTTCATTCTGCAATCCTTTGAGTCTCTTGAGTCTCGTGAACCTGCATTGGCCACTAGCCATGTGGTGGGTTAGGCCAAAAAAAGATATAAATGGGACATCCATCCCTGAAGACTGAATTTATTTTCTTTCTTCACCCATTTTTTCTTGATAAGGTCTTAAATAGTTTCATTTTGTTTTTTAAAGTTGAAGGAATCTGTATTCTTCAAGGTCAACAACACAAGGCACAGTACTGGACCGAGGCTTGCATACCCCAATACACATTTAAAATAATAGCGATGGTCCAGACACTCAGGGTGACTAATAAGACAGTTTTAAAGATAAGTGCATATTACAAGCAGCAAGCTGTGTAGCTGTGTGTGACTAACACGTCTGTTCTTACTTAGTGCTCTTCATGGTTTATTCTTTCCTGCTACCTGCACCTTTCAGCATTTAGCCTTCATTTTACTCTCACTCTTCACTGCAACTCTCACAGTGTCTCCATTGCTAGGCAAATTATCTGTGTTTGGGTCTGTTTCCTATACAACAGAAATCTATGCTTACACCTCCTTTCAGTGTTTTAAGTTCACCAGCTTTCAAGCCACCCACGTTCTTGTTCCCTTCCTCACCCACCCTCTGCCTCATTTACACTCATTTTTAGTATTTGGCATCCTACTTAACATTATACCTATGCATTAGCCTATTTTAATAAAGCATAATTTATTTCACAACAAATTATTTATTGGATTCTACAAATTTGGCTGGAGTTAACACTCAAACAAGTACCTAAACTGGCTGTGGTGACTTCTAGTGCCACATTTAAGGTTGCTATTATATGTAAGGCTGGTATATATGGCTTAACATTTATAGTCCAATGCTACTAACCAGACCTTAAAAGTTACTCACCACTGCAAGCCATAGTCTACCCTCCAGGAGTATTTTTCTACTTACCAGGGCTTGTTTTTTCATATCCTATGGCTAGTGGCAAGTGGAAATTTTGAACTCTGTACATAAAAGCCCTGTATATATGTAAAGTAAAAGCTTTCTAAATTTTCTCACTCACTCTGGGTTGCTCAAGGTTGCTGCTTCATGTAGGTAATATGTTAATTTACTATATCTTTTTTTTTTTTAATTCTTTATTTTTTCAGTGCATAAGAGTGGTACATGTGGTTCTGAGGTGCCCCAAAAGCAATCCTCAGGCATTTCCTCGCTTAACATGCGGGGCATAGAAGTAACAAGCACAGTTTTATATTTTAGACAAGCTTGGTTAAGAAGATTTACACCGATTATATTAGTAGAGGTAACATGCTAGTAATATGTGGATCACATAAAGAAAATATGTACACAGGGTTATGCAGGTGAGTATTCTCATCGATAGGGAGACATATTTGTGTTTGCAAAAACATGCTAGGCTAGTAACTAGGCTAGTAGCTAGCTAGGCTAATAAGGCAAGTAACATGCTAGGCTATCGTTGATACTTCAGCAGGGCAGCCGTTAGAGTATGCTAGACTAATCAAAACAGTGTCTCTTAAGTGAACGTAAGTGATTGTAGTAGCATGCATCGGTAGGTATTAACTTTCCTCTGATACAAAGCAAATATAACTTCGTTGGTGATAACTATGCTATGGGGACTAAAAGGGGGAAAGGGGACAGCAAGACAGAAGACAATCGAACCCCTAATGGATAATCAGGGACAGTAGGCATAATATCAGTATGCCAGCTTGTTACAAGTGTCCCCATTCACCCTATACCAGAGGTCGGCAGGCTTACAGCATAGGTCTGGGAGCATTCAGAGGCATTCCGTGCAATAGCTGTCTCCTGTCTTGCGGCTGTACAGTCCCAGCTGCGAGCAGCCGCTTGAGCTGGCCTCCCGGCTTGTCTGCGTGCATGTCCCTGGTCTTGTTGAGCGTACTGCGGTACGTATTCTCGTAGGTGTGCTCGGTATTGCGAGCCTCGTAGACCCGTCCACCTTCGGGTGCCAATGCACCGGGCTTGTTGGGGTCTGCTCCTCCCGCTTTTCCTCCTCACGGGGGTTTTGCCGACACCTCTATGCTTGTCCGGGCTCCGATGGGCAACAGTGGGTGCATGCCTCTCGGGTGCGATGGCTTGTTGCTGGCGTGTAGCCGGTATACTTGTCCCGGTCGAGGGCTGCTCAGGGTGCACGGCCCTGGCTAGTTGTCTTGCCGTGGGTGTTCTGGGTTTCTTCCCGAGATTTAGTGGCTGAGGCAGCCGGTGTTTATGTGCTAGCTTAGCCCAGAACTGCTCCCACATGGCTTCGAACCTTGCATTAGAGGCAGCCTCCCAGTCGCTGAGGGTCTGTAGCTGTGTGTGGGTGATGATGCCGTCAGCCATTTTGATAGGGCCTCGTGGCTCTCTCTTGTCCTCCGCGCGCCTAAGTGCAGCGCTTGGTTAAGTATTATCCGCTCTAGTGTGTGGACTGGGATGACCCCCACCGGTCCTGGGGGGGGAGGCGGGAGACTTTTCCCCGGGAGTTCGTTCCCTGCTCTCGTGCCCATGGAGCGGCCGTCTCCTCGTGGCTCGGTAGCGAGTAGGCCGCAGGCCTCGATATGTTCGGTCTGCTAGTCCAGTGCTTGGGAGAGGTACCGTTCTGTGCAGCAGCCCCTCCCGGTTGTGGATCTCTTGGTCTGCGGCTGTTGGGTAAAAATTTGTGGGTTTAATTCCCAGTATTCTGTCCCCAGACATGGGAGCTCTCTCCAAACACGTCTGGGCTGCTTGGCTGCATGGCCCCGCCCCCTAATTTACTATATCTAAGCAGAGCTGGTGCAAGGATTCCTGCTACCCTAGACAAAGATCCATTTTGCTTCCCCCTCTTTAATGCAACTACATTATCTCAGAAGTTTATTTAGTATACTCTGAATTGCAGTGAATTGGAAACCGAATTGCATAGTTTAGGCAAAAACAGCTGAACTTTGACTGTATAATAACAAATCTTAGTGAACCAAATAACAGGCAAGTGATATATAAAAGTGCAAACATGTGCAGGCAAGCTACTGGTAATGGGAACACTCCCTAAAAACCCTCCAAAATATATGTACAAAAAAACTGTATAAAACCAAAGTTAAAATACAGTACAGGGCGCCACAGTTACAATATGTGAAGTAGATATAGTTACCACTTTGATGAGGAAAGGATAAACCACACATGGAAAAAAAAAACATAAAAAATCACAGACTTTAATTAACAATTGTGAATAAAAATTAATACATAGAACACTCACAAAGATACTGGGACAATTGAAAACCATCGATTTGTGCAAAAGTGCTTTGGTGCCTTAATTTAGGCTGGGTCCCTAGGAATGCCAGTTAGCGGTCTGTACCTCTGGATACCAGAAGAGCTTCCTCCACATGTAGATGATAATCAGGAGTCAGGAGTTGCTCAATACCACTCTAATGAGGATTTTGCTATTTTTGGTTTTTAATTAGGTCTGATCAGCTGTCCCTTTGCTCCACAGTGCCCAATCTCTCTCATTAGCGTTTACCCACATCTTTCTCCTTTGTTTCTGTTTCCCAAAGCTTGCAATCTCTATATTCATGATTTCTCTGCTCATTCTATGCCACATATTCTCTCCAGACTGTTTCTATTTATTCCACTAGGGTATTTCACAAAAGTGAGAATTGTTGGGAATTCAAGGTGACTTTCTAATTTAATGCCAAAAAAACCTTACATGCCCAACAATTCTCACTTTAGTGAATAACCCTGTAATTGTATTCTATCCATTTCTCTTCTTTTCTGTTCCCTGTCTATTCATTAAACGTGTAGTTGCAATATAACTTACAACATTTAGGCCAAAACAGAAGAGTTGTGTAAAGTCATCATCTCAATTTTTTCAAATCACTGTTTAGTGAATAGACTCCTAAGTGTCTAAGGGAAATCAGAGAGACCAGTGAGAAATTTAGGTTAAGGTAACAGACCGGGAATGCAATTAGGAAAGGGATAGAGAGATTGTTGAGGTATTTAGGAAACCGATACAGACTAGGAGACATTTTAGGAAAGACACAGGGAGCAGACATTTAGGGAAAAAAATAAACTGTCCAATATAAACAAACACATTCAATACATATATCCATATACACACACTGCCAGTACATCCATCCATACACATACACACACACTAACACACAAACTGCCAATACATCCATACGCACGTACATCCATATAACAATACTTCTTAATACGCACATACTGCATAATACATCTATACGACCATACTTCCTAATACATACATCTATACACACATACTTCCCAATACATACATTCATATGCACATAATGCCTAATACATACATTTTACATTGATTAATTTATTGCTGTGATAAATTATCTATTCAATTAATTTGGTGGGATTTAATTTATATCATTGTGCATTAAGTTTATAATAATGATGGGATATAATGTATGCTACAGTAAACTCTGTAAGTGAAAAAAAAATTTCAATACAATATATAATTATACTATTATGTATTAGAAATATAACTGGTCACACACAATGTCACGTACACACTCTCACTAACATACACACACGTCACTCACACCAGTTTACATAGGGTCACAAATTATTAAAACACACACCCACAAACTTAACATGCCAATTTTCAAACATAACCAGCCTACCTCATCCTACAGATTTACCATACCTGTGTTAGTGATGTGATTGGAGGAGAAGGGATGCAGCCTCCAGCCTGCAGATCGCTGTCCTTGTTCCTGGGGGAGCAGGAGAGCCATGCACTGTGAGCAGGGCTGGCCTTAGGCCCTTAGGCGCCCTGTGCGACAAATCTTTGCAGTGCCCCCCTCACCCACTGCCCCCATCATTCTTTTTATAGTGTATTAAAGAAATAATGATTTAAAAACAAATATAAATTCCTCCTTTCCTGTTGTTTCCTAGTTGGGAGAGAGGCATGCTGATCTGAATCTGGTCTGCCCCTCCACTGGGTGCAGACCATGCATAAGGGACTTGCAGTGTCCTGTGGTAATCTGTGGCAGAGCTCTGATTGGCCGGAGCTAGGAAGACAGCTACTTATGGTCTGCAGCCAACAGAAATGCATGCCATATGTGTCAGACTGCAGAGTCACATGCACACAGTCCCACAGTCAGATGCACACAGTCATACATATACACTGTAAAATACACAGGATCAGGCAGAAACACACAGGTACAGACAGTTACACACATAAACAGTTACAGGCAGATAAACACACTCACACAGTTACAGGCAGACAGTAACACACAGCTACATACAGTCACACACACACACAGTTACAGGCAGACAGTCACACGCACACACAATTAAAATCAGACAGTAACACACACATACATACAAAGTTACAGGTAGACAATGACAAACACACACAGGTACAGACAGACAGTCACATACAGACAGCCACACATATAGTCTCACACACACGCACACACACACGCAGTCACATACACAGAGGCAGACAGTCACTCACATTCAGACAGCTTCACACACAGAGGCAGACAGTCACACAGGCACACCCACACATACAGCCAGACAGTCCCACAGGCAAACAGCCACACACAGTCACACACACACACTCACACAGGCAGACAGTCACACTGTCAGGCAGACAGTCACACACACAGGCAGACAGTCACACACAGGTACTCACACACACACAGGCAGACAGCCATACACACAAGCAGACAGTCACACACACACACACAGGCAGACAGCTACACACACAGGTACTCACACTCACATAGACACACACACAGGTACTCACACATACACCGGCAGACAGTTGCACATACTCACACACACTCACAGACAGTCAGTCATACATGGTTACCTCTGTCCTTTATGGTCTGGAAGGAGTGAAGGCAGTGCAGCTCTGGTTGTTGGGGAAGCAGGGACTCCTTCCTGCTTCCCATGCAGCCGTCCTTTTAGCCCCGCCGTCATTTAAGTCCCGCCACCATTAAGCCCCGCCCTGGTTGAAAGGTAAGCTCCGCCCCATCACAATGCTGGGAGGTTTTTTCTAAGCCCGAGTGGAGAATAATGTAATCCTCCACCCGGGTAGCCGGCCACGTGTGAGCTGTGTCGGCCACATGGCGTCCCCGCTCCATGGCACCCTGTGCGGCAGCACATCTCGCACACCCATAAGGCCGGCCCTAACAGTCAGGGCTTCCTGCTCCCTCCAGAGTGCTTCCTGTGTTCACAGGCAGAGGGCAGCTGGGATACCAGGTCACATCCCAGCTTCCCCTGCCTGCAGCAAGCAGTGTTCTCTGCTCGGGAGCTGGGGATTCAGCAAATCCCTCTCCCTGAGCAGATGATCGGCAGCAACAGGGAGACAGAGGGAGCACAGGATATGGCTGCGCTAGGGGGTGGCTAAACAGCTATGTACTCATCACTCTGGCTTTTATTTGGGCAAGCACCCTGTACCTTGCAGTTTCATTACTGTACATTCCATGCTTATTAGCTATAATCCGTTCAGTACACAGCAGGTTAATTTCACTATAATGGAGATTTTTCAACTTGTGCACAAGTCTTTTTAAGTTGCACCGAACGAATCAAATGCCTCAAATGAATCAAAAGGAAATCCGAACAAATCAATTTGTTTGTTAATAGATAGACAGGCATTTGATTCATTTGGCGCAGCTGAGAGAGATGTGTGCACAAGCCTAGAGATTTTAACTTTAATGCTTATCTCATTAATTTATTTATTTATGACCTTTTTTTTCAGAATAATTTTTTTTTTTACTTCTATCAATGATTGGCTCACACATATGTATCAAAATATTTTCTGTATTAAATCTATATAGTTTGTATGAATCTATTTTATAGCATACAGGCATTTAAATAATATGCAATTCCTGCAAACCTAATAAGATGTTATGGAGATATTCTCTGGACTTCTGCACATATGCATTTCAGCTGGTTTGAAAGAATCAATGTACTTTTGTTCTACGACAGAACAAAATGATCCATATGGGATAGTATTTATTTGAATACTGAAATTTGAATAAGTCTCCACTGGAAAATAAATCAATTTGTACTCTGGGTACAATCAAAAGAATTTGATTTGCTCAAACCAGCTGTGCGCAAGTCTAATTTTAAGGCTGCTATCTGTCCGGGATTTACCTGTGAAATCTTATTCAGTGCATAAGAATCCACAGGAAAGTTTCAGATGAATTGATTCATTAATGTCTGGAATAAAAGGAATTTGATTAAATAGTTTTTGCACAAGTCTGATCACAAGCTTAATGATCTTAATATAAAAGTTTTACAGCACTTGTATGTTATGACTTCCTCCTCTGGCCCTCCTCCTCCATTCTAAAATTATTTATTCTTGCTGGTAAGTGTACATAAGCATGTCTCTCTTTAAGTCCTACCATCCTGATGTTTTGTCTAATACCACAGCTGAACAAATCCTCAAGTAGGTATAGTATAGGTGTCTGGGAGCTGCAGTACAGCTACTAGCTTTCATATGTAGAAAGCTGATAAAAGAACTACAAGTCACAGAAATCCCTGCTCTGAATAGAACTGATGTTATGCGAAAGAAATAACCAGGGATGTGAGTGACTTAGCACAGTGTATGTCTAATTGATGCAAAGAGATAAAGAAGGTCCTGCCATACCTTGCTAATGATTGGTTAACCCCTTAGTAACCAGACCATTTTTCAATTTTCTTACTGTTAAGGACCAGGGCTCTTTTTACATTTCTGCAGTGTTTGTGTTTAGCTGTAATTTTCGTCTTACTCATTTACTGTACCAACACATATTACCGCGTTTCTTGCCATTAAATGATCTTTCTAAAGATACAATTCTTTTCATCATATCATATAATTTACTATAAAAACAATTATAAAATATGATGAAAAAAGTAAAAAACACACTTTTTAAACATTGACCCCCAAAATCTGTTACGCATCTACAACCGCCAAAAAACACCCATGCTATATAGTTTCTAAATTTTGTCCTTAGTTTAGAAATACTCAATGTTAACATGTTCTTGGCTTTTTTGGAAAGTTATAGGGCAATAAGTACAAGTAGCACTTTGCTATTTGTAAACCATTTTGTTTTTCAAAATTAACACAAGTTACATTGTAACACTGATATCAGTCAGGAATCCCTGAATAACCCTTCACATGTATATATTTTTTAAAAGAAGACAACTGAGGTATTAAAGGATCACTATAGTGTGAGGAAAACAAACCCAGATGCGCCTCTAGCAGCTGTCAGGAAGACGGCCACTAGAGGTTAGATTAACCATGCTATGTAAACATAGCAGTTTCAGATTACATCTGAAGGGTTAAAACCTTAGGGACCTGGCACCCAGACCACTTCATTGAGCTGAAGTGGTCTGGGTGACACTAGTGTCCCTTTAAACTTGGGGTATTTAGACTCTTTTCATGCAACCATTTTACCACCAATCTATGCCCAATTTAAATAAAAATAATAATAATTGGTGATTTTTTTGACACACATAGCAATTTAAAAATACATGTATGGAGAACTTTAAGGGTTACTGCCAAAGAGCACAATGGGATATGTCCAGTCTTTTGTAGTAGCCACTTAGTCACAAACACTGGTCAAAGTTAGCATTTTTATTAGTTTCTTGCATTTTTTAAACAAAAACTGCAGTTTTACTGGTGATTTCATCGTCGTAATACGTTTTACTGTTTTAAACACTCATATTTGTATTCAGCAAAGTCTCCCGAGTATAACAATATACTCGACCCATGTAAAGGTTTTATGTTATTTTGGAAAGTTACAGGGTCAATATAGGGCTTGCCCAATTCAGTTTGCCAGATTGGTCTGCTGCATCTGTGTTGCCTTTTAAAGACCATATGGTAGCCCAGGAATGTGAAATAACCCCATCATGGCATTCCATTTTCAAATGTAGACAATCTAGGGGTATTCAAATGGGGTATGACCAGTCTTTTGTAGTAGCCACTTAGTCACAAACACTGGACAAAGTAAGCCTTGTATTAGTTTTTTTTGTAAATGTTTTTTTTTCAATATATATATATATATATATACACATATACACACACACATATATATATATATATATATATATGCACACACACATATAAAACGTGTGTGTGTATATGTATGTATATATATGTATATATATATATATTGAAAAAAAAACATTTACAAAAAAAACTAATACAAAAAAGCTCTTGCACTCCAACAAACATATTTTGGTACCTGGTGCTCTGGTTGCTTGAGAATATAAATAAAAAAAGTATACCGGCACTCCTAGGCTTTCTAAAGAAATGTTCTTTTACTCCAGAAAAGTATATCAACTTTTCGGTTCCATTATGGAGCTTTCATCAGGACATACACACACACACACACTTTTATTTCATATACATGTATAATATATTATAATTAAAGCATTTTAAAATATATATTATACATATATATGATTTCATTATAAGTGTATTTTGAGATATGTGTATAAGTAAACTTACAATGAAATCATATATATGCATTATATATTTATAACATATTATAAAATGCTTTAATTATTTTATAATATAATATACATATATAATACAGACACTCCTCACTTACCAACCGGGTTCCATTCCTACGACCCGGTCGTAGAACGAATCGGTTGGTAAGTGAGGAGTAGTGATGTCCCGAACGGTTCGCTGGCGAATAGTTCCTGGCGAACATAGCGTGTTCGCGTTCGAATTACTTAGTATTAGTAAATTGTGCCCCTACTCGCAATACCGCGAGTAGGGGCATGTCTATTAAACAGTGAGCAGCCTGTGGCTGCTCACTGTTTTAAAAAAAAAGGGTCCACCCCCGATGGGGGCCCTAAATACTAATAGGGGGGGACCTTTTGTCCTCCCCTGGCCTCCACCCCTGAGCGGTGGGAGGAGGCCCTAAAAATAACAATAATGGGGGGACCTACTGTCCCTCCCTGGCCCCCACCCCTGAGCGGTGGGTGGGGGCCCTAAAATTAACAATAAGGGGGGGACCTATTGTCCCCCCCGGCCCCCACCCCTGAGCGGTGGGTGGGGGCCCTAAAATTAACAATAAGGGGGGGACCTATTGTCCCCCCCCGGCCCCCACCCCTGAGCGGTGGGTGGGGGCCCTAAAATTAATAATAAGGGGGGGACCTATTGTCCCCCCCGGCCCCCACCCCTGAGCGGTGGGTGGGGGCCCTAAATACAAAGGGGGGGGACCCTAGTCACCCCTTCCCCCCCCCAAAAAAAAATGAGCTCCCTACCTACCCCCCTCACCCTAAAAATAATGAGGGGGGGACCTTTAACTAAAAACCTGTAAAAAAAAAATTAGATAAAAATAACTTACCATTTGATGTTTTCTATCCTCTACAATCTTCTTTTTTCAGCCCCAAAAAAGGCCAAATAAAAAGCCATAAGAACCGACGCAATTAAAAAAAAACAAAAAAAAACGAGCGCACAAAAAAATAATCCATCTTCACCCATGGAGGGCTCTGTGCAGACTGAGCTCTGCAGGGCGGGGGAAGGCTTATAAAGCCTTGCCACGCCCTGCAATTAGGCTAAGAACACTCTGATTGGCTGGTTTAAGCCAATCAGAGTGCTCTTTGTCATTTTACACAGCGTGGGAAAATTCAAAAGAACTTTCCCACGCTGTGTAAAATGACACAGAGCACTGTGATTGGATGGCTTGAAATATGGCTTGAAATACCCCAGAAAATATAAAGCAGATATAAATGTTTTCATTGGGAGTATATCTACTAAACTGTAAAACCTAAAAAAAAAAAAGAAAAATTCCAGCAGAATGTTCTTTGATGAGATTACATATCATTGGAAAGTGTTACATTTCCAAAAAACAAAGTACTTGAAAATAAGCAAGAATTGAAGTCGCAGGATAAATATCTAAGGACAGCGTAAATAATGCTTTATAGAAAGAAGAATGTTTATCTTTAACAGCATTACGGTGGAAGAACTAGAGCTATGCAATAATTCATGAATATATATGTAGAATGTGAATAAGGTTATCCTAAAGAACAAATATGCAAACTAAGTTTTGTGTTTTAAATGGGCAAAGTACTAAGGTCTACTAGTTCTTATCTGTAATCAAAATCTGAGTTTGCTTCTATCTTAACCCATCTTGCTTAGAAAAACTGTTATGCACAGTGAGGTTAAGCGGTATCTCATAGATGGTTGCATGGTAATGCTGATATAAGCCGGGAGACAAGCTTGTTTTTCTAATGAGGCCATTGTGTTGCTGTTTTCATTCAGTACCTTTGTTGATGGATGTCAGCAGAGTTAGGCTCTTGTTAGCTGTTCTAGTTTTGAAGTGCTTTTTCTAAGAAGATTTTTGAATGTTTTGCTTGTCAAATGTACCTGTGATCCTCCCACACAGATTATTTTTCTCCACCACTGTTATAAAAGCAATTTTTTTTTATTTAGAAAGAATAAATCTATAAGGTTTTTCTCTATTCCATCTTTTATTCTTTTTTGGCATGATAACTTGGTAAATATGATTGGCATAATAGTGCTGTTGATTACCTGTCATCGGTGATGTAAAAATTGTTCCATTTAAATTCAGATGTGTTTATTGTAAGCTCTTAGTGTATGATTTCTCAAACTTTCGCTAAAAAACACTCCTAAATTAAAAAACAAATTTATGTAATTACCAATTATCTGTATGTAGATGTGCAAAGGATACATTTGCAGTCATTTAAACTTTATTCTGCAAACTTACTCATTAAGTTATATTTCTAGGACATTAGAGACATGAATACAGGATTTCATATGCCTCACCGATAAAGAGCAATATTTTACATATTTACCAAATCACTATTCCATAACAAAAACGTGCAACGTATAGAGTAAGGAATACACTAAAAGAGGGAAATAATACAGCTGTTTTAGGTCCCCTGTCAAAAGTTGGTATTTTAAATAATTTATTACACACTTTCAAATATAAATATCAGCAATGTTTTTATTAGACTTTATTAAAGATACAGTGGAAAGACATTCTTAAAATTGCCTTCCTCTGAGTGTATGGATTTTAAGAATTTTAACATGGTGTTGGATGGCACATTAAGACTGCTGCCCAGCAACATTTCCATTTCCATAAGTTGCCAAGGAAAAAGTAATTGGTCATTTGAAGAAAGAATGCATGCCGTATGAATATCTTTTTTTAAATAATTCCTTTTCAACATAATTTTATACTTATAAACTGCAGGACAGAACATTTCCGATTATCTTGTACAGTATATAGAATGTATCTAGGAAAAAAGAGGGTAGGGTTGAAAACCCTCTTGGGTGTTTTATAACTGGTTTGCATAATTCTTCTGCCTGTCTGTATAATTTTACTATTACAAATTTTTACCTTTCTGGGCGTATTTCCCTTCTCCCAGTCTTTGTTCACCACTCTTAGAACTCTGGTTTTATTCTGGTTACTCTTTTTTTTCTGTCCCCGTTTTTCCACTAACCTGATAGTTGACAGGTGAACAACATCTGTTGATACAGAATATACCCCAAAGAACTGTAAAGGTATTGATAAATGACTACTGTTCCAAAAAATCTTAACACATGTATAGTATGGGGCAATTCCATAATTTTCAATAGAGGTTATTGCTACTTAAGTTTATCACTAAGTACATGGGCTTATGGCTCTTGTGTATCCAGTGACTGATGGGATTACTCTTCATAAAATAGAAGTATGATCCCTGAATTAGGGATGAGGCATTATAAATGCCAATTTCTATCCGGAGGGTTATGCCTATTCCTAATTTTAGAAATGTATGAATCAGGAAGACTTTTCAGAAATATGGTTCCAAGTCCTAAAGCAAAATAACTTGACTTTACGTCATATTTCATATGTGAAAGCCCACATTATAGAACACAGTGATGTGGTTCTCAATATCTGATCGCAATAGGAAAATTAAATGGTTACTCCAAGCATCACAACCACTACAGCCTGCGCACCTATCAGAAGTACCCTGTTGCCATTCTCCAGCCATTGGCATGCTGTTTTCCAATGGTTTTCCCTCTTACCTGAAACCCCGCCAGGCACCTGCCCTCCTTTAATTATCAGGGACGTGCATCCAGTTTGTTTAGGGCTTCAGAAGTCAGATGCTAATACCACTAGTTATTAATTTGCTGAGAGCATCAGCTGATCACTCTCAGTCAATAAATGACTTTCTTTATGCACAAAATGTATATTAGACAGCCCAGAACTTTTGCTTCAGGCTGGATGTTGATGTACAAATGATGTTGTCAAAGATCTCAGCAACAATATAAAATATCTCTTATGTGCAGCATTTCATGATAAAAAAGCTGCACATAAAGACTCTAAGCATCATGACCAGTTCAAGTCACACTTTGCAATTCTCACAAATAATTATTTACCCAACCATCGGTGCCTATTATTTAGCATTAAGGAGACAGTCATGAAGACGTTTTTATTTTCCAATATTACATAAAGTATTGCCAGGCTAATGTCATTTGTGTATATAAGTTAAATAAGACATAATACATATAGTCATGGCTATATGTAGGATCCTTTGTTTCTCCCAGACTTTAACATCTTTCTAAACAAAATATACGACAAAATGTAAAGGGAAAACAGATAATAGAAGGCAGGTAGTTACTTGTTCTGGTCTTTGGGTCTGGCTGTGAGTGAAAATATGAGCTGTAAACTCTGTGATCTTTGAAGACACACTGTAAGTAAAAAGTTTTCCTTCACTGGAAAATATTTGTCTTACAAATTAATATTTTAGTTTTCTGGTCTAAGTATGACCTCCATCACTTCCACTCATACCCAATAGACCCAGAGGTTCTTTGTTGCAATGTAGCTGATACTGTAGCTAGGTGAGTAGGTGGCATGATTTGAGAAACTAAAAGCAAAAAGGTGCTCAAGAAACTGCTGTTACATATTTTAGCTGCTGAATGTAACTGCGCTGCTGTAAGACTTTAACTGCAGCATAAAAATAATACTGAAAAATAAATATATACAGTATCATATTTATCCTGCACTAACCGTGCTGCAGTGGCATGCCATGTCTTGCTAACAGCATCTAGAGGAAATATTGCCGCTTGTTTTTAATTAAGTCTTATGCCCGAGCTGCCAGGCTCAATTCTGTTAAACACCATTCGATCTTTATAACCTGGAACATTTAGGAACAATTACATTACTACATTAAAGACATTGCTAGTGTAATAACATTAGGCTGCTGCTCATTGCTGGCTTTAGGCAAGTTAAGGATATGTAAACGACTTATTTAGAGATACTGTACTCTCTGAGATGAGACTCAGCTTATTTGGCAGTGGTGGATGGGACTGAGAGAGACAGGTGAGCATTACCGATAGTGTATACATTTTTTAGGTCACTGTGTGAGCAAAGACCTCACATGATCCAACATGCTACAGATAAATAAAATGCATGGGTAGCTTTGGCTATAATGTTGCAGTAAATACCGCAGGACAGAATTATTGGTACACTTAAAGGAAAATGTATTCGTTTTTGTTATTACTGAATGCAAACGATTACATGTAGCATTACAGGTGTTAATTTTTGTAATGTGTACATATAAGTAAATTCCACTTTTCAATGCGTGTCCAAGCTTACAATTGCTCTCTGGGGGAGGTCATCTTTAAGACCTCTTTTTTTTTGGAAGTGACCCTTATGAAAGGTCATGAACACTTTGAAATCGTGAAACTGGTTCAGTGGGAAAAAATATTATGCGGATATAGCTTTCCATTCTGATTTTGAAGTCACATTTACATTTCGAACAAAACCTTTTAGCTAAATGTGAATTTCTGAATTTTTTTTATTTTTTTTTATGTTCAACTCTCCTAGTCTGGGTAAAGTATTTATTTAGTAAAACAGCTGCTGACTATAAAAAAAAAAATAGTTTGTTATCATACTTCTGTATTTGCTTTTAGCTACTGCTGGTATTATTGTATTATTGCAGTCATGGTGATTTGTGGTCATTAAAAACCTTCATGACTTACTTTGTCAGTCAATGAGAAGGATTAGCCTGTCATACAAAGTACTCCCTTTTTCTTAATCTCATTAAAGAGAACTAATCATCCTGCAGTGATCCCAGCATGCAATATTGGAATTTATCCACGGTACTGATCCTCAGAGAGGAATATTGATTTCAGGGTGCGTCAGTCACTTGCAACTCAAAAGAGCATTTGATCAAGGTCAGCTGAGAGCCAGATACAATAGCCTAATGTTCTGAAAGCCTTTTTAAGATTGTATTAGTCAGATTAAATAGAAACTAGGAGGAAGTTAGTTTTATTGTCCCTGTGGATTAATGAAGGGCTAAAATGCATTAGGGTTGATTTGTTAGCTAACGTTACAGCAACATTATTATAAAAACAGAGTTAGACAACCTTCGGCACTCCAGATGTTGTGAACTACATCTCCCTTAATGCTTTGCCAGCATTTTGACTGTAAAAGCAATATGGGAGATGCAGTCCACAACATCTGTAGTGTTGAAGGTTGCCTACCCATGATTGTAGTAAATTCATTGGCGTATCTGAGCTACAGAAATACAAAGGGTCCCATGGAAAGGCATAGAAACTATGACACTGGTTGCTATTCATTCACCTAGAGAAAAGGAACAGCAACACAGATAATTGATATACAGTATTGCTGGCATCAGTTCTAAACTGCATTAAACCATGTGTAAAATGTAGCCAGTAAACTGAAATCATGAATGATATTGTTACTGATATCTTACACTCCAGCTGAGTATATCCGTGCAGCGTCTCCTGAAATTCAAGTAAAGCAGAAGGTGTAGTGAATTATAGCTCCCAATCCCCCAAACATGAACAAAAGACTTCATGAAGGGGTAAAACGATCTGTTTTATTGATGGCCACAGCTCGGCCTTTTATGCAAGTCCTCTAGCAAGGGTTACACAGGGACCTTGTGGAGGACTGGAACACAAAATAGAGTAACCATTTATTTTACAACACAGTATCAAACACACCCACACAAACAGTGAAATCCCTCCTCTCTACCCTGGAGATAATTGGATTAAGTGGCGGAAGCAAACTCAATTATCTCCAGGTAGAGAATATATTTTAATTTTACCTTGTACTAAAAAATACATTAAAATCAATAACTTATATTTTACCGAACGGAATCCCCACATTCAACCTATGCCCAGTAAGCTTGGTTCTGAGCGCTCAATATAGCCGGCCGAACAGCGCCCACGAACACAGTCAAATCACCATAGAGCTAAAGAGTCTGTTCACCGACTATTCGCTAGAAATATGTCCAAAATTAGCTCCATGGATTGAGCTACCTGGGGTTGGTCTCATTCGTGTGTTGAATGTACCGAACCGCATGGCATTCGTGTAAATAGAAACACACAAGGTGGAAGTTAGATATTCCCAGCGGTGTTCGTGTGAAATTGTGACCAAAAATAGTTCCCCAGGTCAATGACCAAACACCGCTGGGCGTTCGTCAATTTAAAATGGCTGCCGCCACGTGTTCGTTTAAACGAACGGCGACCACCCAGCCGTTTGGCAAATAGCTGTGGTTAACCGCAGCTTCTGGGTGATTAATGAGCTGCACACTCCCATTGCGGGTGGACTGGCTGTTCGGTAGTTTGTTCGTTTTTTTTAGAAAAGAACGAAATACAGACGAAATACATAAGTCTTGGCATTCATAAAACAGAGGTTTTGTCACAGATATCTGATCTATTTATCTTCTATGTTTCTCCTTTGGCATCATGTGAAAGAAAGTTACCCTGGATGCAATCCCTGTTACTACTTTTGCTGTGACTGCTACTCTGCCACCATCAACATTTATGAAAGGGAGTTAAAATGAGCTGGGATACCTTAGGTCTAGCACACCAGATAATAAATATCTCTGATATGTTAGGCCATACCAAGGCCAATTTCTTAGAACTGTCATGATCTCATACCAGTAAGCATCCTTTGCCTAAATTATCTCATATAACATGATATTAACCCTATGGAGATCCCTTAAGACACTATCACAAGACTACAGAGTACCACATGCAGATTCTGCTTCTACTTGAAATGCGAATTCTTTCAGAAAACCACTGGACACATTACAGCCCACATTCTCCAGTTTAGGAAGCCTTAAGAAAGCTAACGCAAATATTTGAATATTCCCCAATGCAAAACAGGTGTGGAACAAGCTTAGGGTTGGCACATAGATCTAGAAAGGCCTTTAAATGTAATTGAGGTGGATTGGACATATATAGCAATAGTTGGTCCACAACATGAGCAAAACCCACTAGGAAATTGTATCTTTGCATTATTTGTTTGATGATCAGTTATTCAAGAATGCACTTATCCAGTGAGCTAGTAGGCTTCCCTAAGAGTGCCCATTAAGCATATATTCTTAAGCGGTCATCTTCATACAAGTATTTTAAGACTGGCAAGTTTACTGTAGGTTGGTTATTGGATTATTATTTACACATAGTCACACCTAATGTTACATATGTAACTGTCAAGAAGGTTACAGTGTTCAAATGCATGATCAACACTACATCCTACAGGTGACATTGGCTATAGATTGGCTAAGAAACATGGAAATGGCTCTTGAGGCCAGACTTGACACCCAAGTACAACAAAGCTAACATTAGGTTATGGAGCAAGGGATCCCATGGAAAAAAATAAAAACAAACACCTGTAAGCCTTTCACTTCTGGTGCCATGTCAGTAATATATATTTCCTCCTTTAAATGTATAAATATCACAATAGCTTTGTGTGAGTGCACTCCATGCAAGTCACTTCCTCTCATTTTCTGTCCAAGACAACTGAGCCTTATGCATATTTGACAACTTGGTAGACACTGTATACAACCCCATTACCAACTTGTGAGTGGGCCTGTCAATAGGTTGATAGCATCCACATGCTTGTACATGTGCTGCCACTGCAGAAAGCAACTTTAAAGTGAGTTGTGGTGACTAAGGGAGTTTTACATTTTTTTCCACCTGCTCATTTTCTGCCTAATTTTCTAACTATTCTAACTTTCACACGTGGATTCTTATTGTTAGTAAATATACTTCCAATACATAACACATATTATTGCAGCATGAAGTATATTGCAGACCTTAAAAGCCATAGAAATATGTGGTTTCTAATAAATTTAAGGTTTTACAGTTGTGCTCAAAAATGTGCATACCCTGGCAGAAATTGTGGCATTGATTTTAAATATGACTGATCATGCAAAAAAAATGTTTTTTTTTTATTGAAGGATAGTGATCATATGAAGCCATTTATTATCACAAAGTTGTTTGGATCCTTTAAAAATCATAATGATAACAGAAATTACCCAAATGGCCCTGATCAAAAGTTTACATACCCTTGAATGTTAGCCTTGTTACAGAAACACGGGGTAAAATGGCAATTAAAGGCTAACTTCCAACACTTTTGGCTTTTTAAATTGCAATTAGTGTGTGTATAAATAGTCAATACATTTGTTAGCTCTCACAAGGATGCACTGAGCAGGCTAGATGCTGAGCCATGGGGAGCAGAAAAGAACTGTCGAAAGATCTGTGTAACAAGGTAATGGAACTTTATAAAGAAGGAAAATTATATAAAAAGATATCTAAAGCCTTGAAAATGCCAGTTAGTACTGTTCAATCACTTATTAAGAAGTGGAAAATTCCAGAATCTCTTGATACCAAGCCCAGGGAAGGTAGACCAAGAAAGATTTCAGCCACAACTGCTCAGGATACAAAGAAAAACCCACAGGTAACCTCAGGAGAAATACAGGCTGGTCTGGAAAAAGATGGTGTGGTTGTTTTAATACGACGATACTTTAACAAAAATGAGCTGCATGGTTGAGTTTCTAGAAAGAAGTCTTTAATGAGCCAGTGCCACAAAAAAGCCCAGTTACATTATGTCAGATAACACCTTGACATGCCTCACAGTTTCCGACACACTGTAATTTGAAGTGACAAGACCAAAATAAACATCTTTCTGGTCACAACCATAAGCCCTATATTTGGAGAGGGATCAACAAGGCCAATAGTGAAAATAATATCATTCTCACTGTGAAGCATGGTGGTGGCTCACTGATGTTTTGGGTGTGTGTGAAAATTGATGGCAAGATGAATCCAGACTGGTATTAGAAATTGGGAGACAATTTGCATTCTTCTGCACGAAGGCTGAGCATGGGATGCTTTTGGACTTTTTCAGCATGACAATGTCCCTAAGCAGAAGGCTAAGTTGACCCTCCAGTGGTTACAGAAGAAAAAGGTGAAGGTTCTGGAGTGGCCATCATATTTTCCTGACCTTAATATATATCATTGAGCCACTCTGGGAAGAGCTCAAACGTGCAGTTCATGCAAGACAACCAAAGACTTTGCATGACCTGGAGGCATTTTGCCAAGACGAATGGGCAGCTATACCACGTGCAAGAATTCGGGGCCTCATAGACAACTATTACAAATGACTGCACACTGTTATTGATGCTAAAGGGTGAGGTACACAGTATTTAGAACTAAGTGTATGCAATTTGTGAACAGTGGTCATTTCATTTTTTTCTTTGTTACCATTTTTTGTTTTGTTTTTTGATTGTGCCATTCTGTTATAACCTACTGTTGAATATGAATCCCATACGAAATAAAAGGTATGTGTTGTGCCTGCTGACTCATGTTTTCTTTAGAAATGGTACATATATTACTGATTATCCAAAGGTATGCAAACTTTTGAGTACATCAGTATGTGATGAGGACAATGAAGCACCTTGATTAAATCCTGAATGTTAGCACCTTTACTTTTCTCCTGAATGCTAAAACCATTATTAATCTCTGACTTTATGAGGTTTTATTGGGTTTTAATCTACATATAGAGACTCTCTAGTGCCAACAGGGATATAACAATAATCATAGTATTTTTTATTTTTTCTAAAAGTAAGGAGTTTGTGAATACACGCAGTATGACTGATTTGCTAAATGTGCAAGATAATGTGTTTTCATTATTTATTAAATCCCAGACTGTTGAAGCTCAGGCTAATAAATATCATAGTACAGGTATGGACAATTTTCACCATAGTATGTTACTACCCATTGCTGGTTGAGCATCAAGTATGAAAGTAAAATGGGCATGCCTCAATATAAAAAAAATAAAACCTAAGGAATAATTCTGAGAGATTTATTACAAAGTCAAGGAAAGATAATTTCATTAAACCCAAGTGGTTTACATAATTTGTTAGATTCTTTTACTTGCTTTCATAGCAGCAAAGTAAAAAAAAAAGAAAGATATATTTAAGGATACAAACCGAGCGTGCACGGATGGATTATTAAGCACAATCCAATAAAAACAACACAGTCTAATGTCATTTATAGAATGATGTTATTCATTCTGTAAACAGAGGAAAATGCAAACCTATAATGCCTAACCAATGTAGCGATTTACTAACACGCATAGTTATAATGTGCATGCATATATTTTACACTATGTAGCCATAAGTATTTGGACACCCTACTAATGATTGAGTTGAGATGTTTCAACTTTACCCAATGCTAAAGATGTGTAAAATCAAGCGTATAACAAAATCTTCATAACAAACATTCACACTTCAATGGGTCACTGTCATATTATGTCACAAGTGCCATAAGTCAGTTTGAGAGCACAATTACTCAAATTGGAGGGCACACACTTAAGTAGATACATAAAATATGGAATTAATGCTAAGGTGCTTACTATATATACCCTGTTTGAGACCCAAGAGCTGTCAGTTGCCTTGACACCCAAAAGCTATCAGTTGTCCATCTTATTAATCTCCTAAATGTGTCCCGAAGTTGGTTTCTATTTTTACATTTCAGAATGCTTTGTAATAGAACTAGTATTGTCTATCATTTAGCTATATATATTACCTATTTAATATAATATATTCTATGTATTTTTTGTTGGTTTGTCATCTACACTAACTTTGCTAAATGTGGTTTCTTTCTTTCTTTATTTAAATGGTCCCAATAGCCCCTGTATGCCTCTACTTTCAGGTATTTAGATTTCTTTTTGTGAGAATTACTCTAATGGATCTTAAGGGAAAATATCACTCCAGCCAGGTGTTCTGCTAAATAATACAAATATATATTGTAATTAAAAATGACTTTTTTACTGCTTAGTATGTAAATTTAAAAGCTGACACTTGCATATTAATTGTATTTTTAGTATGATTTCTTGATCAGCTTAACTTTGCAACTGCAAATCTTTTGGCGCTGTAAAATCGTGATACTTGACAAAATTCTTTCTTAACCTTAATTCTTAATTCTCCTTAACCCCTTGTTGTTCACTATCTTCTTCCTTAACCACTTTGCAACCTTTTGCTCATTTACACTTTACTTTTCTCGTTTTCATCTTATCTTTCTGAATGCTTATTTAGTGTCTCCTTCTCTGGTGCCACCTCCTCCACACTGCTGTCTAAGTTGGTGTTCCCCAAAGCTCTGTTCCTGGTCCCTTTTTTATTCTATATTGACCCTGCCAACCTCTGTAGCTTTGTTAATTCTTTTGGATATCAATTCCATCTAAATGCTGATGATATACTCAGATTTACCTCACCTCAACTGACTTCTCCCCTGCCCTCCTGGAAGGTGTCACAAACTGCCTCTCTATCATCTCTAACTGGATTTTTTCCCTTTTTCTAAACTTAATCTTTCTAAAACTGAACTAATCTCCCACCCTCAAATTATCTTCCTCTATCTATCTCCCTCAATGTGTCACCTATTCCACAACTCCTCTAACTTGCTACCTTGCAGTTGCTTTTGACTCAAAGCCTGCCTCTTCTCCGTGCATGCAGTCTGTCTCCAAATCCTATAACTTCCACCATAAAAAAAAATTACCTACATTTGCCCTTTTTAACTAAAAATATAACTAAGACACTTGGTCATATACTCATTATTTGTTCACTACTAATCAACCTCCCAAATATCGGTATTGCTCCTCTTCAGTCTCTCCCGAATGCTGCCAACAATTTTACCTTCCTCACTGACTGCTACTCCCACACTTCACTACTTTTACAATCAATATATTTGCTTTCTGTACTCTTTAGGGTGCAACCCAAACTGCTAACATGAACCTACACAGCCCTCAAAACCTACACAGTTACTGTATTTCCTCTTTACTCAACAAAATCACCCTTTCTTGTTCCCTTCATTCTGCAAATGATCTTCCCGAGTCAACTCATTTCGAACTTTCATCTGCAGGATTTTTCAAGGCCTGTCTCATTATTATCATGCCATGAGACTCACCAATGCCTTCAATCCTTTAAGAAGTCACTGAAAACACATCTCTTTAAGAAAGCTTACCATTTTAATCTCGTTTGAGCAAGACCGTCTTCACCTATGTGGCTAATTTTTTAAATGTCAATTAACTATTGTCAGTTATCCCTATTCTATAATTGTATAGAGCCGCAGAATATGTTGGCCCTATATAAAATATATATCAAATATCAATAATAATAGAAATATATAAAATAACAATAATAATCAACATATTCTACAGTGTTGTTGATAAAATAGGTAAAACATACAAGTAAATAATGATAAATTGAGCTTAACAGAAATAATGAGCACCTTCCTCAATAAGACCATAAAGTTTGCAAGTGGTAGAGTGTAAGAAAATCAACAGAGTTACGAAAACACTAAAACGACACCAAGAATAATTATACAATAGAGATATCCAGGTATAAAAAATACATAAAGGCAGAGGAAGCAATAAAATAGTCAAGCATGCTGATGGGGAGGAGGGGGGGAATAGAAAGAGAGGCATTCCACACTGGAAATGCTGAGCACTTTTCACATCTTCAAAAGGTACTTTCTCAGCTGTTACACTGTAACAAAGCATAAAACACCTTTATATATCCCTCTTTCATGGACATAATATAATGACAATGTGAAAAAAGTGATCCAATACACGGTCCAAATCCACCTGCTAGGGAATCTGCAGACGGATTGGAGGTACTGTCCTTTGATGAAACTGTCAACTACATCATATAGTATTATTTTCCTCAGTTATAGCCACATGGTCAAATAGTTGATAGTGTGACACCGCAGTAAAGACATAAACTGGAACAATTCTGCCACCCGAGACCAGAAGTCCCTATACACTTATGCAACAACTCACTCCTAACCACCAGATCTAAACTACGGAGTGGATACTAGAAAGCTTTATTAGAACAACTATGGAATATTATTATATTATATATTGTAGAACATTATGCATGATAAAAGCAAAATTACTTAGGGGTGGTCGAAGAAAGCAATATGTAGTATAATGTAACTTTTGTAGGTATTCTAAGAAAGTACAGTATTATTATGTTATGCTATTATTTATGTAGTGCCAACAAATTCTGCAGCGCTTTACAGTGGGTGGACAAACAAACATGTAGTTGTAACCAGACACGTTGGACACACTGGAACAGAGGGGTTGAGTGCCCTGCTCAATGAGCTTACATGCTAGAGAGAGTGGGGTAAAGTGACACAAAAGGTAAGGATAGTATTAGACTAATGACAGTTGCAAAAGAGGAATGAGTCGGGAGCTGATTAACAGTTTAATTGATACACTTTTATGAAGAAGAAGTGGGTTTTTAATGATTTTTTGAAGGAGTGGAGACTGGGTGAGCATATAACGGATGAGGGAAGTGAGTTCCACAGGAACGGTGCAGCCCTGGAGAAGTCTTGAAGGCGAGCATCAGAGGTGGGAGTACGGACAGAAGATAGACGTAATGTTATGTGCGTGTTTTTGAAAAGACTTACTATACACTAAAAAAAGAAAAAAAAAACTATAACTACTATATAACATATTGCAGTGATTTTAAAAGTGAATTGAAAAGTTTAGGCTACTTTAAAAGAGTTGGAGAAATATTTGCAAATTAATTGTAAGCCAACAACATTAACATTTATAGTGAACCATTTTAAGGATTTTTGAATAGATACCATTATTTTGATTAAAGTGCTGATTCCTTTGTTAATGACTGACTGTAGTAAACTGTAATGCCAGAAAGAAAAATTCTAAAGCTTTTAAACTGGGCCACAATCAATTTCTTCCCACTTCACCTGCTTTACTGCTATACTTATGCTCTCTTTGTATTTACCCAACAGATAAAAATGTCATTAAAAGAGCCTGAAGAGCTCATCATTTATGAAACCACATACAGAAAACGCACTTGAACTATAGCAGAATAAGAAGAAATGCTTAAAGCTAACCTCTCTTTCTTTACCAATGACGACTCTCCTTCGATAAGGCCCTGGAGAGGTTATTACAGTTATTTTACTGCTGATCCTATTTAAACAATATCTGTGCTTTTTAATAGTTTTTATGATGCATGTTCTATGTGGTGCTACCCACCTGCTGACAAATTATTTCACAGCAACTGCTTCCAGCTGTAGAAATAGAAGTAACTCCAGTTATATGACCTGCTGCGTGAATGCCAGCTTGTGATTTTGTTTTATTATATAATGACTTAAGGGTATTATGTGTTATGAGATGATAGCTCTTTAATCCATTAAATCTGCTGGTTGATTGCAGAAGAACAAGTTTAAAGGTATATTGGAAAAAAAAAAGGTTTAGGGGATGTGCACGAGATTGAAAATGCAATGCAAACACTTAACATTTCCTATTTTAAAATATAAAATAATTCCTAAATGACTGCACTCAAAGTTATAACAAATGGGTTTGACTAATTATTAGGCAAATACTGTTTTTATAGTATATGATACTATGTTATACTATATTGAACCAGATTTAAATCATGTAGAGGATTATTAAAAAAAATGCAATTACAGTATGGATATGCAAAACCTGAATAACTGTAAAGGAGCCACCAACTGCTTATCTGTTAATTCCCTCATTAATCGATGGGTAGGATAGAGGGGGCCTTCCCCGTGTTTCTCCAATACCACGACATATGGCTTGTGTGTGGGACTGACAAACAGTAATGCAGTTGCAGGTGGGATAAATAACTGATAAGCATGAAAATAACTGATACATTTACCATTACTACGCAGTTAAGGTTTGTTTAGATTTCAGGGTCTTGTCTCACTACCTCTGGATACTCTTGTATGCTGCACGCTCTTGATGCACATCCTTTTAGTCACACCTGAATTCATGTCCATGTTTGCATCTAAATCACACTTTCGCCAGACTGAATCAGGCATGCTTCGATGATGCTGAGTATCAGGTTGATACGTTTTTTTTACTGCCCTGCATCATGTAGAGCTCTAAGATGATGCTAGCTAATAGAAAACAAGCCCAACCTATAGGAACTTATGTGTCCCACTCATTGTTGCCCTGTTGTGTTCTTGTTAGCCCAATAGCAAGTTCTTTTAATATTCTTTTATTCGTGTATTTCACCCTTGGCATGTTTAATATTTATTCTGACCTGTGTTCTCCCTTGACTTTCCTAGTGTCGGATAATCCTGATTTCTCCTTGGCTATATCTTTGACTAATGTATTCCATTAAGCCCAACCATAGGACATGAATTATCTCTCCATTGTTGCGTACTGAATTTGTGTATTCTGGTTCCTACCTATCCAGACACGATTAAGGAAATACAAAACATGTCCCATCTTCTAAGCAGTGGAATAGGAATTGTTTATAAATAAGTAAGTTGAGCGAACATTAAATTTTTTGGACCCCGGACCCGAACATATCACTGTATGTTATGTTACTCCTACCTACCCCCCTCATCCTAAAAATAATGAGGGGGGGACCCTTGTCTAAATGCCTGTAAAAAAAATAGACTTACCATTTGATGTCTTCTGTCTTCTAAAATCTTATTTTTTCAGCCCCAAAAAAGGCCAAATAAAAATCCAGACTAACCGACGCACTTTAAAAAAAACAACAAAAAAAAACCAAAAAAAAAAACCAACCTTTACTTCGTATAAGTAAATGTGGCTGAAAGACCAATTTAGGTGACCAATTTAGGTCTTTCAGCTTTTTGGTAGATAGCTCCCTGATACAGTGTAGGGAGTTATCTACTAAGTTATTTTTAAGTGATTTCCCTATCCACATTTGTTTGCAGGGCATTTGTCCTACTCTTACCCCCATTTTACTTCCGTTTGCAGCCCTCTAGCCCTTTCCAGTAGTTTTTTAGAGCCATTTTTGTGGCCAAAAGTTTGGGTCCCCATTTACTTCAATGGGGTTCGGGTTCGGGGTCAAGTTCGAGCCCGAACCCGGACTTTTTTTCATAGTTTGGCCGAACCCGCTGGACCCGAACATCCAGGTGTCCAGTCAACTCTATAAATAAGCAGAAAGAGCTGCTTACTTTAAAGTTACAAGACTATATTCCACTATATGACAACACACAAGAAGGACTTGGGGATTGTTATAGACAACAAACTTTGCAGCAATGTGCAATGTCAATCAGCAGTCGCTAAGGCCAGTAAGGTATTGTCATGCATGAAAAAGGGCATTTATTCTTGGGATGAGAATATAATTTTGCCTCTTTATAAATCGATGGTAAGACCACATCTTGAATATACTGTGCAATTTTGGGCACCTGTTCTAAAGAAGGATATTATGGCACTAGAAAGAGTGCAGAGGCGGGCTACAAAATTAATAAAAGGAATAGAACATTTTAGCTATGAAGAAAGATTAACAAATTTAAATGTCTTAAGTTTAACCCCTTAAGGACACATAACACGTGTGACATGTCATGATTCCCTTTTATTCCAGAAGTTTGGTCCTTAAGGGGTTAAAAAAACGTTGCCTCAGAGGAGATATGATAACATTATACAAATGTATCTGGGGCCAGTACAAACCATTGTGTGGAAATCTGTTCACAAACAGGACTTTACATAAGACACAAGGTCATGCGTTTAGAGTGGAAGAAAGACGATTTAGTCTAAGGTAAAGGATGTGGAATTCTCATCCTGAAGAAGTGGTTTTATCAGAGTCCGTACAGATGTTTAAACAGCAACTAGATGCATACTTGCAAAAACAGAATATTCAAGAATATATTATTTCAATGTAGGGCAATAGCTACTTGATCAAAGGATAAAATCTGACTGCCATTTTGGGGTAAAGAGGGATTTTTTTTCCCCCTAGTTTGTTGCAAAATTGGAAGTGCTTCAAACTGGGTTTTTTTGCCTTCTTTTGGTTTAACAGCAAAAACAAATGTGAGAAAGGCTTAATTTGATGGATACATGTCTCTTTTCAGCCTATGTAACTATGTAACTATATTCTGGTATATTCTGCAATGCCATGCAGTACCGCACATTGTAAGATCATGACCAATGTATGTGTAAAAAGGGTGACATCCTGTGCAGTTTCTGTGTGTAAGGCAAAAGTATTGACTGTAACTTTGGTAGTGTCCCTGCTACTCTGCTCACCTGCTTCGCACTCCTGTGCTGCATCTACCTCCACAGAGACACCGCACTGGAGAATGAACCTCTCATCAACGTCGGCTGCACAGAAGACGGACCTTCGGGGGACTCCTATGGCAAAGCAAGACCTCTTAAAGAGACAGAGGGTGCAGACCAGAGAAGGGGGTGTACATGAAGGTGGAACTACAGTAAGTGGACATGCCTCCTCTCCCTATTTAAACTCCACTAACCCTTGACTCTTTGCTTCTGTTGCATTAATATGGTTATACTGTGCTCCTGTTGCGTTAATACCTTTAGTGCCTGTCCTGCTTGATTAGTGATATTTGACTATTGCTTGATTCCTGACTATGATCCTGTGCCGCTGTCCTGACCTTTGGCTTTCCTAACCATTCTTTATTTGACCCCTTTGTACTGCGTTCCTGATTGAGTTTAAAGCCTTTTCTCCATCTTGGGCTTCATCTCCTAAATAGCGTCCTAACAGGTTGAGAATGATTAGATTACCCATCATGAAAGTGTGGGGATATTTATGGGGTGATAAATATTAAAATAATAGTTTCATAAAAATTATCAAAAATTAATTTAATAATTTTTATTACATCAAAATTGGTATCTTGAGAATTACCCAGTATTTTAATTATCTCAGATCCTAGAGAACGTCATCATTTTAGAGGATTTTTACTCCATACAATTAAATCACAAATTCTATTAGAAAATATAATTTATTGTGACATAATAAAATATGTAACATGCGTGGTAATAATCAGTGAATATTTAGTACAACATAGGTATACAATATAATGGCAATGGTTTTAAACAAATTCAATGGCTACAGCATCAACTATCAAGACTTACAAATTTACGATATGTAAACAATCTCACAGACACAGAGCACAGAAACTTCACACAGCACAGCAAGAAGCCATAAAATCTTGGCTCACAGTTAGATCCTGATTAACTCTTTCAACGCTGGCTAAATCCTTCTAAGCATCTAATAGCCTATTCTCATGTAATTTTCAATTAAAATAATGTTCATAACCATTCCTAAAACCATCAAATAAACTTTAGCCGAATTATAATTTGCCCAAATAGATATACTATCTTATTTCAGAGCAAATCAATACATCTGGATAAAAACAATGGTATGCTAACACGTGATAAAAATATAAGTAATATATAATTATCTTGATTCCACCTGCAGAATGGAATGTTTATAACTATATATTCTTTAGTTAACTAAGATTTCTCAATTATTGAAATCTGACCGAGATTTATCCATGCATGTATTCTGCTATTAATACATTTTTTATTAATTTAAATTATTTAAATAAAACCAGCATAATTACCAGTTATGTTGTAGATGTTCTCATCAGATGCTTGGATAATCCCAGGAACGTGAATGGAAGTATGGTTGTAAGGAGGTGTGCATGCGATAGAGAAAGTGATATTGGTTAGAAAGTAATAGTAAAATTCTAAGTGTCAAGGAGTGTTTCTTGAGTTGTGTCCAAGAGAGTTTAAGAGTTGAGTGTTAGTCCCAGAGTGTACTGGGTCTCTCCTCCATCTCCTTGAATGTATGTCCGAGTGTCCCAATCTGACTGTCCGAATCTGAATGTTAATCTGAATGTCCCTCTTCCCTTTGTTCCTAACTTTTTAAAGGGCCAGACTCTCTGTATGTCATTAGTTGATAAGGCCAATAAGACATTGAAGGTGTGGTCAACTCACAGACCACAATTTAGATTTTGATCAGTAGATGGTGCTCTTTCATCACCAAAATTCCGTGTCCTCGAAAGAGTTAACTTATTTTGATGACGATTTCGACGTAATTTGGCTTATCTAAAATGACTAGTATAACTCAATTTTACTGTCAGTTCAAAGGATTTCTTTGGTTTTTCTCCAGACAGAGTGTCTCCTCACCTCAATTTCACCCTTTGCTTACAATGGGATCTTGTAGGATTTAGAAAGTAAAATTAATTACTTAGTCTTCACTGTCACTAGTGTCTGTGTTTAAAATTATTTCTATTCCATTAAAGCGGCACTGTCATGCCGAATCCTGTTGTTTTTTTTTTAACCCCCCTCCCACCTCCACTATCTCTAATTGACACCCTAGTCACTCCCAAATGCCCCTAAGCCCCCCACATTACCTATTTTTTTAATCTTTATTTTCTGCCCCAATCTTTATTCAGGGCGCCGCCATCTTTGTGTGGGTAGATGAAGTCCCTGTGGGACACGTCATCTGCCCACACTAGATGGCGCTGAGATTCCTGCACATGCCCAGTAAAACACCTGGACATGCGAATGGGAATTTCATCTATTCATTCATTCATCAGAAAGCCGAATTAATGAATAGAAAAATCAGACGAACAAACTAACACTGTGTATAAGTGATCGTTTGTTCGTTCTGTTTATTACAAGGAGGGAGCTACCGGCACGCAGCTCCTTTCTTGTAATATGTAAAGATAGAAGCGGCGGGGAGCAGTGCTCCCTGCCACTTCATAAGCCCCCCAGGTCCTCCCTCAGTCTATGGGGGTCAATATGACCCCTATAATAGCACAAGGGAGATAAGAATCTCCCCAATGCTCCTACTCACTATACCGCGAGTAGGGGCATGTCCACTAAACAGTGAGTAGCCTCTGGCTGCTCACTGTAAAAAACAAACAAAAAAAAACCTACTATGGGGCCCCCACCCCTGAGCGGCGGATGGTGGCCATGACTTACAATGGGGGGCGGGGACCTACTGTCCTCCCGCCCCCACCCCTGGGCAGCAAATGGGGGCAATGATGATAATGAGGAGGGACCTACTGTCCACCCCCCCTGCCCCCACCCCTGGGTGGTGGGTGGGGGTCATAATGATAATGAGGGGGGGACCTACTGTCCTCCCCCCCACCCCAAGGCGGCAGGTGGGGGTCATAATGATAATGAGGGGGGGGACCTACTGTCCTTCCCCCCGGCCCCCACACCTGGGCGGCAGGTGGGGGCAATGATGATAATGAGGGGGGGGACCTACTGTCCTCCCCCCAGGCCCCCACCCCTGGGCGGCGGGTGGGGGCCATGATGATAATGAGGGGGGGGAACGGACCTACTGTCTTCCTCCCCAGGTCCCCACACCTGGGCGGCTGGTAGGGGCCATGATGATAATGAGTGAGGGCCCCTACCAGCCCCCACCCCTGGATGGCGGGTGGGGGCCATAATGATAATGAGGGGGGACCTACTGTCCTCCCCCCCCTGGCCCCCACCCCTCGGCGGCGGGTGGGGGCCAAATGATAATGAGGGGGGAGACCTACTGTCCTCCCCCCCCGGCCCCCACCCCTGGACGGCGGGTGGGGGCCATAAAGATAATGAGGGGGGACCTACTGTCCTTCCCCCCGGGCTGCGGGTGGGGGCCCTAAGTCAAATTCCCCCCCATCAAAGATGACTAGGGGGCCCCTAGTCACCCACCCCCCACCCAAATAAAAAGTCCCCTACCTCCCCCCTCACCCTAAAAAATAGTGAGGGGGAATCAAATTACTAACCTGTAAAATAAAATTAAACTTACCATTCAACGTCTTCTTTTTTCTAAAATCTTCATTTTCAGCCCCAAAAAAGGCCATGGAGGCCTTTGGGGGGGGTGGATGACTAGGGGCATGGGGACCCCTAGTCACCTTTGATGGGGGGGGATTTGACTTAAGGCCCACACTCGCCACCCAGGGGTGGGGGCCTGGAGGGGAGGACAGTAAGTCCCCCCCATTATCATTAGGGCCCCCATCCGCCGCCCAGGGGTGAGGGTCCGGGGGGGGGCAGTAGGTCCCCCCTCATTAACATTATGGCCCCCACACGCCGCCCAGGGGTGGGAGAGGACAGTAGGTCCCCCCCTCATTATCATTATGGCCCCCACCCACTGCCCAGGGGTTGGTACTGGGGGGGACAATAGGTCTCCCCCCTTATTTTACTTTAGGGCCCCCATCCGTCTTTAGGGGTGGGGGCCCTAGTTTTTTTTTTTTACTAGACATGCCCCTACTCGCGGTATAGTGAGTAGGGGCAGCATCTACTAATACTAAGTAATTTTTACTTCGTATTAGTAAATGTGGCTGAAAGACCAATTTATACCGTGGGAATTAGGGAGTTATCTACTAAGCAGCTGCAAGATGCAGCCACAGCAAGAATAGGATCGGAGTTTCATTCATTTGAATGAAATTCCGATACGAACAAAGTGCCGAATTGAGTTCTAAAAGAAACGAACATACTGTTCTCATTCAGTTAGAACGCAATTCAGCAGTTTCATCTAAAATGACAGGAAGCATTGCAGGAACACAGAGGAAAGGTGAGAATTGTGGGAAAATTACTCTGACCAGCGGAAATGAAGCACACTTTGCTCCTCCGCTGGTCAGAGCTAATCAAGCGGAGGAATCCTCCATAAGGCAAAGAGTCCCTACTTTGTCTTATGATTTTAAAGACAACTAAAGAAGACAGGAAGAAAATAAGAACATATCCTGAGAGAGGGGGAGAAGAGGAAGAGATTGAGGAAAGGTAAGTTCGGCATGACAGTGCTGCTTTAACATTTAAACAGAGCATTCCATCCCCCTGCTTGTGTGAGACTTAATTTCTTATCACTTGGCTTGTTTACATAACACACTCCTTAGCTCAGGCTAGTGGCTAGTTACAGAAAGGAAATACATTTTGTGTCTGTCTTGCCTGAAATCCAAAATGGAGTTAGCTTGGTTTTAAGTGTGACTGGTAGTAGACACTTTTAATTTCTATCTTAGAACAAAATGTCTGTCGATATAAATATTCTGACAAAAGTACCAGCACAGGAATACATGTTAGATATAGTTGTAATCAAAATGATTCAACCCCCACTGAAAATCAAATTTCTTGTCAAGATTTTCAGAAATTCAGCTGTCTGCAAAGAACACATCAAACTAAGCAATTTAAATAACTGAACATAACAAATGCTTCAAGTAGTTTCCCTAAATTCAGCTGAAAATGGAACTTATAATGACTTCTCCAGTCTCAAAATTATTCAATCCAACTTCCCACCCCTGAATAGAATCTCTCACTACATCACAAATATGCAAACGTGTTTTTCTCAAGCACACCTGATGCAACTAATAAAAGGCTTCATTGGTAGAACCAGGGGTACTTGAGTTGCAACACTTGAAATACCTGAACTGGCTAGGTGTTTGTTGAGTCACATCTGACTGCCTGTTAGAAATATGGCTAAGTCAAAAGTATGGTCCACAAAGTTAAGAGAAAAAATCATAGTCCTTCACAACTTTTTGACCCAATGGATCAGCAGTATGTTGGGAGGAAGAAGAATAGTGGTTGCTTGGCGATGCTCTGGGGCTGCTTTGCATCCTCTGGCACTGCAAACCTGCCCATGTGGTAGGCACAATAGATTAATTGAAGTATCAGGGAATCATAGGAGAAAACGTCATGCTTTTTGTAAGGAAGCTGAAGCTTGGGCGTCATTTGACCTTGATCCTAAAACAATGATCCCAAACCTACCACAAATTCCACCAAGCTTTGGTTGCAGAAGAAGTCTTGGAAAATTCTACAGTGGCCATCACAGTCATCTGAATTGAAACCCATAGATAATCTCTGATGGGATTTGAAGAAGGCAGTTACATCACGCAAACCAATGAATATTACTGAACTGGAGATGCCTCAGAAGCCGGTGTCTGGCTATGCATCTTGTTTGTAGCAGGTCATAGCAGCAAAAGGGTGCGCCACTAAGTACTAAAGATACTTGCCATGAAGGTGAATAATTTTGAGACTGGAGAATATAAGTCATTATAAGTTGCATTTTCATTTGAATTTAGGGAAACCACTTGAAGCAATTGTTATGTTGAGCTATTTCAATTGCTTTTGATCGATTCATTCATTACAAACGGCTGAAAGTCTGTAAATTTTAATAGGGGTTGAATAAGCATATATATGGTGGTGGGAGGAAATGACTTAAAGAATAAAATACACCAGTACATCAAACCAGATAACAAGGAACAGCTAACGGATAACACATTTTTTTACAAGACTGTCTGAAAGAATGACATCCTAAAGTAAGAAATATAAATTATAGGTACGGTACTGTCTTATATAAACATGCTTTTATTATACATTATTTTGTTTCATTAATGCATAACTACAGTGTAGTCTTTTAGTAGGTTTTAGCTTTTTAAAGCTACACTTAATAGTTATGTGTTCAGTAATTCATATTCGTGCATTGTAATTTCTCCATATTCATTTTACAAGAGGACTCTTAATAATATAGATGTTCCATTAGTAAACTACTTATTGAATGGTAATGAAAGAAAATATAAGCTTTCAATAGATTGTTAGCAACTTTGACATTAGTAATAATGCAATATTTTGAAAACAAAAAAAAATCTCAAAAGCTGAATCAAATTTTGCACTCAGTTTGTACATGTTGTTCTCTTATGCAACCACTTTTCGAATTAAATATTAGTATTAGCAATAATTCTTACATTGGATGCCTTCAACTAAACTGATCAACTGTTGAACTTGTTCCACATCACACTGTGTTTTAAAAGTTTCTTCCATGGTGGCTGTCTCAACTGAAAAAAAAACCAACATTATTATTATTATTGGTATTTATATAGCGCCAGTATATTCTGTAGTGCTTTACAATATTATTAAAGGGGAAGTTTTAACAATAAATGAGACAATGACATAAAAACTTACAGAAACAATAGGTTGAAGAGGACCCTGCTCAAATGAGCTACAGTCTAGAGCAGGGATAGGCAACCTTCGGCACTCCAGATGTTTTGGACTACATCTCCCATAATGCTCTTACACCCATAATGCTGGCAAAGGTGTAGTCCAAAACATCTGGAGTGCCGAAGGTGGCCTATGCCTGGTCTACAGGGAGGGGGGTAGAAAACACAATTGGACTTGACATAGCAATCAAACAAGGTGGGAGTGAAGCAGAGTTGGATGAGAGAGTAGAGCAAGGGATAGGTATGTGAGGTAGAGGTTACTCTGGGAGGTCATAAGCTTTCCTGAAGAGATGGGTTTTAAGGCACTTTTTAAATTATTGAAGACAGAGAGAGAGAGAGAGAGAGAGAGAGAGAGAGAGAGAGAGAGAGAGAGAAATTGTGTTTATTGCAAATCCATTTCTTTTTTTTGGAAAATTGGTAAGTGGGAAAGCCACCCAATTACAGATAGTGATTTCTGTCTAGTAAGAGCAAGGAATTTTGTTTGTTTATTATTATTTATAGCACCTGCTTTCTTTTCAAATAAAAAAGGAAAACCAAGCTGAATGTGTCCTGGACTTTGTATACCCTAGAAGGCTGTGGTTACTGCAAGATCTGTGACAAAATCCTACCTGAAAAAGAGGTGGTTTGTTACATATGGTGGAGAATGCGGGCAGCCACGTAAGCCTGAGGCTAGAAGTCATTTAAAGCTCTACATGGAGGATGTTATCAAAGCTCTGATCCAATCCACCTCTGTGCAACAGGAGGCTAACAGGAGAGCTGCAGAAAACAGTGCAGCCCTGCAGCAACTGGTGCTGGCCAGGCAGAGTGTGCTAAAGTCCTGGCCAAAACACAGATGGAGTGCACTGAGTCCTTGGTGAAACAGATTGTTGTGACACAAGTGGAGATGTTTAAAGTAGCCAGTGAGGAGCAGCAAAAAGTCACCCAGGGACTACAACAGGAAATCCAAGCTATCTCTGAAAAACTGAATGGAGACCCTGATGGAAGATACCAGGGGCCAAAGGTGATTCGGGTGAGCCACTATCTTCAGAAAATTACTGCATCAGATGATATTGAGGCGTACCTTCTGGCATTTGAACGCACTGCTGAGAGGGAGGGATGGCTGGCTGGTGAGTGGGCAAGCATACTGACACCGTTCCTAAGTGGAGAGCCACAGAAGGCATATTATGACCTAGAACCAGCCGATGCAAGTAACTACGGCAAATTGAAAGCTGAAATCTTGGCACGACTGGGTGTAACCTCTGCAGTACGTGCCCAAAGGTTCCACTCATGGTCATATTCTTCAGATAAAGCCGCGCATTCCAAAATGTTTGACCTCATACACCTTGCACGGAAATGGCTACAACCTGAAATCCATTCAGCTAGCCACATTGTGGAAACCTTATAATGGACCGGTTTTTGCGTGGTTTACCAGCTGCCCTGCGTCGCTGGGTCAGCCAAAGTGACCCCCATACAGCTGACCAACTGATTGCCTTGGTGGAAAGATATGTGGCTGCAGGAGAACTGCTACGTCCTACTTCACAGGAAAACCCCCGCAATCCTAAGCCCCAAGATTCTGCAAGACCTGGTAAGACTGTTAAAGGTTTAAGGGGAGCTGAAGAGCTGCAGCTCTATACACAAAACATCAGGGGGGCATCAAGGTCTAATATGCCTGGGAGAGGAACTAATTGGTGGTTACTGTCAAATGTTTCAAGTGCAAAGAGGATGGTCATATGGCCAAAGACTGGCCATTGAGGGATGAACCTATGGAATGCAATATGGACAAAGATGAGGGAGCACGTTCATTTTTGCTCAACTGTTATGGTACTGTTAACAATGACTATGATAATAACCCTCATAAATGCTGTGTAACTGTGAATGGAAAAATGTCTAAAGCATTACTTGATTCAGGTAGTATGGTTACGTTGGTAGCAGAGTCTATAATACCTTGTGTAAAACCTGATCATGTACAGAAAATAGGCATTATCTGTGTTCATGGTGATAAAAAGGAATACCCCACTGCGGAAGTAAATATTGGAACCCAGTATGGGGATTTAAAGTACCGAGTGGGTGTAGTACCTAGATTCGCCCATGAGGTAGTGATCGGTAGAGACTTTTCTCATTTTCTAGAATTATGGGCAGCTGTACAAAAGAGACCAAAATTTATCAGAAATGAGTCAATCGGCCGAGGATAATGTGTTCCCTTTTCAGATATTGACTTGGGTTTTAACCACTGTGACGGAAAAATAAGAAAAAAGAGAAAATTCTGCCCTAAACCAGTATTAATAGGAGATAACCCAGCTCAAACTAGTGAGGAGCCTACTAATACTGCAGACAAGGATAAGGACTTAATTGATATTGGAATCAGTCCAGGTAATTTTAAAAGTGCTCAGTGGGAAGATCCCACTTTAGTGACAGCTAGAAATGATATTAAAGTTGTAAATGGGGTTGCTAATCAGCCAGGAGAAGCACTACAGTTCCCTTATTTTGAAGTACAAAATGACCTAATTTACCGTGTAGAAAAAAAGGATTCAGACATCATTAAGCAGCTGTTGGTTCCTCAGACTTACCAAAATATAGTAATAAAGTTGGCTCACAGCCACATATTAGGGGAACACTTGGGAGTCGAAAAAACGAGAGAGAGAGTCCTTAGAAGGTTTTACTGGTCTGGAGTGTGTGCTGCTATTACAAACTATTGCTCCTCATGTCCTGGGTGCCAGTACAGGGCTCCTTTCAAGACTTTTCGTAGTCCACTTGTACCCTTACCCATAATTGATGTGCCTTTTGAAAGGATCGCTATGGACTTAGTGGGGCCACTGGTAAAGTCTGCTAGGGGACACCAATATATATTAGTCATCTTGGACTATGCAACTCGCTACCCTGAGGCCATTCCCTTGCGTAATACCTCTGCAAAGTTTATAGCTAAGGAACTTATGTTGATGTTCAGTAGGGTGGGTATCCCTAAAGAAATCCTGATAGACCAGGGGACCCCGTTCATGTCCAGAGTCACAAAAGAGTTGTGCAGGCTCTTGCAGGTTAAACATCTTAAGATCTCAGTATATCACACACAGACTGATGGTTTAGTAGAGAGGTTCAACAAAACCCTTAAGAGTATGCTACGTAAGGTAATTGATGCAGATGGAAGAAATTGGGATTTTTTTATTGCCGTATCTACTGTTTTCCCATTAGGGAAGTTCCACAGGCCTCCACGGGCTTCTCTCCTTTTGAATTGTTATATGGAAGACATCCCAGGGGAATATTGGATATTGCTAAGGAGACCTGGGAACAGGAGACTACTCCTCACAGGAGTGTTATTGAGCATATAGCTCAAATGCAGGACAGAATGGCCACCATCATGCCTATTGTCAGGGAACACATACTGGAAGCCCAGCAGGCTCAGAAAAACAGCTATAACCGTAATGCTAGAGTCAGAGTGTTCCAACCTGGAGACAGGGTCATGGTTCTGGTCCCTACTGTGGAGAACAAGTTCTTTGCTACTTGGCATGGACCCTATGAAATAGAAAAAGTGAGTGATGTCAATTATAAAGTTAGACAACCAGGAAGAAGAAAGCCTGCACAGTTGTATCATATAAATCTGTTAAAGCCATGGAAGGACAGAGAGGTCCTTGTTGCTTTAAAGGACCACTATAGTGCCAGGAAAACACACTTGTTTTCCTGGCACTATAGTGCCCTGAGGGTGCCCCCACCCTCGGGGACCCCCTCCCGCGCGGCTCTGGAAAGGGGAAAAGGGGTAAAACTTACCTTTTTCCAGCACTGGGCGGGGAGCTCTCCTCCTCCTCTCCACCTCCGATCCACCCCGTCGGCTGAATGCGCGACAAGAGCTGCGCACGCATTCAGCCTGTCGCATAGGAAAGCATTATTAATGCTTTCCTATGGACGCTGGCGTGCTCTCACTGTGAAAATCACAGTGAGAAGCACGCAAGCGCCTCTAGCGGCTGTCAATGAGACAGCCGCTAGAGGCTTTGGGGGAAGGTTTAACCCATTGATAAACATAGCAGTTTCTCTGAAACTGCTATGTTTATAAAACAATGGGTTAACCCTATCTGAATCTGGCACCTAGACCACTTCATTAAGCTGAAGTGGTATGGGTGCCTAGAGCGGTCCTTTAAAACCTTCAGAACCTCCTATTGTAGAGCCAGAGGTGAACGTATCTGAGACTCTGTCTGTACATCAAAAGCAAGAGGTCAGAGATATCATCAGAAGAAATAGGGATGTTTTCTCGGTAGTTCCAGGAAAGACTAAGGTGATTAAACATAATAACTAAGGTGATGACTAAGGTGATGACATAATAACCGAACCAGGGAAAAGAGTTAACCTCAAACCCTATAGCATTCCTAAGGCCCGGAGGGAGGTTATAAACTTAGAGGTTGAGAGCATGTTAAAACTTGGAGTCATTGAAGAATCCCAGAGTAACTGGAGTAGTCCTATTGTATTGGTGCCAAAACCTGATGGCACATGGACGTTCTGTAATGACTCCAGCAAGTTAAATGCCATCTCAAAATTTGATGCTTACCCAATGCCCAGAGTTGATGAGTTAATAAAAAGATTGGGTAAAGCTCGTTATCTAACAACCTTGGATTTAACAAAGGGTTACTGGCAGGTCCCTCTCACTGAAAGAGCCAAAGAAAAGACAGCCTTTTCAACACCCAGTGGCCTGTTTCAGTACACTGTATTGCCATTTGGGTTACATGGGGCACCTGCCACATCCCAACGAATGATGGACAGAATTCTTAAACCTCATGTTCGTTATGCTGCAGCATACTTGGATGATGTCGTCATCCACAGTGCAGACTGGGAATCCCACCTCCCCAAAGTTCAAGTGGTGCTTGATGCTATCCGCTAAGCGGTCTTAACTGCCAATCCTTCCAAGTGTACGATTGGTTTAGGGGAAGCAAAGTACCTAGGTTATTCTATTGGGAGGGGTTTGGTTAAACCACAGGAAGCCAAAGTAGAAGCCATACAAAAATGGCCACAGCCCCTTACAAAAAAACCAAGTGAAGGCATTTTTGGGTTTAAGAAATACACAATAGAAGGGAAAAGGGCGCTACACACAAAATACTACAACTGGTGCAGTTTAAAAACACCTCGGTGTACAGTCACTTATTACACCAAATGAAAGATATAGTGAACAGATTTTTGTGTTTATTTGGATACTATAGGCGGTTCATTCCAGATTTTGCTACCATTGCTAACAGACCGTATTAAAGCAAAATCCCCAGTTATAGTTAAATAGTGCCCTGAGGCAGAAATGGCTTTTAAGAGTCTGAAGGAAGCTATCTGTATCCATCCTGTCTTGGTGACCCCAGATTTTTCCAGGGACTTTATAGTTCAGACAGATGCTTCTGATGTGGGCTTGGGGGCTGTTCTTTCACAGGAATACCAGGGTGAAGAACACCCTGTTTTCTTTTTGAGCAGGAAGTTGAGAAGAACTACTCTATTGTTGAAATAAAAGTATCTTGCTATTAAGTGGGCATTAGACTCTCTTAAATACTACCTGCTAGGCAGAAAGTTCCGATTGATAACGGATCATGCACCTCTGACATGGATGTATCAGAACAAGGAAAATAACTCCAGAGTAACCAGATGGTTTTTGAGTTTACAATCTTTTAATTTCACTGTGGAACACAGGGCTGGTCGGCAACAAGGTAATGCTGATGGGCTTTCCAGGGTACACTCTCTGATATCCATGGTCGCTCAAACCCATGGGTATGAGCTGGGGGGGGAGGATATGTGAGCATAAAAGTGGAATAGTGGTTGATGGAAGATACATCAGGCCTGATTTGCTAAACAGCAACCAGAAAACTTCCAGTTAAATGCCCCAGGGAGAGATGTTAAAGTTTGCAATATACATTGCTGACGCTCTGCAAAACATGGTATGGGTCCCTGGGGCGGAGTATTTGGAGAACAGGGTGGGCCAATGCTCCAACAGCATTAGTTGCTGTGTAAAAGACCAGAATTTGGATCTGAAGTAAGAGTTTAATAATTGGCACTCACCTGTAGCTAGTCAATTAGTAGACAGGCCTTTAAGAGAAGAGAGCAGCCTGTTGCAGAGTGAGGGAGAAAAAGCCAGCTAGGAGAGCTGAAGGAGAGAGACAACAACAACAATTGTGTTTATTGCAAATCCATTTCTTTTTTTTGGAAAATTGGTAAGTGGGAAAGCCACCCAATTACAGATAGTGATTTCTGTCTAGTAAGAGCAAGGCATTTTGTTTATTATTATTTAAAGCACCTGCTTTCTTATCCAATAAAAAAGGAAAACCGAGCTGAATGTGTCCTGGACTTTGTATACCCTAGAAGGCTGTGGTTACTGCAAGATCTGTGACAAAATCCTACCTGTAAAAGAGGTGGTTTGTTACAATATATATGCAAACATAAGCTAATAGCAACCAGAGCTGAGTGGCAATACTATGGGTGATACGTGTCCTGTGAGGGATAAAGTATACTTAGTAACTAATATCGGTAAGGTCTGTCTCCGTGTCCACTTCCGGCTTCCAGAAGGCTACAAGACAGGTAATCTCTTATCCGTTGCCTTTTTAAATGAACCTGTCGATTGTCTATCTGCCTCCTGAGTGTTTGTGTGCGTGTGAGACAGCTGGTGTGTGGTTTATGTTTTATTTACTATAGCTTGAATGCCTAGCAGGCAGGGAACGCATCCGCCCCGTGAGGGGCTGGGAATTTACTATAGCTTGACTGCCTAGCGGGCAGAGAACGCATCCGCCCGGTGAAGGGCTGGGAACCGCCTAGAGAAAGGCTGGGAATTTTGTCGTACTGTTCAGAGCAGAACAGGGTTTTATTTACTGTTTAGTTGTTACTATGCTCGTTGTTATATTATTCTTTATTATATTATGGTTTTTATTCAATTGTGGCCATAGTGTTGGTACCCTCGCTGTGGGTGTGTGTATTGTGTGGTTCATCCGTGATTCCGGATTATGTGCACATCTCTACATCTGTGACTCTTGTAAATGTCTTCTGATTAGTCTCTCCACATTCACCTTTTCCTTCATTCTCTACCTCTTCTGTACTTTTTACCCAGAGCTGTGTTAGTCACCTACGCTCGCCTGCTCAGATCCGTGGCCACCATCTCGGGTGGGCAGATCCCGTGACTAGTCTACGTTTAGGGAAGATGCACGAAGATCAATTTCTTGTGGCAGTCGAGCACTGTAGACATTCCTTCTTTTTCCTCTCTCTCTCTCTGTCCCTCTTACGTGGGAAGCCTTGTTCGGAAAAAATGGGGCAAGAACACGCCAGACCTTCCAAAGGCTACTTAGCTTGTGACCATAGTTAAGGAGAGAGCAGGAGAAGAGGCTATGTTAAAAATAAAGAAAATAGCAAAGATTTGTGGCTTCCAAATGTCACCCAGTGGTAGATTACAGCCAGAATTTTGGAGGAAATTGCTTATTGACAAAGAGGGCTTATTGTTGGATAATGGGTTAACGAAAGCCGTGGAGGCTTGGTATCGGGTGGCAAAAGGACTCAAGCGGGAGGGTTGGTTAGAGGAAGAACTAGATTTTGGAGAACAATCGATTTATGTATATCATAGAAATGTTTGTAATGATGATTCATCTCTTGATGTTCCCCAGTCACCACCCTATGATAGCGCCCAACACAATGTGAAAGAATCTGACTGCCTCCCCAGCCACTACCCAGTCGTCACCTCGAATTGGCATAGGCTCCTTTGTCCCCACCCCTCTGTACCCCGTCCTCGGGGCGGACGGATCTTATTACTATTCCATCCCTCTCCCATCTTGCTCTATTTTTCCCACTGCTCCCGCCCCATTCCCACCTCCCTCTGTCATTCCTACTGTTCCCGTCACTCTCCCACCTCCTTCTGTCATTCCTATTGTTCCCACCTCTCTCCCACCTCCTACCGTCGTTCCCACTATCCCAGCCCCTCTCCCACTTCCCTCGGGTACCGTCTCTCTTCCACCTTCTCCTGTCACTTATGATCCCGTCCCTCTTCTACCTTCCTCTATCACTTCTTCTGAGATCTTCCCTCTCCCACCTCCCTCTGTCATTCCTTCTATTCCAGCTCCCCTTTCACCTTCATCTACTGCCTCCCCTGTCACCCCTCTTGTACCCCTCCCCATCATTCCTTGTATTCCTGCTCCCCTCCCACCTTCACCCGTTGTTCCCCTTGTCACATCTCCCTCTGCCATATCCCCCTTCGACCAATCTTCCTGTGCCACTCCCTCCGCTCCTGCATCTCCCTCTCCTCTCCCCATCACACCTTCCGTCCCAGTTTCAGCTTCCCCTTCCAGCCTCCAATCCTGTAGTCCCTCCCTCGATCTTTCATCACTCATTTCCGCTCTCTCTGCTCTCCTCTCCCATCACCCTTTTCATCCCAGTTTCAGCTTCCACTCCCCTTCCAGCCTCCAATCCGGAGTCCCTCCCTCGATCTTTCATCACTCATTTCCACCCTCTCTGCTCCCTCTCCTCTTCCCATCACCCCTTCCGTCCCAGTTTCAGCTTCCACTCCCCTTCCAGCCTCTAATCCTGTGGTCCCTCCCTCCCTTGATCTTTCATCACTCATTTCCGCCCTCTCCGCTCATCTCCCTCAGCTTACTCAGACCCCGTCACCTCCGGTTATGATGATCACTTCCCCTCCCAAGACCCTTCCAACCATTTCCTCTTTCGTCCCCTCACCCAGTCCAGTTCCTGTCTCCACCTCCCTCATGGCGGCTCCCAGTTACCCAATCATGATAGTTGGGTCGAATTAATCTGTTGCATTGGAAAAACCTCATGCTGTAGGCGCCTCTCCTGCTGCATCAGGCTTTCATCCCACTGCCTCTTAATTAGTTACTCCCCAGGCCATTGCTGTTGGTTCCCCCAACTCCAGTGCTCCAGCCGCTCAAGCCCCTAATTCACAAGATGCCGCGGGCTACCACGGTCTCCCGTTCTCAATTCCCCCCCGAAGATGAAAACGTGCAGGGGCTCAGCCCATTCCGCCCTGCGAATCATAGGGTTTCCCAGAGACAGGCCACCCTGGCCAATCATATCCACACCTTATCAACTGTGGAAGGGGCTCCCCCAATGTATGTTACTTTCAACCCATCCCAAGCTGCAACCCTGCTAACCTCCCTCCCCGACCCTGAGAAACACCTCATGCCCTTCTTTTGGAGGATTGCCCAGATTCGCAAGACATACTCAGCTGCCTGGCGTGATCTGTATAGTCTGTGTGAGATCAAAGCTGGGTATGCCTATTGGCCCATTATGGAAAGGAGTTTTAATGACGCTCTCCTCACTACTGATATGGATTTTCAGTTGGGTATCACATTCTGTGAACAGCTTCGGGCCTGGGCCCAGGATAAACTAGCTGACCAAGCCACTTGTATAAATGATCTTATACAAGATAAACTTGAGTCTGTGGACTGATCTACGATTCAGTGTATACAATAAGGCGCATACCCAAATGTTATCAGCGGCCTTTGTTGCGGGCCTTAAGGAAGCCATCAGGAAAGGCTTAGTGCTTTCCCACCCTGAATATAGGATTATTCCTCTAGACACTCTCCTTTTGGTTGCTAAAGGCCTAGAATCTGCACTACAGCCACCCCAAAGGAAAAGTAATCCCCTTTTGTTTTCCTTTTATAGTCCTACCACCAGACCCGCCCCAGCTACACAGGTACAACACCATACACATGCACCTAGGCCTCAGACCAGAACTTGCTTTAATTGTAACCAATTAGGTAATTTCAGGAAAGATTGTCCACACCCCAGAGTGCCTAGACAACAACAGCCGACCACTAGACCACCTAATTCTGTGTTCATCTATCCTATGTACCCCAATGCCCCTGCAATCACACATGGTTGCCTCCAGCCAGGTTACCTCCACAGGTATATCCTCAGGCACATACTTCATATTACCCTCCTCAGGAATATACCCAAGCTGCCTGTCAGCCACCTCTAGCTGATCATCACCCTCCACACCGCAGCTATGTTCACAATTCCCCTGATAATTATGATACAGATGATTATCAACAAGATGACCGTCCTGTACCCAGTCAACATCGCCCTACGCGCCAGACTCAGCAGACCAGTCGCTCCACTGCACCCACATGTAACTACACTGGCCCTGATCAATCTCATCTAGACCTCTTACAATAGGTAACTGGCAAACCTGTGTCTAACAACCCTGTCATGGCAGTGTCTTCAGGGGACAAAAGGGGGCCTCTCGCTACAGTAGTCCTACCCGTATCGGGTCATCCTACTACCTTTTTAGTTGACACAGGTGCAGCCCGCAGTGTTCTCAGATAAAAAGACCTGCCTGACTCATCTTACCTATCCGGCACAGATGTCTCTTGTGTAGGTGTTGATGGTATCCCTAGAAACAACCCATTAACTAAGCTCTTGCCGGTGGGTTCAGATATTCTCTCATGGTTTGTGGTCTCTTCTACTTGTCCAATTAATCTATTAGGTGCCGATGTTCTGTCCCGTCTTCAAGCTTCTATCTATTTCAACGCTGATGGCCAGGTTCAATTATTAACCCCCCTTTCTCACAAAGACACTTCTGTTCTTTGCCCCTACGGTTATACATGACTTCCCCCTCTGAGGAGGTAAGGGTCCCAGATGCCCCCAGTGCCCTGGATAGGGTCCCAACCAAACTTTGGTCTACAGGCCCAGATGACATTGGACTCCTAAGAGTCCCACCCGTGGTTGTCACGCTACTAAAGGGAGCTAATCCACCACAAAGACCACAGTACCCATTAAAGCCTGCTCAAGCCCTTTCCATCTCCAAACAAGTTGAAAGTCTGTTGGCAAAAGGCGCTCTGGTAAAGTGTGTGTCAGAGTGTAACACCCCTCTATTTCCAATGAAGAAGAAGACTGAAAAAGGCCAACCTGACCAAAACCGTATGGTTCAAGACCTCCGCGCTGTTAATGATGTCACCAACCGAGACACTGCTGTTGTCCCGAATCCACATACACTGTTGTCACAAGTCCCTCCAACAGCTAAATTCTTCACTGCGGTTGATCTTGCAAATGCCATTTTCAGCGAGGCCTTGGATCCCTCTTGCCAATATCTGTTTGCTTTCACCCATGATCGCCAACAGTACACTTGGACTGTCATGCCTCAAGGTGCACAAAATTCCCCTACTCAATTTGCCAAAGCTATGTCAACTATCTTAGAACCTTGGCAGAAGTCTCACCCTGACGTGGTCCTGCTCCAGTAGGTGGATGATCTACTCCTTTGTGCAGATGATCTTCCAACGGCTAAACAAAATTCCGAAGATCTCCTTTGTTTTCTAGCTGAAGAAGGATGTAAAGCCTCCAGAACGAAACTTCAGTGGTGCCGGCCCTCTTTGGTCTTCTTGGGACATTGCCTTTCCCATGGCACCTGTCACCTAACAAAGAACAGAGTACTTGCTATTACAAATCTCTCTCTCCCATCTACTCATCAAGCTCTTCATGCCTTCTTGGGCCTCATCACATACTGCAGGTCTTGGATCCCTGAGGCTTCTCAGCTCATGCAACCTCTCTATGATGCCTTGAAGACTGAACCATTTGCATTGTCTTTAACAGCTCGCTCCTGCTACTATGCCCTTCAAAGGGCCATCTCCTCTGCCCCAGCTTTGGGCCTACCTAACTATCAACAACCATTCAAACTTTTTGTCTCTGAAAAGATGGGCCATGCTTCAGGAGTCCTTACACAATCACATGGTTCCCGTCAACTACCCTATTGGTTATTTTTCATGCATGCTGGACCCCGTGGCTCGAGGCGGTCCTTCTTGTTTACGTGCTGTGTTTGCTGCCAGTGCCCTGCTGGACAAAACTAATGACTTTGTTCTCGGACATAAACTCACTGTCCTTGCTCCCCATGACATCACGGCCATCCTGAATCAAGTCCAACCAAAACATCTCTTCTCCCAGAGACACCTCCGCCTTCAAACCTCCCTCCTCTTGCTTGATAACGTCACTCTACAAAGATGTTACTCTTTGAACCCAGCCACTCTTCTGCCACTTCCCAAGGGAAGTACCACAATACTGGTACAGTCTGGACATAAATCCTGATGTTCATATTGACCTTCAAGTGAAAAAGCCCATGGTTCCACATGACTAACAACCTGAGGGCTATCTATATTGTACCCTGTGGTTCAGGAATACCCCAGGTCCTGACCCATACTACGAAGAAGAATTATTTAGCCTGGTGGAAATACGCATCACCCTGACAGACCTGTTCTGTGACTCCAGAGGAAATACTGTCATCTTGGTCTACCTGCCCATGGAGGTATCACATTTATACCACCACTGGGAGGTGGCAGTTCCTCATATCTCTTTCACCAAATCTCTAAATCTCTCATGGAAAGAACTCGGCCCAATGGCCAAAACATACCGCAACTCAAGAACAGCTCACATTGACGGGGGTCACTAAAAGGACCATAAATTGCAAAACAGTCGATATCACACAGAGATATGTGAAGACATCCCTCCTACAGAACAGGTCCCGGATGCCCCTCGTGACTGTTTTGAACAGATGAAAATGGAGACAACCCATCTCCCAATGGTGCACGAGGCTGCTCTGCCAGATCCTGACTTCACCCTGTTTGTGGATGGTTCTAGATTTGCCTACGTACAGGGACAATATCATACCAGATATGCTGTCACCACAGAAGACCTAGTACTCCAAGCATCTTCACGTCCATCATCTAAGTCAGCACAAGAAGCCGAACTAATAGCCCTTACAGCAGCATGTAAGATGTCTGAAGGGAAGCGTGTTAATATCTATACAGACTCAAGGTATGCCCTGGGCGTAGCGTATGATTTTGGCTTAATCTGGAAAACAAGGGTGTTTTTTACGGCAGCAGGTACTCCGGTGAAACATTGCGCAGCTATCAACGAATTAATGGATGCCTTACGGCTCCCTGAAGAGGTGGCCATATTGAAGGTAAAGGCCCATGGGAGATTGAATTCAGCAGAAGCATGTGGCAATTACTTAGCTGATCAGGCTGCTAAAGATGCGGCACGCCAGTGTCGGGAAGTGGACAGAAGAGTGTCGTTGAACAGACTCCTATTTACACTATGCAAACCCTACCTACCGACCTCAAGCTCCTGAGAGAACAACAGGCCGCTGCAACCCCTCAGGAAAAACAAAGTTGGAAAGATAAAGGGGCAACCCTCCAGAATGAAGTGTACACAATCAACCTCAAATTCTGTCTACCCAAGAATATGTACCCAGCTGTCGTTCAGTGGGCCCATGGAGCAGCCCATTTATCCAAGCACCTCGTGAACTCCCTGATTGATAAATATTTTGAGGCACCTGGAATCACTACTTTGACAAGAAATTACTGCATATCCT